>JANZLQ010000079.1:17194973-17205151 GCA_026212715.1 Elanus axillaris | reverse complement strand
ACCATGGTCTTCATCACCACGGGCTGCAGGGGAATCTCTGCTCCGGCACCTGGAGCATCTCCTCCCCCTCCTTCTGCCCTGACCTGGGGGTCTGCAGGGCTGGCTGTTTCTCTTACATGTTCTCACTCTCCGACTGCTGTTTTCTCCCCCGTTCCCCAACTTTTTTTCCCTTCTTAAAATGTTATCCCAGAGGAGTTACCACTCTCGCTGATGGGCTCGGCCTTGGCTGGCAGCAGGTCCATCTTAGAGCCGGCTGGCATTCTGTCTGTCGGCCAAAGGGGAAGCTTCCAGCATCTTTTCACAGAATCCACCCCTGTAACCCACCCTGCTACCAAAACCTTCCCACACAAACCCAATGCACTAAGTAATGGATACACCTTCACAATGCATAGCTATACCTTGCTACAGCATATTTCAGTGCATGTGGCTCTGGACTATAAATGGTAAATTCAGATTACTCCATATTATTAAAATGCCTTGTATCCTAATGCATGACTTAGCCAGCCACATCAGTGAAAACAAATCTGAGCTTCCCAATGAAAATTTTCATTAGGGCATAAATATGGAAAGAAACAAGACTATTACTAATTCCTTCTAAATTATCACAAAATATTTAGTGATCACAATATTTTAGCTTTGGACCTCATTTTATAATGTGTGAAAGAGGAATTGGCATTAAGGATCTAATGTAAAAAAACCTTTCATGTAGTTGCAAGATATATACACCACTAAAATAAAGTACTGTATTCAAGCTGATAAGGTAAATATAATCTTTAAGACCTGGCTGCTTCTTAAACAAGATATATTTTAAAACAGCACTACTTCCAATGCTTAAAAAACAATCAAGTGGTATAAAAACATAGCAGGTTACATAGCATATAGATTACAATAAAAGTGTGTCATAATCCAACATACTGACAGGTAGTGGTTTAATTAATTTTAAGTCTCATAAAATTCCTTTAAAAAAATCAACAAAATGGCCTTGACCTTCAGAAATGTAGGGAATTGGCCATGCAAACCCTATCTAAGTCTCCTCAAAACTGCAGTTGCATCCTGTGGGCTTTAGATCAATCAGTGGCTTAAGTTTCTTATTTTAAACTTTGCATATTTGATTTCATCATTTAACCAGCCACCCTTTTAAAAAGAGCTCATTAGATGGCCAAATTGATTGACTGATCATTTCAATCTTTTTTGCACATGGTAAGTTCAGGGTCAGATTGTTTTCTTTTAATTAGAGAAGTGGTAAGTATACTAGACAGACTCTGAATGTTAATGTAAGTTAATTGTACTCTGTATCAGTCCTCCATCTCTCAGTGAAGTGGGTAATATTCACTTGCTTCACCTCCAGTCTGCATAAAGACTCATCACTTTCCTGTGCAGTTGCAAATAAGTTGCATCTTTATCATTTTTGACAGTCTGCTTTCTCCACTGAGAGCGTGTCTTAGACCACAGAAAACATCTGTCTGTGGACGAATACTCTGCAAGGGGGTATGCGTGCGCCTTGTAATTTCTGGTCTTTGTTAATACAGAGCTTTCTATTCTGTGGAAAATTTCTTTCTGTATATCTTTACTTGTAAAATGAAGTCTATTCTCTCGGCCCATAGAAATGAATCTGTGAAAGCCAGTAGTTTTTATTTCCACAAGTAATTATTTCTTCTGTCCACCCGTGCTACTAAAATAATACGCAAGTAGGAAATACATTAAGCTGCACTACTTTTTGTCCTGTGTACCATTCCTTCAGGTAAGAGCAAGCAAATAGCTTGAAAAGTTGACCTGAATTTTGGGTATCCCTGACAAGATACATAGAAGTTGCACATATCTGAAGGTCTACGTCTGGCAACTGTATTACTCGTCACTATTACCCCTATAGGAACAAGTTGACCACAGGAAAAAATCCACTGTTTCCTTGCAGTCATCTGCCACAGACCTAGCCCTTTCCAAAGACTGTAAGATGCAGAGTTTCAAGTATCCACCTCTGACGAAATGCAGTGATTTTTCCAATGTCCCATAAAACACAAGTAATTTGAAACTGCTCTCAAAGATGTTGTGTACTAGAAAATCCCAATTACACTGCCTGCTAGTGATGGTGCTCTGAGCAATTCCAATCTTCAGTATCACAGGGCTCACAGGTAGCTATGAATTAATTATTTCTTTGCATATCATGTTCCTTTCAGCATTCCTGGCCCGTAGATGCATTAAACCAGTATAGGGAAGCAGAAATACAGATCCCATGTTAAGACTCTTCTTTTCCAGTAAATACACAGTTTAGGAACAGGAAGTTGACCAGCTTTTGTTGAACAGTTGTGTGGTTTTGAACTTGGATAAAGACATGCCTGTGCTAACTGCTCCTGATCTTTTTCTGTTCTGTGCTATGCACAAAGGAATGGAATCCATCTAACTGTAAGTGTATATAGCCATTTTTTTAACAACGGTTGACTTTTATATGCTATAGTTTGTGGAGAAGCAAATAGAAAGTTTAATTAAAACAGAGCTCAATCAGGTTGAACCTGCAACCTTTGAAATAAGAAGTAGGGCTGTTATCCATTTGGCTACCTGGTCGCCACGGGAGTGTATACATATATATATATATATATATATATGGGAGTTACTAGCTGCACTTTTGTTCCCTGAGAAGAATAGAAATCTGGAGAGAATACAACATTAAAAATCATTTTAAAAATCAAATATAAGTAGTATTCAGTTCAAACAAAACCTATTCCCCAATTCATACGAAGATCTAAGTGCATAGAAAATTTAATGAAGGTTAGATTTGCAGTAATAGTCTGTTATTTTGCTTAAACCAAAGATATTTGAATAGTTTTAAGGGCCAAATACTACCATTATTCAGTACATCAGCTACTGATTTCAATGGGATCAAGGTTTGGCCCATGATGTCCCATTTTGGCATTCTAATGAATTTATTGTTTGACTGCTTTGAAAAATCTCTTGGCAGACAGCTGCTGCAAATAGAAGGATTCGGTAATGTAGGGCCATTTTTTTCCCCTCTATGCTGTACTGGCTGTACTTTCAGCTATTGTGGAATAGAAATATTATTCAGCAAAAGAACTATATTAAAAATTATGGAGGGAAGTTAATTAAAAATCAGCTGTAAATGCTGACTGCAAACAAAACTAACTCCTTACTTCATAACTTTATATGTAAACAAGATGTAATAAAAGGTTAAGCTAATCTACTGTTTTATCAGAAAAAAAAACTGATCTGAAAATGAGTTACATACTTCTTTAATACTTGATCCATAAAAATATGCAGAAAGATGGCACTAATGAAGTGACTGTGGGATATGGGAGTGATTGGGTCTGTGCAAGCCAACCAAGGGACTAAAATTTGAGAGTTCAGTATTAAAGTTCACATCTGAATATGAATTATCCCTGGGATACCAGACAATATTTAGAGCCTAGGAAAGGGTATACATCCACATATATTCTGGCTTGGTAATGTGAGTTCTGTAAGATGAACACATTTTTCCTCTGTGAGTGTTTTTGTTGCAGGGTTGGTTTTTTTCTTATGTGGATAATGTGCTATTGCACTTTCATAATTTTTCTCTTGAAGATATGAGGATCTCTGTTCTTGACAGACTATGTTGATATATGTCTCTATTCTGTGTGGGTAAATGACCTGCATCCCGTTTGTACGTACATCTTCAACATGTGTGTTTGGGAATCTGAATTGCTTACCTCCACTATTCTGTTCTCTAAATGTGAGATTCTTAGCTCAGGTAACTGAAGTCACCCAGCGGTTTGAGGTGAACTTATGATAATAAAAATATGCCATGGGGTTTCTTAATATCCAGCTTTTTAACGGTTAGCTGTGATGTCCCTCCCAGCCACAAAATAAAAAAAAATAAAATTGTTTATTACCAAATGAAATCTGCCTAGGAAAAATTAAAGTGCTATGAATGGCCATGGCAATGCTGGTTTGGACTATAAAGGCATGCTCTTTAGTCAGCAGAACACTAGATACTCCATCAGGTATCATCTTGCCTACACCGTAATCACGAAACTGCCTATTTAGCTGAAATCAATCATACCATGATGAGACAGATACATGTTAAAGTTCAGCATATGCTGGTGACTACTTATCTCAAGCAGCCTTTCTGATATTGCATTGTATAGCCATATGTTTAACCAGACAATTTGACTTTCACAGCAGGACCATCTACTGCAGCAATGTGTGAATGGTTAAGCACTTCACTTTGTGCAAACTGGGCCAATGAGCAATACACACCCCTGTCTCACTCTGCTGACTCCTTGAAGGAGAGTGTGATAGGATGCTACCATTGCTATGCAAGTTTGTTCCAGCGGTTCTAGAAGAACATCTGTCTTAAGTCATCTATGTTTGCTGACTGACTGAGCAAGCTTAATGAAATGCTTTGTGTGTATGGGAGCACTCTGTAATGACATGTAGAAAAGGGGAAGAGAGACTCAGAAGAGCCAAAGCCAAAATAGTTGCTGTGTTTTGCAGTGCATCAGGGATAGCTGCTGGTGCTTTTCATTTACATATACCACGAAGAAAGTAGGCCGTGGTGGATGGCTCTTGAAACATAGGGAAAGAAGCCACAAAACTGACTTTAATATGGTTTCAGGGTCCTAGTAGCCCATGTCTCTGCAACAGCTCCATTGGAGCAGTTGCATTATTCTCACCGTCCTTTTTTAACAGGTGGGTTTTATCTGCCCAGTTTTCTCCCCTCAGTCATTTGAAATTTAGCTAACTTGTCAGGACACTGATGAAATAAGTTTCAGGCAGGCTGATGATGCCACCACCTGCAGCTGGAATAGTGGTCCTCTTTTAACTTATGCTTTGGTAATAGTAGCATTGCTTCTGGCAGCACTAGAACAGTTAGCAACAGAATTCCTGCTCTCTCTGCAGCTCTTCTGCAGAGCACTCAGTGGCAATGGGCAGCAGAGCATAGACATACTTTGTGTATTTGAAGTATATAGACGTGTAAGTATGTTCTTGATGCACAGCATTGTCACCATTACAGTTCAAATAGGCAGTGTAAATCACAGAAAAAGAGCTGCTTTTTAATATTCCTTGAATGGCAACACTCAGAGAATAAAGACTTGAAGTTATATATTCAACATTTGCTGTCTATAAGTAGGAGCATACTGCAAAAAAGTAGTGGATTGCTCTTGGACATAAATGTTCCACAGTCCCAGAACTGCCAAAGCAGGCCTGTGAGCAGTTAGACCATTTACAGTTAGTCTCTCCATCTTCTGCTGTTAGTCTTTGTCTGTACCTCCAACTCTCACTCAAATGGTCATGGAGAATTTGCGGGAGCTTACAGCTTTTAGAGAAGGAAAAATACATAAAGAGAGAAAAATGCTGAGATTTTTGATTCCTCAAAGAGTGTGCTTCTACTACTAAATCTTAGCATATGAGACACTTATAAACATATACCTTTGGGGAAGGAACGGGTGGGGGAAGAAAAAGCACATGATTTTAGGCAGAAGGAGTTAGAATTACCAGGGTGTGACTTGATATAAGATGCTATGTTGAGCTTTTCAAGGAATGTTTGTAGAATGGATCACCTACTATGAATTCCTGGGTACCATTGGGTTGAAATGAGAGAGAAAGCACCTTTGTAAGCATAGACCTTAATGGTGCTTACAAAGACTCCTTCAACATTTGTGCAAGGTTCCCCCATAATTTTTAATACAGACAAAATGACTAAGAAAAACATTATGGGAAAAAAAGAAGCAGCATGCAGAAGCTTCCTCATTAGCTGTAATCCTGAGGTAAATTACACATGTTTATGCAGGAGGTCAGTCACTTCTGTAGCAGAGAGAAGCTAAATATCTAGCTAGTCAAGCATAGCAATTGTACCCTGAACACTTGGCAATAGATGGAATTCACCATTTGATAAAACTGTTTACTCTAATTCACTCAGTAGGAATAGCCAATGGTTAAGTGAGGCTATATCTCACAAGAGTGTAATCTATGGAAATGTATGTAGCATCCCATGAATACTAAACAAATTCATTATGATCAGCAGTATATCCAATGAATCTGTAATGATGGAACCTTTAAATTAAATTGTCTCTCTTGATTTTTCAGTGTAATCAAATTCATCAGCCCATTCCTTTTTTTTCCCCTTATTTAAGGCACCAAACCCATGAGCTCGTCAACATATGAAAGCACGTTTGAGCAGCTCAGCTCAAGAACAAAACAGCGGGAAAGAGACAAAGGAGTCATTCTTCACATCATGGAGCACCAAATTCTTTATTGTAAAAAGCACAGTGAAAAAAAAGACAAGGATTAAGAAATACAGAACAAAACATCCATGCTAGAGAAACTGCAAGGGCTCAATTTCCTAATCTCTATTCTACAAAGGTATCGTAATGCCTAAGAGGGATAAGATACCCCCTGACATTCAGATCAGTCAGAAGCATTTCTGAAAGACAATTGTTATGACGCTTAAGCCAGTTTCTTCCTGATGAGACAAATTCCCAAACCATATGGTGACAGGAAAAACACATTTTTTCTACCTGTTCCTCAAACTCTTACCAGGAGCACCTCAGTAGACTGCTTGCACCTGCACTGATCAGAGAAACATTTCCCTACGCTGACAGCAAAGTGCTTTTTTATTTTGGGTGAACTACCTGCCAGGACAACGGGTATGCAAATGGGACACAACTTCTTTCATTTCTTCAGCATTACCATCAGGTCATCAGAGAAACAGCAAATAATTGTTTTAACTGCTGTCCTAGCATTGTAGGAAACCTTGGCTTCCTTCATCCATTAGTGACAGTCTCTTAGTGACATCATCTTCCAAACAGTGCAGTTGTCCAGCTGCATTATTTGCTTTTATAGTACACAAAATCTGTATACAGTCGCCAAAAGGCAAAGGCTACAGATTCTGCATGTCTAATAGCTCTGAGTTTATACCTTCACATTTCTGTGTTGCTCCCAGTAGACTAGTAGAACAGGTTACTATCAACACTATTGTGTTTATCTGATACAGGGAATACATATATGAACACCTCAAGCTTTAGTGTCTTATTTCTTTTTTAAAGAGTACAGCCAGATAGAATGTGTATTTTCAAGCTGAAAGTTCTTCTGTAGCTAGTAGAATTGTTGAAAAAGGGCCTTTACTGGCAGTAAATGGCAGCATTTAATTGTTATCAAAAATCTGTATAATGACAATATTTGCCCCAGTGAATACCTTCTCAGCTTCTTTATTTCTCTGTTGGAAATTAGTTTGAGTCCTCTACAAAAAGTGTGATTTTACTCTATCCAGTGCATCAACATTATTTAAAATACAGCATCTCACTTCAGTACATATGAATTAGAATTAGCTGGAATTAGAATTAGTCAAGGAATCAGAGAAACTTGATGCCATTGTTGATGACAGGTGGTCTTGATTTTTAATTGGTCACAAATGAATTGCAGCATTCTTATTTATCCAGTAGGTCAAAACGCATCCACTTTGCTGTGTCAGCAGTTGCAACAGCTCTGTGAGCGCTCTTCCTTCATCAGATTTTTCATCTATGAAGAAATGATACTTAACTTGCTGTATATTTTCTCTGGGGAGACCTTAGAGCAGCCTTCCGGCAGTTAAAGGGGGGCTACAGGAAAGGTGGGGCAGGACACTTTATCAGGGAGCGTAGTGATAGGACGAGGGGTAGTGGTTTCAAACTGAAAGAGGGTAGATTTAGATTGGATGTAAGGAAGAAGTTCTTGACTGTGAGGGTGGTGGGACACTGGAGCAGGTCGCCCAGAGAGGCCGTGGCTGCCCCATCCCAGGTGTCCCTGCCCATGGCAGAGGGGTTGGAACTAGATGATCGTTAAGGTCCCTTCCAACACAAACCCTTCTATGCTATGATTTGTTACAGATTCAAAGAAGCTGAGTCTCTAAAATACGTGTATATACAAACCAGTCACAACAAGAAAAGTACTTGTGAAATTTTATTTGACAGAAGATGGAAAAGATTGCAGTGTTAGACCAGTGGCAACTAATCAACACCTTTAAAAGAGTAAGCATCAATGTCCATTCAGATCATGATAGCACAAAAATGTAGTAGGAACAAAAATATTGAAAACTAATTGAAAGACAATTATAGAATCTCTTTAGAAAGTTTTCTGTTTGAGACTTCCCTTGGCTTTGCCTCCTTAAAAGATCTGCTGCTGGAATATAAGAACCTTCCACAGGCACTTCTTTCAAACTAGAAGTAGCCTTTTTTGTTAACAAAAAATTCAGTCAATGCTTAAGGAAGAACTCTTTGGAAAAAAAGAGATTACTTGTAAAAACCTCTCAAAGTATTTGAAGTGTTTTCAGGATGTGGTTGGTGAACTCATGACAGTCTCGGTATTTTTAAGGGATCGACAAAATCTAGACAGCAAGGCAAGTAGCCCCAAGTGAGATGTACCAATATCACGGAAAAATTCTCCTGAGTCTTGCCTTTTCCTGGCCTTCTGAAATGCCAAAGGACTCCCCTATTTTTAAAGAAACCCTGCAAACACCAAGTATTTATGGACCCACAACTATCTCAGAGAAGCTGAATACTTCTAGAGCCAAAGCACTTGTCTATTGTTGTAGTTCATATTACTGTTATCTTTTTTTTTTTCCTTGACTGTCATGTCATCTTGAAATTTAACTAGAAATTAACCGTAACTTTGCCAGATTGCTGTCCTCTGATATTTTCTTTGCATTTAATAACCACAATTTCAGAAGACAAGGAAAGAACGCACCTATTGTACAACTGAGGCATTCACCAAGAAGCTTCTGTGTTTATTAAGTAAGAGAAAATATCTTTGACATACTTAGAACTTGTGACAATTTCTTAGCCTAAAGCAAGTTGACACTTGCTTATATAAAAAGCAAAATAAAAGAACATTGTTACAGCCCAATGTCAGTTCCTGTAGTGCTTCCCTGAAATGAGTAAGAACAATGACTGAATGCAAAATCTATTTACAGAAAATTACAGCTATCTCACCAGTGCAACAGCTAAGGTAGCACCATGGCAGATTAGCCAGTGCTAGTGGACTGATGCTTGAATTGAACTCACAGCATCTTGTCCAGTTCAGCTGAAAACAAAAAAGGAGTAGTGTGACATAGCAGCTACTATCAGGATCATCTTGAAGGTTCTCATCATCACATCCTTACACAGATATTTATGTTTGGCATTAGCAATAATGAAGATGAATTTTCAAGATAAAATAGATGGAGGAAAAGTATTGCTACTGAAATAGTGAAATGGCCATTGTTTGTACACCTTGTACCATAAACCCATCTCAGCTGAATAAAATTCCCTGAAAAAAATTGCAATTACACATAATGTTGCCTTCAGTTACCCTGTGCACAGTGCTTTTTAACTGTTTTTATTGTCAGCATGCTTAAAAGTCCTACACAGCAATACATGTACACAAAATTTCAAAAGGGCTTAAATGCCTCTATTGAAAATATCAGCCATTCTCAAAGACTACCAAGTGCTGCCACGTACGTTAAGTATTGCCCAATCAAAAATATCCAGCTGTTTTACACAGGAAGCCACAAAGATTAACAGTCACTGAACTGATTTTCCTTTGAGCAAACACAACTGTAGGAACAGCATAAAACAGGCAGGAATTGGATTCTGTAATACTGTTTTCTAAAGAATTTTCAGTCAAACAAACACTTGAACAAACACTTGAGCAAAGTCCGTACCCTACAGTTATGGGAGGTTGCAAACATTTCATGAAAGAAACTGAAGCACAGAGTAACCTAATGTAGCTCTAAAGGTGGTCCTACTTTGAGGAGGAACTGGACCTCCAGAGGCACCTCCCAACCCAAGCTGGCCTGTTGCTTTGAGCAATGGATCTTGTCTATGAAACCAGACTTCTCATTTCTAAACTCTTGAAGAGTTGTTTACTATACAGGTTTGTTATCTATGCAGGTAACAACTAGAAGAGCTTATGACCATATATCAGAGCTCTGTTTCTTAACCAAAGATAATAGGATTCTGAAAAACTTCAATAAGATTACCTGGACTCTACATAGTTTAGAATGTCCCAGTATTTTCAGGAGATGCCAAATGCAAAAGAAGTCTCCAACTGACAGTCCACCTACAGTTAACTTTGTAAACAAGCCACTTAAATGAAACAGCTTCCCAGTGTTATAAATTGAGTCTTTCAACCATAATGATCAATTGAAATTTTATTAATTATAGTAAGCAAGATAT
>JANZLQ010000079.1:17151835-17194873 GCA_026212715.1 Elanus axillaris | reverse complement strand
AAGCACATTTTTGCTGTTTACATTGTTTCATTAAGCATTGCCTATTCTAGTTTGATAAACAATTATTACTTTTAACACCAGGATTAAGTCATTTATGATTAGAGACACTTGACCTGAAGCTCCACACTTTTCCCCAAATGCCTATCTTCCAAATATGTGAATTGTCCATTATTTACTACAATAAGAGACTGCTGGCTGTAAGAGGTTAAGCAAATAAGTAAATATTTATAGAACTAAATTATTGCCAAAATGCTAGATACATATAACTATGCACCCCTTTATAATTGTAAACATTCAATATTTAGAAAACAAAACCTATTAAAATATTGTTCTTAGCTTTTCTATATTTCTTTTTTTTTAAAAAAAAAAAAGAAGGGAAGACAAAGGAGGAATTTCATTTCAACTGCACAATTTAGGATGCAATATTGGAAGAATTTTTTTATAACCTGACCTATAGCAGAAGAGAACGCCCTTTTTCTCATTTTCAGCACATACTTTTAATGCTGATGCGAATGACTACAGTGTAATAAAGCCCAATAATATAGCAGGTTATTAAATACTGGTTGCAAACTGCCTTAATATGTGGCCTCTACAGATCCCTAGCATTGTAAAAACTCCCACCCCCTTTCTCTTTCTGGCTACTGTAGCTTTTTCCAAATTATCCTGTGCGGGTCAGTTGTTCTGTATAATTTAATATATTTTATGGCAACCTTCAAAATATTATTTTTGTAACTTTTGTTTTGGCCAGTAAACCTCTAAGGAAACGCAGCTGATGTCTCTCTCCAGATACACTGTCACTGTTACGCTGTAGTTTGGTTTAGCTGCAGTTAATGTAAATATGTATGAACTCGAGCTTTTAGCTAATTACTCATTAAATTAAAGTGGTCTTAGTCAATTTCCAATGCATACATCAAATACTACAGCATTTCTAAGCATCTTTTATTTAGTGGTCTCTGCTACTGTCCCCTGGGTAAAATTCATCCTTTTTCCTAAGTCTCGCTGCTGGTGAGAGAAATGGCAGGAGAGGAATAGCCAGAGCCAGTGTTAGCCTGGGGGGTGTTGCTCAGGGTGGCAGATTGCTCCAGGAAGAGGCATTTAATCCCTGCACAGCAAAGTATTCTGTGTTTCCCCCACTAGTCTGGGGACAAGAGGTGGGAGCAAATGACCCTGCGGGAAGCAGGACACTGCTGGAATGGCTCCCCACGAGCCAGAAGAAGAGGACTTCTGACTTTGCAGGTGCTACAGGCTGCAGCGTTCCAGGGCTAATGCTCCCAAAAGAGAAAGACTTTCCCTGGTGAGGGGCAGGGGATTTGCTTTGTCCCTGCAGGGCACTAATGGCAGTAGACAGTCCAGGTCGAAAGAGATAAGAAGGGAACGAAGTGACATCTGGACTAGGAAATCTATTTTATCCTTCCTCCAGAGCAGCAGAATGTAACTTTTGTCCATTCTGATGGGAAGGCCTTAGCCAGCACTTCTTCTCTGTGCCAGTATAAGTGTTCTCTGCACTGGTTTAAGGAGTACCAGACAGTAGCAGCTGAAACACAAATTACATAGGGCTATGCTCCAGAAAAGTTTTTGAGTTGATATTTGCTCTCCCAGTTCTTGCTATATTCTCAGAATTCTCAGAACACTGATCATTTTCTGTGTGAGCAAAAATGAGCATCGCTGCCTGTGCACAAAAAAACAAGCTTTCCAACAAAAGGAAAATCTTCACTGTAAATGCCTCTTGTGGGGATGGACCTGAGTAGCTGAGGCTAAGATTTGGTTGTGCTCTATCCTTCTGCACTGGGAATGTGTGCAGAGCAGCTACCCAAACTCTGCTTACCTCTGCAGTGGAGTTTATTGTTCATACTCTCAGGATGGTGGGTGGCCTAAGATTTCATGTTGCGGCAAAGAGTAGCAAGAGGTTTCTTAGACATTTCTGCATGGGAGAGCTGCTCCTGTATGAACTCATTTATGTTCAAAGATCTTATTTAAGTAAAAGTTTTAACTGTGCAGACCCTGCTATTTTAGGTGGCATCAAGCAAGCCTAAAATTAACAGTTTAAATGTTTATTCTTTTTCAGCTGCTATGTTTGTGAGGCATAGAGAGGATTGGTGGTGATCTGACCAAAAAAATAGAAAGGAGTGGAACAAAAGAGTAATGGAGGGGCTAGAGAGTATTGTGGAAGACCAAAGTAATTGTTACAGATGGGGTTTGATTTTGTAAGGCAATGTCATCTTGAAAGGTTTGTATTCCACCAACTCTCCCTGTTTGCAGGACTAAGTGTAAAAATTTCCTATCCTGGCTGTTCACCAGTAAAGCAGCATATCAGGTCTTCATTAATATGTCAGATTATTCCATTTGATATGTCAGATTATTCCATTCAGTGAGATTTCTTTTATCCAGAAAAAGTGAATAGTGTCTTATATAGGAAGATGCAAATAGATTTTAAATTCTAACTCTGTAGGGACAATTTAAAGTCTATTTTCCTTCTTCCAGCTGTTGGATTGGGTTTGGGTTTTGGTTTTTTTCATTATTATTCTGTCTCATGTTTATTACACCCTCATTGTCTTCTGAAAACTCTGGTTGACTTCAGCTGTTTGTTATTATTTGGTTTTCTGTATCCCTTTAGTATCTCTTTAGGACTTCTACCTCTTCCTCTCTTCTCTCTGAGATAGATTTGAATGTCCTCTCGGCATTTGCTTTTCTCTCAGACTCTCCTCTCTTTTTCCCTCTGTTTCTTTTGATTATATATTCTTCCCCCATGATATGTTTGTTTTACTAGCACAGAGGAAAGTAATGAGGGTCGTTTACAGTTGCCACATCTTCCAGAGTTGGGGTGAGAGGGTCTATGGTGGATTCAGGAGTTACTACTGTCATACAAGCTGCTGCCCCAGCTCTGTCCTGCACACAGCTTAGGTGCAGGATCTTTTCTCCATTCCCTAGGGTCACGACAGAGAATCTCCTCAGCAACTTCTTGCACAGGGGACAAATGCCACAAATATATGGCATTTTGGCCATATATCTCTTGTAACCCCCCCACTCGATTCAAGGGTATTTGGAATAATATGTGATATAATTTTTGCATCCTCTTCTCATAATATAAAAAACGGGTGCAATCTACTAGCATAAAGAGATGGCAGAGAATTCAGCAACCGCTCAAATGCTGAAAGTCCTGGCTTCAATCAGACCCTTCCTGCTACTTATTTAAAGTATTCTGCAGAGAGGACTTGGGGGGGGGAAGGCTGTGTGACTGTTGATCCAGCCATCAGGAGCTCAGTTGTTAACAACTGTGGGCTTTAACAAAATAAAGTACTTCTGGTACTTTAACTCATTTTCTTTTTCCTATCGGCAAATAACATGTATGACAAACATTCAGCTCCAGCACTGTATTTCTCCCATCATTTTTATGCATTTCATTCAGCCTTTTTTGCAGATTGTTACGAGAATGAAAAGACAGTAGAAGGGCCGCGCTTCCAGAGATCAAACTTCCCATTGTTCTTTGAATAAGAGATTGTATTTGAGTACAGAGATTTGCATAAGAATTAGTCCCCTTCCTTGTATCAAGTCAGCTATTTTCAGCTCAGCGTAGCAATCTTCGATTTCTTGGTTGTAACTATGGCAATAAGATTAGATGGTATTCAGTAAAATTCATTTTACAAATTAGCATGGGAGGGTGCCCATGACTGTGATAGAAGGAGATATGTAAAAATATTGTGGAATGAGATTGAAATTAAGTCAGAACTCAGAATATTCTTCAAAATAATGATTCTTAAACTTAGCCGGCACCATCTGGTAGCTTGTGAATGATTTACAGTTAGCCACAATAAACATGATGGGATCAATGGTCCTGATGGGGGTAACAGTTCTCACTCAAAGTCTTTTTGAAAAGACATTTTAACCCCATTTTGGGTGGATGCTGAATTCTTTGATCTGGAACTTTTATAATAGTAGCACTCAAATCAATTTCAAACACTTTCATTACAGTACAAATCTACAAAGCTCATTATGGTCTGGGAAGAAAAAAAAAAAAAAAAAAAGTCATGCTCCAGGCCTCGGGCCATGTTATAATGAGGGTAAGAATGAGCAGTGGTAGGTACTATTTGGAGTTCTGCCTCTGCCTTTCTGCTGCATGGTACAGTCCTGTCAGTTCATCAGAACAGCAGACCTTAATTTGCACACACTAAAGATGGCTTCCTGAAGTTTTGCGTAATTTGCAATAAATCTTAGTTTTGATCACATTTCATTACTAATGAGTCTCCTGTCCATACCTAGCCTTTGCTGTTCTTAATAATATATGCAAAGAGGGTTAGAAGGAAGGCAGGTTTAGATACATTTCTTTTCAGATGTTTAATGAACACCTTTTCTTTCTATTATTTGCATTTTCCCAAGGAAACTGTTACCTTAATAAGAAAAGTATTGCAAAAAAAAGTACTTTGAAAAGGTATTTGACTAACTGGTTCTTTCATTGGTATGCTATGACATGATACATAATTTAATATGATATGATACTTAATTGATATTGATAGGGTTCTTTTACTGACCTCTAAGAAATTACCAAATTTCAAAAAGCAAGTGAACTTTCATTTTTCTTCTCCTTCTAAATACAGTATTTTACAGCTTTTGTTGGAGGTAAGTTGGTATATTAGAGGGCTGGCAGAGATCAGTCCTGCAGCCTTGCACAGGAAGACAGCAGTATTACATGAAATTCCATCTCCCAACACAGGTTAAGCACAAATTATGTCCTTCAGTACTGCATTAGGCCTGTACTAGCCCTCCGCAAAGTGAACTGTTCTCATGGAACAAATGCATGTTCAAATAGCATAAATAGATAAAACAGAATTTTGTCTTTATAAATAATGTCCAGCAGCCCTGCTTCATAGTCTGACCTGGTCATTCTACCAAACCGCATGCACAGCTTCTAAGACCTCGAGTAGCTAAACTACTTGGCCCTTCAGGAGGAAGGGGGAATAACAGATTATCTAGACCTATGTAGGACTAATATTTCTGTCTGAAAAGGTCATCTTCAGGTATTTTCTCAGTGCTCAGTCCTGAGGTAGCAAAGGTCTTAGGACGAGCACTCAGAGCCTATCACAGGATAAAGCCGTTATTTCCTGTGTGACCATTCTGGGTGTTCCCAAATTAAATGAATGTGCAACTTTTGGGGGCTACTTTTTTTTTTTTTTCCCCCACTACCTTCCTCTGAAGTTATTTAATTGCAAATCCTCATTGAAAGCCAGGAACAGGGACATTACTTCAGTAGACACATCGTGCATTATCAAAATTGCTTTGTGTTTCTTCTCAGGTGAAAACAAGAGCTATTGGCGTGGAAATTTACTTGCTTTTGTTGTTCTAAATGAAAACAAATGGATGTTTGCATATAAATAATCATAACCCATTTTCTTGCCAGCAATACATATTCCAATTGGTGGTATATAAACCATCAGTTACTCAGTGGCTCAAAAATTATCGTGCCTTTTTAAAATGGTCTGTTCTGCAGGATAAAACATTTTCTAGCAGCATAGGAAAGAACTTGCAGTCACAGTTTTAAATCCTCCATACTTTTGCAGGCCAGGATTCAGCAGTATGCTTAGTTTGCCATGAATCTCTGAAATAAATCACACCATGGCACAAATTCATCTTATACAGGGTATGCATTACAACCAGGGGTTATAACGCAATATGACAGCAGAATGACAGTGCACATACCAGATTACTAAAATCTGTGTAATATGTAGTTCTCAGTGCAGAGAGATTAAATCAAGCAAAACAGTGGGAAACCTGAAATCAAATACTGTAATTCAGGAGGCAACACGACATTGGTCCTGATTTCAAAAGCAAAAGGTGAAAGGATCAGGTAGGTCTGTGAGAGCTGTTCTGTTCCCAGGTAGGAAGAGTATCGGTTGAGGACACAGTTTGCCAGACAGTTTGCTACACGAGAAGGAGTGGAACCAGACTATCTAACACACGTCAAAGTATTGTTTAAACTCTTGGCATTTACAAGAAAATACCAGATAGTCCTCATAGGTTTAGCTCATGCCATTTAGAAGAAGCACTCATAGGATAGGTAAGAACCTGGTAAGGACAGCTTTTCAAGAATCCCCACAAGGAATATCTACTGCTTCATTCTTATGCAATGGAGAGATTTGCCTTGGATTTCAGCCCTCAATCTAATCTCCTATTCAGGTGCCAGAAGTGCTGCATAAAGGCATTTTATGGGCAGCACAGCTCCATTAGTAACTTCTCTCATAGCAGCTGCCCAATAAATCTCTTCTCTTGACTTTTCCAAGCATCAAAGTGAACAGTAGTTGCAGGTCCTCCAGTTGTCCCTGTTCCCAGACAGACAATATACCCTGAGTTGTTTCTTTCTCTGCATTGAATGAGTATGAGCTGGGGTGCATGTGTGCACCAGCAGTGGGAAACAGCTGACAGTCCAGCTGAGAGCAGGTGAGGCACAGGTTAACAAAGGTTTCTGAAAAAGCCTATCCTGCCTATCTTAGGAAAACTTGCAAATTGTGTGTATAAATAAGGGGGAAATAAGCCACTTTAAAAGAAGAACTAGTTTTCAGGCACTAAACTGACCTGCAGACCTACTTATTACATCTCTCTCCTGTCTTAGCCAATCAAGGCCATACAGCCTTGAAATGCTATGGAACAATCAGTTAGGTGTATCAACAGCCTTTGTAATTGCTGACTGTGTTTCTGCTTTTAATTTGTGAATGCACTAACTGTGTTTCATAATGCCTGCCTCTGATTGAAGGAAATGCCTGAGTGTAACAGGAGCCTGTGGATAAGGTTTGCTCTCCTCTTGTCCTTCACATACTGAGAACAATGCAGAAAATGAGTCATTACTTAGCTAACAATGTAGCAGATCAGAAGTAGCTGATATTTATCTCTGATTAGGAAAGCATCACTATAGTTCTTTTTACCTGAGCAACTTAAAACCTTTTCTTTAATCTGAGAGAAAGGAAGCTCTGCTGTTGTACTGAGTGGAGGATATTTTTAGAGTTACTGAATACTGTAGGATCAGAATTTCCACCTGTCTTTGAAACGTGTTGGAGCTTTCCTGTTCTTGTGGACTAGATTTCTGTCTCATTATAGCCTGTCCATCCTACTCTTTATACAGTTCTCATGCAATGAAAGAAATATATGGTGGCATACTGGTATATAGGGCTCAAACAATGCCCAAATCTTTGTGTAAGTAGCTGACCTGTCAACTTTCAGCTCCTTCAGGCGGATATTTAGAGGGTTATAAGGCCCGATATGCTTGTGCCTTTAGTGCAGTTATGAGTGAAATGACATACCAAAACCATCATCTCCTGAAAAAGATCTATATAATGTTATATTTTGGATTTGTGGGGAACTGAGTTGTCAAAGGTGCAAAGCACAGTAAAACGGTATAGTTTAAAAGGAAAAAAACAAAGTAGTTGTGCAAAGTGCTTTAGGGTAAGTGAGGTAAAGAAATATTTTTAGCAGTTTTAATCAAGCTACAAGGAAAATTATGCAGCATATTCATTCTTGTAGGGTTTATACCGTCAGTATTCATCATCAATATGGGGTTGTTGGTGCACAATGGAACACTCAGCTGAAACTGAGATCCACTGTCTTTTTTGATACAGCTGATATGCAGAAGATTCATTACCTTTATCAGAAAAATACAGGCTGATCACATATGTAATTTTTTTCTGCAAAGTCGTGTGCTGGTTCAGCAGACTCAGGAGGAAATCAGAGTTTAGCTTAGCTTAGTTTCACTCTACTTCTGCTTTGGAATATTAAGGCAATGGTGTTTAATTCACAGGCAGGAAGAGGACACCCTTATTGTCAACTCCAGAGCAAGAACAGGAAGGTGTCCTTGGAGTCTACCTGGCTTCCTCTCTAAATATCAGAACAAGACCTCCATTGAGGATGGAAAAAAAAATGGGGGGAAAAGCGAGGATCTTCTGATTAAGGACCATGAAGAGTGAAAACCCACAAGCAAGCATTATGGTGAATTCATTGCTTATTCTTGACAGCTGAGAATGCAGAGCAAAAACTGCATCATCACCAGAATGCCCTTCAACTGTTTTCTGATGGCAACACTGTTGCTGCTGTGACTCATTCTCCGCTTCTCATTGTCTTGTGGTTGTTAAGCCTATGGGGACAGTGGCTGGCAGCAGCCCAGCACTGGAAATCTTTGCCCCAAATGCCCGTAGGCCGGTATGCTCAGAGAGGGACAGAAAGTAGGATCCATCCTGAGGCCAATACCATAACTCTGCTGCCACAGATCACTACTTTTATTACAGCAGATCCTGTAGAAGTGCCCCAAATCCCCACACAATAACAAGAACCTGCTTTCTGAATACATATTACAGTGCAGTCAATTCCTGTAGGAGATGCAGCAGTTTAATGTGAAAATTTCCTCATTCAATCTTTGCTTGTTCTTTCTGAACCACTGGAGCTGCTCTTCACTACAGAGTGGTCCTACTGTGCCCTTTCCTGATGTAAATCACATTACACCCAGCTAGAACTCTCCTGCCTGTTTGTTCGCCAAATCGACAGGAAGGCTCACACTTAATTTACAGGTATCTGCATTTGCTGACTTGTCCTATTAAGCATGTTGACTAGCTGTTTTACTAATTGAGAGTGCAAGAAAATGAGGAAGAGGCAGAAAGAGGAGTAAGCAAGCAAGCACAAACTGAGAAAACCTAGTCACTGACTTTCTGGAACCTTGTGGTAATTTACATGTGGTAACTCTGAAATGCCTGACTGTTTGACAGAAATTGGCTAATGGGTTCAGAGCTGCCAGTGGGGAGGGAGAGAATGCCAGGCAAGCAAAAAAACAGTGTGGTTATATACGTCTCGTTTCCTTGGTGAAAGCAGCAGGGAACAAAACAGCATTAAAATAAAAACTAAAAAAAAAAAAAAAAAGTAGTCATAGAGATTTTTCTTCAGAAAGCTCTAGCCCTTTCCAGCTACTTTAGCAGTACAGTCCATCGCTGGTCGCAAGGCCCATATGCCACCTATATCCCACATAATTTTATTTGAGGAGTAAGTGCAACTCAAGAGGGATGGATTTTTATTGTTTAGGCTCTCTGCTCAGGGCAAGCATTTCATTCTAGCTGAGCAACACTTGGTAACAGGTTGAACACACAGGACACCCCTCACTTGTCACTAGAAGTAAGAACAAATTGCAGATAAAGAAATCAGTTTTCATAGAGCTTGATGATGTTGGGATGCCTGCTGCTGCTTTGGTCTATTACTAATTGTTACAGAAAGGATGGGGTTGTCCAAGCAATGTGTCTTGCCAGAGTGTGCTACGTCCCCCTAGCAATTGTCATTAGACAATTACCTAGAGAAACAGATCATTTTCTCAAAGACAGAATCAGGTCAAAAATGACAACAACCGAGAAAATTAATTCTTGCACTACTTTATGTTAGCAGATATGTAATGCTGAAGGAGATCAATAATGTATTTTATTATAGGAGTTTTGATAAAGAAGTATTGTACTGTTTTAAATATTACCGCTTAGACATTGTCCAATGGAATGCATTTTGGGTTAGATTAATAAAATGTAGTGTCAGCTGAAGTGAAAGACAAAGATTTAAGCTCCTTAATCTCATCAAAAGCAAACCCATTTCTGAGCCAAAATGTTCCCGTTTGAAACATTTTGTTATTCTGATTTATTGAATGACTTCTCTTATCTGGAATCTTTAACAACATTAAAAATTCACTGATGTATTCATAAATCACTTGAATTTTGCAGAGAATACTTAACTTCCATTTGTTTGGGACACATTGTAGCTGCATTTGTCTAGGCAGCTTTCCAGGGAAACAAGACTGAAATTCTTCAAAATGTATCCCATTTTTACCAGTGAAAGTCTTGACCAGGGCTTGTGACCCACTGTCTCTTATAACAATGAGCTACTTGAAGGAGGTACACCAGGTGGGCACTGCTTTTTTTTTTCTCCTCATGAAATGCCAGCTAAGCACCAGGCTCAAACACAGCAAAGACGATAAAAGAGAGTTGGTTATAGAGGATGTGGATATACTGAGGTACATAGCATGCCAGTATAGACAATTAGTCTATATCAGCAGCTGACTCCATACTTTAATATTTTCATTTCTAGCCAAAAAAGATTATCTGTGGAGCTGGTCAAAGTGTTTACTAACACAGATGCACTATCTGACTATGAACAAAGCAAAATATTTATATTCTACTGCTGTCTTCTTTTCTACTTGCAAATATTACTCCACTGTTTCTTTGTTTCACCCAATGCAGCATATGAAGACATTCAGAAGTCACCTAGATAAGGCTCTGAGGAACTTTATCTAAGTAGTTGACTCTGATTTCAGTGGGCAGTTGGACCTCCAAAAGTCCCTTCTGATCTATATTATCATTCAGTTTTGTTTTGTTTTGTTTTAAATAAATACCAACAAGCTGCATATGTAGGAATAGAAAAGGAATAGAAATACCTTCTTGTTCCCATTACAGAGCTAATGATGGGTGACAGTACTAGGCACAGACTCCAAAAGCATGACAGCTGACTTTAGGGAAGGCACCTCTTTGCAGGTACAAGTTCTGAAGAGGGAGTAGGGTACAAGATGCACTACTGAGAAGTAATGCTTTTGCAGACTCTCTTTCTCAGATTGGGAGACAGTGTCTCTACTAGCACTCTAATGGGGAGGTGTTGATATTAGCACCTTTTTGCTGGTTATGCCAAAGCTTTCCTTCCACTGAGTCTCCATTTCACTCACCAAGTGTGAACAGGAAGCTTCAGCCAGGAACAAACATTTTGAATTCTGTCATTTTTGTGACAGCTGGTATCTGGTGAGGTATTGAGAGGGGAGGAGGGATACAAAACAAGTGATCTTTTATATATTGAGGAGTATGTCACTTTCTGGAAAGACTTTTTGTGGGGCTGGAACTAGTTCCAGTCAGTGAGACCTTTCAAAGTTAGACAGCCCTCTTAGAAAGCTCTGCCAAAGCCTTGGGCCACAGCCAGGGTGACCTGACAGGGAGTCTGGGTGGCCCTTTTCTGGGAGCATCCAGAGATCCCTGAGCTCTCACTGCCCTCACTACAGCAACGGGAGGGCAGTCTCTAGAGCCTGGCAGTGGGAAGTGGTGGCTACAGAGGGCCTCCTCGTTGTCCTCTTCTGCTGCCCCATCAAAGACCCCTGCCCTGCTGCCTCCCTGGGTGGGGGTCTGCTGCTTTTGGCCCAGCCCTCCTGTGGCAGCCCTGTGGGCCAGGCCATGGAGGAACTCCCCTGGAGGCACCTTGGCCGTTCATGGAGGTCCTGGCTTCCCCTGCTATCCCCATCCCCGGATGCCAACAAGGAGCTGGAAGAGGTGGCAGGTCCCTCTGCTCTGGTCCAGGGCAGGGACTGCTCAACCGGGGGCCCCCAGAACCCCCTGAAGAAGAGGCCCGGCAGCCCCCAGGCCACACCAGAGGCCACCCTGCCAGTGGTGCTGAGGACACCCCACTCTGAAATGACTCAAATAAACAACACTTTCACCATCTAAGAAACTCCCAAATAATAGATACACCTCAATTTTTTTTCTTTCAGAGGGTCTTTGAAGGAAAGCTAATAATCTGGTGTGCTTACAGTCGGTGACGAATTTGGTGGAATAGGGATTTTTTTCTCTTATGGAAGGAGCAGCTCTGAGAAACAGATTAGTTATACCTGCCCTTCACACTCCCAGACACGGACAGCAGTTGACAGAAGGCATAGCACCAAGACCAGCAGAATAAATAGTATTTCTGTAACTTTTTATTCTGCACAGTCAAAACTAAATATGTTTACATGACTTTTCACTACTCATAGTTTTCATGGCAAGTACCTGGTTATCTCTTGCCTTACTTTGTTTGGGCCTTTCTGAACTGCATATAAAATGCTCCCACTAGCATGAGCAGAGATCTTGCATTTTTTGGTTTTGTGCACAGACCTGGACACATTTTATCACGGTATAAATGACCATGCAAGGTAGAGGAGAAGCTAAGACCCTGTATAGTTATTCACGGAAAGGATCGTATTTCCTACCTACTTCTCTTGAGAAAGTGAATGATGTGTGAAATCCTAAGAAATAATCTCTGAGCTAAACCCTTTCTACCCCTCCTCATTCATGAAGGATTTCTGATTCAGTCCAGTATAGATTCAGAATTTTTACTTTTTATAATAGGAACCAGTTTGGTTTTTTTTTTAATTTCTTACAACTTGCAGTGTCATCATGACCATTAGGCTGTTCCCTCTTTCCATCTGAAATTACAGGCTAGCTTAAATTTAATTTCTGATTTTTTTAATGTAAAATATATGTTCCTTCCAAAGGTAATGTAATAGAAAGCACATTTTCAATTACTTTACATGAAATATGAGTGCAGTCTTTGGCCACTACATTCGTTTTTCTCTTTTTGCTTTAACATAGTCATCACAGGTAGCATACTATGACATCAGTGTCTGTAGTAAAAATACTTCCTTTTTTTGTTTTGCTTTAGTATTTTGAGCTAAAATCCCAGGCATCTATTTCCTATCAGATCCAGCTGATTTAACTTACTGAGTACAGATGAAAAACAACTAATGAATTTCCTGTACCATTGGTTACAAAGAGCATCCAATAGTAATCCTTAATGTCCACCCGCAAATTTGCTTCCTCTGCCATGACATGAAAGATTTCTTTGGAAGTGCCTTTGCCTTATCTCAGACTTGAAGCCATTCATCATTGAGAACTATGGCTTCTTTAATCAGCCAACCCTAATAGCCATTGGCTCTGTTACAAGCATTAGGTATATACCTTCCATCTTAAAGTGCTTGTCTTAACATTTTCTAATTAGGCATAAAGAAAAGACAATTTCTGTAATGAAAGGGAAACTATATGAGAGATTTTGAGCTCACATTGAAAAAAATGTCATTTAGGCAGCAGAAGGAGAGAATATTCCTGACCTTGAATACCTTTGGGAGTTGCTTTCATACTGTTTACCTGAATAGACCAGAGGGAACATCTTTACAAATCTAATATTTTTAGTTATGTTAAGACAGCTGTGGCCAAGATTAGGGAACCTTTGTGCTAATTTCTCTAAAAATATCTGTAAGAGATTGCTTGGGAGAGATTATCACCTGAATAGGCAGCGCAGGGGAAGTGTGGGAAGGACACATGATTATTGTTCACGTTTTACAGACAAGGGACTGAAACTTGTAAGGGCTGTGCTGACCCTTTGCAGTGTAATAATCACCCTGAGAACAGAGTAAGCTGTCAGGCAAGTGGTCTGGTTCCCTGTTTCTGTGACCAGTGCCCATTTCCTGCAGGATAACACCAGTAACCTGCAAGTTCACTGTTGAATAAGGAAGCTGGTGCTTCAGAAGATGCATACTGTAGGCCGGGCTATAAATCCATTGTTCATGCTGCTTCTTGCTTTTCTGGGAGCTAATGGCAATGTAAAATCTTTGAATACAGGTTAGTGAGCTCTTTCCTGAAATATTTCACTGTCCACCCCTAGGCCTGGCTGAACGTACAGTAGATGTCAGGGTCCCACGTGTGCATGGCTGTGCCTGGTTATGCCAGACCTTCCCAGTCTGGCTGGACTGGAACTACAGTGGCCTCCCTGGACTCTCCTAACTCAGGCAGGACCTTAGTTAAAAACTGGGTTTGACTGAAAAAAAAAAAAAAAAAGGAGGGCTAGCGAGGAAATGTCTGCACCCTTTGACAGATGGTGTGTGCCCATTCACATTAGCCTGACCACCTCCAGGTCTTCTCTGAAGAATTACACCTCACAGGAAGGGAGCATGAGTGGGTGGAAGTCCTGCTGAACAGGCTATGTATGGAGTACATTTTATGTCTTTAGTTTTCCTTCAGTTAGATAATTTCTAGTTAAGCTAAATAAATTATCATCTTTGAATGAAGAGGGATTTGGCAGTGGGGAAGAACAGGATAATCATTGTTCTTACAAAGAGAAGACTCAATATATTTCTGGGCCAAGTATAAAGAAGTATTATGTCCTCTTTCACTGTGCAATGTTCCTATTTTTGTCAAGCAGCAATTTCATTATGCATTGAACTTGCTCCCATACTATCCACTGCTTCTGTTTTCTTCTTTTTAAATTTTTTCCAGGTCAAATCTCCCAAGATTTTCCAACTTACTAAGATTTTTCACATTCGCAGATGTTGGGTACCTGATTCTTGTCTACCAGGATCACCCATTATTGCAAGAATGAAAGTGTCATCAAATTTTCTTGCAAAATGGGGTCAGGTGTATATTGTTTGTCATTATATATGTGTGTGTATGTGTGTTTATCCAATGAAGATATTAAGAAAAAGTACTCAGTTGCCAGCTCTGTCAACACAGAACACTTTCACATTTAATCATGTATTGTCATTACACCATATTATTATTTCTGAGACATACGCAGATATGACCTTTATTATTCAAATTTCTGCTTAATGTA
Organism: Elanus axillaris; assembly: GCA_026212715.1. NCBI lineage: Eukaryota > Metazoa > Chordata > Aves > Accipitriformes > Accipitridae > Elanus > Elanus axillaris. The sequence continues at coordinate 17,180,476 of JANZLQ010000079.1, read as the reverse complement.
TTTTAACATCGCTGTGCTTTTGATTCATGTAAAATAGTTTTTTTCTAAAATTAGACTACTTAATAACAATAATGAATGTGAGCTTTAATCTGCATGCAGCCCTGTCCTCTTACTCCCATAGTGCACTAAATTGGGATCTTTTCATGCATTGTAATTTGGGAAGTTGTTCCTGAGCAATTGCACTCACAGTTAAGCTAATCTTTCTTCCTCAGGATGGGACATTCCTTCCTGATGCAAAACTAGGGACTATGATTTCCTTTTCCAGGATACTTGACTTTGACTGATAGCAGCTAACCTATTCCTTAAAATGTCCCCTGAAGCTGATGCTGACCTGCCCTCCTCAGGCAGAGCATCCTGTGCGTAAAACTATTGTGTCCCAGGGTGTGTGTGCATGGCAGTCGCTGTGGGTGCATGTAAGGGTGTATACAGGAGAGTAAACCTCTTTCATCAAGGTTTCTGCAGACTTCCAGCTGAAACAGCAAGCAGAATACAAACATTGAACCTAAAGTGAAGGCAAGAAAGCAGAAAAAAAAAAAAAAAAAAGTGTTTGGGCAGAATATAGATTAAGAAAAAAAACCCACCTTTTTTGCTGACACTAGCAAGAAAAAACCATTGACATAATTCACTTTAACAGGAAATGGCATGTTCTCCTAATCTATCGATGACCTTTCTGAGTCAGTTCCTCGCTGTTGTGAGCTGTTACATGGTCATTTACACCTGTGAAGAGTATAAGTCTAGCAAACAACTTTCTTCCTTTTGCCCCTACATTAATGCTTTCCCTTTAGTTTCTGCTCGTTCTGTGGCACCACCATGGAGAATCAGCCTTCCCAGAGGTGCGTACCAGGTTGCTTCAGTATCATGCCCTCCATCCTCACTTTGATATAGGGTAACAAGTTTGCGTTAATGTCCTCTCAGTTGCTTTAAGAAGGGATCAATTTAAGACTCTCTCCCACCCCAGGCCATTGCCTGTCTTCCTCCCAGGCTCCCAGCCCCTTACCAGCCAATCCCTCCCTCCATTCAGTCACCTCAAACCACCATCATTTTTCTCCCTCCTGCCAGTCCTCTTTCTCTGCCAGGTCTGCCTGGTGTTCCTTATCCAGCATCAGACACTCTCTGATTTCACTGCTCTGTTACCTTAAAGCCCTTTAATTTCTGGGTCCCCATCCCCTGTCCAGCTGATGACAGTCTCTACATCAAGAAAGCCTCTGTCATGATCCAGGCTGCTCCAGCCTCCCACCAGCTGGTGTGGCATTTTTTCTCCTTGACCTAAGCACTGCATTCCTGGGCATCTGCAGGAAGAGCACAGAAGACATGTTCCTCCACCTCCAAAACATAGCCCCTGCTACCATCCTGGCTCCTCAAGGACAGAACCAGGAAGGGAGCAGAAAATTCAACCACTTCAGGCTGTAGCCATGGGCTATGGCATGCACAGCACAGAGGAGCTCCCCTGAGAAATGGCTATCCTGCCCTAACAAGTCTTTGTGGAGCACACGTGAGCTGTCATCTCCAGAGGGCTTGTAACTTATACTCACCATGTGATTTAAATGATCAGCTACTCCAGTCTACTTCTGAACAGCAAATGCTTACCATGCAGCAAGATAGGGCCAGCACGGGAGTTACTCACAGGATGAATATCTCTGAGTAGAGAATAAATCACAGCAAGTGGCAAGCTGTGTGACTTGTCACAAGCATGAGGGGCGGGGACAAAGGAGCTGAAATTAAAAAATTGCCTTGTGGCAAATTATTTCTTAGTTTTAACAAAGGCAGAGGACCAGATCCTCAGGTGATGTAGGTCACTGTAATCCTATTGAGGTCAAGACAGGTTTTAAGACCAAATGGGACTTCTATATCATGTAATTTGACCTCTGCCAAGATATAGGACAGGAAATTTCACTCATTCATCTCTTTATTGAATTTACTAGTAAATATTTGTCAGAGGTGACATTAATAGGGTGTTGGGCTTGATATGTTTTTTCACTGTTTCAAAAATATTTTGTAACACTGTCACTATGGAGCAAATATATGTACTTATATATATATCCGCATATGCTTGTGTGTGTATACATTCACTGCGGGCATGTGGTGAGTTCTTTAATGTTATGTTTATTTAATTAAGCTCCTAGAAGAGAGACTTTCCAATTTATTTTCAGCTGAGGTATATGAGTATGGCTGAGTGACATTCACATCTCCCACAATTTTTTTAAAAGAGCCCTAATGTTTCCCAGTGTCTCTGGTCAAAGCCTCTCAAATTCCAGTGGAATACAGAGTTTTCTCCAGTTTGATCTCCTTGGCAGCACCAGGGAAACACACTCTAGGTGGCTGGTGTGAACAGAAGGTTAAAAATTCAGTGATGCATCTGGGACTACAACTAGAGAATCTGGCAGCGTACCACAGAGCAATGCAGAAGAGCGGAGGCCCCACATCCCCAGAACAGCACATCATCAAAAGTATAGGTCACATTAAGTGTTGCTCAGATGTCAAAAGTTTGTTCTTCTCTGGGTCAGAATCATTGTAGCTGCAAAGAGTGTGGATACAGGCAGAGAGACCTGATGTGTTGCTCCTCTCAGCCCTGAGAAACAGCATCGGAGGCAAAGGGCATAGCCAAGGCAAAAGGGGTATAGAACTGCCCATCTTGCAGAGAGCAGGTTTGATAACCAAGAGAAAAAAAGGGCAGTAGGTGACTTCTACTGAAAACAAGGAAGTGCACTTAAACCAAGGACAGAAGCCTACTATTTTCATATGCATGAATGACATACTGTGAATTCTCTTGTGTTTTCTGTGCTGTCTGCATGTGTGTATATCTGTGTGGCTACTAATTAGTCTATATGACAGAACAAAATATAATTAAAATATTTTATATCAAACCTCACCATTAAAAATTGGTACAGCTGATAACCTCTTTTCTGTGTTTAGATTAATGGTGACATCTAATTGAGCTGTAACTGAGCTACAGCTGGCTATCCATGCATCATTATGGGTATGCCCAGAGTCACAGAGAGGACTGATAAAGATCAGCCTGCCCTGCCTGTCCTAGTGCCTTGTGTAACTTGGGATGATAAAATCAATCATATGCAATTAGGCATTAATTTCATTATTGGAAAGATACTGTAATGCAAAAGATGTCCCTTGTGCTCCTGGTTAACACGTGCATAGTAAGCACAAATATGGCAGATCATTGTCACTACCCAAATGTTCTCCTAGTGTGAAAATCCTGTTAAATATCTTAACAATCTTTAAAGGGTAATTGCTTTTAAAAAGTCCCTGATAAGTTGACTGTGATTCTTCATTCATGCACCCTAACAACAGTCCAGTGCAAAGAAAAAAATGTTAACTATCAATTTGACTAAATATTGTCCCACTGTTGCTTTTTTCTTGTTCAAATACATCTTCTAAATTGCCTCTTGTTTGTTGTAAGGCTTATAAGACACCATTTTACCAACACTGTTTTTTGTTATGTGACACTAGCCTTTCCCTAGTGATCATGTAATCTTGTTTTTGTTTTTACTCATGCTCTACTCCTCCTAGCTCCGTCCTATGCAAGTATGGAGGAGACAGAGGAGGAGGAAGGGATTTTTGCTCTTTTGTTTTACCCTCTGTTGTGTCTGGCGTGGTTCAAATTGGTCCCAATTCTGCAACTTCAGCCCAAATGCCTCACACCTGCCTTGCTGCCCTCAGTGATCCTATTAACTGACACCGTGTGGATTTTAGCTTGCAGTCCTTTGAGAGAAAGACCATGCCTTCGTTGTACTTCAAAGTGCCTAGTACATGTATGAGAAAAATCAGTAATCATAATAATAAAACTCCACAGAGAAAAAATTGCAGAGCTAAAAGCTTTTGAATATTTCAGGGTATTTTTTCACTTTGATTTTACAGATACTTTTTCCTATAATTTAACCAAGTTTATTGTCCTGATTTCTAACCTATTCTCCAAGCCTGTGTATAGTATAAAAGTAAGAGCTTTGGACAAGGTCTATGAGAACAGGCATCCCTCCTTGATGCATAAATCAGGCTTTTTAATCCACAGCGCTCAAATGGTTTGATGAGGGTGTCACTCGTTTAGTTCTTGGCTTCCTCAAACAAACCATGCCCAACAGCGTAATATGAATTTGGATTTTGATCAAGGGATTTTAGTGACAATATAAGCCACAAGAACAAAGCTGGTATAGTTTCAGCTAAAATCCACAGCTAAATAAAAAAGACACACAGCCATTCTAATGATGCACTCTAGGTGTAGTCTAGTCTATTTATACGCCTCAGAGAAGATAGGAAGGGAAAACAAAATCAGCAGATACAAACATTTACATTTGGAAAACATTGTGTGAGTTATGTCATGTGCCTCCTTCCTTTGTGGTATCTGTCACCGAAAACCCCCAGCAGTCCTTTGAACATGTAAGGATAATTGCAAATTTGAGTAGCTTTTCTCAAGATTTTGGTTAAAACTTGATAGTTCCTATCAGAATCACATAGAGTGGATATTTATAGCATTCTAGCTCCTGCTGCACGCTTCCTTTCATACTTGAAAGCTTCACATCATCTGTTCAGCAGTCGCAAAAATGAATAGATTAGAAAATCATAACACTTAATTTTTCCGTAAGAGCTTTTTGTATTTCATTACTATTTTCTATCTTTTATGTGTGCTATTAATAGCATTGCCACACTTCAGCTAATAATTACCAGTTAGCAATAGCAAGATCACTTCTGTAATCCATTTCTTTTTAGTTGTTTTGTTTGTTTATTTGATTATCTATTAGAAAATCAGAGATTTCATTGCAGTTAACGTTCCCAGTGACACAGCTGTAGTCTCCCTCAAATAACTGAATAAACTCTGTTTGCATTGGCTCATGAGATACGGGTTGGCTAAGAGCTAAAAGTAGAATGACTGCTTTGAAGTTACGTTTTCCTTCCCAGTAATGTCCGCCACAGCTTTTAGGATTTCTATTCTAGACCACCTTCTGACCATTATTTCAGGTCAAAAGAAAAGAATAAATAAAAGCCTATACATTGCTTAGCTTCATAAATTGTTCTGGGCTTCAGTTCCCAATGGTAAATGGGAATATTGTACTTCCCCGATAAATCTATTTTTATTTCCCATATTAGTAATGCACTGCTACCTAACAAAGATATCACAAGAGTGAATGAAAGACAGTGACATTGAAACCATGACTCGCCACAGAAAGCAGAGCAAGAAGTCATCGGTTCTTCATGCTTCTTTGATCAGGTCACGAAGAGAAAAGGTAGCTGGTGTCCTTTTTGGAGATGACACTGTAGCATGATGAGTCTCTGCTTGTTCCAGGAGCTGCAGTAACAGTCCGTTATGATCCAGGAGAAGTATGAGACAATAGAGAGGGACTGAGCTGCAGAGTCCGGTGAAGATTAGTGTAAGGTGGACGGGATAACAGTTCAGCAGGATGGGCAAAATTTTGGGGTTATTTGGATGCTTATGTAGGTGAGGCATGGTGGAGGTCTTCAAGAGGAATTCTGCCCTCCATCTCCCATCTGAAAAACCTAATAAAACCGTATGCAGTCTCACTTCCGAATTTCCTTATTATTATTATGATACTAAGCTAAAGTTCTCCAAGCCACAGGGACCTGCGTGTGTTTTCTTCTGTTATGTTTCCATGTGTTTGATATTCTTTTTTTCCTTCTGTTCCTCATGCTAAAGCAGCCAATCCAAGCATTCCCAAGGACATTTTGCTGCAGTTCAGCAGTGGAAATCGCTGTCTATCCATTTGTAATCTGGGCATCAGATGACAAAATGGATAGACACTGTATACTCTTTGTTTTACCACAATCTCTCTTTACACCATGTGGTGATTTTCCCTTTTAAACGGCACGAGGTACTCCACATTCCTCTTTCAACATTTGTCTACTCGGTGACAATATTTTTACAGGATCTTACAAGGTAGAAAGCAAAGATAAATGCTTGAGAGCTTGTTTTGAGGAGTAAGCTTTGGCAGCTGCCTGTGAAATGAACTACATTCCCTTCCCCCTCTCCGGCTGATGTACAGCATCCCGGATGGTGGTCTGACAGCGTAAACAGAGACAGAAATTTCTCATTCACTGTCTCATAGTCAGAGAGTAATTTCTCCTCTGCCTGCACCACAGTGTGCTATGGAAATGCAGAGCTACTACAAGAGATGATGGACAGTCCCGCTGTGCGTAACTAACAGGTGCCACACAGATAGATTTCACTGGCCAAGCTGGATGTGTCTCTGTAGAGGGTCTCCTCGCAAAGTGTCATACAGTCTCTGCTCTTTCTGTCAGGGCTTTATAAATGCACAGGCACACATGCAGGTTGTGGGGAGGAAAAGAAGGGTCACATCAAACGATCTTCTGTATAAATCACTTCTCTCTCAAGTAGGTTCGCATTACTCGGTTTCTGGTGTCATTTACAGCAGTGAAAAGCTGGAGTTCCACTATTTACATCTCTGGAGTTATAACTGGATTTACACAGGTGCGACCAAAAGCCATGTTTGCTTTCTATAGAAATCTGCATATTTATCTTTCTTGATAAAGTGCTGAAAGCGATGGGCACAAAGCTGGCAGTCTGCCTTAGCTGCAAACAGAAAAGGCATGAAAGAATGGTGACAAGTTTAGAAATAATTTTTTCCCCCATATTTGAGAGTCAAATGGGTTCTTCCTGAACTGTAAAGCCATAAAAAAATGAATAAGACTAAGCATTTCCTTAGGTTTATAGCACACAGAGATGAGGGAGGAAAAAAAAGGAAACAGTTTTATTTCTTTTCTGTTTTACAGTCGTTCTGAATCCTCTCTGTGAAAAATGTTCCACTTTTTCTGACCTTTCCCACCATGAATTTAAAAAATGTCACCTCTCTGCTCAGTCTTGGATTTATAGCAGAATGTCTAATGCCTGGGTTGTGCATACACAATTAAAAAAATAAGAATCACTGTTAGTAATCCGTGTAATACCATGTGGGTGGATTTGGGAGAGCATGAAAGCTCCAGTGAACTGTTCACCTCCACAGTAAATGTAGCAAACAATCCCCTCTAAGTTCACAAACTGAATGCTGTTTTCCCATGAAGAAAAACTCTTTATCATGCAGCCTGAATGTGCCCATTAGGATGGCAAAGGAGTGTGGGTCTAAAGAGAAAACTTTTTGCTGGCAGCTGTGGGAGAGGGATTCTGCAATCCTGTGGCAGAGCAGGGTAGTCTCAGTCCCAGGCTCTGGATCCTCAGCACTCCTGAGGACTGCATCCTTTTAGCAAGAGTCAGCTCTCAGCTACCTGGCTCCAAAGCCAAATAATTCTGATTTTAAAGCCTGTTGAGTTCTTTCAATGTGCGTCAGTGAGCCTGAGATCAGAACCTGACCTATTGTGGACAGTCTGTCTGAAAGACTCATTACTTTTCTCTCTCAGCTTCAAGGCAGCATCTGGACTATTGATAACAATCTTGGAACCAGAAGCTGTGAAACGCATCATGAAAACCGAGCTGAGAATGTCTGAGTGGAACACAGCAGCACAATTACTAAAGACTGGTTTTCAAAGTAGGGCCTCAACCGTCCCACCTGTTTGCCTGCATAAACACACGCCGTCAGATTGATCGAGGCTAGAATCTGGCTTTAACATGCCTTACAGCATGAAGAGTTACCCCTAATTACAATTTTAACCTATCTAATGTGGCTGTGGATGGTCTAATTATCTACATAAATGTTTAATTACTATTTGAATCCTACTAAGCCGCTGGCCTCAGTGAGACTGGTGGCAATGATTCACAAAGGTTACAAGCCACAATTAGATAGGAGTAGGACACACTCTGGATGAGAGTGCCACCCAGCACCAAGTAACTCTGTTAGTGAGCCAGCAGGGAATTTAGGGTTTTACTAACAGAAATGATAAAGGTCTTGCTTTGTAATCCTCCTGGATGTTTCAACCATGGACCCTTATCTACCACAGTTTCTCTATATAGTGCGCACTATCGAGTTGCTCTGTTTTTGAAAGGTTTTCCATTGTTAGGTTTTATTGGGTGAGAAAGGGCATGGGTTTGGTTTTCCCTTCTAAAGGGAGTGAAAGAGCAGAAATGTCCCTGTCTTCCTTGGTCAGAGCCACCTTGGCCACCTGCTGTTGGGAAACATGTGACGATGTCCAGATACAAAGCACAGGTGAGTGGGATGTTTGCAAAATTGTAAAGAAACTTCAACTAAAGCACAAAGGATGGCTACAATCATTGCTTGACTAACGCCCTGTTGCACCAAAGGGACATAAAAGCTACCAGGAGGTGGACGATAGGATTTCTGCAGGGGTGGCACTGGAGAACTCCCAGATTGCTGAAAGCTGGCATTGCTGCCCTTAGGAAGTCCCTGTCGCCTAACCCATTCGAGGTGGGCCAGGTTTGCCTGGGCCAGGTGGAGCAGGACTGGATCAGAGTGCTTTGTGTAATTCAGCCCAGTGGAGCAACGCACAGGAGGCTTTTACAACTGCTGTCCCTTGCACCAACCCAGCCAGCTCAGCAGGTGAGGGGAAAAACGTAGATGTGCTTTTAGAAACACTGTCATCGTCCATTTGATGACTGTCCACCAAAGCCTGAATCAGAGAAGTAGGTATCATGAAACAGAGTCAGGTCATTTGGGGCTCGGGCTTGTTACAGCTGTCTGCTTTTTAGTTTTGAGATGCTGGAACTCTCCAGGTGGGGTACGAGCTCACCAGGCAGGCAGCAACCCAGCTGCCCTCCTATGACTGATTCTCATTACACTTCTCTCTACCAGCAGTCTGATGATTAAAACCACACTCATAGCATGGCATGGCACATCACAGAAAGCTTCATATAGAAAGAAAGCAAATCATGCTTGAATGCCTGTGTCTGAGCCGTCTTGTATCTTCCTTGCCGTCTCTCCCACAAGCCAGAATGTCAAGAAACTGTTACAGAAAATGCAGCAACCGCATTTCCTTTGCTTTGTGACCAAAATGAGTAACAATAGTAGGCGAGGAAAAGCTTGTGAGAGATAAGCATTAGCACTGTGAACAGATACTGCTGTGGAATACCTCTGCCTTCTCACTATCCTTTTTGGGCACTTGGACAGCCATTGTTCTGAATGCTGTTACAGAAGGGCTTGGCTTCTGGGGCAGCTTGCTCTAGCTGCTGTTTGTCACTGTTTCTAAGCCTCCTGCTGTTTTTCTAAGCCTCGGTGCAGGCCAATAGTACATTTGTTTCACTTCAAACTCTTGCACAACGAACACAGAATAGCAGCCCAGTTCTTGCACTCAAGGGAATGAAGGGCTGGGTATAAAAGGTCACTGGCTGAGGGCTGCTACTCTGTAGATTAATATTCAGGTTCACTTCGCCTGTGCATTGTCATTTCTACAGAAACAGACCGCTCACTTTTCGGGCTCGCTGCCTGAACCAGCAAATAGTTCCCTTTGCAAAGTAGAGGGCTTGCTCCCCCCGAACCCTGCACGGCCACACTGTGAGCATCTTGCAGAGGGCTGCAGCATACAGTGCATTACTGGAGACACTACTGCAATTAGCCCCTGTCCTTAGCTAGAGACAGTCCAGCTGGAGGTATTGTATCCCAGCAAGTGGGAGAGGAACAGGGAGAAACAGGCAACTTAAATGTGCTGAGGATCCCTGTAGGAGCTGGGGAGAGGAGAGCAGGCTGCGATTCTGTGGACGCCTTCTGCTTGGTCTCCTGAAAGCTTGCCACTGAACTCAGCTTCTGACCTTCTGTTCTTTAGTGAGCACTCTGGCCTTGCGGCTCTGGGAGAGATACAGAGTGTGTCCTTGGGGTGGGAAGCTGCCTTCTCCTTCCCCTCCACTCTGACACAGAGCAGTTGGATTTGTTCCCATTTCACACAGGTTGCTGCCTTCCAAATATGAAAAATATCAGAGAAACGTGGGGAGTCTTGACCAGGGTGCTGGTGCCCTTCAGAGTGAGGGGAACTCTGGCGGTCAAGACGAAAGCAGCAGGAGACTGCAGCCTCCAGCTTACCTCCTTAATTCATCTTTCATCTTTTTAGTTTAGCAACTCACACAGTAGGCACCGTGACTTTGTTCCCATGACATTTCATCATGAGGATGAGTGCAGCCTTGGACAAGATGAGTGGAAAATCACTTTAGGAGTCAGCGATGAACTAACTTATTCAAAATATTCTCTTGTTCAAGACTCAGAAACATTCTCCCTGCAAATCTGTTTGAGGACCTAGCTAAAGAGCGAAGACTCTGATGATAATTAGACCTCTGACAATTGTAGTGGGTTGACCTGTTGTATTAGTCTTGAATGCAGTTTTACTAGCCCTTTATTTTGTTATGTTTTTTAATCATCTTACCTGAAGGTTGGTGTCAGTTCTACCTTGTCACTTATCCCTTTGTCTCTTGACCTGCTAAAATGGAACACAGAACACTAGTAACATATTTAAAAAATGAAATGGTGAAACATTAGGCATTGCAGAAGATTTAATGGGGAAAACTTTCATAAAATATCATTCAACACATTCAAAACTATATTAAAACTTTCTGTACTACAGAGTCAAACAGCTACAAACCTCAGTGTTCCTTATGAAAAATCAGCCTCTTCCTTCTTCCAAAAATGGGTAGAGCAATATAGATTTTGGTGGAGAAGGTGGATTGCTATAGAATCTTGGTTTTTCTCCAGCTGGAAAAATGAAAAGTTTATGTGTGTATTACAAGGAAAGAGTAACCAGGAAGGCTGCATCACATGAAGGCTATTTTCAGTTCACTTTTGTGTTATTCCTAATTGATTAGTTAATTTTTAGAACTTCAAAACTTTTAAATTGTGTTTGTCCTCTGTGCACCTGGATAACTCACAACTATTAGACTAGGGCTTACAAACTTAGCAATGAGATTTTCAAAGCTGCAGGAAGAGCGTGAACGCCTTATGCTTATTTTGGTTACTTCAAGCCCTGCTGGTATTAAAAGACCTATCCTAAGTAAAGCCAGACATCCATGCTGTGTTAAATTCCATTATAATGGTGACTGCAGCGCTAAGCTTATTGATTTGTATTTTTCTTTTCATGCTTAAGGTGTTTATTTAGAAGGTTAAAGATGGATTTGAGTCTGTAACTGAGCTTCTCAATATGAATGCCTTGTTCTTGTTACCAGTAGGTCATACATATACACACACACACACAAGCTTTGGTGTAATGGCAGTTGCTAAATAAAAAGGCAGTCCACAAAGACAGTTCTCAGTCCTTGAGCTTGCCAAACCTAGGAGCTGCAAACTTTGCAGGGAGCAGAGTAATCACTTGGAATTTACTGACAGCACCCAACAAAATGAGACCACTATGTTGGAAAATTAAAAGATGCTTGTGTTACAGATCTCTTGGACTTTATAGATTTAATGGCTTGAAAATGAGGTTTGGTGGCAAACAGCACTGCACAGTATATCAGTACTGAGCTGCTGCAAACTCGATTACCTGAAGCTTCCATTTAGTTCTTAAGAGTAGTCCTGATTAAAGTGCTTAATTGTACCCTAGCTTTGGTATTTAAGGGTTAACAATTAAATAAGCCTTGTTTAACTGAGAAACAGCTTCTGAACAAACTACAGATTAAGAAGAAATTATATGTTTATGCCTGTCATATGTTTGAGTGAGCAAATTGCATTGAATCCATTACTAATGAGAGACAGTCTTTTACAAAACTTAATCCTGAGCTTAGTTTGCTCTTGGGTGTTTCCTGTCAGCTTTGCTTCTTTTTCATCTAGAATGAGCTTCCTTTTACTCTTTTCATCCCCACGCCAGCCTTCTTTTAGTATCTGGGACACCAAAATCATAATATCCCTTAGACATCTGGGAGATCATCTGATCCAAGCTCAAACTAAACATTATGAGATGCATTGTCTACTTGGTATCTTCAACCTTTTGTAAGGACTTCCACAAATTTTTATATAATTATGTAATGTCCACGTTCTCTGACTTCAAGAAGTTGTAAGGACAAATAACCAGCATGCTGAATTTTTTTAATGGAAACCCTTAAGGAACAGGGATAGTGGATTCTTCTTAGTCTGACATTACATTTCCATATGGCTCAACCAGCAAGAAGTATTACAGGTTTTTTTAATTCCCACTCTGGTATTATCTTTAAAGAAGAGCATCCTGTGGTGAAGTGTTGCACTTTGTTCTGGCCAATATAAAGAACTGTATTAGGTTAATATGATTAAGGCTAATGAGACTCTGAACCTCATCCAAAAAATTTGTCATTAAAGCACATTTGAAACTGATAAATTAATTAGTACAATACAAATCACCTTTTAAGCAGGATGTGTGCCAGGGTTAGTCCAAAAATGCCAACATCCAAGCAATTTCTGTGTGGTGGCTTCAGCTTATAAATTTGAGAAGAGGATAGAAGGACAAGCATGCTGCTAATGTATACTCTGGCACTGATACTCAGGACCCAGAGAGCAAAATTTAACACAGAGGGAAGAAGGAAAATGGCAGGGTAGGTATTTACCAGCATCTTTAGCTCAGAGGAATCTCTTGCAGCTGTTTCCACCTGTTTCCACCCTCTTTTCCATTATATTTAGGAGCAAAGAGGAGGGGCATGTTTGGCAAGATTTTGTGAATAGCAGAATGTAGTTCTGGGTGTATTTGGGGGACTACAGATCTTATAACTATTTTTCTCATGAGATATATGTGGACAGTTCCCAAGCAACTTTCCAGAAAATTTTAAGGATTGTAATTAGAGCCCCAGAAAGGGGATTAGCTTGACTTCTCTGGTATTTAAAGAGGTTCCAATTCCTTTCTAATTTACCTAACTTCAACTGAAATTGAGAGATCGATCAAATTCAAGGTGACGTGAAGCAAAATTATTACCTAGTCAGGCTTCTCCTGACACCCACCACTGTATCTCTATGACATAAACTGTTTCAGAGTCCAGTCATTTTTCATCAAGTCTGTAGCTCCTTTTTGAGCTAAGGCATCCGCTCTTGACTCCACTCCACCTGTAGGCAAATTGTTCCAATAACTGACCACTATTTTATTGTTACTAATACATATGCTATACATTAGTTATAATAGTAACTAAAAATGTTACTATTATTTGATTTCTGTTAATTCAACCCAAACCACCCACAGTTTGTCTCTCACTGCAAGAGTACTGAGCTCAATTCAGCTGGAAGAGAGGAGACTATGCATAGCATGTACTAACTCCCATAAGGGTTGAAAAAATCTAAACTGTTAATCTATCACCACCTTTGTAATCCAGTTACCTGATAACTACTGTTAATTATTTTATGGCCTCCTTTAAAACTCCCCTGTATCTGACTGGCCTGAGAAGGAAAATTGTCATGGAATATGTGTTTGCTAAGGACTGACATCCTGATTTTGTGTAGGCATCATGTGAAGTTGCATGGAGTTTGCTCAGAGGCTCATTTGATAATCTTTTGGTGCTCTCCAAGAGAATCTAGTTTCTTGAGGAAACTGGGAAGTGGACAGGTTTCAGCCTTATCAAAATGTTCATATTCTCATAAAAGAAATAATCTAGCAGAGCTGATTATGGACTGACTTAAAAAAAAATCTCCACAAGTCAACTTTAAAAACTCCATGGTAAAAATATATCAGTTTGCATTTAATTATTTAGTCAGGCTGTTATACTGACATGTAAAACCATTAATACATCAGTACCAGCCCACACAGTGCCATACGCACTCTTCTGACCACTAAATGTTTGCTTTTATTTAATATATTAAACAATATAGAGGTATAGTAGAAGGGCTAAAAAAGACAGGCTTGATATTAGATAGTGCAGTGCTTTCCACACTGGTGCATTAGGCAGCAGAGACCCGGTTCTGTTCTTGCTTTGCTCGGCATAAGAGAGCAGACACACAACCCAGACACATCACCAACGCACATGTTTTCTGTCTGTGCATGGCACAGGACGGAAGGTCAGGTCTGGGTGTGCAAATGCATGCCGTGCAACGGCACTGTGGAATTGAGCGCTCACTATGTACACTACAATTACATCTCTACCACATACATGCAGTAGAAATTGCCTTTGTTGAGAAAAGGGACACTGGCCAAGATTGTGGTGCTGTCACCAGTCCATTTAGAAAGAGCGATAGACTTGTTCTTTGGTACCTGAGCAGCCAGAAGAGCCAAGCAGATAGGATCATAGGGTATGCACCCAATTTACTGTCTAGCTAATCCACAGAGATGAGAAGGTACATCATCATCAGCCAGAAAGTACTTATGGGGACAGTACATCTTTGCAACACCTTGTATATAATCAATTTACACTGCAGGGCAGAGCATGTACCAGTTATTCTCACCAGGTGAATGCAGTTCCCAAAATGAAACCTCTGGTTTGGCTTTGTTCAGGGATTCACATTCTCCTTCATCTCATGGACAACAACATCTTATCTTATCTCATTTAGAGACTGTAACAGCCAAAACTCCCTGAATATTTGATATTTGCATAGTTACCACCATTATATTTTCACACTAAGAATTACATGATCAAGAGCCCCTTAAAGATATACTTGCAAGTACAAACCATAGTATGGTATGTAATTACATATGTACTTATAATATGTAAATGCAATTTCAGTAATTACATATGCAAACATACAAAGCTGTGATCAGCACTGAGAGATGTCTGGAATGTGTCTGACACTCAACTGCTAGGCCAGGGAATTTTGAATCGGACTGATATTATTCTTCCAATTCATCATTACCTGATGAATCTCATGTACAGGGTGTGTTTACCTGTAATTTCTGGCTCCTATTCCACTTCCTGATGAAAATGTATTGTTCTTTGCAGCATTAGTAACACACTTATTTCTAGTTCAACCCTCTTTTTTTGCTTTCTTCTTTGTTTCTGCTAGATTCTGTCTATTTGCCTTTTTAATTTCTTTTTTTTCTTTTTCAAAACCATTCTTTAGAGGAAAACTAAGTCCAGAGTTTCTGGACCTGAATGCCTATATTTAGACTCCTGTAATCAGATTTATGGTACATAAACAAATAGCTCAATCATCAAAGTTGTTGAGAACCCATAATTATCATCAACTTCATTATGTATCTAGTTTCCACAAATCAAGAGCTGCACAAGCTGGTTTTGAAAATATGCAGACCAGTGGGCCTCTGTTTTTAAAATTATGGTCTTTTATGGCTTGTCTGTGAAATCAGTGGCAAGCTTAGGACAGAGGAATTCCTAGCTTCCAGGCCTATGGCTGATCTATTTGCTGCTGTAGATGGTTATGAATGCACAGGTAACACCTTCATTAAAAATCTATCTT
This sequence comes from Elanus axillaris, assembly GCA_026212715.1. Classification (NCBI taxonomy): domain Eukaryota; kingdom Metazoa; phylum Chordata; class Aves; order Accipitriformes; family Accipitridae; genus Elanus; species Elanus axillaris. Next base: position 17,165,273 of record JANZLQ010000079.1, on the reverse strand, counting down.
GTTTTAACAGGAAATTTGTTAGTTTGCTACAGCATAAGGTAGCTGTACACCTAGCTCATGTACTGAACTTTTTTTTTATAGCACAAGAACCTACAAACCCAAAATCAGTCTTACAGTTTAGTTCCCTGCTACATGACTCTTGTAAACTCATAAATATAGAATTCATCATTCCTGAAATGTTCTAGCAAAATACACCATTTGCTAATTTGCAGGAAGCTCTCTTTGTATGTCAGTGCTAAACAACAGTGAGAGAAAGAAAACTGCTAATGAGGACAGTTACAAAACACCTACCTGCTGTGTAAACTTTCAAGGGAATGCAACCGCGTTTTTAATATTTTCTCACAATGAGCGAAATTTTTTGCTGGGCAGAGGCACTGAATGGCCACAGTAGATCACCCTAATGGGGTTATTCTTTCTTCAGGTACACTGCAGTTTGCTTTTTGCTTGCCTTTTTTTGCTTTAGGTACTATGAAGCTCAGAAGGGTTTCCTCATTATTCAGTTTTTATTGTAACTGTTTCATTGTGCTAGTCCTGTCCCCCCCATCCTCCCCAGAACCATCTGCGTGTTGCCATTTGGTAAAGCTGTGGTCGATCAATTCTCTGCAAGGAGACCTTTCAGGTTTTTCTTTTATTCAAAGGTTTCCAGAATGAGGCATGGGAGCAAAGTCAGAAAAGTTAAGACTTTCTAACTTCCGTCGCTGCTAGATGTGGCAAGCTGAAAGCCTGAAGAAAACACTGCCTGAGACAATTATGAGAAGTGTGAGAAGGAAAAGATATTCATTTGACACTGGGAAATGCTTTGAAAAGAGTCTTTTCCTGATTTTGTAAATTGAGGGGATAGTATCCGCTAACAATAGGTCTCTTGCTAATTAAAAAGATTACGTATCTAGATTCCAAGGTTTATTTTGTCACTGTTTTGACAGTCCGTGATGTCTGTAAGTACTTTTTCAATATTCCCATGTATTGAATGAAGCTGACGTTCATTAACTAGCTTTTGGCTTCTGAGTTTGCTCTCAGTTTAATTAATGTATTTAGGCAGTTGGGAGCTACATTTACATGAAAATGAGAGCATAGCCAGTGGAACATCTACTGATCATTTCTTATGTATAAATACAGACATATTGGGAATGGGCATGGCCAATGAAAAAAATCCAAGCAAAACGTTTCTATGTTTAGGGTAAAATAAACAGAAATAATACATTTGAAAATACAAATCATTGAACAAGTTATTGGAAGAAATGTGACAATCATGGATGTTATCAGAAAGAGAGTTAGTTGGGGATTTTTTATTTAACCTTGATTAGCCATTTCATTACTGTAACGCTTTTCCAGCTTGTAGCTAATTAGCTATGGTTGGTCAGAAGATACCAGAAAAATTCCTTGTACAGTGTTGCCACATCATCAGAGCTAGAATAGGACTAAAACTTACCAAAAGGCTCCTGGAATCAGCCTGCAAAGGCTGATAAACTTCCATAGAAAGGGATTATGTATCAGATACAGTGCAGAATGACATAACAAAATTGCTGTACAAGGTGCACAGTATAGCAATATGGGAAAGGAATTGGAGCCCATGCATGATGATGACACACTGGTTTATGCGGACGTTTGTCACTAAAAGGGTTGTCAGAGCCTCTCACCAGCAGGAGGAAAGAAATAGAGCAGAGAGACCACACACAGACCAAGCTGGCATAAGGAATTGGGTCATTTTTCAACTCTTTCCCCACATCTACTTTAGATTATTCATACTTCAATTTAATCTGTTGTTTGCTGCCTTATATTAGTGAATAATTCACTTTAATAAAGAGCTATTCATTGTCTAAAAAATAAGACAAGTTGAGCAACCCTACACTAAGGGACAATACTAGGGGAGCATTTTCAGGAAAACAGGTATTGTGTGAAGTAAGGTAGCTTTTTTAATGAATGGATCTCAAAATTAGGATCTGCAGTCTCAAGCAATTTCACATCATAGGCTTAACCTGCTATGTAATCAATTTTTATATCAAAATATCTACCTTGAAAGGCATGAGAACTTGATGCATAGCTGGGTGCCTGGCATATGTGTGAAGTGCATCTCTTGATATAAATAAATTTGGACAAGATATTATATAAATATAACTGAGCAAGGAAACATTTCTGCTTTGCTTGGATGAAATAAAATGGTCATGAAAAATTTATTCTGATTCTTAAAAAAGATTTGGACCAAACTGATCCTATTAAGTGAGGTGAAGGGGAAAGACTTTATTGTCCTCAAAATAGAAGGGATTATTCGCTGGCTGATTTATTTCCTTCCTCTCTGTCTCTCTCCTTTATTTACATTTTCTGGAGCTAAATGACACAGTACTAAGTAGTGAAAGCATAAGGTTTGGTCATGACATTTTTGCTGCCTCGGCTGATTCCATTAATCTTTGCAGAGATGCACAGGTGGCAGTGAGGGTGTCCCTTCCAGCCACCCAGCTCATTAGGCTTTTGATGCAAGAGCAGGAGAGGCAGCATAGAGCGCAGTGCTCTGGCTGCTTATGCCCTCAAATGTGGCTGCTTTTCGAGGAGACTTCAGTGTCATGACTCAGCTTCTGAGGCAGCTGAAGAAGTTCAGAGGGATGCAAACAGACAAAGATGTCTAAGCTGTCCAAGGGGACCAGAGATACTGGTGCCTTTCTCTCTCCTAGCTGTATAACTTAAGACTCCTGTTGCAGAGAGGTCTCATTTCTACAGGAAGGGTATGTGTCAGAACAGCCAAGATTTTGGGGTCTGCCTGTTCTCCAGCAAGAGTATTTGCTCATGGTACCATATTCAGTGTTTCCCAGGGTTTATGACCCCTACCAGTGGTATAACTTCAGTTATGGTGTAAGGCTGTGAAAGTCATTTACAGAAATTGAGTTAAGAGGCACTCAGGGAGCCTTCGCGTGATCTCCTGCCAACGTGACTCATGTCTGTGCTGGGAGGGGACCCTCTGTGAATGAGAAAACAGCTCTGGATTTTAGCTTCTGTGTTGAGACTGTTGGGTGCTAAAAATATAAAAGTTTTGCATTGTAGGTCAGTGGTTCCTCTGCTCTGCCATCACATTTCCAAAAGGTTTTAGTAAAAGCTGTAAAAAGGAAGATTTAGAGACTCATAATAAACACTTAAGCAATGACATGAGATTGGAGGAAATGTAATTTTTTATAGGTGTGAAGAAAATAAACTTGGGGTCATATCTCCAACCATATTTCAATAGCAATTGATCAGAGTTTCAGTAACTGATGCTAATAGGCAAGGTAGTTTGACAATCTTAGGTCAGGAAAACATGCTATGGCATAATGGAAAATTTTTTTGCATGTAAATAACTGTCAGATTTATGTTCTTGCAGTCTATGAAATCTCTTGATAGAGGTGAGCAAATCCTTCAATAATTATCAAAAAACGTATTGAAAATTAAACTTCTGCATTCTCCTTATCCCATATAAAATCTTCTGAAACTGAGACTAAACAAATACAGTTTCACAATCACATAAATTTAGATGTGATACATGTGATTGATGTGATGCTAGGTCACAGGAACTGGAGATCAGTCATTCAGCTTCTTCACTTGGCAAGACTAATGCCTTGTTTTAGCACAGAGTGAAGATATTTAACATCAGCTTTGCCCTCTAGGAAGAGGCCACAAGTTCAGACACTGGGGCAGTGTTTCAGCTTGGACGGTGATCTAGAACACCTTTAAAATAAGATTTTGAAATTGTGTGGGTGTGCACAGAAAACACAGATAGGTGCACATTTACTGGGATTAATGAAAAATGTGAGCAAAAGCTCTGTCCACCAGATGGATAATAACGTTTAGATTTCTTGCTTTCCCCTGGGTAAGGAAGTAATGCAATTATTCTAAAATTTTTGTTTCATTAAAATGTAATGGCTTTATGGTGGAAAAAATGGACAAGGGTTTACAGTTCCTTTAAGTCGTCAGTCTTTAACCTCTCCTTTGGGTTCCTGAAGACATCCTACCCCCTCGAGTTCCTGATGAACTCATCAGATCTTTACACTGTTACTAAAGTTTAGACCATCACATTAGGGAAAGCAACATGAACTTAGGCTAATCAGGTCCTGAAGTGCCCATGAACTTCCCTAAGGCACAATGAGCAGAGAACATCTTTAATCCTTAGTCTATTGCATACAGCCCATCTGCCTTATTTTCATAAAAGTTAGGAAATGGCAATACTTGGTTGCTGTTAACTGATCCGTGATGATGCTACTACCCCCCAGGCTCTCCTGGCAGCCCCAACAGGTCTACCCACCCGCCATGGATGGGCAGGAGGCTGGGGGAGATGCCAGCCCCGGTTTGTGTGCAGAGGTACAGGAGACCACCTTACGCGCTGAGCAACGGTTCGTAACATGAGCTGCAACACGGAGGGAAAGAGTGTTTGTTATCTCTGGCCTTTCCTTCTTGCAGAGAATGGGGAACACAGCAGGCCAGTTCATGTTCAGAGACACAAGCCCAGAGTAACTTGTCTTAACTCACCATCCATATTCCTGTTAGCTGTCTCTAGCTTTTTCAAAATAGGCAGTAGAAAGGATGTGGGAACACAGATGAAGGTGGGGATGCACTTAATCAGCAGGAGGTGTGCTTTGGTGGGAAGAACCAATGCCGTTTCCTGCTCTTTGAGACCAAGGGAACGGCAGAGACAAGATGATAACCAGCAGAATTGCTGAGGATTTGCTGAACCGCTCCGGAGGCATTTGGGAGGCATTACAAAGTACCCAGCCAGGTCACAGATGCAACCTTAGGTGCAGTTTTTTACTGACACATCTCTGGCAGATCACCCCATTTTCAAAAATACGTAGGTGCCTGCATCTGTGGTTTGCATCCTAGATGGGCAAAAGGGACCAACCACACTGAACAGATAACTTCAGTGTAAAACAGTAGCTCTACAGAACTTGTCGGCTCCTTCCGTGCTCCTTTGTTTTAGGAAGACTTTTTATTTTATTCATGGTTTTGGTTCACCTGACTAGTTTGAACTGCTTTTCTTGATGATGATGACTGTTTTCCAAAACGAAACACAGCATCAGTTTTATTTCCCATATGTTTCTCATTATTTGTTGGGCCTGTTAAAGAGAACATTGCAGTAATTAATGTTAGAGCAGGAGTTGAGATTTGGTAAACCTGAGCACTCCTGTCAGCAAATAACTTCAAGCATTATTTCAGTGCTGTGCTATTGCCAGTTTTCCTCAGAGCACTTATATGTCACTGTGTGATTACAACAAGCCTCTTATGGAAAAAAAAGACAGAGCAGTTTCTGAAAGTCTCCTACAGTTTCACCCTCAGAATTAAGAAAAGATGTCTGCCTGACAAGTGGAAGGATGACTCTCATATCGCATCAATGAGCTGACCATGCTTTCACCTCTCCTCTTTAGTCTAGCAGTATAAATTCATGATCATTAGCACATAGGTGCTTAGTGTTCCCAGCAGTCAAGCAACGAGGGAGTTGTCTTTATTTCATTCCAGGATTTTTACTTTCTGATTTAACGTAGTAAGTTCAGTCATTTCTGGAGCACAAAGGACTCCTATGGCTGTTTCCTGAGAAACCACTTGGATGGGAATGGGCAACATTTTCTGCTGTCTTTCTGCCAAGTCTCCAGCTTCAAAGAATTAGCTTTTAGGGTTTCCCATAAAAAAAGCTGAAGAGGAGAAAAAAATAAAGATTACCACAACAATTACAGCAGAAAATAATCCTCCTGCACCAACAACTAGGGAACTCCCGATCTTACTTTGCAACCTTGGCCCTAGCAGTTGGAGCTAGGAATTAACCCCTACACTGCTTGACTGCTGTTACCATCTATCATTCATGTTGCTGTTCTGCCTGAGGCCCCAGCCAGTACCTGAACTTCTTTCGTACTAAACTTTGCATAAGTGTGAAGTATAAAGACAGCCCCTGACCTCAAGAGTTCAACAGATGCAGACTTTAATCATATATCCCTTTTTCTACTTGCATTGAGATCTGCTCCTTGCATTGTCACATCTGTGCTCCATCTAGTAGTTAAATAGTAACTAATAATTAAAAAGGGGAAACTGCTGAGGTTCTGTTGTGTCTGCTTTAACTCTGCACAAAACTAGTTAATTCATAGTTAGAACTCTTCTGCACTCACACCATTGCAGCCATGGTACCCTGTCATGCACTTATATTCAGGCCTGCGAGAAAGAGAGGGTGTTCGTGGGCTCCCATAGCACCTCTGTACGATGGATAAGCAAAGAGCACAAACCTTGCATCCCAACGACTCTGGGCCCTCTTATATTGGTTTGTTTCTGTGTTGACTTCTGATCCTGCTGCGTCTGCTGAAGAGCATGTACTCCTCAGATATTTTACATTGTAAAATCTGTGAAGTCTGTTCTTTATTTTTATTTCATTTGTGCGAAGAGCAAAGGCTTTTTAAAAAAAGTCTGTGAAATTGCATGTGACAGCTTATCATGAACATCATTGTTATCCTGTCAGAGAAAATGCAGTAGCTTTAGTTCCAACAGAAGAGTATCAGAGCTGGACAGATTCTGACCTAAATTACATGGTATAGATACAGAGCAGTTCTTCAGCCTAACTGATTTATTGTAGCACAACTGAGCTCAAAGTAGGTCTTAGTTTTTAATCTGCAGATTAATATTTTATTCATATTTAGTAATATTGCCAAAATGATCCAAGATATTAATAGAAAGAGACCAACGCAACACAGAAGTAGGTTGTTTTCCAAATCTCCTTCCCAGAAATCTACTATAGGCTGACTGCAGATTACTGAAGCAACATATGAAATAGTAATAGCTTCAGATGCCTTAGACAAAGTCCACAGTACAAGTGTATATTAAAAGATTTGGGTCCTTACAGATGTTTCTGAGGAAAAATGCCCATGCCTGCATGAATCTGACCCCGCTACATTTGCAGTCATCCCAGACAGGGAATCACAACAACTGTTCTTGCAGTGATATTCCTGGGCTGAGGGAAGCACATGCAGAACCATGGCCCATATGGTACACTGGGATTTGGTTTTCTCTGTTTCACTAAACACTACTTTTTCCCATTCCATTTCCAAAGGCAGGGGGTTGGTCATATATGCAGCTGCTGTGCATACAAAACCACACCACGATTACGTTGAGGGAGAAGTCAGTGCTGGATGGTTCAAGTATCCAAAGTTCAGAAGTGACAGCTATCAGTCCCTCACCTGTGTGGTCACTATGACAATTTTTTTTATTTTAGGACCTTATAGTGCTTTCCACTCAGTCCCTGTCTCACTCATGAATAGACTAGTACTCAGCTGATGAATGGCTTTTCCATATTCTCCTCTCTTTGTTCCATGGGTGGCCCCAGGCCCTATTGGGTGCTCACAGTGCAAAAGCCTTGCTCTGTTCTAGAGTTGCTTACTTCTTCATGGCTTTTTCTAACGTAATCATCAAAATTTAGTGCCAGAACCAAAGAGAAATGGATTTTGTGTTGTGGCCTCAAAAGATTTTGTGCCTGCCCTGCCAAATGCTGAGCTGGTTGGCTAGGTTCCCTGAATAACATGGCATGAGGTAGGCATTGCAAGAGGCAATCTGCTGTGGTGGGCAAATACAGAGAGATGCAGCATCCGCCCCATGAACAAGGAGGTACCTAAGTATAGTCAACGAGGAGAAAAGGAAATCCTGCTTTCTCTGTGGGGCTTATAATGCCCCAGTCAGTGTGAGCAGGCCATGCTTCGCTACACTTAGACTCCACATCTTCCAGGGCTTGCACATCTTCCTCTAACTTTGGGGAAAGGAGCAGGGTTCACTCCTCTCTTTCAGCGTGTGGCCAGCAAAAGAAAAGAAGTAAGAGGCACTGCTCCTAACCTTTTATTGGCAGCATTAGAAGAGGAATATGCACGGTCTGTTTCTTCTCTACCCAGGAGAACAAAGATATTTTCCCAGAAGGCTTCCAAGTTTTCTCTGAGTTGACAGAGGGACTTTCTCTTCCCAGTCCATGGGAAATTAATTCAACATGTCTGAGCACAGGAGGTCAGAAAACAAATTTTCATAATGGGAGACATTGAAAATATTTCTAATAAGCCTTGGTAGCCCTTCTGCTGATACCATCTATACCTTTTTTCCTTTTCAGCCCCCCATGGGGCCTTAATCTTTCCAGTCTTACTCAAAAAGAAGTAGTACTTTACTTCCTCCTGTATTATTCATGCCAAAATTGTTTCAGTAGGAATGACAAAGTACAGGTCCTGTGTAGAAAAATTTACTGAAAACAATTGATTATTTGGGGGGTGGTAATTATTATTTTTACTATCTTCTCATTTTTTTCCTTTGAAAGGACTTACAAGCATGAGGCCAAATCACTGATGAGTCATTTGAGAACAAAGATGCTTTACAGTGATTCTCTGAACATGCAATTATGTGCAAATATACATGCTTCCCCACAGATAATTAATCTGAGGATCAAGGGCTGAGATCACAAATTTCCTTCAAGTTCACATCCAGCTCTTTTCAACTAGTGATTCCAATATGCTTTTCAGCACAAAACTGTATTGCGGGTTCCTAAGTCACAAAAGAGCACTACTAGGAGCAACTAGGAGTCTAAACATCATGTAACAAAAGCCAAATGAAGTTGCTCCCACAGGCACAGTGCCTTATGCTAAGAAACTTTGCAGATGAGTTTATAACCCTTAAGAAAAAGATGAATGAGAAGACAAAGGCTACCAGTGGTAGTAGCTGATGATTTTCCAAGGCAGAAATTTCAAGAATTAATTCCCTCTTTAGTCCTCACCCCCTTCCTTCGTTCTTTTTGTCACTGATGAATTTGTTACTGTGCCACATATCCAAACATGACATCAGAGGACATCATGAAGGGGGAAAATACTTTTTTAGATGAAAATCAAAAAGGAGCCACAACAAAAGCTAGCATGGGTAAGAGCTCCTGCTACAAGGTTAAAAGTCCATTTAAAAATCTCATTATCAATTGTCCTTTACTGTCCTGCTCCCCTTCATTGTGTGAGTAGTTTGCAGCATGGCAGGCTTCCAAAGCTATTTTTCAGATGCTTTGCAGCAGATGTGATAATTACAAGATGCACCATCATGGAATTTTGTCATTTGTCTGTTTTCCTTAATTTCATTTTTACTACCTTTCCTTTAAAGACAGCGTGGATTGAGGCCATAAACTGTCAAATTCTGTATCTTATGAGGCAACCAATATCATGAAATGCAAAATGATTTAAATTTTCAATCAAATGGACAGAAATGAAAAATTCAGCCCAATTCCAATAGAAGCATTTAAAGGCTCCCAAGTTGGATTTCTTCTCTCTTCCTTCTAATTTTTGTAATGCCTGTAGTGACACTAAATCAGAGTTTGTAGAAAATTTTCATGTCCAAAATTAGGTCTGGTTAATAAGAATAGGATTCTAAAGCAGTCCAAGGTTGTTTCCCTTCATCTTTTCCTTGGTGCATTTAGGAACTTCCTCCCCCCAAAGAATCAGGCTCTGTGGCACGATTAATTCTTGCTGTCAAGAAACAAGAATGCTATGACACTTGCTAATCAGCAGGGAAAAAGGTGGGAAATAGTCACTCATCTGCTCTGAAAGAAGGATTTCTGTATCTAAGGATCTAAATATTAAAAAATCAGAACTGGAATTGGCAATTAGAGTAGGCACTCTGTGGACAAAGCAGCAGATGTGGCTATTCTTTTTAGCTAAAAAGGAGGATCTTGAGAGAAGGCAGTGTGCTTCCCCCCCCACCACCCCCCCGCCCATCACAATATGACATTGTGAACACACACGTACACGGGTGCACACACACACACACACACACACACACACTCCTCACTAAGGATGCAAACTGATCTCGTGGCAGAGAAAGAAAATATAAACTGCAAAGCACAGGGAGAAGTGAAGGGAAAGACATATGGTGATGTTTTGCTGTGCTTGATACTGTCTTGACATGAAAGACAACTCTGCAGGAGGATTTGCAATGTCCATCAACGTGGAAAAGGCAGCTTTCAGCTAAGCGGTTCCGATAGCATTCAGTGGCTAACAGGCATGGAGAAGTGTAGGCCACCTGGGGTCACAGGATAATTAAATGCAATCTTGGTTTGCTTTCCTTCATTATGGAAAAAATAAATAAATAAAAAAAATCCAGAAAACAAAACAAAAACAATGAGCCCTGACCTCAGAAAAGCAAACAATTTTGCAGCTTTTTCGCATGTAATTAGTTATTACTTCTGGTTAAGTTTTTATACACAAACATAGGAGCTTTCACAGCAGTTTCATATCTCTATGCAAGATGTCACAGGATAATAAAAGACCAAGTGGCAAAAGTTAAGGACATGAAGCAGGGGGAGGGGCAATTGTATTCCCACCTGAACTGTTGAAACCACTTGCACCGGTGACTCTTGTCTAGTTATTTTGCATCAAAGCTGTTTCAGGGTTGTAAAACATTCAGGTGTTAAAGAAGCGCCAGGTATTTGTTGGGCCAAAGGTGATGTTTATGCCAGTCAGCTCTCTGGGACAGCATGCCAGACTTCACTGCATTCATGAGAACTGTCAAGGCTTCTGGGCACCATAGGTTGCAAAGCTGGATAAGGGTTTTTAATGAGCTGCACCCAAGTAAAAGCCAACATACTTTTTGTTTTGTTTAACTGCAGCATGGCTTGGGTGGGAAACAGACTTCAACTTATGAAGTAGGCAAGAGCACTTGCATTTGAAACAATCCTCCCCTCATAATACATGTATCTGAAGCTTTATATTTGCATAAGAGTTTTAATTTTGGAACAAAGGATTTTTATGAAGGTAGAATTTTGCATATATAACTACTATTCATTCAAGCTGATTCCATTAACTTTGCTTTATTAATGTAGAGAATTCAGGCTTAAAAAAGCCACAGCTCATGGAAAGACTCCCTTTTATTTTTTTTTAACCTAGATAATAATGCCTAATAAAACTAATAATAACAATCTTTTATATAATAATATAGAATACTTATAGAATACAACTTATTGTAATATTACCACTTACATATTACCACTTTTTCTTCCTGAAAACACCGTATAGGCACTGCCTATGAGGTGGGAGCAAGTCCTACTATCTCCATTTTACAGATTAGGAGGTTGAGGTAAGAAACTAGGATTTTAATATTTTACCTCTCATATAAAACCCTGATTACTGAAAATCTTTTGTCTTGCTTTTCTCTGTTGTTTCCACTGGTCCAACTGCACCATCAGAATCTCTGCTACTGGAGTTTTCAAACTAGCAAACCAGTATTCGTACATCCTACCCAAGTTTTTTGCTGCATCTTTGCTGATTTCAGACTCTACATAAAATAGGCCTTTCACATTTGGGAAAAAAAACAGCCAACCAACCAAACAACAACAGCAGAAAAAAACCCCTTCCCACTTCCAGCTCTCATAACATATTTATTATTACTTTTCCCTTTTTTTAAACCTATAATGTGTCCACCAGTTTCCAGCAGAAAAGGCACCTTCATTTCTGCATCTCCTTTGGCCTAGAAAGCATTTCTGACTATTACTGATGTTGCTTTGCAAATTATTGAGCCTGAGGGCCCACTCATAAATTATATGTTGTCCTCTGCACAAATGCTTACCAAAAAGACAGTTCTTGTTAGGAGAAACTGCACTGTACAGTTCAGCTGGTGCTTACCAGGAATACTCTTTTACTTGAGTTTAGGAACAGTTCAATTTAACATAGCTTGAGGTCCACGGAACTCACAGCAGGCACACATGAGACAACATGCCCTTTGCATGCTTGCATTTTAAAGAGGCCTAAGTTCAAAACTTAGATGAAAAAAGGTTTTGGCTTGCTGCGTCTGTATCTCTGCATTTCTCTCTCCTTTTAATATTTCATCCTAAAACTGTAGTACTGGATTTCAAAAGTATTCAGGGGATCATGTTAGTATGACATCTATTTGACACTGTAAAACTGTATTTTGCTGTAAATTTTTGCCTTGAATCAAAATCCACAGTACTTGCTGGAAAGACTTCTAGTGATTTCAGGGGCATTTTTCACTCTCTAGCAAATGCCAGAGTATTTTGTTGTGTATGTGGGGGCTAGTTTGATTGTCACCAAGTTGTTCTAGAGCTCAGTAATTCAGGCTGTATTTTATTTTATGGAATAGCAACATTAATGACACTTATTTCCACTTGGAAAAAAAGGGGGAAATAATTAAAGACAGATTGATTAATTATATGCCAAGACATGTAATGTCTTGGAAAAAAAGGGGATGCTGTTTAGGCTATAAGCAACACAGACATTTCAGCATCTTATCAGCTTAAGGCATGCCTTTTTTTCTCCCCAGTTCCCCTCCTGTAACACTGCGGTACTGTACCTCATGAAATGACATGAATATGAGGTAATACTCCATAAATTACTGGCTTGCAATAGCAAATTAGACTGTGAAATGTTACAACATACTGCACTATAACAGCTAATACATTTTATAATATTTTGTTTATTTTATTATTCAAGTGAATATTTGCCTCTGGCTCAGAGAGTGACTCTTCAGCCAGTAGTATCCTTTGGCAGTCTCAGACAAAGACAGCCTTCTTGGCAAGCGAGACATATTCCACCACTCATGAATTGTAAACTGCTCTGCTTGCTGCACACCCCATGCGGTCCAGCCTGAAGTCCCCGCTGCAGCCGGAGCACATGGCACAAGCTGTGGAAACCCATACAGCTACGTGGAGAGTCAAAGCCGTCATTCGAGACCCAGCAAACAGGGTGAAGATTGAGACATTAATTGAGAAACCTGTCTTTGCAACAGTGCTTACTGTTAAGTGCCGGCCATGAGGAGGGCAACATACTGATACGTATGTTCAACATCAGCGCTGTGGAGTGTTTTACTGACCTCTCTAATTTTTAATTAAAGAAAATCACTAAGATTTTTATTTCCTCTGCAACTCAGTCATTGGGCCACATAAACAAAGTAAATTAGGAAGATTATTTCATTTTCTATTGCTTCCTCTGCCTGCAGCACAGAGCCACACTCTCGTATCAGGATGTCAGGGAGTGACAGTGAATATGTTGTGTCTAACAGTATTAATGCCTCTGTGTTCAAGATAAGCAAATAGCTCAAGGACATAGTCTTTTTTTTCTGTATTTTGTGGAAGTCTTTTTCAAGACAGAAGTTTATGGGTCATTCACTTTATGGTGTCTGAAACACTTAACAATTAGTAAGAGTCCACAGAGGTAAAAAGAGCAACACAAAATATGCCCAGCAGCCATTAGCTGTTTAAGTCCTGATTAGATACAACTTTTTTCCTGTCTCCTTTCCTTTTGTAATGTCATGGTTTAACCCCAGCCAGCAACTAAACACCAGGCAGCCACTCACTCACTCCACCCCCCCACCCTACAGTGGGATGAGGGAGAAAATCGGGAAAAAGAAAGAAAACTCGTGGGTTGAGATAAGAACGGTTTAATAGAACAGAAAAGAAGAAACTAATAATGATAATAATAACACTAAT
>JANZLQ010000079.1:17132800-17151735 GCA_026212715.1 Elanus axillaris | reverse complement strand
ATACTGAACTCAAAACACAGCACGGTACCAGCTACTAGGAAGACACTTAACTCTATCCCAGCTGAAACCAGGACATGTAACCACAGAAATTAGGAGATCAATTTATAAGAAGAATATTTTTATTTGATTTTAAACTGGCTGAAAATTCAGATTGGTGTTTAGGTATGTGCATGGGAATCTCCCTCATTACATCTGAGCCTTTCTTCTTCCCTCCCTCATGTGCTGGCAGTCTGCTGACAGTAAAAATTTACTGAAAAGCTTTCTGGAAAGATTCAAAAAGAGAAAGAAGGTAGCGTGGAAAACAAGTCCAGCAGTGTATCATTGAACTTCAATGAAAATCCGATATGGCAGTATAGTGCCATATGCAGATGCCTGTACTCTTTAATTAGGCAGGAGCTGTCATATCTGCAAGTCCTGTGAAATTAATTGTCAATTTGCTTGGGATTAGTCTAATTCTATGTAAATTCCATGCAATCTGTAGTTTGCAGAAGGTGGGTATTATATCTGATACAGGCCACAATTAACCATATAATCCCCCTAGGTACAATTCTTCCGACATCTTGTGCTAGGACAGCTGGGAGTATCTTACTGTGTGAGTCATCCTGTCGAGATCCATGTAAAAACCATTCATGAGTAACTCAACAACAATAGGCCTTCAGATTAAACAGAAGATGGTCTTTGGTTCAATTACACAAATAATTAAACAATAAGAAAGCGATAAGACCAACATCGACCGCTTTTAGACTAGTATAACCACACACATACAGTTAATTGTATCATGAACAGTATGACCTCATGGCATTACAAAGATTACATTTTTGTTAACCAGAAGGAAAATTGTCACGATGTCTCCCATTAATTTCAAGAAACACATATTAACACGATTACATTTGCAGGAGCTCAGCTTCCCCAGTAAGGCCAGAATTCTCAGAAAAGCCAGACATCAAAATGAAAGCTGAATTTGCCAAAAGCATTCAGTGCTTAACACTGCCCCTGCATGGTATCTGTGGCTGTGTTTTCAAAAGAGCTCAGTATTTAACATAATGAGAAAAACATTTGTGAACGCTGAGCTATTTTGAAAATCCTGGCCATGAAGTAAACTTTTCAGAAGTGCCTAAGACCTTGTTTCAGAAAAGAAAACATGATCTCAGATACACAAACAGGTTGCTGTGAATGAAAAAATCAAGACTTACCAGCATAATAAATTGCTTGCATGTGCACTGCTAGGTCTTTCTCACCTAAGCCAAGTCAAGGTGCTATTATCCAATGTTGACTGAGAGAGCATTTAGGATAGCACAAGCACCTCAGTAATCCATCCACTGACTGATAAAAGCTGCATATAAAAATCACAGGACATCTTCAAATACACACAAGCATCCAACTTCTATAAAAAGCAGGAATGTAGATGTTTTTGAAAATAGAAACAGCCCCTTATTTGCAGGCTCTTCAGAAGTTTAAACTGATTTTAAAATGTGTTTCTAAAGCACTTTTGACCCATAGTAGGTACATTTTTTTAAATCTTCCACAAACATATCTTTGGCAGACAAGGGTGAATAATTAAAAACTTCTAAGTAATTCACTAATATTGCTTCTTTTCTGTTCAGGTGTTTTCTACAAGGAGTTATGTTCTTCAAATCAGGCAAAGGTATTTGCTGACATTTTCCATGAATCATTTTTTTAATATAGAGCCCATTCAGCAAAAGTTCACTGCAAATATTCAGAAATGAAGATGTGTCATTTAGTTAGATAAATTACATCAAACTGTTTCTTTTTGCCTGAGTGGATGACTTGGATAACTAAATGGCAACACGAAGGTTCTCAAATTGCAACCCAAGTGTAAAATCAGTCATCTGAAATTACAGATGCAATTAGAAACTTGCTGTGAGTTATGTGCATGTATATTCCAGTAATGGACCCATGTATGTACATGTACATGCCTTCAGGACCAGCTCTTTGGCTGGTGTAAATCAGAGTACCTCTGCTGAGAGCTGAGAATCTGACCCATATGTTTAAATCCACTTTTCAGAGCTATGTAAATCAAGTCAATTTGTATTTTTATGCTCTTCAAAATGCTCTAAAGAATGCATTGCAGGTTCTCACAGCTGGTGAGTAGTCTGCAGTACAGCAAGTAGATCCACATGTATCTCTGTGGCAGTCTTCCCAGTAAAGTAATAAACTAATAATTAAAGTTAGTCCCAGATATCTTAGTCCTAGCTCTTAGCCCAGGTCTAGCCAGCTTCTAGGCCTGAGAAGAACACTGCTTCAGGATAGACACAATTGATTTATTTTTTTAAGGATACTGTGCGGGGTATCCACACCATGATACACCTCACTGCCTCTTGATCAATTTCCTAATTACCTAAAGGAGATTGGTGCAGCTGCACTCTCCACACCTGATTCTGATTTTGCTTACGCTCAAGCAGGAACTGCTAAGAATACGTCAGAGTTTCAGAAGTTTAAACTGGGTGTAAATAAAGATCGCAATCTCTTCTTTGAAAACTTAATAGAGATCTAGATAGACTAATGCTCTGCTAGGGCATTAGTCAGTTTGAAAACGATGATAATGCAGCTTTAGTCAGATGCACTTCTTCGGTCTGTTTTTCTTTCCCTTAATGGAGGCAGCACACTATTGCAGGTCACACAAGATAACGTAGACTGAGTCACTGGTTCTCTTACCATATTTGTCCATCAGCTGCTCTATCATCTGGGGGATGCCACTTCACCTCTCAGAGCTTACTCATCTGTAAAATGTATATATTAATATTTATCTCCGTTGAGAAGTCCCATATGACTTAGTCTTCTCAAACTCTCCGAGACCCATAAAACCAGCAAAGAAGAATCCAATATCACTGCTGCTGCTTCAGCATGTTAGAGTTTATATAATAAAAAGTTATCAGACTGGCATGCTGATAAAAATTGTGGGATAAAGCATTTCAGCTAAGCTGCTTGAAATCTTGACAGAATAGTGCATCCTTATGTTACCTGGAAAACAATCTCCAGCATAAATTACAGTTCTGTATTTGGTATCTGGTAGCATACATGTCTTGGTAGGAGAAACATAGAAACAGTGATGTGTAGGGATGAATATTTTGACAAAATTCCCATGCATTTCCATGCTTAGCTGGCTGCATATCCTATGTGTTGAGCTGTATTCCTGGGAAACTTACTCAGTGGAAACAAAACCACTTTCTCTCAACCAAAAAGCAGGCACCACAGCTTGTCAAGTGAGTAAAACTTCTGAAGGCAAGAGGCTTCTTGCTTGTGAGAAACAATATGGGCAGATCTAATTTCAGCCCTAGATCATTTTCAAAATTCCACCATGGGAGGAATTTGCACCTGCAATTTAAATACAAGAGTAAATCAGAAAAATTGCTCCTTTGTGTGTGTAATTGCAGGGACAATTAAAATAATTAGAGAAAGAGGTGTACAGGGAGCTGTTCATAACTCAGTTTTTCATCCCTCAAAGCCCTTTGAAATGTGTAGCCCTAACTTTTTGAAAATGACAACATATTGTTCCTTAAGATATACCAAACTGTACTGCCTAGCATTCAATGTGTAAGGTAAAGGCAGGTTTGACCATCAGTCTTCTAAGACAGAAATATTGTACCTGTGAAATATGTGGTAATGCGGGTAACATTTGGTTAAAGTCAGTCTTTTCCAACAGTAAGAACCCAAGTCCCTGGGTCAAGTCCTCTCTGGCAAGAATCATTTACTAGTAACCAGGGAGAGATGAACTCTGTGAGAGGGAGAGAAAGCTCAGGGAAAGTCCAAACGTATCTGATGGCAAAATTGTAATGAGGGTCTCCAGGCCCTGAATGTTTTTTTTCCAGCACACCTTCATTTTAGAACTGTGGAGTTAGTTACAAGATTGCATGCATCCAAAAGAAGTGGCAAAATAATTAAGTATGGAAACCTTGGTATGGATGCCTGATCAGCTACCTCAAGGGATTATGGATTTTAGCAATAACAGAGAATAAAGTCCTTTCTGGAGGTCTCTTGCCAGGCTCATTCGTTCTGTTGACCTTATTTACTTCTCTGTTGCTCTAGTTTATGCTTCAGTCAGTGAAGTTACTCCAGCATAAAACTTGAGTTAGGTGTGAATCAGCTCTTACGATTCCATAATGCTTTCAACTCAGTTGTGGCTGCTAAATCTTGCTGTGGCTGACTCAGTATTGATTTTGCCCAAACATTTCTTTTTAATTGATTTGAACTATATATAAATTTTACAGCAATTAAGGAAATAAGAATTGAGTATCTAGCAGTACAAGGTAGTCTGCAGACCTCTGATAATCAGGATGACAGTTTATGTGGTATATTACTTTTTATTTTTTTACTAGTGTATGTAAATTAATAGCCTCTGCAGATCTGCTTTTACTGTGATGGATATAAGAAACTGTAATGATCTAATAATTCTTATGCTGCGGGGCAGTCAGGTATAGCTGCTGCAAATTTATTTAACTAAAATTATATAGACAGGACCTGAGAGTTATTGATGCTGAGCACCCACGACTCCTGCTGAAATCCATAGAAGCTAAGGGTGCTCATCACTTCTGAAAGTAGGCGAGTAGTGTATTCACAACAGGCTTTGTATAAACAAGTTATCCTGTGAGCAGCAGCATTAATTGGGCCTGATTTCAGGAAGACTGTGTTCATACTTGCCTGCCCTGCAATAACTCCTAGTCCTTTCACCATGGCCTTCTCTCACCTGTGTAACCTCAGTTGCCGCCACTCTGTTCCTAGAGCTCCTTCAGCCCATGCTCCCTCCCCTTCCTCCATGTATCCCCTGCCCCATTCCCTCCTTAATATTTCCTGCTTCTTCTGCACCTCCCATTGAGCACCATACACCTACCTCTTGCCTCCTTCCCAGTGCTTTTCTACACCAAGTGAAAAAAGGCCTGATTCATTATTCCCTGATGGGCTTGAAGTTGTTTGGCCATGTTGGCTGGCCAGCTGGCAGGCAAAACAGAGCAGGTAATTGTTTAATTCACGCTGAAACCCTCCCTTCATTGGGAGTACTAATTTAGCTCTCTTTTCCCTGTCTAGTTGCCAGTTTTCATAAAACCTGGAGGAACGCAATATATCTAAGGCTGATACCTCTCTGTTAAATTTAGTTGAAATAAGCCAACAGAATCAGAAGTTATTTGCGTGCAGGACAGAAAAACAAATGGGCAAGCAGTACTGTTATGCAAGCCTTATTTCCTAAGGAAGCCAGGCTAATAAAACATGCAGGCAGCTGTTCATTGTGTTTTTCTTCTCATGACCTTTTCTGTCTGCTTGGATCCCAGTTCCACAACTTCATCCATGTTAGAAGACCAGCGTGTCCGTTCAGTATCCCAGTTACACCAGTGCAGCTGCATGCAGCCTCACCCACGGATTATAGACCATAGAAGGCTTCATTTTCAAGCTCTTTGAATGAGCACCTTTGCATGACAGCAGCAGTGTGTGATCCACCTTGGCAATGCTAACAACTTAGAGACCAGATGCTTCACGCAGTAAAAACTTCCACCATGCTCTTCCACAACACTGCAAATTACTGGGACTCTATTCCATTAACACTAAATTTATGGTTTGTTCAGTCTCTTGGTATTATTTCTTTATGGTGTACTTAGAGTTGCAAAGGATGCGTGGGGTTTTTGTTTCTTTTCTTGCATAGCAAACTAAATATTTTTGTTGCTTTCTTCTATTAGAAATACTTGATCTTTATTTTCTTCCTCTCGGGAGGTTTTGGAGGTATCCACAGAGATGTGACATACAGATGTAAACTGAGCTGTGTCTTTTCCTCCTCATATGGGAGCTGTGGATGTGAGATGCTGCTTCTCAGAATTGCCAGAGCAGTGTTAAAGCCTGTGGGAGAAAGCTTGCCAATTGTAAACATGGATGTGCTTGTTTGCCCAGGGCAGCTGTACTACTATGGTTGGCACAGTAGTGCCAAATTTTTTCATGAGTGGTAAAATAGAGTTCTTTGGTGGTCCTATAGCTTCTCCCACAAAAGGAAGGACTGTTGTCCTACCGTAGACAAATTCCATATTGAGTAATTTGTAGAAAATTACAGTTGTAGAAAAGAGTTCTTCACTTCCTGCCTACAGAGATTGGAGGTTTCTTTTAGGCTTATCCAAAACTACCAGAGTGAACTGGGTTTAGACCAGGCCTTCCATGGACTAATCCATGCTGCCCATGAGACCAGCTCTAATTCAGTACAAAACTCACAGTGATTCCATCCACATATCCTAAACACAGCACAAGTGTATACCAAGAGTTTTTTTAATTACCACAAATGGTTCTGATCACAGCTCCACATCACTTTTGAAAGTGACCCCAGTTTTGCCACCTCTGAGGAGACATTGTTCTGCACAGACTTGCTGATCCATCAGCCATGATCCAGCCCCTTTCCCCATGCCTAAGAGCACTGAGATGTCACAACACCAGCCACTACAGCCAAGCAGCTCATACTAGCCCCTGGTGGTGCAAAGGCTATGGTACAGAAAAGGCGTTGGGGCACAATTAAGAGGGAAGTTGTGCTATCGTGGCACCATGGCTTTCCAGCAACCCCTACTTGACTTCCCAGCTTTGGGACCGTTGGCCTGAAGACAGACAGGGAAAGAGCAGAAGCTATTCCAGCTACAAGTTCAAGAAGCTGCCACAGTCACCTTTGGTGCTTCGTCACTCCAGATGGGTCCAGAACCCATCAGGAATGGCTGGGGACTTGGTCCGTAGTCTGCATTTCTGCCAGCCCATGCACTGAGGCACAAAACAGTTAGTTTATCAAGCTTCCTTGGCAGCGTAGGCTAACCAAATTTTGCTGGCGTGCAGATGGAAAGGCAGATCCTCAGTTTGTCCAGATTTAATGGAGCCCCTGTTCCTCTGAGGGAACTGCAACAAGCCCTCTGCCACACTGGATGGACTTTGCCTTTCCCTGAGCTGCGAACTTGAGAGGGTCCCAAGCAGGGACTGCAGCTGCGAAAGTCATCACCACCTCTTGCCTCCTCCAAGGGCCCTGTTTTTGAAGAGAGGTCTCAGCAGCCCGCTGCTTGGCTCTGACCGGCAGCAGCATCAGCTCGGTCCTGCCATTGCTCCGTCATGGCACCCTGCGAGGGGAGGAGAACGGCTGGCGGGGAAGGAGGCACGTTCAGCGGTAGCGAGCAGTCGTTGCGTGGGCATCAAGGCCATTGCTGCTTCTCAGTGTGGCAGTCTCTGTCCCCAGAGCTGTCTCCCAGGGGCTGTCCTGTCCTGTCCCTGGCCAGCACCAGCCTTGTAGTAGCCTGTTCCGCTGGAGCCAGGCTCGGTTGGCTTTGACCACAGAGCTGGGGCAGCAATCAAAAGATGCTGGTATGAAAGGACGTCTCCTTCTGACGCAGGTACACCTTTCTGCAGTTGCTGAGGTAATGCAACAGCTTCTAGTCTGGCCCAGAGCACACACCCACTGTTTCTAACCATCCTGTTCAGCCACATTCCTCTCAGGAACATACAGAAGCCTCTGGCAGGTGTGGATGGGAGTCTGCTGAGCATGGCAGGGGACCTGAGCTGCTCTTCTCCTCGCAATTCTACTTGTGTCATTTTCCTTCACCAGGTGTCAGGTCAAGTGGTCCGTGTTGCCTGACTCTGCGTGGGCTGAAATCTGTCAGCGCTGAAGGTGGAAATGACCAAGCAGCACCTGATTTTACACATTCAGCAAAGAAATCTGAGTTTCTCTGCAGAGATACAGCTCTTTCAGAGAGCAATTCAGAGCACTTTTAAATCGCTCCTTGGAAAAGTCTGCTTTTCACTTGAGAGAAGGCAAGGCTGGATCTAATTATGGGCTCCAGGAGAACTTAAAAGATACAACATCGAAATGCTTACTCCAAGTGTATGTTGCCTCAGTCCCCAAAACCTCTGGCTGTGCTTCTACAGGGAAGAAATCCAGGCCTAAAGCTTAGATGGGACTCACAGCAAACTCAACCAAGCAATAAAATCAAAGACAAGAGGTACCCCACAGTCAGTTTACAGCCAAGCCAAGGAGATTACCTTCCTTACATTGCCTAAGCTAATGTGAATCCCACAGAGTTTGGGACAGATCCTGCAAAAGACTTATGACAACTTATATCCTTAAAGAACTAGTCCTGTGTATTGTATCTTTTTCACATTTTTGTCTCCGTGTAATCTCAGCGAAAAGGTTCTTATATGCTGCAGTTACCACTTCTGTGGAAAAACTGGTAGTAAGAAGCAGATCTGCACAACCTTTCTAAGAGGAATGGTACAGAAAGATGTATGGGGATTCTGCTCTGTACTCAGGCAGCCTGCCTCCGGAGCAGCACTGGGTATTGCAAGCATCAGTTAAAGGAACCATGAAAAATACTGTAGTTAATACAGATTTAGGTTATTATCCTACCGTTGATTCTGTTTCATCTCAGCTATTTACTTGAGAAATTTTACACATAAAAATGAAATAGTATATTTTTACTTACATGTTTGCACATTGTATTATAACTGAATTACAGAGAAGCTTTTTGTAATTATCTGAATGATGCTGGAGCCCTTTTCCTTTCTTATAGGTAGGTGCATTAATGGGAGAGGAAGGTGAAGGGATCTACTCCCTAGAGCTTCTTTTCTTAACCAGCATCAGATGACATTTGTGACTGAGCACAAGGAGAAGCTTTAAGGAAGGAGGTTGACTGCCCAGCTGTGGCAGTCCCTCAAGACAGAGGCAGTCTTGGGATCCCTGAGTACGCAGCAAATACCAGGCAGTTGTGTACTCTGAATATTTATAAATTACTTTTATGAATGACAGTGCAGATGGTGCTTTGCCGTATTTCTGGTTTTTGCCTTTGCCTGCCTACTCCCCAGATCTGTCTGTAATTAGCTGGAGTGCCCTGCAACGCAAGGATAATTTTGGGACCTTCAAACCCCAGGCATGCTCTACTTCTCCTCTGTCTGTGAGGGTGAAGGACTGATGATGCTTTTCATGTGTTGGGATGGAGGTCCTCCCTACGTGGGTGTTGGCTCTGATGCATGCTGGACCACATTCCAACCTCTTTTTTCTCCCAGCTTTTCCCCATTGTAATTCCTTTTGATATAGATGATTGTCTCATGACTGCAAACTAAATGCTATGGAGTTAGGCCCCAGGCTCAAAAGATTTTATTACAATAGTCGTACCTTGACTAAAATAGTTCACCCACTAATTCCACGGCCTGGAGGTCATATACATGCTCTTTCATGTGCCTGATAATACGAAAGCATCCCTGCCATTAGCCTAGCCACAGCCAAAGTATACCAAATCTATAAAGAAAGATGGCATAGACTGCTAGGCTTTGCAAAAACAAAAAAATCCTTAGGGGAGATTTAATCGCTAAATGCTCTGAAGCTGCAGCTGAACAAAAATAGCAATCCAGTGGACACAGACCAAAAGAAGGAAAAATCAGCAGTCCATTTAACTAACAGTAACACAAACAATAAATACTGTGTGGGTCTGGAGAGCTTTCATTGTGTGATATAAAAATGCATCTTATTCTTTCTGCTTATACTCATTCCTTGGTGAGACCACTTGTCTGTCCCTTCCCCTCTCCTAAGATTCTCACAAAATGGGCCATTTTTATCTGACTTTTACTAACTCATTTTGTTTCTGGAAGAAGAGACAGCTCTGTCAGTTTTAGTGTCTCTTTAATACTCAACAACAAGCAGAGCGCCTGGAAAATATACATTATGCAATGAGTTAACCATTTAAAATATTTAGAAAGTTACTTCCCTTCCCAATTCTATAAACAAATATGAAAGGCTGCTAAGCCAGAAAGAAATCAAATCCTACCACTGAAAGAAGCAATAAAAAAATGCCAGTAGTAAACTTTAATTTTAATTCTCCATTGCTATAACCGTCAGTGAGGACTGAGTCTTTTGTACTGCAAAGAACCTGGTTAATGTTTTTTTTTCCTTAACCTTGTCAGCACAAGAATATAAAGAATGCCATTCATTGTAGTAACCCTGCTTCGGTGTGACTTTTAAATACAGCTATGTGAAACGCTAGGCTTTCAGTTTTCAAGAATTGGCAGACTTTTTTTTTTTTTTTCAATGTTTGTGGGAGTTTCAGAGGAATCCCCAAATCTCACAGCTAAGCACTGGTAAAGAAACAGCTCTCTGGCTAGCTTTGGTGTCAGATCTATTAAACCCGAAGCTGGGGTCAGATCCACCCCAAACCTGCCATTTCTCTGGGTTTCCCCTCCACCGAGCCCTCTGTGCTAAAGACAGAACTCAAAGCAGACCAAAGTCTTCTTGCAGCCCTGGGGAGCCCTTGGCCAGTAGACAGCAGAGCCCAACCTCCTACTTCTCCCTCCCAGCCAAAGTGTGAGGATTGGATGCAGATGCACTGCACCGCCTTCCAACCGCCTGCACTAGTTTAAGAGTCAGTGAGATAAAATTAAAAGTCAGCGCAATGCAGACCTGAAGTAAGGTCACTCTTTACTCCTGGGGCTGGTATGACAGCCACCAGGCAGGAGGGAAAGAGGGGTGAAGTCAAGCTTCGCCTGCTGCACAAATAGCTCCTCCCTGCAGGGACAGCAGTCTGAAAGGTGGCTCAGTCACAAGCTCTTCGGCAAATTCCAGTTCTGTAATACCAGGAAATTTACGTATGATCAAAGCGCTTTTCAAACACTGGGCCAAATTCCGCTCTCAGTTTTACAGCACAAGTCCAGGGTAACTTTTTAAGCCAGTAGAGTTGTTGCTGCTTAACATCAGTATCAATCTGGCCTGACACGATTTGGCTAAACTTGCTGAAATTATGGCAAAATATGTAAATGAGGTATGACTTTAGTCTCTTAGCTCTCCTTTTCAGGGGTTTGCAATTTCCCTTTTGGCTCCTGCTCCCCATTTAATTATGCCAGGCTCTAAAAGGCATTCTCAGTGGCAAGCCAAGATTTTGAGCAATTGCAACGAATGGAGGATTTCTTGTTCCGACACACACATTAGCTAATTTTCCTGGGGTTCTGATACTAACTATCAAATTCCACCACCCCCGTGTCTCTGGGCTGGGTTGGTTTGGTTTGGGGTTTTTTTTTTCCTTGTTTTCCAATTGCAAAGCAGACATCTGGCAGCTCTCTGGTGGCAATAGCTGATACACTCACTCTGCTCGCTATGCTTTACCCATTTCTCTGTGGGAGGTAGGAAAAGAGGCAAAAGAAGCCATGGCTTCAGATTCAAGCCCTTATTTTTATCCTATGTAATTCCAGAGGGGGATGTTTCTTCCTCCTACCACCCTCAGGCTTGTGCTTTCTATTATCACTGAAAGACCCAACTAGCAAGAAAGGCTTCCCCGGCCTTTAAAATCAGGGAAATTCTTTCTGGTTTCTCCTTTTTGCAAACAGCGTTTGTTTCTTCTCCTCCTAAGCCTCAGATGAGCTCCTCCTTCTCTAGCAGCCCCAGAAGCAAGGGGCACCTGCACTGGGGTGGGGGGATGCTCAGTTTAGCACTGCCACCTGGCCTGCCTGATGCTTGCTGCTGGTGCTCGGAGATCCCAGCAGTCGGAGGAGCATCGTGGAGAGCACCTGCCACGCTGCTTTTTCTGTGGGAAGAGTCCCCAAGGGGAATATTGACATGTGGGAAGGGGAGGGGAGAAGGGAAGCAAGCGCATGACTTTATCTGCCATAATTTGCCCTGTTTGTCCCCTGAGTTCTTGAAGGAGAATATAACAGAGCCCTCCGTGACCTCGAGCTTTCACCTTAATATTAATCACGATTTAGATTGCTGTGATGTTGATTAAGACTGAGTAAACATAAAGTACACATAAATGATTTCACTCTAAATCAACAGCTACATTTTTTCCCCAGTAAGGATCATCATTAGCCTGGAATGTTTCTCATGCCTATAATTTTTTAATAGATTGAAATTATTTTTATTGTAAAATAATCCCCACGTGCCCCCGTGTAATTTTTAATATTAATTCATTCCTATTCCCATAACCGTGACAATCCTGCCTGAAGTCGTTTAAGCTCATGTGAGAATGATCAGATTTTATTCTTATGCAAACTATAGAGCCTTCTCCTCTTTTGATACCAATGCATTTCAGCTTCCACACTGATGCTGACACAAATTAATTGTCAAGATTTTTCACGTGGTCTGTGGAAGGACCTAACTTCATGTGACACATTCTTTGTTCTCCATCACAGAATACGTGCCCCATAGTCTTGAAATTATTTTGATAGTTGGTTCCAACTGTGCAGACTTGTACACATATTCAATAGATATCTGTCACGTTTTCATCCTACTGTATTTACCCTTCTGTCTTTACTCCAGCTCAGTTATATTGCAAGAAACTGTTCCCCGATATTTAAGAAAAATTAGAAGTAGTGATGTTTCTATTAAGCAGACTTATGTCTCTGCAAGAATAACAACTATGCTGTGCCAGCCCCAAATAACATCTTCAAGTCATTTTCTGAATAATGCTGATAATGCAGTCTCAAAACTGCATTTTTCAATTTCTAAACAAGCCATCATAATGTTTGGAGTTATCATATGAGTATGTACTATAACGCTTTAGTTTCTGAGAATATCTGAATGTATAAATACGAAAAAGAACACAGAACAAAACTTAAAGTGTTTCAAAAATAGGCTAAACTAATTGAAAAGTCTGGCTAGAAATTTCTGCACTGTATACTGAGAATGCACAGTGTCTTGAAGATTTGCCATTACTTTTTACCCCGTATCAGTTTGACTGTCAGCAGCTCTTAATGTACCTTATTAAAGGATCCTCCTAGAATATGTAGAACAGGCTTGGTGAGTAGACAAAAAAACCCAAACCAAACCAAAACAAAACAAAACCTGCAGCCCACAGTTTTGGCTTCATTGCAAGTGGTAGTAATAATCTGCACTATTTCCTTTAAGCTCGATCACAGGGCAGGGCAGGACAGTAAGGGCTTGAGAAGCCTTTAAGCAGAAAACTGAATGTGAAGCCGAGGGAGACCACGTAAAAGCAATAATTTTGTGGAAGTGTCTTTTTTCCTAAGCACATTTCTGGTTCAGCTTAAGAAAGGGTAACGTAGCACTTGGGCCAGCTAGAGGGACATTCAGGTTCTGCAGCATCAAGAATTGGTCTGACACCAGCCTAAGGGCAGGTTTCTGCAAGTACAGAGGTTTGCTTATCCAAACCACTGGTCCATTAGGAACCATTTTAAGTTTCAGAGACAATTAGTGCTTCAACTGCTGCTAATTTTTCTTGCTCCCTGCTTCAAATCGCTGTATGTGTTACATGTGAGCGGATTACCCCTTCTGTCTGCAAAGAGTGGGCAAGGTTACACTCAGCCTGTCTGTCTGATGTGTCACTCCCAGCACACAGATGGAGTTTAGCCAAAGCTATCATCACAGACAGATGGTGCACACGTAGTCGTGATCTGTAAGATGGACTATTGTACCGCTTTACTTTATGGCTTTCTACGTTATGCTGCCTAAACTCTAATGTGTGCAAAGTGCTGCTGTCAGAGTCTTAACTCAGAGTGAGCGGTCTCAGCATGTCACAGTAATCTTGAGGGAATGGCGTTGGCTCATTTTCAGTTCCAATTGATTTTAAAATTGCTTTGATGACTTACATAGTTCGGGAACAAATTGGGGAGACAGTATTTGTCTCTCCATGTAAGGTTAGGTATCACATGAGAGGTCCACACCCTCACCAGAAGTGTAGGTTGGAGTCATGGCATCCTCATGCTGTAACTGCTGTGCAACCCAGACCCGGAATTTAAAGTCAATCACAGTCAGGAAGGGTAGGTCAGTAAACTCATTTTAAAGGCAACTTCCATTCTAGTTATTTTCCCCCAGTATCTCTTTTTAAATTGAGCTGCTCTGTCCCACGGAACTTGTGTCCCCTTCAGCTTTTTAAAAAGTGATCTACTTTATGTTACAGATTCAGCCTGATTTGTTTCTTGCTTGTACAGAAGTTAATCATACTTTTAGTACTGGCTAAGTAAGGAAGAAAGAGAGACTCAGCAAGAGAGGTTTAAACACCTATATTTTATGTCACATTTGGGACAGACTAAGTGCATGTATATGATCGGTTACTGTGGCTCTGCTGATGTGCACTAACTTGTTGAGCTGCAGTAACTTTAGCGTCTGTCTGAGCCCTGAGGGTTTGTCTATACAAAAAAGTTGTAATGTTTAACCATACCACTAAAGTGCAACATTGCCCTCAAGGACAGATGCAGTCAGCTTGATATAAAAGTATGTAAAACCATGGAACTTAGTCTTGTAAGAGAATAGCAGTGAGCTAAAGGTACATAAAGTACCTTTATACCTTACTATAATATTATCTGTAGGACATTATGCCAGAAGATCACCACTCTATGCAATTAAACCGGGCTTGAAATAACACAGTACACTCATCACTGTTGTTAAAACTGTAACTGAACACACATTTCAAATCTTCCCAGTTCTGTAGTGTGTGCCATTCAGTGGGGAAAAAATATTTCACCCAGATTACACACAGGAAAAGTGTGTGGGGTGGAGTGACACACAAAAATTGTAAAATGTCACAAGACTCTTGTATGAAAGAGATTAAACCTTTCTGATCAAGCAAGAAATGGTGTATTAAAAATTCAGGAACTGAAGAGAAAGAAGGAATCTGAACCAAGGGTCACGCTGAATTGCTAAGCTTTCTATATTACATGTTTATTTGGTAATTCATGACAATTAGGTGACTTCAGGAAGGTGGAAAGTAAGACAGTAACGTGATAGCGAGCAAACAAGTTTTGCTGGAATTCTTGTAGGGGCTTGATTTGAGACTTGGGACCCATCTATAATATATTCACAGAGCAAGAAAACATGAGCCCTGCAGATGTATTGGATAGGCAGAGCTAAAATCTAATATGGAATATACATTATATACTGCATATATGCACAGAATGAGGTCTGTGAGGAAATTCTTCGTGGTGGAGGGACAGCGTGGCTCCTGGAATGGATAATAGATTACAGACCATTTCTTTTTACATGATTTAACATACTGCCAATATCTGTCATAACATCATCTGCTCTGTGAAACAAGTTGGTAAAATGTATAGGGCACACTCTTTTTGTCCTCTGAGAAAAATGTGAGGTCTGAACTTCAGGAGAGAAGAGGTTCCCACAGGAGCTGGGTCCTCACTGTGAAATGCAAAATGACAGCCATTTTTATAGGAGATAGAGCCATCCTTCCTTTCTAATGTATGACTTTATGCTGTTGTATTTCCTTTTTAACCTCCACAGCGTATTTATATGTTACAGTCTGTTGGGTTTATGTGGCAAGGTTTTGGGGGAGGGGAGAGGACTGCAAGGGTGGCTTCTATGAGGAGACATCAGAAACTGTCCCCACGTCAGACAGAGCCAGTTCCAGCCAGCTCCAAGATGGACCCACCGCTGGCCGGAGCTGGGTCTGTCGGCAATACGGTGGTAGCGCCTCTGGGATAACATAGTTAAGGAGGGTGGAAAAAAGCTGTGCAACAGCAGCCGGAGAACATGCAAGAGAAACAACCCTGCAGACGCCCAGGTCGGTGCAGAGGGAGGGGGAGGAGATGCTCCAGGCGCCGGAGCAGAGATTCCCCTGCAGCCCGTGGTGATGAAGACCATGGTGAGACAGGCTGCGCCCCTGCAGCCCAGGGAGCAGGGGGATGTGCCCTGAAGGAAGCTGCAGCCTGTGGAGAGGAGCCGAGGCTGGAGCAGGTTTTCCGGCAGGAGCTGTGACCCCACGGGGGACCCACGCTGGAGCAGGCTGTGCCTGAAGGACTGCAGCCCGTGGAAGGGACCCACGCTGGAGCAGTTCATGAACAACTGCAGCCTGTGGGAACTCTGGAGCAGTTTGTGAAGGACTGTATCCCATGGTAGGTACCCCATGGGGGAAGAGAGTAAGGAGGAAGGAGCAGCAGAGACAAATCGTTATAAACTGACTACAACCCCCTTTCCCCGTCCTCCTGCGCTGCTTGTGGGGAGGAGGTAGAAGCAGGAGTGAAGCTGAGCCTGGGAAGAAGGGAGGGGTGGGCAAAGGTTTTTTAGGTTTGTTCTTGTTTCTCACTATCCTACTCTGTTACAATCAATTGGCAATAAATGAAATTAATTTTCCCAAGTCAAGTCTGGTTTGCCTGACAGTAATTAGTAAGCAACATCACCATCCTTATCTCGACCCATGAGCTTTCCGTCATCTTTTCTCCCCTTGTCCTGTTGATTGAGGGAGCGTGACAGAGCAACTTGGTGGGCACCTGGTGGCCAGACAAGGTCAACCCATCACAGAGAGAGTAGTGTTAAAGGACAAGTGCTCACATGACATTGTATTAGACAAGTCAAAACCAACTAAACAACCATCTCAAACAGTAAAATGCCACTCAGCGTAACAGAAGTAGTAGGCTCTGGCCCTCCACAAGTAGCTCTGTAAATAACCTTCCTTTGCCAAAGACTTGCTGACCTTTTAGTACTGATTTTTTTTTTTTTCAGAGCACAAGCACCAAAGTGCTGATTTAGTTTTGTCATTAGACTTCATAATCACAAAATGCCCTCTAATTCATCTGTACCAATATATCCAGCACTACTAGAAGAATGCAGATTACACTCCAAAAAAACAGCTAACATAAGGCACAGCAGTCTCAGGACACACTGTGGGAGGCTGTTCCTGCAGCAGTGGATGCACAAGTGCTTTGTGCTGATCATGCAGCTGCACACATGGATTGAACGAATGGAGTGGAGATTTTCCATAAAGAGGTATAACATCCAGAAATAGTTATTTGCTGGGCATTTCACAAGGATGAAAGCAGCTACAACAGAAAACTGCATCTGATTGTTACACTAGTGTGGAGCAGGCAGTCCCACTTCAGGCCTTTTATTACCTGGTGAGAGAAATACTCGAAAGAATGTTACATTACTGGGCTTTACCTCCTACAGTGATACTCCTCATATTCTGAAATTAAGAGGGAACTAATAATTACAATGACATATCTGCAGAGTTTGAGCCTTCCGCTTACTTTAGGTGTATCAAAGACTGCCTATTAATGAATATAGCCTCCAATGCCTCCTTAGCACCAGAGAGGTAACCTGGCATTTCCTTTTGCCTGTAGCCTGGGACACTGTCTAGAGTGATAGGTACTCAGGATATGGAGTTATCCTCAGCAAGTGAGAATGACTTTCCAGCCATTGCTTCCAGATACCTCTTCCTGCCTTTAATATGCCCTCACTATTTCCTCTGTAAGAAAAGCTGTAGAGAAGGAGGTGTAGGTCATGGCTATACTGGACATCATTCTTGTACCATTTAAGTGGCAAAGAGGAGAAGGTGCTCTGAGGTTGCTGCTGGAAAATGAGTCCAGCTTCCCCTCAAGCTATCCTAGCACCCAGTGGGAATGAGGTCCTAGACAGCCCACAGCCTGCACACTGAACCAAGTATAATTCATATTAGGAAAACTGACCATATAGAAACTTGTACCCTGTCTCAAACATGCAGTAAAATACAACAGCATAATGAATTTCATCTTTCATGAGGGAGAACCCATTTTACATCACCTTTTAAATAATCTCTCTATATAAGCACCTATCACAACTCACAGCTCAGTGGTGCATAGCAGACATAGTAACTCCACCTTGTACCTGAACCATATGTTAAGTCTAATACATTTGTCAGTATGTACACATATATATGAACTTTATTTTATTTCTTCTTTTACTGGTTTTACATCTATGTGTGTCAAATGAGTTCAGTCCCTGCTAATGTAAGTGAAAGAAGAGCCAACTCCATAGCTATGAATAACCCGTAGACTTTAAAAGCACAGTTTGACCAAACACTTCTGGTGTAAACGATCCCTTTGGTAGATAGAGAGACTCTTGCCACATTATGGCCCACAAGATGACTGCTGGCTACTAGTTGCCTCTTTCTATTTTTAGTTCATTTTCATTACAACTGCTATGTCATCTACTTTTGATAACAAAATAATAATTTGCACGTTTGTGATGCACATCCAACAATGACAACACACTGCCCACATAGCAGAGCAGGGTACTTCCACCGTACAATTGCATTTCATTTCCGAGCTTTCAGAAAACACAAATTTATACAATATGTAGAGTGATGAATCACCAAATAAGGCCATGTACAATTAGATGTACTAAATTATATGAAACATGCAGGCCCCTGGAGTGGGATCCAGAATCCTGAATTAGGTGGTTTCTGTTCCACATGTACTGCCGAGGGAGACAGAATCTCCTCGGGAGAACAATCTGATCATCTTGTAAATTGAGCAAGCGATTAGGAAATCAGTGTGCCTGAAACTTCACCCAGTCCAGATGCAGAAGCCACAGTCAGGGCTGTAGGCATGCCCCTCTGCGTGCTCCAGCTCTGAGGCTGGCTTTAGTGAGTGGGTGAACGTATACTTGTATTTCACTGAGAGGCAAAGCAAAGCAAGAGGGATGAACAAACTCTGCCCCTCCCTGTAACTTCTTGTTTCCTACTCTCCTGGTTTCAGACGGGATAGAGTTATTTTTCTTCCAAGTAGCTGGTACAGCGCTATGTTTTGGGTTCAGTATGAGATGAACATTGATAACACTCTGATGTTTTCCGTTGCTGCTAAGTCATGTATACACTAAGTCCAGGATTTTTCAGCTTCTCCTGCCCAGCCAGCGAGAAGGCTGGAGGGGCACAAGAAGCTGGGAGAGGACACAGCCAGGGCAGCTGACCCAAACCAGTGAAAGGAATATTCCATACCATGGGACGTCATGCCCAGTATATAAAATGGGGGGAGTAGGGTGGAGGCAATCGCTGCTCAGGAACTCACTGGGCATCGGTCAGCAGGTGGTGAGCAATTGCATTGTGCATCACTTGTATATTCTAGTCCTTTTATTAATATTATTGTCATTTTATTAGTGTTATTATTATCATTATTAGTTTCTTCCTTTCAGTTCTATTAAACTGTTTTTATCTCAACACATGAGTTTTACCTTCTTCCTTCCAATTCTCTTCCCCATCCTACTGGGGGGGGGC
>JANZLQ010000079.1:17101179-17132700 GCA_026212715.1 Elanus axillaris | reverse complement strand
TCCTTCCAATTCTCTTCCCCATCCTACTGGGGGGGGGCGGGGAGCGGGAGCGGGGAATGAGTGAGCAGCTGCATGGTGCTTAGTTGCTGGTTAGGGTTAAACCACGACACCTACTCCTTATAATAATATGGAAGCTTTCTCACCACAGTACCACAGTTTCATTCCAGTGCTGAGTGCCGCAGGTATCAAAGAGGTAACGTGGTGCAGTGCGGAGACAGGGACCCTGTGCTTTCACCAACCACCGCACTCTGCTGTTGCAGGCTCCTCTCCCATGACTAAAAGACTAGGGGACACCAAGGACAATCAGCATTTTTCCTTCTTGCTTTGGAGACACAGGACTGGGAAATGACATGCAAGCTTCCTTAGGCTGTGACAAGGACTAAGCTGAAGTCTTCCACGAGTTGGCTGACTGCTTTTGTTATCTAATGAGCAGTGGCTGCTCCTTTCTCTCCTGAGACAAACAAATCAGTCACGTCAGCATTTGGGTGAGAATCTGATCCTGCCAATAAGCAGTCATATTATATATTTGGAGGACAGCAACTGGGTGGAGTCCTGTGCTGGATTAGGCAGAAACAAAGAGCTCAGCTGTACTAATTGCTGCATGAGTTCTCTGAAGTAGAGCTCAGGGTACACCAGGGACTCTGAAATCAAAGACGGATGTGCCCAGAGCTAAGCAGCAATTGGAATAAGGTATATATGTGGACCTTGGTTTTACACTTTCATGCCACAATTCACCTGAGTTCTAGTTCAGCTATCAAAGCCCTTTATAGGGTATAGTTCATGCTTTCATCTTGACACAAGTAACTGGATCTTCAAATTAGGATGAACTATGGTTGAATCACTGATTTTTCCAGCTGTTTGATGTGTTTCCAGATGTTTGATCTTTTAAAAGTAAGACTAAACAAAGCTAAGATTAGACTATGACACATTTATATTAGATTTACATTTTATATGCATACTCCAACCTACCAGGAACTCTAGAACAATAGTAACCTTTGAAGTCTTGGTGATGTTGTAGCCATTGTCTTTCCAAAATGGTGAGATGTTCATTGACAGATATTCACTGAAGAAAGTGCCTATGTCAAAATAGGCACATATAAGGAAATATTCTTTGTTTCTTTAAAAAAAAATGATAAGGCAGCAGAAAAGTGTTCTGCACTAACAGAACTCTTTAAATTGTCCCCTTAGTTTTATGCAAACTATTTCTTATTTTCAGGACTTCAGTACTGTAAATTTTGCAGCCTTGGAGAAAATATTATATACAAAGGAAAACAGAAGCTACATAAATAATTGTTAGTTGATTAAAAATAACTTTCCCATGAATACATGGTTATAAAAAAGGAAGACGCAATCACTGGAGCTCTATTTGTTAATACTTCCTGGCCAGGCATACATCAAATAACACTTGGAAACAAATTGGCAGAAAACCAAAGCTCCTTGCAAGTGCAAGTACAAGACAATGAAATTAACCCAACCTCAAGTTCATTTTAACTCTGCATGGTTAAAAAACCACCAAAACTCTTTCTCTCAAAATGGTTATTCTTTCTTCATCAGGTACTTTTTTCCCCACTAAAGACAAGCATTTGACAAATCTTTGTCAGCTTGATCTTCTGGGATGACTTAATTTTCAAAGATAAACATTTAGATTATATAGAAGATCCACAACTCCAAACTAGAACTGCAATATTCAAGCAACTTCTGTCACTCAGAGAAATTCATGTCTAAAGAACCTCAGATGTTATCAGTGGTTTATGACCTGTTTGAATTTCAGTCTTTGTGTGTGTTCTTACACACTTTCAGAACCTTATCACAGCCAGGGATGTAGGAGCCTGAGCATTTCTGTTAATTTTGTGCCATCCCCCTCTGAAGGGGCTTTAGGAGGGTTACTAGGGCATTTTACTTATGATTACAAGAATGGCCTGAGTGGGCCAAAACTTCCAGCCTAACACATTTTCTCTAAGAAGGGTCAAAAGTGATTTCCCAGAGAAACCTTTGTCTTCAGGGCAAAGCAAAGAAAGTTAGACTTCCTCTAAATTCTCTCTAGCTTCCCAGAATTTGCAGCTTGTAGGGTTCCTGGGTCAGAGGTGATTTTTCACATCTTTAGAAGGCGTCAGGTATTTGTCTTCCAGTAGCTAGTTCAATTTTCATTTGACCCTGTGTGAAATGTTAGGTTTCACAACATCTTGTGGTGAAGAATTTTCACCATGTAATTACTTACTGTCTGTGTAAGATCCACCTCCTCTGATTGTCCTGACTTGTCCTCCTCTGGACATTTTCTAAATCTTCAACAACCTTTTTGAGAGCCAAAAAGCTATAGACCAACCATAGATTTATAATGGTAAAATTTTATTCTCTGTATTCTTTCCTACTTCTTTCCTAATAATTCCCAACAGTCAGTGTGCTTTTTTGACCACTAAGCTGACATTGTCATGCAACTGTCTGTTATAAACTCAAGATCTCATTCCTGACTTATTACAGTCAGCTCACAGACCATATATTTTATATTTTCCCCACGAACTCATGGGGAAAGGGAGAGCAAGGCGAGGTCCTGTGTGCATCAGTCTGTATTTATCTTGTTAAATTTCACCTGTCATTTCAGTCCCCAAGTACAAAGTCCCATAAAGTTCTTCCGCAGTTCTGCACAGGTAGCTCCATCATTACTACCCTCAGCAAGTTGGTTTTGTCAGCAAACTTTGTAACCTCTCTATTCACCCTCATCAAATCAAAAAAGTTTCCT
Organism: Elanus axillaris; assembly: GCA_026212715.1. Classification (NCBI taxonomy): domain Eukaryota; kingdom Metazoa; phylum Chordata; class Aves; order Accipitriformes; family Accipitridae; genus Elanus; species Elanus axillaris. The sequence goes on along the minus strand of JANZLQ010000079.1, from coordinate 17,129,963 downwards.
AGGTCTGTAGCAGTCAATTGTCATGCACATCCGCGCAGCCATGCAGTAAAGGGAGAGATATCAGAGCTGTACAGGAGAACAGCGAAACAGCCACAGGTTTCAATTGTTTGCTCATGCATTCATTTGAATCTAGATTGCAGGAGGCTGATGACGAAAAAAGGAGACATAATCAATCTTTTGGAAAAAAAGTCAGCTCTAAAGCATAGTCCTGCTCATAAAGTAAAATTCCTGCAAGGCACATCAGTTGCCTGTATTTTAATGGAGTGTAGACTTTAATCCAGTTTAACTAAGTCGCACTTAAATCAATTTAGAACCCTGCTAGCAGACTTGAGGGAAGAAATATATCACAAAGTAACCTATTTGTTATTGCTTTCATAGGAGAGCTACTACAGTAGATTACAGGTGTTGCTACCATGCGTGCTTGTCCAGGCTACATGAGAAATATGACACTTCAACACACTGCATTGTTACCAGAAATAGCAAATTTACCACAGCAGTCTTCCAGCATGCTTTGTTGTGACAGGAGGCAGAAAAGTTCTCCCAATTCCTCATCACTTTATTTTTACATGCTAATTTATTAACAGACAGGCACTGTTCAAAAACGCTGTTGTATTTATCACAGGCAAGCCCTCCTTCTAGCAAACTTCAACTAGCTTGTGAGCTGTGTGTCTTGGGTCAATAAATTCTGGCACTGCTGGACATACAGAAACCAGGAGGATCTATACCAGATACAACTGCTGCATCCTGCTAACGTACTGCTCCTTGAGCTTCCCAAAGTCAGCACATGTGGACAGAATTAGCTAAATGGCATAGAAGATACATGAGCTAAGAAATTCCCAAGCTAAATAGAAGTAGACTTAACACAGAAATAGCACTGTAAAAATGCCTTTGGAAGCAGCGAATAACATACAACCTGGAGATAAGAGACCATAAGGATAGCTGTGGAGGGATGTAAGCAGGAGCAGCTGTGGTCCAGGTGGATTGGTTTGCACCACAGCCATTTGTTGCACCATCCCAAACTTGTGGGACTCCAAGGGGGAAGGCAGAGTAAAAGAGCCCAGGCCTACCTAAACTCTTGAGTAACTTGTCCAGGATAATGTTGGCTCCTGCACACTGATGCAACCTTTTCCTGGCAGCCTGTGGGCCACATGCATTCTGCACTGCTTCTGCATGCCTGCCATACCAGCTGGTTCTGTTTTCATGTTTTCAGATGGCACCTAACGTGTGGCCTGCCAAAGGCTCCTGAAAGATTAATCTGGCCTTCAGCAAGGGAAATAACCTCATATTAATCATTCGTCCCACTTTTTTTGTTTTTTTTCTCCATTCCCTGATATAGTTTTTGCCCTGAAATGACAACATAATTGAAATACAAATAGATGAGAGCAATTAATAAAAATACCAACCTTTTTTTAGTTCTTTGAATTTCCAAATTAATGCAAGAACACTGTGTGACTCAGAAAACAGCCAGTGACTTTTGATCAGTGTGTGTAATGATAATGTATGTCCAGTGAAAATTAAGAAGCCCTTTCCTGAGGCCACCTTCCTTTGCTGCTGGCTGGCTGGTTTTAAGTCAACAGCACAGTTGTGCGCTCTGTGCTACCAAATGCAGTTTATCATCCAAGCTATGGCAAGAGAAAAAATAGCTTCACTACAGTATGCTCATGAGCAGATCATCAAAACCTATTCTGAAGCTGCCAGAGCCTTTGTTAACCCATGGTGAATTTTCCGATAGAAAATTGCAGGTTGTCAGGAGATGCTCAGCGAGGCAAAATTTGAGGAAACTTCTTTAAACACAGTGGTCTTGGGTGGGGGAGGAATGACAGGTGACTATATGAGATGCCTGAGAGGAATGCTGCCCTCTCTATCCCCTCCTATAGTATGCCCATTGTTGATAAAGGCTGTCTTCCTTTTGTTGGTGTTCATTGTGGAGAGAAATGCACTAGTTATTTACTGGTGAAAATGAGATGGCAGTAACAAGCAATGGAAGACAGTGTTGTTTTTCATTTTGCATTGATGCCCCTCTACAGAGGCATGCATTTCTCACATTAATCTTCTCAATGCCTTTATTGTCCTGGCTTCCTGTTACAAATCAAGCTGGTGATGGCAGCCCCATGAAATCCCATTAGCATACCGAGAGCAGTGTATTACAGTACCAGGCAATAGAATAAATGCAGAACAATAAGTATAATAGGGAATGCATTACCCCCAAAATGAAATGGCAGCTCTGTACTGAGTGCCAGTTCTATAAAGGTGCCTTCTCTGCTGCTTGAAAACAAATAAACAGCATTTTTGGGGTTCAGTTTCACTGTCAAGTAAAATCTGCCTAGTTTGAGCCAAGGAAAACAGAGATGCAAGAGGAGCTGCATGCCCAGGTGCAACTGTCTGTCTCCTGGTTCACGGACTCTAATTTTAATCTCTTTGAAAGACTGACTTTCAGGTATAAAAAGCTGCCTATTTTTTGATCTACAGATATAACTGGACCCTGCAAACAGCTGAACTTATTTTAGAGTCTTATTCTTCACTTTGCTTTGCTGGCATCAGTGGCAGCACACGATGATAGCCTTCAGAGGAGAGGCTGTCTTTAAAAGCAGCGTGGTTGGGTTTTAGTGCTATTTCTTGTGAAGCCTGCACTAGAAGGGAAGTTGCCAGTTTGTAGACGGGCAAGCAACAGCCTGCTATGGATGAGTAGGAAGACAGCTGGGTCATCAACGTATGCTAATACATCAGTAATGCTGACAGTTCTCAGGGGCAGGCCTGTGTATGTCTTCCTCTTAGGTGGTCTTAATGGTCTTTAAGTAAAGGTACATATAGTAGGCAACTGCAAGCCATCTTCCGAAAAAAGTACAAAACAGCTAGGTAAGGAACAATCCTGCAGAGGAATTAACATTTACCTTTGCCTTGGACAAGGACTGTAAAAGCCTCTTCAAAAATGTGGATTCCCACTGCCTGTCAAATACTTGTGTGTTCAAAGGTGGGAAAGCAGCTGTGTTTTTCCAGAATGAAAAGGATGATAAATTTGAAAGGCTTTTAAGAAAAACTGTCAACGATATTAAAAGAGCAAATCAGACTAGGTATTGGCATATTGTTTCTGATGACGAATCACTTTCCAGTTTTAAATATAGGTTGTAATTCTAAAAAGGGAAACAGTAAGTTTGGATTTTTTCATAAATGCCAGATGCAGAGTTTCTGTGTTAGTAACTTAAGATGATATAATGACATGGAATATAACTTTATCTCTGAAATAGCTTGATTTCTACGTGGGGCTGTGACTTTGCAAGAGGTCCAAGGGGTCTCTTAGACCAATGGATCTCCACTGAACTCTGGGCTCTCTCTTTGCAGATAAGCTTGCAAAAGTCGAGTACAACATGAAATGAGAACTTCTCATTGAAGATTTGTATTAGGGCAAACATTTGCAAGTTTGATTATTCAGCTGGGTATAGCTGAAATGCATTGTCATGGGACTTAGTTAATGTTGTTTGGTATATTCTTCTGAAATTCTCTTTGTAAAACTCAAATACTAAATGGGAAAAAAAAAAAAAAAAGGCAAAACAAAACACAAACAAACCGCCTAAACCTGGCTGAAAATATAAGAAAACAGGCAATGTTGTGTGATACCTGTGTGTTTCATCTTTCCAGATAGGTTAGGTCTGCTTTGACATGAGAAAAACAAGCAAGGTCTTCACGAATTAGGATGAAGATGGGGATGGGAGAGGAGCATGAAACCTGAACATCTTCAGAAGCTTAGAAGAAATGTTCCGCTCAGGAGTACAGACTGAGGCTGGACAAAGGTTTAAAGGTAAGAGATCCAAGTGAGAGCTGACACACAGAAAAGCATCCAGTCTGTGCTAGATTCATTTAAGTTTTCAGGCAGCTCTGTCTTGTCCCAGGAGGATCATAGCTGCATAATAAGCATGTCAAACAGTGGATATAGACCTTGTCACGTGAGCATGAAGGAACTTGCTAGGATTTCCCATCTTGGCATATCAAAGAAGACGCCCACATGGATTTTGCATAGAAACACAGAATTTAGAAGGGACTGTTTTAGTCATCAAGTATAGACAAGCATGCAAGAGATTTTTAAATCACATAGATCTACCGGATCTCTACTTCACCTGTCCCTGCATATAACATGCCAAAGAAAAATTCCTTTCACCTTAAAATAAATGGAGGCTTTTCTGTATAAGAGATGAAAAATGAGGCTGAACTATAGGAAGGGAGCATGGGAGCTCAACAATGTTGCCGCTATAGGCTGCTCCAGAATCCATGAAACCCCACTTGCTCAGCAGCACCTGTGTTTAGGAACATTCAAGAACAGTCATCTTAGCAAACAGTTTCTGTCCCTAACTCCAGAATAAATGTTGCAGAATTCTTAAATATAGAAAACCGCAAGACAGGAAACTTCAGGATCTTCCCTGATGATAACTCCTTAATTAAGGGATGGGGACGTTAATAATGTTTTTCAAAGAAAAGCCCCAGGTGGTCCAACAAATATGGAGGTCCTTGTATGTCTACCCATAGTGTAAGAGGGAATGTGCTAAAAATATAGCTAAAGGGCAATTGATTGCACAGCTTTTGAAATTGCTACCAGCAATTATGTAATAGTTCTTCTCCCTATAATACCATGTGCATGAATTGCACCTTACAAAGACCTATGAAACAGAAACTACTTCATGTTCACCTACCTGCTTCAAACTAATGCCCTTGGAAGACTCTCCTTAAACAACCTTGAAGTTGCCTCTGAATCATTCCAGGAAGCGCATATGCAATGAGAGGTTTGGGGTGAAACTATTCATCCCTTAACTATTTGGAAGTTCCCCTTTGCCATAGTGTGCTCATGCTTTCTAAATTGTTAATTGTGGTCATTGTGAGATGTGAGTCCTCCAAACATCACAGATGCACGTGAAGAGAAATATGTGTTTTTCACACTAATCTCATATTATTCAGTAGTAATGAGTGGCACAGAGAGACGGTTCTGAAAGTTCAGTTTCAGTTTAAACTGGCCTCTCAAATTGAGTGTTCCTCAAGTTCTCCCCTTTTAAGTTTTCAAAATATGCATGTGGCATAAAAATAAAGTTACTAATATGATAAACAGCATTTAGTGTGAGAAAACAATTAACAAATATTTTAATAATGCACTTTTATTTCTAAATCCCCATAAGAAAACTTTATTACAACAGTAATCTACTCTGTAATACCTTCCCCTAGTCCTAAAAGTAAACTGAATGAAAATCATCTCAGAGGTGTGTCTGAGCATAACTTGCTTTGAGCATGAGCATATTAAGTTTCCCTGTAGTCTTCCTTGCTCTTCAGATCTAATAACAAGAAATTATCTATTCCTCTTTGAAAAAAAAGAACAAATAAAAAATAGTCTGCAAGTGATACCGTTGGCTGCAGGCACTGAGGAAATTCTGTGCATTTGCCTAAGTCCCTCCTACTCTCCCAGTCGGATTAGGGTTCTGCTGCGCAAAGCTCTATTGCACCAAATGCTTCCTGTCTCACAGACCATAAACCAGGATCCAGAAAAGCCTTTAGGGACCTAAGATAGGCTTTAGATGAGTAAATACAAATTGCAGTCCTCAAAAACATTACTCAGCTGTTGCCTAAATCTGGAAAGTGCTCAAGTTTTCAGCATCATGCTGACTTAAACCTCGGGCTATGGTCTTTCCTAAGATGAATGGGAAACCCTGACAGTACCACACAGCACCTTCTGTCTCATATGGAAGCCCCACTGAGTCCCACAGTCCAGCTCCGTTGTCTGCTGAGTGGCTCAATACAGTCTTCCAGATGGGGTCCTGCAAAAGTCTTGGCCATTGCATTGCCCTCAAAAGTGTCAGAGGGTGGACAGGATACACCACTGTTCCTGCTGCCTCTGGAAGATCTATTTTGGTTCTTTTCCCTACCTGAGAACATCCCAAACTACTTATCCGCCCAGATCCATGCTTCCTTTCCTGTCACCTGCCGCGGTAAGAGAGGGACTCCTTTATTGCCAGGTTTTCCTGTTGTTGATCCACTTATTGTTGAGTATGTCAAAGTACAGTGGGGACAGATACTGCATGCAAGCATATCCATCTGTCCCTGTCTCTGGACCCTAGTCCCTGCATACTAACATCAGATATTTTATCAAATGACTGTTTAATATAAAAAAACAACTAGGCAGGAAGAACAAGGCAGACTGCTCTAAATTCCTGCTGGCACAAGGTATGAATAACTTAAAGGAATTTGATTACAGTGATCTATATACAGAGTGATCATTCAGTTACATTGGTTCAAAACTGCACTGTGGGATGTCTGGTTGGTGTCATACATTGCCTTCTAGCACGCCAGTCAAAGAGGCAGTCAGTGAGGTATAGCACTTCCAAGCTGCTCCTTCCTGGGATATTTCTTAGAAAGAAAGTGGGAGAGAAAAAGAGAAAGAAAGAAAAAGGCCAAGAGAGAAAAAGAGAGAGAGGGAGAGGGAGAGGGAGAAAGAGAGAAAGAGAGGAGAAAGAAAGAGAGAAAGAAATCTTTTTTCTATGTTTTGTAATGCTACTCATCACTAGTTTGTGAAAATGTCAATTAGATCTCGGTTATATCCTCAGAGCATTAATGTGACATTGGACAGGCTTCCAGACCTACTACTGTGCTTGCAGCACAGGCATTTTGTATCCTTGGACTGTCTTTCCTGATGACTTCCAGTTTTTAATGAAGAAGAAAGTATGTTTAGTGAAAAAGTATTTGTAGTTAGATGGCTGATGATTCCTGTCTTTCACTAGAAGTCCACCCATTGTGAGGGGGTAGGAGTGTGCTTGGTTTTGTTGAACTCGGTTCACTCTCTGAGTGTGCTTTTTTTGCAGAATTCCCTGCTTTGGTTACTTTTTTGTTCCTTTTCCTTTCTCTAAGTGCCCGGTTTTTCCTAATTTCAGCCAAAGTAAATGGAAAAATATTGCAAAAGATAAAATTTTTTAGCGGAGTTACAGTTGAGAAATTTACAGGCCTGTTGCTGCTGATCCAAAGACGTTTAGGCAAGTTTGACTGAGCTTTGAAATGAGACATAAAGCTCTACTGAAGCTCTGTGCCAAGGCATTACCACTTTCAATAGTATCAGTACTGTACTAATATGCCAGAGAAGTTCACTCTGATTTTACCCTGTAGTTCTGCTGGCCTGCCTTCACCAAGGTTTTCATACCACACAGCTTGCCCACCTGCAGAAAAAGGTCGCTATACCCCTCTCCAAGACCTGTATAGATCCCCCAAAAGATATATGTTTGCCTAGAGGTCTGCCAGCCATTTATTGCCCCATTCTCTCATTCCTCAAAGTGTAGCTCTGGAATTAGTCCTTCATTCCCAGGAACATATCAGAGTAATATAAGGTTAAGCTGTACAATACTTTTTGAGGAATAGCCGCAGTCCAAGAAAACTCTAGAATAAAATGCTGTCATTCCTATTTGATGCCTTGTCCTGTCTTGCAGGGAGATCTCCGACAGATTTGGTGGGGGAAGGCGGGGGAAGGTGGTTAAGATCCCTCTTCACAAAGGTTAAAAAAAAACAGGTCACTTCATTACAGGTTTCTCAGGGGAACAATACAGACCCTCACTGTAAATGAATTATGGTTTCTAAGATACCTCAGTGTTTTGGATGGTGTTTCCAAGTAATTAAAAGAAATACACAGCATGTAAGTAAAGCTAATAATTTTACTAGGCACCTTGTTAAAAATGAGGCTGTGTGATTCTTCTCTCTGGGCTTTAGTAAAAAAGAAAATACAAGAAAAAATAAGGATTTTTTTTTTGTTTGTTTGAATTCCATTCAACTTTATTTTGACTGAACAAGGAGGGGAGCCATAGGGGCCCCAGAAAACCCAGTCTTATCAGTTCAACTAGTACACTGAAATATTTTGCTTTTGAGTGAAAAATGATGATGCTAAATATGGTTGCTAGAGAAAAGGAATTTCATATGTCTATCAATTCCCAGCATTTTTAGCTAAATCAGCATTTACACTGGAATTTCTTATCTTCATTGTTTAGTTTTTAGTAGCCTTTCTTGGGTCTTAAGCTTTCCACAAAATTCTGTTTCTGTTTGTAGGAATATATAGGAATATGTAGGAATATATAGGAAATCAAAGCTCTAGCCATTGTGAGAAAACAAAATACATTAATATTTCTGAGTATTTATATCATATGGAAAGGTAGACAAGTCACATCATTTTATTTCTAGAACTATTCTTAATGATCCTACATTTTTAAACTGAGGAAGTCACTGGAAGCCCTAGACACAGTATACTTACGAAGTTTAATTTTTTTATAAATTCATATTTTCTCTGAAAGTGAAATCAAGTGATCTGTCTTACTTTCAACTCAGCAGATTAAAATAATCTCTTAGGGTCCCACCAGAAAGAATATTACAAATACTTCATTAACCATATTTATATAAAGCTTCACTACCAGCACCTCTGCATCTACAAAGCAGCATCTTTTCACAGCTCAGTTTGGGAATTTTGTTTTCCCTTTATCCAACAGTGGTATCCTCAAAAATAATGAATGTTTCAGTCAGAGGTCCCACAGTTCCTCAAGAATACTACCAGGACTTTATTGCTAATTGAAGAAATAGATAACATGTCTTCACTTCAGCAGCCTTTATTTATTTTATGGACATTTTTCATCAACTTTCAGACATTTTCTGCTTGAAATTCTACATAATTTAATGTTCCCCATCTGGAATGTTAATACTCAGTGTGAAGAAAAGGAAGTCAAAAGGGAAAAAAAAAAAAAAAGTAACAACATTTCTTTGACTCCTGTGTCAGTAGTACCAATTAGCTACATGAATTTTCCATCTGCTTTCACTAAAGAATACGTGAACAGCTGCATCCTACAGGAAGACAACCTGATGCAGCCAACAGAAACTGTCAAGCACCTGGTCATTTCCTGTCACTAGCTTCACTACTGCTGCAGATATCAAATCACACAGGCTTTGTCTGCTAACTTTGAACAAACCCCACTTAAAAAAATGCTGCTATTCTGCCTTCTCCTAGTGAAATCTCTTTGTCTACTGATTTAAGTGTTTTGGTTTTATATTTTACTTTATGTGCATTGGCTTGAATAGCATAATGCCATATGTGCGGAAATTTACGGGCCTCGAAGTCTCCTAAACAATAAGTACACTGGAGTAATGCTGCAAATTAAAGAGAAATCAATGATTTTCTTTGGCACAGTCTAACTCTGCTGTTAATTGGTAATATATATTGTGTTGGGTGTTTGCATCTAATCTATTTATTTGCTTAAAGCAATACTTTCCGCTTCGACCTTATTTTTCACAGTATATCATGCAAACTTTCTCATTTCTCAAATTTAAAAGGAGATATTATTTCCTACCCTCCTGCTCCCCACCACCCCACCACCCTAGAAAAAAAAAAAAAAGATGCACAGATATTATGGGGATAGATAACTTCAAAATGTCTGCCTACCTGACTTACACAACTGGAAATAGTGATGGTTTGGGGTATTTTGCATGAAGCACAAAGTTTCTTGCAAGAGAGCTGGACCTTTTGCAGCTGTCTCCTGCCGAAAATTTTGAGAGAATACCTTTCTCCTTGTTCACTGTTGAAGCAGTCTTCTGACTCCTATGGTATTGTTCAGCTCTATGCCTGAATCAGTGGAAGGCTTATAAAGAGGTAAGACCATCTGTGGTGTTAGGCAGAGAGTGAGAATGCTTTCTGGAACTGTCAAGGGAATTGGGAGACTTCTAATCTTTTTAAACCCGAGGACTGTGAACCCTGTAATTTTGACCTTGCTTGTGAAATAACTGACTTTAAAAGAAATAGACCATTTTGAAAATAATAGTAGATGTCAGAATTTATACTTACACTCAACATCTTCACAAACAGCAACTGAAAGTCACACTTTCATATATAGTTTGGGGCATGACATGTATGCATTTATGTAATTTCAGTGCTGCATCTCTTGTCAGGAGTTTTGCCTGACTGTAAAAACTGCCTTATAGACTGCCTGCCGTGTTAAATTTGCTGATACCATGGCTGTGGTCTGCAGAGCTGCGAATGCAAGACCATCTCCTTCGTATTACTCTGGTTTTTTAGATCTACATCCCTTCTAGTTCCAAATGGTCCAAAAAATTGTCTTCTTCCTCAGTTTCCACAGTAATCATCTTCAAAAACAAGAGCTGCAACAGAGGTTTTGCACTCTACGTGCATGCACGCGCCATGGGAATGCAGTCAGGGTTTGCTTGTAGGTCCATGCCTAGAAATCGGGAGGGTGGTTGAGCAAGCTTTCGCCTGTGCTCTGTGAAGGTCTCCGTCGCAAAGACTTGTTCTCTGTTGTCTTCCTAAGCAAACGCGGGCTCACAAAGAAAGCACCTGGCAGGGAAGCAAACGTCCACATGGGAGCCTGGGCAGAGTCTGGAGGACAGTCTTCTATGAGTTGCGCTGGCATAGCCGTAACTTTGCAACACAGTACTTCTGTGAGGTCGGCTCACACTGGGATGTGTGGCACAGGAACCGCAACCTCTTGTACCATTTCACTGGGAAAGACAGGTTTTCTGCCACAAACACGTTGTTGTACCTCATTCCTGCACAAACATTTGTGAATCTCCTGCATATAGCTCTGATCCCTGCAGAGGGGATTGAAATGCAGGGATCAGAGCTATAAACACCCAGTGTCTTAGCTAATTGCAGGTGCTCGTCCCGTGAAACCCACAGCATACATTTACAGCATTTCGTGACACTTCAAAAGTTCTGGGTGAGCTGTTTTGTCTTACTCCTGTGTTCACACCACTCCTCACAGTGCCTGTCCCTCTTTTTTTTCTTTCACAGTTGGCAGCCAAGCTTTTTTTCTGGTCTTAGCCCAAGGAGCTAAAAAAAATATCATTCGGCCTCTTTGATTTACAAGGTCATAAGTAAAACTGAATAAGGATCTTGGAATGGGAAATGCGTATGATTAGTATTCAGCAAACTAAAGTTGTGATGGTGATTACTAAAATTCAGAGTTCACAAGACCCATCAGAGATAAAAGAGAGCTCTTTTATGAGTTCTTTTATGGTATGTTTTTCTAGTCCTCAGAATACCCAAACATCTGTCTCTATGAAAAAGCAGTGACTTTTTAATATAAACATCTCTACCTTTTAAAGATAATATCTGAAGCTAAAACTGGTTTTCTTAAGATATATTTAGATCCTTTAGATAATGCCTGTTCATGAAGAAAAGAATATAAATGACTGATTTGGGGATCTTGAATAATTAGGTTATCACATTATGAGGGATTTTTTTAATCACAATGTAGAATTATGTGGTTTGCGAGTACCTTCTCTCTTCATAATCCACTCTGTTGCAGATGTATCTCCATTCTGCTTTTCTCTTTTAGGCAATTGCCCCTGACAATAACTATATCCTGTCAAAATTACACTTTATATCAGAGAACTGAAGATCATAACAGGAGATTCTGTAATTAATTTTCAGAGATAGATAAAATATCCGTAAATCGAAGATTAAGCTGCAGCAGATATTCTTCATTATTGGAGCTATTTGTGCAAGGTTTATTCTTGACTGCTATTCAACACCCTCTACACTTGCTTTAGCTCTACATAGGTTCCTGTTTCAAAAGATTTATAATACGTGTGCTGTTGTCTATAATATCAGCTCCAGATACTTGGATTTTTTAAATCTGCACCTATTCATTAAGTTTCCAGCTCTAGCTTACCCTCCATAAACACTTCCCAAGCACCTAGACATTATTTTTCTCCCGTAACAGTGTAACTCTCTTTTTAAGACTCCTGTATGATGACAAAATCTCTGATAAGGGCTCCTAGTACATCATGCTTTATCATTATCACTACTGCTATAACAGTACCACTCTACAACACACAAACAAACTGGCTTTTGTTTTAGATTGCACAAAGTATCCGTTAGACAGACACATACAGTATGTCATATATCTACATTGGATAGCAAGAAAGGATGGGCCATCATGGCAAAAGTAGCCCATTTTTTTGGATGAGGCTCTGTCCCGCTGAATCATTTGTGTTTTACTGACTGACTCACTGGATGAACCAAATGCTGCAAAGCAGGGAATTATGTCAGATAAAAATGGTGAACAATAATTCCGTTAAAAACTGAAACAGCGAAAGGTGTATTATCCTGTATTGCTTTATTCAGAAAGCAGAAGGATTGTGAACTTCCTGAGGTAAATTTATTTTTATTTCATTTCTTTTGATTTACAAAACCACCCATTTTGCAGTCTTTAAGCTCTGCACACTCTGTCATGTAGTAATGGTTCGTAATATGAAGCATCAATCAGTGTATGTATCTAGATACAAGGCAATGATCTTTTAATTCCATAATAGTCACTATATAAATATATACACAAATATATAGCATCAGTCACCAATTGCTTTGGTGTTTCCCGTCAAGTGTAGGGCTCTGCTGATCTAGGTGCTGTACTAATAGGGAAATACTTAATGTCTTTCCTATTAAACAGAATGCCTTTCATTTAATCCCCATGGTTACTGCCAGGCTTAAGGCTAGAAACAGCAACAACACACCATCAGAGAGAGGTAGGTAAGAGGCACTGCAATGGAAGGTTGTGTATTTGTGCAGCTGGAGACGTGCCATACGCTGCCTGTTGATATGGCTATGCAACATTTATCCCCTTTAGTCACCATGGAGCACTAGGGAGAGAGAGAAGGTGAGCAGCCGAAAGAGCAAAGGAGTGAGAATACAAGGAAGAGGAGGGAGAAAAGGAGGAGGTGATGGTTGTTCGAAGTGCAGACGGGGCAGCGGTGGGTGGGGGGAAGCAACTTATTAGCAGCAGTCAGCTATGAGGAGCTCCACTGGGGAGACAGAAAACGCAGCTTGAAGGCATTGGTGTGAAACCATTGGCTGTGGCGTCAGTTTTGATGTGGTTCTGTCTCTAGCTGCTACTGTGGTTGCTCGCGCTGCTCACATCTATCACTCCTACAAGCCTGAAGGAGAAGGCAGGCTCTGCAGTACCGTTGGGTACATGTAAAAAAGTAGCCACAGAGGCAGTGGACTGAAAGGGGGAAGGAAATTCTTGCCTGTGAGGACATGTCGAGCCTGTCCCGCTAGCAACCCTATCATTTAAATCACCAGAGCAACAGCTTACACTCCTCCAATCACCCCAGCGGTAATGTGCTGTGCTGTGCTGTGCTGTGCTGTGCTGGAGTTATGGTTTCTCAGGTATGCAGGTTTGCGCCAGAAATCGCCAGCGTCAGTGAAAGTTCGTGATGTTGGATGTGATGGTTTGTGCTAGTTCTGTGAGTAAAGCTTTGTACTGGAGACTTCACAGCTTTATCATAAAGATTTCTTAAGCAAGAAGCTGAAAAGATGGTGCTCAGTGACTAATTTCAGACACCATAAACCAAGAGAAAGGGAAAAGATATTCAGTGGATGTTGAACATATTCATGTCAGTCAACCAGCAATATCTTCTTGTTTACTCTAGGTTATTTTCCTTGTTGTTCAAGTCTTCATAGATTTTTTTTTCCTGTTTCAGTGATATAATAATTATATAGGCAGAATCACTACTCTAAATGAATTCCTTGTTCTACTTCTCAAAGCAGTGGGACCCAAGGTATGCCTTACTAGTTATGTGTAAATGACAAAGACTAAAAGAAGTCAAGTTAATTAAAAAGAGATGAGAACATTAATCGATTGTTTTCCATGGTTGCTATTTTTTCTTATAACCCTTTATGTTCTTTCTTGATCCACTCATGTGAAAAATAACACTGCTACTTGAATCAGCCTTCCAAACTCTTTTCAAGTCTACCGTGCACTCCAACCTTTAACGACAAGCACTTAAACAAAATGCACTGTTCCACTGGATTTACTGTGAGCCTCTTAAAAGATTCTTCTGGTCAGCAAACTCCCTTGAAAGCTTGACAATCTAGCCTTTTTTTTTTTTAATTTGAAGAGGAGCTAATTTAAAATCACTGGAGAAATCAAATGTAGGAAATTAAAACAGCAAATCAACAGAGCAAAGGTGAACCAAATTAAATGGCCAGTGATTTAACGGGTATCATCTCCTCTGATCATGGACACATTATGTGAACTTTACCCTCCTTCCTACCAGCACTTCCTTAAGATCACTGGGGGTGCAATAGCTACTAAATACATATACTATGAGTAAAAATAATCTTAAAATATTTTTCCATAAACGCTGCTATTTGACTTCATATCCCTGTGGTGAAATATCTCAGTATAAGCTATATGTCTAAACTGGTTTCCACGTAGCATGATTTCTGATGTGATCACTTAACAGAAATTAGACAATAACAGAACTACGTCTGGATATATTTTTTCTTTTGAAACCAGTTACAAGCCCATTTATTTAAGCCATAACCCTGCCTTAGTGGTCCTGAAACTAGTTAAAAACTTGCTAAATCATTTTGACTTTAAAAAAAAAAAAAAAAAGGGCAATCTTCAAAGTAGGGTTCAGAAAACTGAGGAAGACATATCGATGCTACCTATGCCCCTTTTCATCTCATGGACTAGCGATACGTGTGCTCACCCGAGATCAGCTCCCTCATGCCCTGATGGGGATTTCAGCTGACATCTCTTGCAGCACGCTGCCTCTATCAACATGCCAAAGTTTATTCCAGGATGATCAATCTCCCTGTCCATACCTCGCCAGCCTCACTGCTGCCTTGGTGCAATGGCTCTTTGCATAGCTCACATGAAGTGGAATAGTGTCATAAACGAGGCTGGGAGTCATTCAGCCTTGCACGCCCCATAACGTGACCGCAGCAGCGCTCCCCCGGCGCCTCCGTGCTCCCGGTCTTCTCAGACGGAGGAGAGGATTGAACCCAAGCCTTGCCCAAGCCATTGATCAGACCAGTCCCCAGCCTACCGGATGGATGAAGCAGCCGCTGCAACTACATCGATGCCAACATATCGCCACTAAAAACTCTCGCAATGGAAGGACGCTCCATGCGACTTGAAGCAGAGCATGTGAAGTCCCGCTTTTCTCACGCCTCAGCCTCCTGGTCTGCTTACCCAGGCTGTAGCCCAGATCGTGTTCACGTTTGGGTGCACAGTCCCACATGACCGCGGTTAATCACTCGATCTTTTAAGAACTCCATCACCCAATGCCCACCCCAGCTCTCTCAGGTCAGCTTTCTGCAGCTCGCCTGGACTACCACGGTATTCGATCTGCCAGGGGAGCCATTCCTGTGATTCTCTTTAACACATTTCAATCTGGACACGTCAGGCTGGCAAAACTCTACCACTTGAATTGTTCAAGTCAGATAAAACACTGTTTAAACAGGCACATGAGGGCCTTCCACACCTATTCTCCCTGAAAGCATTTCAAAGACAAAACAGACCTTGCACTAAGCAGGAGAAATGTAGAACTGTTGTGACACTCTGTGTGACTAAAAACAGCATGTCACGGGAACTCCTGTTTTTTTCCCCCATGACTGGTAAAATGAGAGAGAAGTAATCATAAAGATGCTGTCCTGTTTTACACAGGACTAGATCTCAGCCCTGAGATACAGTCATAAACTGTCAGATCACACACATAGGTTTTCATAAGATGCAAAACAAAAACCCTCAAAACCCCATCATATTTTAGGTCTCTGTTTTTCCCTTTGGGTTTTTTTTTTTTTTTGGCCTCTGTACTGTCTACTGACTTCCATGTAAAGAATAACATTACATTTTATCTTCTTGGCAGAAAACAGTGATATCTTAATTTTCAAATAATTTTACAGGGAAACAGGTTTTCATACAGGTTTTGTACTTGTTTTTTTCAACATCTCAGCCCTGAGATACGCACTTGGAAAGATCTTCATGATGCTACCTCAGTCTGCTGCTAGTTAACAGACTCAGTGAAATTCTACCCCACTGAACTCAAAGCCATTTTAAGGTAGATTGCTGTAGCACTGGACTTCTCACCTATTTCCAGGGACAGCCTAGAGAAATCTAGCAACACATGTTTCACTTTGAATCTAATGGATTAAAAGTGGTTGAGGGCAGACTCACATCTCTGGCTTCCCGTTTGCTGCTGCAGCTCTCTTTATTAATTCTGCAGTGGGTATTTTATAGGCGCCATGCAATGCCAGCTGAAGGTTACCACAGTAAAGCAGCAAAAAAGATGAGGACTACAAAGTCATTGGCACTTTAATTCAGCTGGAAAGAGCAACTTTTGTTTTTATCACCCTTTGTATTTGGCAAAGGTTAGAGTTTATCTGAGGTTCACAAGCTGCCAAACTGCTGAGTAGATCCTGCCATTGTCTCAGTGAACACTGAATTGCATATTAATTGAAGATCTAAGACTCTACATCAAACAACAGAAACGTAACCAAACATTGCAGACCTGGGACATGAATGTCTCTGGAGCTAGATGGGAATGTTTGATTTAACAAGACCCTTTAAATGTTTCCTACAGAAATGTTGCTAAATCCTTTGAAACTTTGACAGTGTTTTGCTACTACTAGCTGCAGCTAAAAATTATTTTCTGGAGGTCAGTGCAGCCTGCTTACCTTGTGGCCATATCCAAATGACCAGCGTTAGGAACAGCCCCAGCATCCCATCTCCTAGGGCTGCTTGACGTGACACATGTCATTGGAGATTAAACACCTCAACTGCCCACAAGGCCTGTTGATCATGTACACAGGCGCATTCTTACCTTACTGCTTCCTAATAAAAGGGGAAATAAGATGAAGGCCGTGAGAGGAGCTGCCTATCTCATCCTTCCAGGGGGTGTATGAGTGTTGCAAGGGCAGAAAACAGCAGCCAAGGGAGGAGACCTAAACCAGCAAAGTGACATTTGTGCGCTGCTTGAATAAACAGGTGAATTCAGTCACACTGCACCGCATTAAGAATTTCTATCAGCCACAGACAAGAAGACATCTCCTGGATGTCATTTAATATATGCATATACCTAAAATAGAAGGAGACAGAGAGAACAGAGCATTTATCCGACATGAGATACTAATAATATAATGCATATTACTAGAGGTGAAAGTCAGGAATAATGCCAAGGGATTTAATGGATACAAATCCCTATAAAAACAGGTCTGGTAATGATTACAACATACCTGAGTTGCAGAAATTGTTCTAAGATGTTTATCTGGATAGGTTTACTCCTTTATGGAAATTTGCATTGGATCTGGGTCTGGCTTTGCTGCTCAGTCCTTCTTTTATAGTGGTCCTGACTTAAAACATGGAATTCCAGCATTTATAAGTTAACATGTTTAGGTAGGACCTCTCTTGCACATGACTCGTGTGTCCAGGGGAACACCGTAAAGGAAATTCCAGCTTCAACAATGTAGAGGTAACTGGCAATAGTCAGTATTATTGTGGCTAGTTAAGTCCCTTGCTTTAGAAGTAGAGTCACAAATACAGGCTACAGTATGGATGTGGTATCATAATTGCATACTAGATACCTACATCCCTTTCTAGATCTGACTCCACCTGACTGCCCTATGTATATTGTGTGCCATTTACATAGGATGTTTTGCCGAGCAAATCCCTACACATAATTTTTCACATTATATTTGTAATGCAAAAAGTAAACAATGCACAGATGCAGGCTTGCAAGTTTAAGTGATTAATGCTAATATACGTACTTTTAATGAACCTTCTTTTAAAGGGGAATGGATTATAGTCTTCAGCATGCAATGGTGTAATTTTAGATGTGGTCCAGAAGTCTAGGAATCAGACTTTCATAGTAGGAAGTAGCTTAAAGTACTCAGTATTTGCCATAATTTTAGGCTCTCAGTGCTGTAAACTGCAGCCAGGAAAATTTGCATTCCAGGGTTGGATATCATCCAGAGAAGATCTTCAGGCTCCTACAACTTCTTACAGACTTAACCATAGCAACTTCCATCTCCGCCCCATCCGTCCAGCTGACTGCTTTCTTTCTGTCCTGTAGTTTGAGGATGCACTTATAGATACTTCCAGTAAATACATAGGGCAACTGACCTTTAAGATTGCACAGAAAGGACTGGTGAACTAAAAGATGTTAAGGCTCTATTTCCATATTCAGTACACATACTTTAAGTAACAGAGGTTTCTTGAGTTTCTTTTATTTCTTTTCTTGTGGGCATATAACTGATGCATTATAAAAACTTTGTCCTACAGCTACTGGAGCCAGAACAAAGAGGTCGTGGTTTTGAAAAGTCATTTATTACCAAGTGCCTCCTCTATATAGTTAAACACACGTAAAACCTGTGATTCTAAGAGGTAGCAATAAAAAAAAAACAGCAGTGAGATAAGAGAGGTAAGTTCAGTGAGATAAGATCTCCTCTATGAAAAAAACTCTACATCTTTCTCCTATCGCTATAAGCAAAATGATTTTGACTGTTGGCTATATTTCACCTAATTCTTCCAAACGCTGTGTTACTTCATAGTTACTATTTACACACACTACCATTTGACATGTTATATGTTATAAATAAATCATATTTAGCGCTGTTGCTGGAACGTTAAGTTCCATAAACAAGAAAGTGTGTGCAAGAGCAACACCTCTCAAGGAGAAAGTTATAATGTAAAAATGAGTTCCTAAGGTAAAAGATACTATTTGTGATTTACCCACATGTTCAGAGGTGACTAACAATCCCCACATTGCTCCAAGGTCTAACAATAAAAGAGTGCTTCCTAGGTAGTTCTTCCAAGGCAAATTACAACTTCAAAGGAAAGAGTAGCTCCATTCACAAAATAGGTCACCAACAAGAGCAGGCAGGTGGAAGGAAATGTAGCAAGCTAGAAGCATGGAAAAATGGAAAGTAAATTTACTGAGATCTCCTTCATGATATACAAAGGAGAACCTCCACCTGTTCTCATTATCTCTAGAGAATTTTATAGCCTTGCTTTTCTAACACTGGATACAGAAACTTGAGTGTATGAAAATGAAATATGAAAAAAAAAACCCAAAGATTAGAGAAAACTTTTTATTTTTTAGTATTTTTCAGAGGCTGTTATGCACAGTGCAAAGTCAACTGGAACACATAATAAAATCTCTTACAAAGCTTCACTTATATATTGACACACACAACACAAATAAGGAACAGACTGTATTTACTCTCTACAGGTTTTTTTATTTCTTCATTCACCACTGAATTCCTTCAGTCCTGATCTTCCAGTCACACAACTTGAGGGCAATTAGTTGCGTACTGGAACCCTCTCTTCAACTTATCCAAAAAAAAGTGAATTGTTTAGCCACTTTGGAGACAATGGAGACATAGGAGCACAAACCTGCATCCCGTATGTTACCTGTTCTTCAGGAATTGTCTTCTTTCTGTTGGTTTGCGTGCAAAACACATTAAAAGTGCCTCCCACTCTTGTGTACAGCCAAATAGTGTGGCTGGGGCTTTTCAAAGAGGTGGCTACCCTTACTTAATTACCTGTGCAGTTACACAGGCTGAGCTAATAAGGCTAATTGAGTTTCCCATGTTACACTGTAAACTCATCTGTAGAAGGGATCAGTCTGCTGAGCTAAATAGCTGGTGCGTTTTGCCTGTCTTCTAACAACTGGTGGACACAGAAAATACAGCAGTCACAGATTTTTAAAAGTCCTCGTTTATTGCCAGTTGACATATAGTACTGTTTTCAATGCTTCCCTACCCAGCTTACACACATGGACACAGGGCATTCCCTATAGGGTGTGGTAATAGTGTTGCTTTAGGTTTTTTAGGTTTGTAACAGGAGCAGCACAGTACATACTGTTTTCACATCCTAAATCTAGAAGGCTGAGAAGCTGAGTCTGTCAGTTCAAAATTAAATGTGGATGTACAGGACACCCCCAGGTTTTTTGCAGCCACATACGCAGCACTGGAATATCCAGCTTGCTTGTTCCATTGTATTTCCTCCCAAAGAGGAGCTCTAAAGGGACATTTCTTTGGCTGCTGAATGCCCTGTATTTTCTCTCTTCGCTAATCACGCATACTGTGCGATATAGAGTTTGAACGGCTAAGCATAGTGTGATTCACTTTCTTATGTGAAAAAAAAGGCAGGACTGTTGCACTTCACATCAAAATCAGCGAGTTTGTAACTGCTGGGACTTTTAATGATTGATGAGAGCTTTGGCATAGTTTCTGTTTGGAAAAGAGGGCTTTGAACTGGTGGATGAAATACGAAGAGGAGAGACTTACATAATGGACCCATCTCCCCTAATCTCCTCACCAAAGAATACACAAGGAAGAAAAACAAGGAGTCCCTTGTAACCCTTGCAGTGACGAGCGCCTCGTTTAATGTATTCAGTTACTTATTAGTAGGCCAATATAAATCTAGCACAACAGTGTGCAAAGTCAGCAGGAGGTCTGAATCCTGATGTTATTCTTCCCACCACTGAATAATGATCCCAACCACCAGCTTCAGAAGCTCATCCTCATTAGTATGTATGAAATGAGTGGAATAAGCACTGGGAGATTTATATTGTTCTGTATTCAATTTAATTAATAAGAGACGGTGCTGATTTCTGGAGGAAAGAGGCAGTGTCTATAGATTCCTGTGCACCTTTCATTGTTATTAGTGATAGAAATCTATCACAGCATGGTGACCTTAAAAAGTACCCTCATCATTTTCTAATCCTACTGACATTCATTAACTAGACAGTTTAGCAATCTGCATATTATAATCTGCCACCGTCATTAAGGTCACCATAGGGTTTTCACTATAAGCCCCCTACTCACAAGTCTTTATAACTCTGCTGGAAAATTTAAATATAACCAAAGAGTACTTTTTGCAGTGCTCTTGTCTATATTTAAAATCTGGACAGGCCAAAACAACAAAAAGAAGAACAAGAATGCCATCAAAATAAACCACCACAAACCAAACAAACAAAAACCTCCCAAAACCAAACCAAACCAAACCAAAACATCTATCTGTTAGTGTCAGATGCTGCTCTGAGAGCAAATAGCACAGGTAAAGCCACTGTGAAACTAGCTCCCAAGAGGCAGAAATGGGATATTCATTTCATTAGCATGAAGTAGACTGTGGGAGAAGGTAACTTGTGTATGTCTTACCTGACATACCCAAAGACCATGCCAAAATCTGGATTTGGACTTGAAAAACAGTGTCTCACTACACTGAGGTTAGCTACAGTTGCGCCATTGACTCCCGTGACACCAAGAACTGATGCAGACTTTCCAGTTTAATGCCTGTTTTATTTTATTTATTTTATTTTACAGTTATGGTCTTGTTAATTGTCTTTTTTTTCATAGGAGACATGGTGACGAACGGGTTAACGTTACAGATTTTGCATCTCACGTGTTCTGGTTCCATGAAAGTCAGTGACAAAACTCCCCAAGACTTCTCGAAGGCCACTTCTTTACCCCAAGCACTTTAGGCCACATCAAACATAGCTCATTGATAAATCTACTTTGGTTTTTATTCAACTGAACGTGCAAATTAAAGATTTCAACAGAATACAGGTCCAAGCAAAAACTTAATACTCTTAAATCAAGTTTTATTTGTGTCTTTGACATAGTATGTGAGTAGATATTAAAATGCACGTTTTCTGCTGATTTTCTCTGAGCGCTAATGCGTATTCCACACAAGGCTGAATGTACAATTCAAGCAACATCCACAGGAAGTCCCTGCCAAAAGTGAGGAATAATGTTGTCTTCAGGACAGACCAAATAAAGAGTTAGTCACCAAGTATATTGCTATAAATGATACCCTAGGCAATAATACCTGAATTTATTTTTCAGCTAGTGGGAGTTTCATCACTGATGGCACATAAATGAGAACGCCTGTGGTTTATTTCGTGCAAGTTGGTGCTTTCCTCCATGTTTCTTCTTCTTTATACATAGTCTTGCCACTTCTGCACCTATGAGGTATCTTTCTTTAACTACTAAACTTTCCCACATGGAATGATAAGTACACTCTAACTATGTTTGGTATGATGCTTTAAGGAAAGGACAATGGTTTGACTCAGAAATCAAGCGTGTCTCCAAGCAATGGAAACCCTCCTTTTATGGTGAGTCAAACAGGCTTCTGCTAGCAGTCAGTTTCTGCATGGTCTCTTGCCCTTTCTGTTTGATCAGTGACAAATCTTCCAAATGGCTTTCAGTCACTTCCTCTCAATTTTGCCACAGGAGTATCAGGCACAGCGGAGTGACTGAAACCCACTTAGGCAGAGCTGGAATGTCTAGGCTGTGATTTACCTGGGACAGTCACACTCAGGAGCAGGGGCTAGCTAATGATTGCCAGGAATGAGCAAACACAGGAAGCCTCAGCTCCCCTTCCCTCACTCCCTGGTAATAGTGCAGGCTTCATTAGCAAATGCTTTTCAGCGCTAATAATCACCAGGAAACTCCAGGTTGCAACCAGCCTGGAGGGAGGGAGGGGTTGTACCTGGCAGTAATGCTGTTGTCATCATCATCCTCTGATGGCCCAGAAGCTATCACCTCTGCAGGCAGTAAGAAACATCTAACTCCACAGCTACCTCTACTAGCTTCAGTGCAACTTTTTGTGGATTAAAACCCTAAAATACAATACCAATGGCCGGGCACAGATAATTATCTGGAAAAATCTAGACGACTGAATGTGTGTCTCCAGCATTCTTATAACTTTTCCCGGCCTAATGCAATACAGGGAGAAGCTAAACGAGAGCCCTTTCTATGCCAGAACTAGAGCTAGAAATGCCATCCTGTCAGTTTTCCTCTTAGGAAAAGGATTACAGACAAGCAGACAAAGGAAAATATCCATAAATAAAAATATACATAAAGCATACTCGGGAATCCCTGAAAAGACCCCATCAACTCCCCACTGCCGATTCCCCACCGTAACCTGCAAAAAGCCACACTGTGCTACCAACTGACAGCACATCCCACGTCCTCCCTCGGAGAGGAATCTTCTTCTGCTCTTCCCTGGGAGACACCAGCAACATTAACTGCCCCTTGGCGAGGGCAGGTGCACGGGGAGGATGGGAGAGGTGCGTCTCCCCTCTCCTCCTGCTTTCGCCTTGCTCGCAGGCGTCAGCCAAGAGGAGCCGAACTCCAGCCAGCCCACCCGTGGATGATGACCACTGGTCACCCCGCTGCCTCTCTAGACTGATCCACCATCCGACCCGTCTCCCGGAGCACTGTTACTTCCCGACTATCCTGTGTCACTTTTTCCACACAGAACTAGGTCCAAATAGCTCAGCAGGCTGCGTGGGGAGGTGACTGACACTGATGGAAACTGCTTTGCCGAAAGCAGGACACGCTCTTTTCTTCCCAAATACTTTGTCATGTCTTTCAACACATTTTCAGTCACTCTTCTGTATCTTAGCAGGCCATAATGTGTTTGACATTAATTTCTCCTTTAGTATGTAAATATATTCATATTATTTAAAAGCAAGTGTAAACCTAGAGCAACTCAGCCTCTCATTTCTTGTTGTTTCAATTCAGTCATCTTGCAGGATCAAGGGATAAAACCTGACTAAAAGATCATTTTCCATCAGCTGCTTATTTGTCAAGGTTTAACCAATCCCATTTTTCCTACGTTGCTTTACTGTGTCTCGTTAATCTTTTGCTTTGCATAGAGACCATTTGCTTTCCTCTCTCCTTGGTCCCCTTTCTTCCTTTCCCTTCCTCCCCATCGCTTCTCTCTGGTTTCCCTCCCTCTCCCCCACTGCACACTCTGCTTCATAAATTTTCCCAGCTGGAGCCTTCTCCTTGTCTCTTCCATTTTGTCCTGGCTGCTCTTTCCCCCTCTGTTCTTCTCCTTCCTCTTTTTTTTGGACTCAGTCGCAGACCCTTTCTTCTTCCCACTGCCATCAATTTGAGGGTTAAAAAACAAAAAGTCAGCTGGATGAGATTTAATGTTACGAATTAAAGTGTGTGTGTTGGGGTGGAGGACGGAATAAAGCCTCTTTATTTCAGATACTGAAACCATTAGAGGTTTCTCTTTGGTAATATTGTATTGCCTGGCAATTCCACATACTGGGTGTTCCTAAGGGCTCGGCTCAGCTGAAGGGACACTGAGAGCAACGATTTTGACTTATTAAACTAACCACTCATTATTTAAAATTGGATTTGCTCTCAGTTTGATGCTGTAATTGTATTTAAAACATTTTTATTATAATATTGACTTCTTTCAGTGCTGTCTTTTCAATTATGATAATTTTACAGTTGGTTCCCCCATCTAGATGTGAAATCTTCGTTGCTTTTTTGGGAGGCACTGCAATGGTTCACTCTGGACCACATTTATCCACTGCAAGCACCCAGACAAAACCAAAAAAAAAAAAAATCTCTTTTCTCACTGTTTTCCTTAAGCTCTTGATCAAGCCCCCAATTTTGTGGAGTCCTGATGAGAACAGAGGATTTACCCTAAGGAAACTGTATGAATTTGACATAACTTTCCAATCAAAATATATTTTGCATGTTTTCAGAGAGTCTCTCTACACCTCTTCTCTTGCTGTCCAAACAACTCAGTAGTTAGTGTCAAACCTTAATCATATAAACAGAAGCAGCAGCTGACAGACATATTTTATTCTGTTCAGTTCCTCACTGTACTCAAAAAGGATGCAACATCTAAGCACAATGCTGGAAAAGCTAGGGGGAGGGGGAAATTTCTGAAATAGTGAACTAAAAATGTAGGGCACAATACTTGAAACTAAAACCACCGTGAAGTAACTGAGGAGCATACTGTCTTCTCCCATAGTAAAACTGATGGGAAAGAAAACCTGAGAACTCTCTTCAGATGCTCTCTCTACAGTTTCTGATTAATTTTCCTCTCAGAGACTCTAACTAGAAGAGACTAATGTGAGATCATCAACATCCAATGTGTGAAGGCAGTAAGCTTCCCTTTATGGAAAATCCGATAGAGTTCAATAGCAAATAATTTTTCTAGTGACTTAAACAACTGCCTATGGAATACAACAGATCTGTTATATTCCTGTTGCGGAGCTCAATAGGCTAGTTAAAAATTACCATACACTCCCTTCCTGGTGAAATTTTAACAAAACAGATCATCAGCAGGTAAAATCGATATGGATGCACTAACATTAACAGGGTTATGTTCATTTACACCAGAGGAGGATCTGGCCCATGTGTGTTTAGAGTAATTTGATAATGAAACTGCAAATTTCTGTTGGCATTAACAACGGTTAAATTCTACATCACTTTCCCATATTGATCTTCCATGCTCCATTGTTTTGGTTTTTTAACAGGGAACCACTCCCTTCACCATATGGTCCAGCCGCTATCCACAGTATTCTCTGCTTATTTCACCATCATGTAACACTCTCCTCTTCTGGGAACTAGATGACACAGTGACATGCGAATGTTGCTCACAGCGCAACATGAATTTCTGCTGATTTTTCTGGCACAGTACAGCAGGGGCTGACCAGGGCAGCCTCCTGCATAAAACATCTGCTCCGCAGCCTTGTTTGCCTTCCAAAATCCTCCGTAGTTATAAAGACCAACCTGCACAGAACTGGCACAGAGAGACTCCCTTTGCATTCCCAGGCAGAGGCAAATCCTTCAGGGGAGTCCTTGGTATTTCCAGTGAATATTTTGAACTGCCTCCCTGAATCCTGAATGCTTTGGATGCCCCTGTGGAGCACACCCCAGGTCATCCTACAGCCGTCCGGGTATCCATTTGGAAGATGTCTGAACAAAGTGATTAAGGAAAGGAAATCCATATATGCCATCCAGCAACCTAAAAATGCGGCATTTCTAGTAAGGTCCTTAGTTACAGAAGGGAATTTGCAGGGACTCACCAACCATTAAAACTCACATCCATGGAGGAACTTCATGGCCTACCTGTTCTTAATCCAACCTCATTTTACGTGTTTACAGAGATCTGTAAAAATGTCCAGCGCTCATAATTTTAACCTATGAGCCTGGGTCTGCAGGATTTAATTGGGCAAAAGTCCCGTTGCCATTTTACATTAAGAGACTGAGAATTGGGTCCGTGTTGGATTTTATGAGTCTTCTTTCCTTGAGCTGCAGTGTGCCCAAGAACAGCTATATGTTGATTAAAAACCTGCCCACTTTCAGCCACGTTTTCAGGATACAGCTGAGTTTGGTGAATTCCTCTGAAGTGATTAAAAAAAAAAAGATCCTCCGTGTAGGAGTAATTACTTTGCCAGGCATTCAATAATGTTTTCTTGACAAAAATCGTATTTACAGTTTGATGAGCTTTCACTATTGCTGTAAGATTAAAGAAGTCAACAGTTCTGTCCCTGCACTCACCATTTTGGTTTTATTTGTGGGGAGATCCGTCCTCACAGGTAAAGGCATCTCCTCTGATGCCTGAATGGGAGAGGGAGAAAAGAAGTTATAACCCCTCCTAAGATTACAGGCTTCGAGTGCCTCCTGGACATCAGAACCATCTCGTACCTTCCCTGGGGCAAAAGCCCCTTGTGTTTCTCAGACAGCTGTCAAAATCCTCAGTTCTACCACTCTTGTGTGTTGTTTCCTGTCAACATAAAACATAAAGCACTTTGAAGCTTTGAAATAGGTGCAGGAATGAACTGAACTGAATCTAACAATAACAACTGATAGAGAAACTGGGGAACGTTGCACAGGTTACTCTGACGTGGGAAGATAATGAATGGGGATGCGCTCAACGACAAGGTACCGTTGCACCTCTGCAGCGTGCCAGCTCCTCAGAACTGTATCTAATGGGATGCTGCTCCTACAGTCACACGGCTCTGGGAAGTTGGTAGAGTACAAAATACATTTTTATACAGCACGAGGCTCACTCAGCATGCCAACTGATACTGAATTTCATACAGCCCAACTGAAAGAGTCGGCTGCTGCCAGTGAGGGAGAACCAAACGCCCTTCCCCAGACAGGCCAGGTGTCCCACGAACTTCCAGCCAACAAATTTTGTATGGGATTAGGAAGGAGGGGTAGGGGCAATGTTTTCATACCAACTCTAGTCAAAACTCTGGTAAAGACCTACGCTGAAGAGGAGCTGGACAGAGTTGGAGAGCTTCTCTACAGCTTGTGTGAATTGTTCAGATAAGGCTTTCAAAATGCACAGCTCCACGGAGACCTCACCAAGAATTCCTAACTGGAAAACCCACTGCACCCTACCTCTGCAGCTGCCAAAAAGCAGCCAGCGAAAAAATATGTCTTTTTCCATCAATAAGGGTAATAATTCCCTTCCCCAAGCCAGTGTGAGTAGCCCACAGTTGTTAACTAGTCTAGGCAAAACAAATAAGGTTGTGCCTCTGTTTTCAGAAAATCTGACAGCATGGAGAATTGAGATTGATATTAAAGTTCCACGAAAATAGCCTAAAAAAACTTGGTCGGGGAGAAAAGATGAGAATAGTTTACTGGATTGGGTACAGAGAGAGAAAGGGAACAGGGAGTCAGGTAAAAAGAGGGTGTTTTTTTAAGCCACGAAGACAAGTCTGATTTTGCAGATTGATTCTAGTAAGCTAAGAGCAGAAGAAGCAGCAACGGAATGAGGGACAGAAGAGCCGACTTTCATTTGGGGAGAAGGTTAAATGAAAAAGGGCTACAATGTGTGATTTAAGTGAAGAAATTAGGCATTGCAGGCTTGGAAATTAAAGACAGGGAAAGAAAATGGACGAATGGAAAACACTTCTGTAAAAGAACCTGAATATAAAACCTCTAGCAAGTGATGCCTTAGCAGTACCAGTGTCCGGAAAATAGGATTTTTTAGTGCTTTCTGCTTCCTGCAGAACTTTCACAATATAAAAATCTGGTCCGCATTTTTCAAAACCCTAGATATAGGAGAGGAAAATGTTCTCTGTCAGAGAGCCTTTTTTGATTAATGAAGAAATGCAAGTGTAAAATAAACCATTCAGTATTGTGGAAATATTTGTGAAGTACCTGAAGCACACAGTAAGGGCCCGATCTAGATCTGCTTACAGTTCTCACCCACAACAAAGTCGGTGGAAGTTTTGAACACCTCAAAACGTATGTAGTGATTGAGCACAATGTAACGATTGAATGTCAGCCTTTGGTATTGTTGAATGGGTATTTTCCGCAAATCCTGACTGTGTTCAGTCTCCCTTCTCACTTCCTGACAGAGGGAGAAGTAGCATGAGATGACTGGGGGCCTCTTTGTGGAAATGGGGTTAGGGGTCTTGGCAGACCAAGGTACATTCATCTGGTTTACCCCCCTGACACACGCTTGGGTATGCAGAAATTACTTGTACCGGTTCAGTTTCTCTAATTGCTTTCAGATCTGGGGCAAGTTTGTTTCGCTAAAATTTATCTGTCCTCAGCAATTACTCTGGTGCAGAACTTGCTTCTGTTTTAGATTTTCAGGGAAAGAAAATGCATATTAAGTCTCAGTTGCTTTGGTTAGAAAATTATCCTAAGTATACATTCAGTTTAAACTGTCTGAAGGAAAGAAGAAACTTTTCCTTCATACAGATGAATGTCTTCCCTTGTAATCTAACAACTAGAAATTGAATGGATGCGTGTGTAATTTAGACCCCAAACCAAATACCGAATGAAAACCAATTTCTCAGAGTCCTTTCATTATCTGAAAATAAAAGGCAGAAAAACAGCCCTCATAAACGAGTAATTATTTTAGTTTTAATGCCACACTTCGTGGCCTGACAGCAAATCCCCTAGCTGCAGTCCGTCCTTTCACTTAGCTGGTTTGGGGGAACAAAAAAAGAAAGAAAAAAAAAAGTATAAA
The DNA here is from genome assembly GCA_026212715.1 of Elanus axillaris. NCBI lineage: Eukaryota > Metazoa > Chordata > Aves > Accipitriformes > Accipitridae > Elanus > Elanus axillaris. The sequence goes on along the minus strand of JANZLQ010000079.1, from coordinate 17,101,410 downwards.
TCACGTTAAAGCAATTGCACATGTAAATGACTCCTCTGGAAACTAGATACCTTCGCGCTGGAGTAACTAGGGGCTCTTCTTGCCGAGATCTGGAGGGTGGAAATTACGGCTGGAACTCCCGAGGGGACCGCATGCCGCCGCCAAAGCACCGTGCAGGCGGACTTTCAGCTCACCGACTTTGGGCTGTTTTGTCGGCTTTACGCCGTAGTTCGCTCCCGCAGCTTATCAGAT
>JANZLQ010000079.1:17061081-17088764 GCA_026212715.1 Elanus axillaris | reverse complement strand
AAAAAAAAAATCCTTTTCGTGTTCAACAGCATGTATAGTCTGAAAGGCAAATTTAGCCAACCTGGAGCTAATAGCCTGAAGGTGTGAGATGAAGGCTGGTGACTGACTGGCTGGCTGTGAGAATAATGCAGTTTTGATTTGTCAGAACATTTTTCTTAGAGTACTACATACATGTGTTAAACTATATATCAGAGAAGAACTTAAAAAATAAACGGCAAAGTGGGGAATAGAGTAAGTTCTCTGACACACAAATTCTAGTTCCTTTTCAGTGCACCCTTTGCATTTTTGACCAATTGTTTTTGTTTGTGTTCATCTGTTTTTGTCATGAGCTCTCTTGTGCAGCTGAAAACCTAGAGGTAACATCATTTGCGAAAAAACCCAAAGAGCACCCAACTCAAGTGTTGTTTGTGTGACAGAGGCAATTCAGCCAGGCCCTTTCTGGTAACATGTTGGTGCAGCTAAATGCTGCTGCTGATGTGCTGCAGAAGTGTTGAAAATGTAGACTGTATAATGACTGCTAATGTTGGAGAAGGAGTCTGTAAGAATGCTTGCATTGATTTACCTTGAATAGTAAATCAATTCTTTAGACTTCTTTCTTTTTTTTCTGGGTTCGGGGATTTTGTTTTGTGTTGGTTTGGTTTTTTTTTTTTCCTGCCATAAATGGTCAGTAATCTGTTTTAGTTTGAAATAGATGAAAGAATTCGTTGTTGTCACAGTCAAAGAACTTAAAGAACTTTTCAAAACCTGGAGCACCTACACAGATGCTTACACCACCGTTTTTTTAGAAAGACTAATCCTGACCTCTTTCTTTGTGCCAGGCTCCCAAGATCCAGATATCTGGATTCCCAGCTGTAAACCTCTATTCAAACAAGTCGCCTTAGCTTACATGAATACATAATCAGAACCAATTGCATCGCTCGTGTAGATAAGTGCAGAGGAGCTGGGCACAAAAATATGGGTTAGCAAGATCTAACTTTTGATCTGTTAAACATCAAACAGAAAAATGAGGGCGCAGTTTTGCTTCAGATTGCATGTCCATATTTATTTCACCAGGCATGGGATTTGTTTAGAAGAGCTAACCTCTGACTTGTTCATATTGGTCACATAAACCCTGCTGACTACAGTAGGAGTTGTTGATTACTGAAATTTAAATTTTTTTGAGGAATTTAACTTAGGAGCATACCAAAACCATCAAGAAGGCATTGTACTGAAATGGCATCTGTACATTGAATTGGTGTTTTAGCTTTGAAGAGTCTAGTACTGGAAATTTTTGAGCAGTTAACCAGCAGAGAATGTGTTAGTAGGGGGGCTGGAGTGCTACTTTGCAGCTACGCTGCCTACTTCTAGACAACCATCATATGACAGCCTACTCTAACAACTACCCTCATTTTAAAAACAGGGTTGTGTAAGAATGAACACAACACTTTTACTGAAATACATTTGGGGGGGAGGGCCTTAAGGATTTCAAGGAGTGGAATTTACTGAGAGAGAATCCATTGTATTTTCATTGGATTGCATGTCAAAACCTGGAAAGAGGCAAATAACTTTTCTCAGCATGACATACTGGCCTCAGAAATTGCTACAGATTTTAAGAGAAAAATACTTTTCACTTTCTGACACAGTTTCTTAAATGCAGGGGTACAGTGATAACTAGCAGTATGCTGTCTAGAGAAACAGAAGAAGAGCTTGGCCACATATGTTTTATGCTGAAAGGGAGAAATGCTTCTTTCCGACTGCCTGTTCAGCTGGGCAATTTACGTTGTGAAAACCAAGAGGAAGATGCACTGTACGTTTTCCTTTGCATGTAGCCTGCCCTCTTGTGTTTCAAAATCTCAGTGCAGACGCTTCAGGGTAGTGAAAAACATGGAACAAAAACAAGAAATGATGGACACAAGCCATGCTCTTCAAAGGCACCGATTTTGTCTCTCTCTCTCTCTGTGTGTGTGTGTGTGTGTGTTGTCTTGCTGTTTGCAGTATAAGAAGCAATATAGTTTTCAGCTTTCTTAGACAGAGCCAGAGACGTTAGAAAGTGGGTTAGCCAAACTGATGTGCAGAAAAGCTCTAGGAGTGAGTTTGCAGCGATGGGTAAAGGCCGTAATGCATATGATTAAAGTGAGACATGCTGCCTACACAAGGAACAGCTAACAAGATTCTTTCACAGCTTTCATGTCTCAGCCCAGCTTTTACAGAAAATAAATTCGTGTTTAGTTTCAGTGGTTGCACGGTTTTGCTCAGCCCTACAGGACAGATAAGACAATCAAACTATACAAGTGCAGCCAGTTGAAGACAAAATAATACAACTTGCACTGGGCAGAAACAGTGGCTGTGCACGTTAGCGAAACGGTGTCCCAGGTTAGCATTCACTGGGTCTGTCCTGAGCTCGTCTTCTCTTACTGCTTAGTTCTTCAATAATCACAGGGAACGGAGGCTAAAAGCACAGATTAAGTTAAGGCAAATCAGATGAATTTTTGAGAGGGAAGGGAAGTTAGAAAGAGATTCCACGTCCTTTAAACAATATTTTTTTTTCCTCCTGTTCAAACAGAACAGTAGGAATTGCTTCAAGCTATTAAATAGTTTCTGGCAGTAGTTCTAGCACTTCCCCTTGCTTGTATGAAGTATAATTTTTGTAGCTCAGAAGAATATTTAAATACTCTCTTATGTTTAAAGAGCTTCCTGAATTTAGAATCATATAAAGTTTTTGCAAGATGCAGAAAAATAGACTGCAGCAGCTGTATGTTGTTCCAGTGTTGAGAAGAATAAGGAAATAATAATTCAAGTAATTCTTCTTTTTTTTAAGTGACTTAGAAATCAGGTAGAAATGTGTTTGACCCACAAATCTAAGGCCATTTTAATTTTCAATTTTCCAATCAGTTTTTTTAACTTTTTGAGAAATGGTGTGCACTTGGATTTGGATTTTGCCTCAGGTCAGTCCCATGTGAACTCAGTGCTTATCTTAAACCATTTCATTTGTGTCTTGCTTGAGACACAGCATCTTTCAGCCTCTTCATTTTCTTAACAACAGTCATATGACGGATCCAGAACAGGTAAAATGCAGATTCTGGAGGAGGTGCTTTTAGCCATCCAAGAGTTACTTCTGCATTAAGGACTCAAGCCCAGGTGCTCAAGTCTTAACAAAAAGAACTTGCAAGCATTAGCATGTGTTTGCCTTGCAAGCATTAGCATGTGTTTGTGTTTTTTTTTTTCTTTTTTTTTGCCAAGCAGCTGGCATTGTGTGCGGAAGAAAGGTGAGGAAGAAAGGTGATGTAGTCACAAAGAAAGCACTCAGTTCTTCAGTCTCATCTGATCTGGTCTCACTTTAAAAAAAAAAAGTGAGTTGTGTGTGCTTAAATGTGTCGGTGGTTAAAACGCCTAGAGACTGAGAACAGAAACAACTCAAACACATACAGAAATAAATCAGAGATGCCAAAAGAATTATGAAAGATTCCAAGCTTTTTCTTCCTGGGTACATGGTGAAGGTGGTGCACTGGAAATGCATTGGTGATGCAGGGAAATTCATCTGCAAATAAGTATGTTGCCTGATTGCTTCACACGCACCTGTTACCTGCTAGAAACCAGACTTTTCAGACCAGGCATTTTTTTATTTAGATTTCTACTTCATGTGAGCTAGTAACTTCAGGTCTGGGGAAGTTAAGTCTGGGATCTTCCTGTTCTTCTCCGTACCAACCACGGACTGTGTAGGCATCTGTGCCAAGCCCATCTCAATGCTCGCTAAACAGCCTGGAAAATAGGGAGGTTGTACATTGGAGAGGGCGTTGGATTTTCAGTGCGCCCAAGACAAGGTGCAGAGGGATGGAAAATGTGTTGTAGCACCAAGTCATCTTGCCAAGAGTGCTGTCCCAGCAGCCCTGGCTCCGTGGACACGCTGCCAGCCCCGGCTCGGGTCTCGCCATTTCAGGCAAGGAAAAGTGCTTTCTGCAGCTCTGCGGGGAAACCGGTTAGGATGAAACAGAGGTGCCACACTAGACTGATTAACTTTTAAGAAACAGGTGGGATACTCCTTAAAATGTTACACTCCCGTGATGGAACCTGTGATATCCTAGGAACGTACACAACATTTCCACAGACATCAACAGGTGTGAAACAAGGGCCCTGTCTATGGCCATGGCTTTGGCTTAGAAAACACTAGGGTGCCTTAAAGTCACTGCTGTCATTCTCTGCTTTCAGCTCCATTGCAACTTTATGTTATAGTGTGGGATGTGAAAATATTAAACTTTTTTGCGGAGCCTGCAAGACTAAATGGAAGATTAAAGACAAGATGTCTCCCTTAACTGCAGGAAAAATCCTAACTTTTTATCAATTTAAATGAAACCTTCTTCTTGAACCGAGTACTTCACACCTAATAGATATTTTCATTATTAAGTCAGGCAAAAGATGGGAAGCTGTGTTGTCCTGCTGAAGGATACATTGGAGGAGAATAAGTAATAGGGAATTTCTCTATCTACTTCAATATTTGTGGTGTCTTTGAAGTGTTAATAATATTTGGAAAAGTTTCTATGTCAGGTTAATGCCTGTTCTGTGAGCTTATGAGACAGTTTGCAAGAAAGCTATGAATAATTTGCAGGTGGGTTTTTTGTTGTTTTTTTTCTTTTTCCCCCATAGCAAAACCACTAAGATAGTCCAGGTGACATCACTCTAACTTGACCACATTCTTCTGACTGAAGGAGCTTCACTCAAACTATTTTAATGAAGAGAAAGATAGTTTTGATAGGTGCTCCCCAGTTAATTAGGTTAAAGTTAAATTTATGGAGGCATATCAGTGGTTCTGGCACGTGTACTCTCTCGAAAACACTGCCTTTGAAAAGATAACATCATGGCTGAATAAGTCAACAAGAAACACATCAACTTGACCTTACAAGCAGATACAGCTGTGGTACCATACTGCTCTTGCTGGATCCCAACTACGCCTACCAATGGTGGGACGAACACAGATATGTAGAGTAACTTTTAAGGAAGACATGGTTATAGGCATCAAGGAAAGTAGCTGTAAGGTCAAGGCTGAGGGGTAGAAGGTTTCTAGAAACAGAGGGGTTAAAGATATAGCTGTAGGTGTATATCCATACCTGTACAGAGGGATAGCCGAAGTGCCGTGGGATGGGATGGGAGGGCAGGATGAAAGTGCTGTATTTCACTGCTCACTCTACCTTGCAAACCGGCAGTATGCTGTGGGACGATTCCTTTCTGATGAGCTGTCATTGCCTAAGTATATAGGAAGCTTGGAGTGGAAAAAACAGATGGCACATGGGAGATGCAAGTGACATCGTTTGTCTCTCTGCCTGATTTCTTTACCCTTCATAGAGAATTTGCTAGGTGGGGGAGGAAGAAAGCCCAGATGGGACTCTTCTCTGTCCCCACACCCTCCTCCTTGCCTTGGGAAATCTCACGAGACTCCTTCAACTTCTCTCACAAGCTATTGGTAGAGAAAAGAAGAAGGTTTTCCATCATTGCCGAGCATCTCGAATGATTGTCTTGGAAAGGTGTTTTTTTCTGTGGGAAGAGAGATTGACAAGTAGCAGTGCAGAGAGAAGAGGCACTGAAAGGAAGTACAGTAAGTAATTTTGTTGTAATAAATCCTAGGCAAAGAAGTGGATGTAGGCTTTATAATATGTGCATTTTTAGGGAAGCTGCTAATGGGTTGTACGATCTCCTTGCTGCCAGGCCAAGGGTGAGTTGATGTGCTTGCAGCCATGAGGGAAGAGCATTGGCACTGCCCTTTGCAGCTGGCTGGTCAGCGGGCTGGAGTAAGTTCATGGCTTTTGGCCAGTTTCCACTGAACTAGTGAAACTTCCTTTAAAAAAAAAAATCCCTGCACCTGGCACTGTTTAGGAAGATTGGGAGTAGCCTCAGCGGGGAAGCAAAAGCCTAGCTCAACGCAGGGGTTGAAATCCCTGAAAGTTAGGTTCAGATATATTATACCTTTTTAAAAAACATGGCAGCCTGTGTTTTTGAAGAGAGGGGGTTTGTGGGTGGGGAAGGGAGTGGGGTCAGGAGGCCCCCAGGTCTCTGTTGGACCCAAAACTCTTGCCGAGATGAGCAGGGAACGAGTGTAGGCTTGGTCTTTGTACTGGGGGGGAATAACACCGGTGCGGGGATCATCATTTTAAGGTGTGATTGTGATGCCATGGCCCCAACTGCTGATGTGCCAGGAAGCCTGTGAAGTTCAAAGCCCCAGTCCCAGCTCCGGACCTGGATGTCTGCAGAGGAAAAACCTGCCGAGACGGCTGCTCCGGAGTGAGCCAGGAGTGCAGCACGCCAACTGGGTAGTACCAGGAGGCAGGGCAGTATGTGTGGGGGCTCTGCCTGCATTGTGACGAACGTGAGCAATCTGGTGTTTGTCACAGGTCTTAAAACTAAATCTGAGTGTAAATAAAGAACCCTGCTGCAAGCAAGCAGGATTTTTATAGCGGTTTCCAGGAATGAAATCAAACCTAAACTGCAAGGGAAATAATTCTCTGCCGTATTCAAAGTTTGTGTACAGAACTTTTCAAATAAATGCTCTGTAAAAATGATTTAATTCTGCTGTGATGATGAACTTTGCAAACATGCTGTTTCACGTTACTCTCTTAAATAAATTTGATTAGTCGCAGCTGTGACTCCTCAAGTCCCCCAAATTTTACTTTCTCAGTAGAAAAGAGTTGAAGAAATCCTCAAATTATTGTAACTTAAGATTTTGTTTGTATTTTAAGCTAAAATGAGCTTGACAACATCGCAGCAATAATTAGGTGGACACGCTTCTGCTCAGAGAGGCTGCAATGAACTGCCTTTAGTTCAGACCAACAGTCTTTTCAGTTCCAAGAGCACTTCGTGAGTATTAGTTGCTGCATGCCGAACAAGTACTGAAATCTAAGTTGTAAATGCTGCCGCTCAGTGACAGGCTCTTTGAACCCTGAAGCAGGCTGCTATGGCTGCATTGTCAATTACACCCCCCCCTGCCCCATCCTGCATGGGCTAGGCACAGACACTTGCCCCCTCCCACACACATCTATGTCTCATATCTTTTCTGGTGGTAGTGTTTGTCTACCACCCGTTTTTGTGTTGGTTTGTTCAAGGTGTGGTGCTCTGTGGGACAAGACAGCATTCGGATGCTGAGGACATGGATTGTCTTTCCCACCTGCTCCTCCCTCAAGGCCAGTAATACGCCCAGTTAATGGAGCAAGGATGTGCTCAGCCAGTTGTGCTCTGTGCCCTTGAATCCATTGTTCGGCTTTCCCCCAAAGACGCCAAATCTGACTTTACAGCACAGTATGCTGCAGAGTTTTGCCTTCATTAGAGGACAGAGTTCCCTCTCCCCAGTTCTGCCATCCCCTGCTATTGCTGCCAGCGCTGGGCGGCTTTCTGCGTGTGTGACTGCAACCTACTTCTCTGCAACCCTTGATGTGAGCAAGGGCTGCAGGCATACTCTCCTATACAGCTCTTCTGCTAATGAGCTTGTCTGCTAATTAAATAGAAAGACGAAGTTGGCAATGTCTTTGATATTTATTCGCAGTGTGGCCCTTTTGACTTGTTTAGAGTTTCAGGGTGGTCTTGAGGGAAGAGATTTGGTAAGCAATTGCTGAGTTTGTATTATGCTTTATCAACATTGAAATAAAGTCTGTAAAATATTGTTTTGTTCTTTCTTAGCCAGATAATGCAATATGATTTTAAAAAAGTAAAGCTTAACCCAGACCAAACTTACAGTTTAGAAGCAAAAAAAGCCATGTGGGAAAGGCTTTTTGTGAAATTTATCAACGTTTTTGTGTATGCCACACATGCTCAGCGACATCTATGATGAATGACAGTCAGAGGTTAAATAGCATTTATTACACACTTTTGACCACCTTACTTGCACTTTGCTTCCTAATTCTCCCTCAGGATTACTTTAACCATTTCAGCCCTCTCGATCAGCTTCAGGCAGCTGCCATTTCCTTAGGGGGGGGGAAACCCCAACCCAGCCCATGATAGGAAGGTTGCCAACCCAGCAAATGAAGAGTGTCCTATCTAGACGTACATTTGCCAAGGGTAAGAGTTGTTTTTTTTTTCTGAGGTAGGAAGTAGGTTTAAAGCTGAGACTCTGATCTGGTAGGGTGAGAGGCAGATGGCTGGACCCCCAGGTGATTTGTATCTGTTCACTCACTGCTCCCTACCAAGCATCAGTGCTCTGCAGCACGCAGAGTGGGAGATTTCCGTACCTCCAAGGAGAAACACACTACTTGCCTCCTAGTTGCGTGACTTACATGGGTATCAGAATGGGAAGCATTAATGCACCTAAAAAAACCTAGACTGGGTCATCCCAAGGTCTTTTTTTTAATTAATCCCAATTAATTACTGGGTTTTCCTTCCTTGCCCTCTCTATCTACCTCTGTAGATAGATGCTAGGTAGCTAAAGCACTAAAGTTGGATATTCACAAGAATATGTGAAAAAATGGTACAAAGCTATAAAACAGTTTAAGTAGGTGAAATGCTACAAGCATTCAGGAATGCTTCTTCTGTTTCTGGCTCTTCTCTGAGGGTTTGTTCATAATTGTTGCTAAAGATGGGATACCAGGGTAGGTGGACTTCTGGTCGTAATAGCCGGTATGTCCATTCAAGTGTCCTGGTGGTGTGGAGAGTTTGGGGCATGTGCCTTGGCCTGCTGATCGGCAAGAGTTACTGGTAGAGGTTTGTATGCAGATTGAATGAAAAAAATATAATGTTACTACTCCAGCTCTTTCCTGGGGTCAGGTCAACAGATTAATAAAGGAGAAGTTGAGATAACCATATGCCACCTCGGTGACACAGTTAATTTTTGCAGACTTTCCACACAGCAGAATGATTCGTGACTTCCCACGGTTACTTCATAGTGCTAATTTCAAGCCCAAGAATTTAAGAACTGCGTATCTACTGGTATCAAGTACTACCTGAGAGAGTAGGTCTCTTTGCAACCTTTTGGCAATCCTGATAAGTCTTGTCGAATGTGTGGCGACCATCAGGCTAGATGCTTATTTCAGTTGCAGTCATTAAATGGAAACAAGTGCCGCTTACATTTGTGTCTTCTGTATGAGAAATTTGCGAGTTCAAAAACTGGCATTAGGAATAGATTACAGTAAAGCAGATTATGGAAATCTGCAGTCATTGTATTCAGGTGAAAGGTGTTGAAGGATAGATGTACGTTATAAAGGATGATCTTCTATTTCTTGGTAGTTCATTAATATTCAGCATGTGTGAGAACTGATCTGGACATTGTAAAGTACAATGGAAATATGGCTACGTAATTTTTCTTCGTACAGTTAGGTAGACGAGCAATGTGAGTTAATCATCAGAGACCTATTTACAGGCTGTACATGGGAGAGTTGGACTGCAAGGGAAAGCACTGTAGGTAGAGTTATTTTCATTCTGATCCTTTAAGTGATCATGACTTGGTGCTGACCATCAAATATTTTGTCTGTTTTTTTCAAAACAGACACCCCCCCCTGCCTTTTCTATGTAGGGACATGAAGAGGTGTAATATTAATTACCTTCTCTGTGTTTTTAGTGGAAATACTAAGGAGCTATGAGTTAATTATTATTTTGCTTAATAATAAAGGTTAATGCTAAAGCGAATGCTTTACTGGAGATGCATTTGAAAATTTTCCCTCTCTTAGAGAGATTTTAATGTTCTATTTTCTCCAGGGGTTTGCTCTTACACTTCAGCTTCGTTTGCTTTTGTGGAGGCTTAAGGGAGGTGTCATGACTTTCAGAACTGCTGAATATTCAAGACTTTCTGGTGCAGTCGGTGGGGCTGGGAGGTGCAGCACCCTTCCGAAGGGCAGGCCACAGACCTGTTCTTCTCGCTTACAAGAACAGGCAGCACAGATCTTTCCTTTAACCGGATCCTGCAATTTCTGCTGATGCAAAATCCCCCAGAACCCCTGGCATCAGGCAGAGCCATCCCACCCGGAGCAGCCGCCCCAGCCCGCTCTGCCCCTCGGCGGGCTCGGCTGGGTCACGCTGAGCTCTGCCGGGGCCAGAACAAGCTCACCTCTGTCTGCAAGAAGTGGTACTCGAAAATCTCGTTTTTATCAGCGGTTTGAATTCCTTAACCCGCGTCTGACAAGTGGCGATAAAATATGTCACCAAGTCTTTCCCGGCGCTCACGGCACAGCGCTGTTTTTCTGGAGTCTCTGGAAATGGGAAGAGACATAGTGTTGCCGAGCTCCGCTGATCAGCTCTTCAAAATGATGGAATAGGGAAGCTTGCAATGGCTCCCAAGGGACCAAAGAGTTCTCTTACTCCTCAAAGTTCATTGAATACCGTGATTCCAGAAGCCAGAGCATCAAAGAAAATACCCAATCTTATATGGCCTTCTGATAAAAATTGCAGGATTAGCAACACGGGCACACAGGAAAACTTTTCTGCAGGTGTATAAACACGCTCTGCATTAGCTGGCAGGTGATCTTCTGGTGATTTGTAAGTTGTCTTCAAAAAGGTGTATGTTTTAGTCAGCTGCCACTTAACACAAAAGATGACTTGATGAATAAAGATACAAAGAGTTCATAAACTTTCATGTTACAGTTGGTTCATTGTCAGGTATGTCAGAGTAAACAAGGAGACATTCCCTGTGAGCAGAGAGCGTGTGAAACTAATGGTGTGCCTTCAGACCCCAGGCCTGTTTAGTGATGGGTTTCTTGCAAATCAGTTGTTGGATTTAAGTCATGTTTTAAACAGCTTTATTCATAGACTATGGGATTGGAAAGCAAGGTCAATGTAGAGTCCATCCTGTAGTTATTAAAGCAGATGGGTGAAAAATGCAAGCAGACATCTGCATCTGCTCTGCATATTTAAATGCAATATAAAAAAAGAAAAAGCATCTCAAGTTCTGTGGGTCTTGTAGACAGCAGGTGTGTATTTCCGAGAGGAAACTAAGAATAACTTTAAAAATTCAGGATTGCTGGAGGAGCACGAGAGGGAAATTGGGAAGAGTGTGACTCTTGGGAAACAGTTCTTTACAACTCGTGAAGAATGTGAAGAGCAGTGACATTGCAGTTTGATTCTTGAAATTTATACAAGAAATTTAGGCCGTCATCAGCAATCAGACTGTCGCTGGGAAAAGAAGTATCATCTGCAGTGAATCCTTTTTTTTTTTTTTTAAAAGGACAGTTTACAGAACTTGTATCTGATTGTCAGTCCTTTTGTATTTGAAAGTAGGAACCAAAGCTACTGAATCAAGGCTGACCGAGAAGTAAAATACAGCAAGCGAAGGTTGTTCTGAATAGACTGAGGGTAGTTCCACAGGCACCATCACAGCTAGCAATAACCCTATTAAAAAAATCTGCTAAAGAGCTGGGAATTGGTCCAGTAAATTTGCTGCAAGTACATTCACTGTCTGGTGAATAGATTGGCAGCAGCCATGTGCCCGCACCAGCTAGGTGCTCTTGTGGGGCAAACTGACAAGGAACGGCATTTTTAACCCCCTATATGTAGGCACTGGTGTGTACAAACAGGAGGAGCGTTATCATGGCTCAGTGCGCTGAGGTGTGCGAATGGGCGCTTAGTGATTTTGTGCAGAAGCCCTATGGCTTTGTCAGCACAGGGCTCTGCCAGGACGAATAAACTCCCTTGTTTGAGGTAGGCTTACTGTTGTTTCACCTTATCAATGTATAGAAGCTTGCACAAAGTAATACTTACTGTTCCTACGGAATATTCCAGGAAATGAACTAATTTACTTGAGTATTTCTGTGTAAAGTGAAAAGGAGTATAAAAGCTGTAAACAGAAATATTTTCTGGTGATGTTCACAAATGAGTAAGATCGGCTTACGGATGTTATGAATACTAAGATTTTGCAGCCGCTTTCAAGAACAGGATGTAGCCTCCAGGTAAAGTAGATATGTTAAATCGATGCTAAGTGGTATCTCTCTTCCTTACAGAAAGCCCAAATATTTGCTAATTACTTGTCACGAAAAAACTCCTAATTCTTCAGCTCATGTGGAAACCATATTTGCAGCCAACCATTGTAGTATATGAACACTTTTGAAATAGAACTCAGTTAGTGGGAATGAATTTCCTACTGGAATTCGCAGTGGTTAGAAGGTATTATTCAACCCAGTCTCATATAACTAATTTGCAGCTCTTTGAAAACCCTTGCTTTAGAGAAGTAACAATACTGTAATTTTCAGGGTTTGAAAGGAGGAGGCGAAGCTGTAGACCCTGACTGCAGACTCCATAGAGGAAAGTTCCAGTTGCCTGTAATAGCTTGTAAGATCCCCGAGAGTGGCAGAAACCTGTGGGAATCCTGCACGTGGCATGATGAGCCTTTAGAGCAGCCATCGGTTACGAAAGCCGGGGCTGAGGATGTGCTGGGGTGGTATGTGAAAAACCTGTTGCAGCCAGGGGCCGGCTGTACTGTTCCTGGAATTTGGTAGGACACAAAGATGCATTCTTCATGGCTTCTTTCCCTTCTTTGTTTGCCACACCGTGGTGTTTTGGGAACCAATAGTTAAGGACAACCTGGCAGCTCTGTGCCAACATCGCACAACTCCCTTTCTGAAAAAGCCGTGTTGCAGCTCAGCTGCAGAGATTTGTGTCCGGAGCTGGGATGACAGCCCTGAAAGGGTTTGAACCAAAAAAACTTCTCCCATGAGCTGGCCAAAAAAGTGCCGTTCAAAAGCAGAAACAGTTCTTTGTCGTGAAACGAGAAGGGATAAGGAAATTTTTCTTAGCTTTGGGGTTTTTTTTCAGCTCCCTTTAATTTTGGAACATGTTTTTCTTTTTTTTTTTTTTACTCAGCGCACATAAAACATACTAAACTGCCAGACTTAATCTGAAAACTGAGGCATTTTTGCGTGCCTTACGGGGTGCAACACCTGCACTCCACAGGACTGAATTCTCTGTTGATAGAGCTGGAGCCGTCTTCTACCAGGGTAAACAGAGACTCCAGACCTGGCTGGTCGGAAACGGTGGGAAGAGTTACCCCCACATCAGGCAGCTGTTTGTATTAGCTTTATCCTTATCGGAGAACTCAACAACAGTTACTCGAGAAAAGGTGCTTTTGTTTTATTTATTCAGTGAGCTCTTGTAGTTTATAGATGAAAAACATCTCAAAAAGCTTTTGTCTGGAAGGAGCAAGGGAGACAAACACCTTGTGTGTGCAGATGCCGTATGGGTAGCTGGAAAGGAATTAGGGGAACTTGCAAACTGCTGCTGGCAGGATTGAGGTGGGAAGTGGGTTCGTGTGTGAAGGAACAGTCCAATGTGTGTCAAAGTCCTGTAGTCTTACTGCCTCAGCTAAATTTTTAAATAACAGGAACAAAGGAGGTGAAGTATCCTGTGCTCTTACTTGAAATGCCTTTGGTGCTTTCATTATTTCCTGTAGTAATGCACAGGATATCCAGTTGATTAGCCATAGCAGGCTATGTGATCTTCATAACATCTACAGGAACCTTCTAGGATGCAATCTCTTGCTGAACCTGCAGAATAAACTTTTAGAATTCACCAGCAATGCCAAATATTACTCCTACATATAAGGGTTTTGGAGAAACTGAGTGCAGACGAGGATGTCAAAGATCTGGTCAGCTAAGATAAAGTCTTACCATTTTTTTTGCCAACCAGACTTTTTCAGGTCTTTTCTGTGTCTTTTATCTTCTCATATCTTCTTTTCTGTATGTCACTATGTCCTTATTCTCCAGGACATAGGTAGGTTAAGACTCATTATCTACAACTATGCGTTAATTAAAGTTCATTGATCCCTGTACGAGTGATCTTACTCTGAAGTGGCCCTACCTCAGCTTAACTCTGCATGGTTTGGAAGATTAGTATGTTTTAAGAATTAACTTTGAATTCACATTTTTCTTCAATCGTCTTGACTTTCCTCAGGATACCGGTATTGACAGGCTCCTAATCTTTACTGCAATTCAACCAAATCCTATCTTCCTCTGAAGGATTCGTATTTCAAGCCTTTCTCCTTTCTTCTCCGTAATTGCAGCTGCTTTTCTCTCTACATGCTGATTGCAGTGGTGCCTGCGCCTCCGTATTCTTTTTTCTTTTGCTTGGTTTCAGACTCTTTACCTCTTGGATGTTTGCCCTTGTCTTCCAGTACGTGACAACATCTCAGGAGGTCTGATCTTCAGGCTCTTTGATGCATTGTGCCATCAGTCTTTGAGGAAAACCTGAATCATCTGAGATTTAGGAGATCCTTGAGAAGCAGACAACTTTGTATTTGCTGATCCCAACATTATATTAATAAAAATACTTTCGCTGTAAATGGTGAGCCTGGCACAGAGATGAAGCATTATTTGTGCAAATGTGAAGAAAATGTGGATGGGGTTCAGGATTTGAGCTGGAGTTCCAGTTGCAGCTGGTTCTTAATTTTTCCCCAGACAAAAGCAACTATTGCTAACTCAACCAAAAAGTTAATGTTGTATTGAAGGAAAAGACTTGTGTTCATTTTTCTTTATCATCGAAAATATTTTGACCAATAAATAACCTGCTAACATGAACAGTATTGTAACAAGCAGAGCTGTTTTGCTAGTTAAACTATTTTTAATAATGCCTGTTCTTGCAGCAACGGAAAGTGGTAGCTACAGTGTATGCTTGGGAATGAGTGTCAGAGGGACCGGTCATCTGCAGGTCTGTCTACTTGGCTAGCTGCAAAACTTGTACCTTTTTAAGCTTTTGTTTAGGTTATTAACCTTTACGTACAAAATAGGCAGAAATATCCACCAACAGATCTCCATCTTAAAAGAATGGTTGCTTTCCTGTTCTTCATCTTAATAAAAAATGGGTGCTTTCCTGTTGGCATCAGAGTGAGTGTGAGCCTCGCAGCAAGAGAGAGATACTTGCTCTTGTGAGGTCAGTGGAAAAACTCTCCCTAACTGTGATTTTGTTCCAGGTTCTTGCCAAACTGTTCTGAACATGTGTGGATTTATCTGGGGATGAAGCAGCTGGGGTGCCCCTCATTACTCTCTGTCAGAGTGGTCTGTGCTCTCAGACCTCTGAACTGGTAGTAGCCAGAGCTGCCTCTGTGCAGATCCATCTCTTCTGGGATGAGGCAGCTTTCTCTCCTGTTCCGAAAAGCTGGAATTCAGAAGTACTGGTGCACACGTCAGGGGGATGCGGTGCCTAAGAGAGGTTTATGTGTACTTCTTCTTGGTTTGGAAAGCCTGTAGCAGTGTAAGCGTTTTTATACTAACTCTGGTGCGTACACAGCTTGCCATTTGTTCTGTTGATTTAAATGATGAATGAAGGTGAAAGCAGAGATGGAGGTAGCCCTTAGATTGAAAATAAATTCTCGAAAGGGAAGGAGAAATGGAGGATGAGAAAAAATGGGAAAAGTCAGATCACCTTTCATGCCCCAGGCTCAGCTTACAAGTGGATCCCAGAAGCAGTCCGGCTGGAATCACTAGCGACAGGGGTTGTTTCAGTACATTAGCAAGGAGTGTATCCAAGATACAGTTGCTCAGGTCTGGCCAGATAAAAAATAATGAGCACACCCTCTGGTACTCTTTAAAGTTGCGCCAGTTACAGCTGGCCCTTATTCAACCCTGTCATCACCTTCACTGCCTTCGAAAGAACGTTTTGCTAAAAGGTGAAGGCATATGCTTTTCCCCTTGTTTCATCTGCACAACTTTTTATAATCTTCAAGTAAATAAAAATGCCACTTAGGCTCAAACAGGTCTCTAGTCACAGTGCGGGGATTTACTGAAACTTGGATTTATTAGCCTGTTTTAACATGTTGGTTATTCATCACAAGCAAAGTCAACAAATGTGAGTGCAGAAAGTCTTGAGAAGGCAGCCTTGTAACTAGATAACTGAACTTTTTAAGAAGCAAAGAATGAAGTTCAAAAATTCAGGGAAAAAAAAAAGTAAATTAAGGTATTCTGAAAGTTCCTTGACATGGAAAATGCCATGACCTTTACGTGTGCAATTCTTGGAAAAAAAAAATTCTTCATACTTGAACTTCTCTGTTCTTCTTAGTCATTTGTAAACCAGGCTTTCATCAGGCAAAGAGAAAAACAGCAAATAAATTGGAGCATGAGGGGCATAGACATTGTGCATTATATTTATTATTTATTATTTCAGGGGGGAGGGCCCCAAAGCTGGCTTAGCAAAACACCATGTTATTAAGCATTGCAAAGGCTAAAAATGTACGCTTTCTAATGAGGACCGTGGAGATTAGCTGTCCACCGAATTCTAGTAAAAAGCATGTTGTACTTCATTTCGCTCTCACAGCAGAGGAAGTCAGGAGTTATACAACCAAAGCCAGTGCCATTGCTGAGTATGAATCAACCTGGTGGCACTTAGGTAAGAATCTTTAATTTCAGTGGGAACCTAACGTGGAGTTTTCCTGCAGAGCAGAATTTAAACAGCGTGAGTTCGTGCACAGTTTTCACTACTGCTAGCATGGTATTCTTTGCTGGGATTAGCGGCATGCATATTTTTTGGTAAAATGAAGCTTAAAGTACTTTGTTTTGTTCTGCTGAAGGGAGCACCATGTTGGTGAACAAATATCTGTGAGGGCTGAGGTTGTCCTCAGAGTCTCTGAGCCTTCAGAAATGCTTTCTGCAGCCCGCCAGCGTAGGATCTGCCGGGCATTTTTGAACGCTGTTTTTTGTGATTGAAGGGATTTTATGAAATCTGGTAGAGTGAAGTAACTCACTGAAATAAGAGAACACTAATTTAGTAACGGGTTTTACAGAAAGCAAAAAACCATGTAAACAAGGATGTGATAGAGCTACGCAGGAGAGTTCCTGTGTGGATAAATCAATCTTCTTTAAGGCTTACAGAACTTGGAGCTTCTTCCTGTCCTAGATATCCAGCCGCGTGTAAGATAGCAGTAAGTGTGCTAGAATTACTACAGTGTGTGAACCTGTAATGGCAATAGTGTGTTAAGTGCTGGCACACAAAAAGTTATGTGGGTGGACTATAATCGTCAGTGTGTATAATCATTAACCCTTTCCTGTGTCCACAGCAATCTCCTTTTTAGCAGTGACCTCAACTACGTTTTCAGTATGCCGTCTTGTATGATTTACTCATTCTGACATCATGGCTTTCAACTGACATCTCTCTGCAGTAGTTCTTTTTCTTCTCAGAATGGATACCTTGTTTTTATAAGACTGATAGATGGAAGGACTGCATTGTCTAGTTTCATTTCCAATAAGTTCATGATTTTTAGACTAAGCTAATTCTAATTAAGTAGTAATTTGCTTCAGCAAGGCCAGCATGTAATTCAAGCTTTCCTTTACTGTTGTTTTTTTTTCTCACTGCACCCTGCACCTGCCCCCCACCCCCAAATCTGTGCAAGTGTTCACAGGGTTATTCAGCCTTCAGCCCGTATGGCACAAAACCAGTTGTCGACCTTCAAACACTTTGTTGTCTTTCAGAGAGCTTTAGAAGAGCTTTTGCAGCAAGGGTGGGAGAACTGAATTTTTATGTTTCTGTCAGTATAGCATGGTTTAATTCCGATAGTTTACACTAGAAACTCTGACTCAACTTTGCTAGTGGAAACTCATTTGCAGAGTTTTTGGCCTCGATTTAGAGACATAGCAATAAACTGTAGCCCAAGGGCTGAGAGAGATTAAAATTAAGCAGGGAAAAGGGAGAATTGTGCCAACTAGGAAAAGGCGGAATTTCCAGGGAACAATAACATTACCGTACACTTGCTTAGCATCCTTTATTTGATTATCTTGAAGCGCATTATGAAAAGTAATGAAGCCTCATAACTTCCTTGTGAGGCAGGTACTGCATTACGATACTGATTTGCAGGTGAATTAACAAAGGCCCCGTGCAATACTGGGACTCTCAGCAGAGTCATTAATATTCTCAAGAGAAGACTGGGAAGGGGTGGCAAGGACGAGCTCAAGTACTGTGCACTGATACCTACTGGTGGACCACTCATACAGTGCTGAGTCTTAATTTGGCATGGGTGCCTGGCATCCCTCTCCTGGAGAAAACTGGCTTTGAATGTGAATAGGAGAACGTTAAAGAACTCCCTCAAAAAAGAGCAAGTTTGGAGACCTGGTATTTCAGTTGGCTACTAGCTTGCCACTTTGAACAGCCACTGCAGTCCTGCTCTGCCTTTCTCTCCTGCTACTTCATTTTGTTTCTCTTCTTGTTCTTCCAGTGCAATTCAAATGAGTTAGTGGCTTAACTGTCTCTGCTAACACAGGGTTCGACTCAGCAGTCTAAAGGGAATTTCCCATCTTATATTTATTTGGCTATGATTTATTCCTGGGGGAGAAAAGACTGGGAACTGTGAAAAATCATGCATTTCCCAACCTTTAAAAAATAAACTGCAAGACCACCAATTGTTGATGGCTTTATATCCTCTACTGGGGAGCGTAACTAGTGAGGGGAAAGTGCTCCACTTATACCTCGTCATGAAGAGCAGGCTTGAGTTACACTGTGACTAAGTGCTTGATCCTGCATGCCAAAATACATACCTTCTAATTGACATGAAAGCAGCTTCTGGCTTGGTATTTAGGATGTAACAGAGCTCCTAGCACAGGCTTGGTTTCCAGAATAAAGCACATCTTTTTCTACCATGCATGTTAATGCATTGTCCTTCTTCCTTCCCCTAATAGCCCGTGAGATTTGAACTTGGAGTCAGCAAAGTAGGGGCTTTGTGAAGCACAAAAGAACACCAGGTTTTTATCACACCATGCCTGTATAAAGAGCTGTTCAGCCATTCAGTTGCTGCTTGTATTGTGCAGCTGTTATTCTGCTGCTGAGAACATCTTGCTGTCGACACTGAAGTAGTACCTGCAGAAAACACTGGCACACTGAGCTTTGCAGGAGGAGCTGGGCTTGGGGATTTGCCAGATCCCTGCATGGAGAGCTGAGGTATTTTCTCCCCCCCCTGCTCTTTTCCCATTCTAAAATCCTTGTAAATAAGTAACAAATTTTTGTCCACCCGCCAGCATCTGTTCTGGGATTTTTGCACGATGATGTCTTCCCGATGTGGTGGAGGTCCACGTTTCTCGACGTCAGCCTCCCCACTGCTGACAGTGGGGCTGGGTGGGCGATGGCAGCGCTGTGCCGCGGGGTCCCTGGTGGGGGGAATGCCGCTTTCTCTGACAACGGCCCTTTCTTCGCTGAACTGGTGGTCAGTATCTGGTCAGCTTCGTCTATTTAAAGTCAGCCAAGCAGGGATCCCAGTACTGGTGGAGAGGGTGCTTTGTTTGCTTATGAGATAACAGGAAATTCAACTGTTTCCAATTAAGCACAAACAACTGTGTGAGGACAGGGTGAAGGAAGTGTCTGAAATCCAAAGAAGGGAGAGGGGTCAGAGATAAGCTCAGCCTCATTCAGTCTCCTGGGCTAAATTTGGCTCTGTGCAACCGGGGGCACAATTCCCACTGTACTTCAGGGCTGAAATTCTTCTGACCAATTAATGCGAATGGCTATATTTTTAGCCTGGCATCCTAAAGAAACAAGACTTGTGGGATCGTATCGTCTGTGTACACGCAGTTGTCAGCTCGCAGTAACTTGTGAGTTTTGGGGTTGACTTAACCCAGGCTGCAAAGCAGTGGTTTTCCAAGGTCCCTCCTGAAACCAGGCAAGCAGGTGGAAGAGTGCGGCTTCAGAGAGATGACGAGCATGTGGGGAACTCTGTCCTTTTAAAGACATCAGCATCAGGACACAAATTCCTAACAACCAGGCTTCACTGGTTCCAGTGCTTGTTTAGTAGTAACGTTGCCATATAAATAAACAGAACGTTCCTGCTGTAGGGTTGTGTGAGGCTGAATTTGGTATGTTGCGTTTCGCAGTGCCCGACACATCCTGTAACATAAACTAGCAGACTAGCTAGTGCAGAATATTAATTTCGTAAGGTCTGACTTGCTGGCTACACTCCCATTTACTTTATTAAATTAAATGGCAGTTTTGTCTGCCTGCGTTTTTCAGGATCCAGACCCACAGTTTGCATATTCTTAGCAGTTTCAAAGTGTAACACTGCATTGCTCCTGATCTTTGCCGTATGGGATACTAACCTTGTGCAGGAGATGTAGCCCCATTAAAATAAGACAGTATTAGAAGAAAAACGCATGGCAAAGTGGCATGGAGACCAATGAATGACTGTATGCAAGCAACAACAATGTGTTGGATAGCAGCATGGCAGGCTGGTAAGTCATATACCAATGTCAACTCTCTGTTGTATGTACTCAGGACTTAAATGTTCTCATCTTAAATATTTGTGCTTTGTTTGTTGCTTTTTCATTTTTTTGGTTGTTTTTGTGAGGAAGAACGCTGGAGGCACATCATCTGTATTTCTGACTGGATCCTTTAAATCCAGTGGGAATCTTTCCACTGGCTCTACTGAGAGCTAAACTGATCCCTCATTTTAAAAATTAACCTAGTCTTTCTTTCACTTTGGAGTGGCGTAGAAAACATTCAGAACCCTTGAAAGTAAAATTTCAGGCTGTAAAATGTAGCATTGTAGATCCCCTTCTCATGTGGAATTGATTTGATGTCTGGGAATGCCAAATTCCAGTCCGATACAAATTGCAACAGCTGAGTTACACTTTTTAAATCAACCCTGAAGATGAGGGATTTATAATGGTTTCATGGGAAGGATGTTTATCTTTGCAGCTGTATGAAAATAGAGGTCTATTCCATTTAGATTTATCTACCCAACTCCCATGAGACAAGTTAGGTACAAGTTGTGTTAGGCTTTCTGTATATACCCTTGTTCCCTCTCATTTCTTGCAGGTTCCCTTCCCACTGGCTGTGCTTCTCCCCCAACCCTGTCCTTTCCATCCTGCTCTTCTTCCATCCCACCTTGCGGCGTAGAAGTCTTTTTCCCCTCCTTGGGGGCCATTTGTCAGTGCCCTCTGATGCAGCCGCTGACTGAGGTGTACCGTAGTGCTCTGCAGAAGGACGTTTTCCTGTGCTTTTATAACAAGTCCCTGTGCTGCAGGCAACAGACACGATTACTATATAAATCAAGGCACACATGGATACACAGAGGGAGCCGGGCCCAGACTCCAAATCCTTCATCTCTGAAACATAAGGACAGTTCTCATGCACAGGCAAAATTCCCTTTGCTCAGTAAGTCTCCAGGTTTTTTTAGTTTGGATCTCATAGGAGTGATGTTGTTGTATGGTGTACCACCTGCCTTCCCACCCACGATCTGAAAGCTACTTTCCCTTTCATTTTTTATTAGAATGCATCTCTCAGACAACTACAGTGATTGCTGGCATGTAAGAGTGCATTTAAGAAAGTATTTAATGTATTTTAATGTATTTAGATGGCCTGTGACCAGACAGGTACTGACAGAGGTGGTGGGGAATTGTCTCTTCATCCAGTAGTGACCCACGGGACACAAGCTGTGAACCTCTGTTTGGATATAGCCAAAGTATTGGGACCTACAGTCTTCCTGCGAGCCAGCTGCTGCGAGGGCAGCTTCATTACCTCTTTTAATACACAGAAGATTTCCTTTTGTCCTTCCCTCTCCTTGAATTATTTCTGTAAGATTAAAAAGTTGACTACTTAGTAAAGGAACAAAATAACACACACCTATGAGACCCAATTTCCAAGCACAGAGTCCAAAGGAAAATGAGTGTGATAGACAACGGTAGCTTTAGCAGTGTGTTTTCTTACTCTTTCAGTTCCTTCCATCCAGCTGATGTCCTTCTCTTATTCCATTTTCTTTGGGATCTTCTCTGAATCTTTTCCCTTTCTTCTCCCTTTGCCCGTAATTGCCTTCCTTCACTTCTGAAGATTCCTTTACACATATCTGAACCTGTCGTCCTGCCTCACAGTCTTTTTACAGCTATATTAATTTTGAAATGTCCTTTTCATCTTTGTATTTTTCACTCCGTCTCCCACCCACCAATCATTTCTCTCCCTCCATGCCCAGATGCCACGACAGCTCTCCCTCCCTAGCCCGCTTCACCTGTTTGAACCTCCAGCTTCCCAGTTTTCAGTCTTTGTTCTCTGCTTCCCAGTGCCTGTAGTCAGGTCTGCTCCCTGTTTTTCTCCCACTTTAGCCTTGGTCTTCTTCCCCATTTCTTTTCCAGGTTCTTCCATCCACTGTGTGTAAATACAACTGTACCTTCAGCCACTTCTGTTCTTTAGCGTGGGGAATCTTTGCAGGAATCTGAGAGCAGGATTTAAACCCAAGCATAAAATACATTTTGGAGGTTGTGGCGATTCATGTCTCCTTCTCACATTAGGCCCACTCCTAGTGTTTAGCTAGGAGTCCTAACAAATCCGTGGCACTGGGAGACTTTGGACATTTGTTCTTCCGTCGATGGGCATTACTGGATCGGTATTGCCTTGAAAGCATCACAGGATGAGAACAGGCTAAGACAGCAACCGCACAGCAGTGAGGTGTGGAGAGATGCAGCCAGCATCAGCACTAAGGGTCGTTAGAACTTGTAACGCTGCGTTATCACATATGCTCAGGTAAATTCATACCTCCTCTGTGTCGCTCTTCGCAGTAGCTTCCACAAGGCCTAAAACATAGTCCATCTAGGAGCACTGCTTGAATTTTATTTCTCACTGTACCTGCTACTTGATTCTATACTGGCTTGTACAAAATGCCTTAATACCTGCTTCTGCAACTGCTCCCCATAGTGAAGTCAATGGGATTGCTGCATGCAGAATGAATGCCAAACTCCACTACTTTAGAGTATAAAAGCTTCCCAGGAGTAGGGAGTGCATCTCTCTGTGTCTGTACAGTGCCGAGCACACAGCTGGTGCTCAATAAATAATGTATGTGTAGGCTTGGTAAGGAGTGACTATTCATCTAGTGCAGCTGAGGTGGAACATCTTTTTGTAGTAAGAGGCAATGCATTATCACTTTTACTGGTCTGTTTTATAATTTAGGCTTTAAATGATGAAAGTATATTAGCCAGCTAGTTCAGGGGGAGCTCATTTACACCGCCTTCACACAACATGTCCCATGTTTCAAAAGACAGGAAGGATAGCTAGTTCTCTACAGTCGAATGCATAGTGATTAAACTGTCTGGGCACCAGCAGTAGGCAGCCATCGAACAGATCATTATTAAGATGGCTATAATTACAGAGTCAAAGCAGCCCCTTGCAGCGCACTGGTAATCTGCTTTGAAAACTGGGGGCACAAAGGCGTATCTCCTTTGTATGTTGAGGCCGAAGCTGTGCAAAGTCGCTGCAGATTTTTATGTTATGTCAGTCATGTCTTAAGCTGTTAACTGCTTCTGTCTGCTGTTTGGAAGCTGGCCTGTTTTCCTGGCCAGGGGGATCTGAGATGATAGAAGTAAGTGCTGAGTAAAGGGCTGTTTAAAAAATAGAGTATAGCTATGACACCTCCAGAAGAGCTCTCCTGGTATTGCTTTAGTCATTAGCTGAGTGGATACTTGAGCTTAATCAGTATCAAAGGGACATACACAAAGTCCTCTATTTCATTAAGCTAATTTACATGACTCGGCTTACCAAGAATCAAATTTTCATGTATTGTCCACCTTGCTGTCAGCAAAATAAGGGGAGGGGGAGGAGTAAATGGTAAGCAATGCAAGACTGAGATGTGGTGGTGTCTGTTGCTTTTTTCAGCGACACTTCCGAGTCCCTCGGAAGCCTTCATTGCTTTCGGATACCAAAGATACAGACTAGTAAGCTTCATAAAGTTTATTTTTAGTAACTTCTACTGAGAAATGAAACTTACAGAGCTTTATTAAGTGCAAGATCTTCAAAACAGTGCTTAGTTAGGCTTTTAGCCGCTGCTGTGGTTGAAGAGGGAGGTAAGTGTTGGTTTCGGAGGATCAGAATAGTTAGCTAAAATAGACCTTTAGCCTCCTCTGGTCCCTGAGAGACATCAATGAAGTGTTTTGTGTATAGCTTCACACAACATTGCAGTCACAAGGGAATTGCTGCTGCTGTTTATATCATACCAGATCTGGCTGTGGCTTTAACAGAAAACTGCAATGTGCCGAGATGGCTGTTGTTATTCTGTTTTGTCCCTGGTGCTCGTGGCACTGGCCTCTTTCAGTACTGAATTTTTGTCTGTCTGGCTGTCTTTCTTTCGTTGAAAAGAAAGGTAATATTTAAAATCTTCCTTTTCATTACTGCTAGAATTGAAACTTAATGACTGTTGAGTGAAACCATATTCTTTTAGTTCTATCATCTGGTAACTGTTTGCATGTTAAACCTTCAATTTGTTCAAGACATTGTGACTGAGGTTTGCTTTTATTTGTTGTGATAATTAGATTATTCTGGTTAAGCCCAGCTGTTGGAGTCTAATAATTAAACGTAATTTAATTTGATTGATTAGACAGAATGAACGAAAACTTTCATAAGACAACTGAAAAAATGTGAGACATCATTTCTCTTGTTATTGAACCAAGACTGAAGGATGAATTATGCAGTCCGTTCCCAGACCCTGCCCAGGGTTTTTCAAACATAAGTGTTTCTAAAGCCTGCTGTTTAGGAAAAAGATTTGATAACAAGTCTTTTGTTATTTGAATAACTTTGGTAGGTATAGGTGGGAAAAAATGGAGTTCTGACTGACCACTTGGTAATGATGGAAAAACTAAACAAATGCATGAATGTGAGTTGAGTATTTACAGTGAGATGAATTGTCAAGTTTGTGCTCCTTGAACTGCTAAACTGTGCTCTGAAGCCATGTCCCTGCTGAAACAAAATCTGCAAGCAATAACTCATCTATCTTGGGGAATGCATCCCATGTGTGTGCATGTGTGCGTGATTCAGTTTTTAAAGACTTGATGCTGGACTGGAGGTCAGTAATTGAATGCGTTTGTTCAAGCCCAAAACATTGATCAGAGCAGTTTGGGATGTTGGAAGTCAGTCATTATGGACACTGTTATGCTGTAGAAATGCTGTCAATATTTTTGCAATGTAGTAACTGACGTGTTTGCTTAGAGAAGGAACAGGGCCAAAGAGGACTTGTGTATTTGAATCAAGAGAACTGCAGGTGGGAACAGTGTTTCTTGTACCTGTAAAAATTCAAAACAACTCCTTTATCCACATATGTATGTGGATTGTAAACTTTTCAGGACAAGGACTAGCATTTTTGAGGTAAAATACAAGTTTAGGAAAAAATAACCAAAAGGAGCTCCAGTGCAGTAGTATCTTCTGCAAGTGAAGATACTTTTTTCTTTCTGTTGGTAGCATTACTTTAATCATAGGCGGTAGTTTGCCATGTGGATTGTAGCCCAGTCTTTATTATTGCACCAGTGACAGACAGAAAGTAGGTTGCAGCCTTATAGTTTGTAGTTGGGTCCAGCCAGCAATCGAAGTGATAGCGTGGACGGGGCTGTGTAGTGCACTACTTTGTTCAGCTGATGCAGGACATTGGTTGACTGTAGATGATGTGTGGTTGGTTTGTGACAAAGCAGCAATCAGTAATCAAATTGCTATTGTAGGAAATCATCAATTCATCTATTGTATAGATTTTCAGAGTCAAAGAGAAAAGGATATAGGGAGGAGGAAATGTGGAAGACCGCTTGCTGCTGAATAGGCTCAAAGGAGAGGTTTTTTATCCTTGCATTCAAAACTGAGCTACCTCTAAAGTCATATCTGGTTTTGCCTGTCATAAAAGAAAGCATACATACCTTTGTGTGCATTTACATTAGAAATACCTTGAAAGTCGCATATTGGAAATGAAAGGTTTTTATGGAATTTGTGTGAGTTGGTTCATGCAGTACCGTTAACCCTACTTGAGAGAGATCTAGGCAGGAGGACCCTATGGAGGATGTGTGGCTTAGCATTTTTGTCCTAATACGTTTGCCCTCGCGTATTTCTAAGCATGCATAGCAAGAGAAGAGACTGAAGTGGAAGTTGTGCTGAAAAGATTTTTTTACCTCATTTGCATTTCCAGTCAGGTAATATTCTTCTGGATGACTGTGTCCAGCCCCTGGGGAACGCACAGCAGGGTGATGCGCTTCATTCCTGGCAGGGGGAAATGGTTATCTTTGGCGGGTCAAGGGGAAGGAGGGTGCCTGGCTCTATTGACAGAGAAAGAGCACGACACTTGATCTGTCTCCATGACAGAAAAAGAAGGAACATGCCTGGTGAGCTCCAGGAGGAAGCAGTTTGCTCTCCATCTTCTTCATTGTCCAGCCCCTGGAAGAAAGGGACCACATCTCTCTACCCTGGTTTCTCTATGTAACGCCTGCCTTCAGAGCTTACCAGCATTCAGCTGAGAGAAATAATGTCACAAGTCAGCTTTATTAAAATGTACATTAAGAGGTATATTCCAAGTTTAGTCATCCTTTGATCATCAAGAGCTGGTTTTTTATTTATGTGAAGCACTAGCTATCTTCTTAAAGCTGTCCAAAAAGAGGGAAGAACCATCTGTCCCCACGAGCTTGAAGCAAAAATAACGTTCTCAGCTTTTGGGGAACGTAAGGGTGTGTGTGATCTGTTCTGGTGTAAGGAAAGCCAAATCTGTTCCTGCGTGAGGAAAGCCAAGTCCTTTTACGAGAGAGAAAGACCGTGTATGTAAGTGCAGGGAAGGGAAGGGATTGTGGGGAGCTCCGTAGGATTCAGAAAGGAAGCATTTCTCACAGCCTGTACCAGGGAGGCATCGGAGCTTTCAGTCTTGCAAACAAATTCCATTCTTTATAACAGCACTTTATTGTACAGCATTGCCACTTTGCAACTTCGTCTTGCTAGTCATAGGTTTGTGTTGCCCCTCCTGGCTGCATGCCACGACATGCAGACTCTGTGCAGATGGTTCTTACTGTCTGGGGCAGTAAGTAATGCTTTCAGGTCACCAGGGAAGAAAAGTAGGGTAATTTGCTGAGGGGAAAAAAAAATTGGTTTCTAGCTCTAAATTAAGGAGGGAAGTTGTGGTAGGCACCAGTGTTCAATGAGGTAATTGTAAATTATCAGTGAATTTCCACCTTTTTTCGCCTGTTTTTTTAAATATGTGAGAACATACTCAATATTCCAATACTATTTTTTTTTAATAAAGTTGTTCAGCATGTTCTGAGAATGTCATTTGTTCTGTGGCTGGACGTGTTTCTGACTCCACATGCAGTAAGCATAGCTTACTGGTAAGTGAACTAAATAAAGGTCTTTCTCCTTTCTGGAAGTTTTGTGAGAGCGTGAAGTTACTCTGGGCTGTTTGTCCCACTGAGGTACCTCTGTGGCTGGTGTCTAGAAAAAGCTATGGCTGACAGTCAGGTAACAGGGTCCCTCAGAGCTTCCAGAAAAGGTTTGGTAGGTTAGATGCTTTCTTTCAGAGTTACATTTTTCCATCAGAAGAGGGGAATTGCCTGAAGGGATGTCCTTTGGATCTTTTTGTTGCTGCGAGTCATTGTCACGGTCCACTCGATGGATACGTGATGGAAAGGTTCATTTGCTGTGATCTTGAAGTGCAAAAAATCAAAGGTGGACACGCCACGGGGTTATGCTTCAATGAAACAGTGAAACTTTATTGTTTTGGCCATAAAGTGGCATGCGATAGGAAGAAAGAGTGATAGGAAAAGAGAGAAAAGAGGTAAAGTGAGAAAAGAGGATGATAGCTC
The DNA here is from genome assembly GCA_026212715.1 of Elanus axillaris. Taxonomy (NCBI): domain Eukaryota; kingdom Metazoa; phylum Chordata; class Aves; order Accipitriformes; family Accipitridae; genus Elanus; species Elanus axillaris. Next base: position 17,061,348 of record JANZLQ010000079.1, on the reverse strand, counting down.
CCACTGTGGGTCCAAAGGCAGGTTCCAGGTCCAGGCAGCGTTCCAACGGTCCTTCTGATCGTCGTGATCCTCGGTGGGGAAAGTTTCCAAAGTTTGTTTGCTAAGAAGACATCTTTTATGCCAGGCAGCACACCTTGCCCTTACTCTGTCCCGTGGCCCTCTGCCAGCTCGAGCGAGGCCTTCACGCACACCCAGGGACGAGTGTCCGAGGCCTGGTCTGACTTGGAGGAGGGTAGCTTTTGACCAGGAGGTGTGTTTTCACATTAT
>JANZLQ010000079.1:17006451-17060981 GCA_026212715.1 Elanus axillaris | reverse complement strand
GCTGGAATCAATCTTCTTGACGGCAGCTATGCAGTCTTTATTGTTCCAGTTCGGTAAAGCTTAACGGAGAGTGGTACTGGACCGTTTGTACTGCTATTACCATCAGAGAGTGGTACAGAACTGTTCATACCAGGCAGTACTCTCCCTCCAGCTTTTATCAGGCAGGTTGCTGTGGCCTCTTGTCAAGATGTTAGTCTTGTATAGTCCAAGTCCCTGATGTCAACGTTGAGACAATACCATTCTTCGGACCAACTCTTACAGTCACTGAGAGAAGAATTCTTCTAAAAAGCCTTTACACTGAGCCATCACAGACCATTTTGTAGGTGGTATTAGTCCTTGTCATAGTTTATCCCCAACCAGTAACTAAGCACCATGCAGCCAACTCACTCACTTCCCCCCCCCCCCGCCGCCCCAGTGGGATGGGGAAGAGAATTGGAAAGAAAATTAAAACTTGTGGGTTAAGAAGCATAGAATCATAGAATCATTTAGGTTGGAAAAGACCTTCAAGATCATCGGGTCCAACCATCATCCATACCCTCTAGACCATGTTGTGTAGCCCCTTGTCTACGTGCTTTTTGAATACCCCCAGGGATGGTGACTCAACCACTTCCCTGGGCAGCCTGTTCTAGTGTCACCAGCCACCAGAGAGAAGAGACCAGCCCCCACCACACCACAGCCCCCTTTCAGGCGGTTGTAGAGAGCGATAAGGTTCCCCCTCAGCCTCCTCTTTTCCAGGCTAAACAGCCCCAGTTCCCTCAGCCGCTCCTCACAGGACTGGTGCTCCAGGCCCCTCCCCAGCTCCGCGGCCCTTCTCAAAGAGGAGTTTAACAGAACAGAAAGGAAAAAACTAATAATGATAATAATGACAATAACAAAATGACAATACTAATAAAAGGATTGGAGTATACAAAACAAGTGATGCATAATGCAATTGCTCACCACTTGCCAACCCCCTTAGTTCTCAAGCAGTGATCCCCCCAGGCCAGTTTCCCCAGTTTATACACTGGGCATTACAACCCATGGTCTGGAATATCCCTTTGGCCAGTTTGGACCAGCTCTCCTGGCTGTGTCCCCTCCCAGCTCCTTGAGCCCCTCCAGCCTCCTCGCTGGCTGGGCATGAGAAGATGGAAAATCCTTGACTTAGTCTAAACACTACTTAGCAACAACCAAAACCATCAGTGTGTGATCAATGTTCATCTCATACTGAACCCAAAACACAGCACTATACCAGCTCCTAGGAAGACAATTTAACTCTATCCCAGCTGAAACCAGGACAGTCCTGTTGTTCAGGATACCAGAAATTATCAATGTATATAGTCATAGACACTGCAAAATTGGCTTTTGCACAAGCACAGGTTGAATATAGGGGCATGCATGTGCAAGAATAGTCTTACTTAAAGCTGATGTAGTGGTGTTTACCACAGAAGGATAATACCCATGAGATTCTGATTTGAATTGCTCACAGGCAGATTTTAACAAGAGGAAATACAGCATGGAATATGACCAAGAGCATCTAATTTGCTTACTCTAAGGAAGCAAGAATTCAAACCAAACCAAGAATTTCTTCTTTTAAAAGAAAGTATAACCTCAAATTTCACAGGAAATTTGGATGTGGCATTTCCATTTTCTCACATTAGATGGGAGACTTTGCCCATAAGCCATATAAATTTAGCAGAATTTAACTGAGTCTTCATGTAAGAATATGTACTTTAATGAGGATCAAAGTATTAAATATATACAGTTCTCTATAATTGGAAGGCTTATAAATAGGTAAAGCAGCATCACCCTTGAGCTGACGCAGATGGTATGAGCTGTAAAGCAGCTACAGGTCCTTCTGAAGTCCAGCGGGAATCAATACTCCACAATCTAGCAGGTGTCAGTGTCAGCATTTCCACTGGCATAAATAAAAACAAGGCAATGCCCTGTAGTTTTTACTGCTAACTGTGTGACTGTGCTGCAAGCTGGGGAGTCGCTGCTCTCTGGTGCAAGGAAGCGTAACCTGTGAGACATCATTCATACATGTAGGCAAGGCTTGACATGGGGTTGCCAGATTGGAGTCCAGTTGAGAACATCACACCTTAATGCCAACCTGGATCTCTTCAAGATTTTCTAGTGAGTTCAGCATGGTTTGTGCATACAGCCTTCAGTCTCATTAAAAAGTAATTTGATATTCTGGTCTAATGTCTTCTGTGTTTTTTTTTTTCTCTTCTATCTGCTGGCAGGAATTTGGGTCTTTGCTGTAGATAAGCTCCTGGCAGCTGATCAACCGAATGTCCATATTACTGAAGCCAACCCAAAGTTAGAGGAAACTCTCTGCAGCATTTGATATAAATCACATAAGCAGCAGAACTGCAGAGTAAGAAATAAGAGTAGCAGTTTGCCAGCGACACTGTCTTCTTCTTCCCTGTTTCTGCACAGGAGTTTCTGTTCTGTCAGGCAAGCTAGGAGGGATTCATTTGGGTTCAAAAACACCTGGCAGACTTGTTAAAAACCCGTAACTCTTGTGTGTCTACTCATCGAGCAATCTTGCTGAATTCACATAGATGCACTTAGCTAATGAACCATTGTTTTTCCTGCATCCACCACTTTTAAGGAGTGAAGTTGCAGGGGATGGGGGAGAACAGGAGGAGGTTCAGGAATAGATCTTTGGTTGTCTGAGAAAGCCTTAGTATTTCAGTTAGAGCCAAACTTTCTTCAGTGAACCCCAGAGCCAGAGTCTTCCCATCCTGGTAGTGGTGGATGTTATTTCATCGCTGGGATGATGCCTGCGTTCTGTCTGCACACAGCATGGTTTTTTTCAGCTCCACAAAATTAGCTGGAATATTAGTAATGATGTTTTCAGCATCAGTCATTAGCTGTGTGCTGGTGCCATGAAAATGACTTCTCTTCCCGTGTATCTCATTATTTGCAGTTGGAACCTGAATGTAGCCAATCATTCCTAAAATAGCCGTAGGAAGTGTGAGCAATATAGAAACGTCTTTGTCTTGCTGCAGGGTTTTGGGCTGCATAGCTGAGCCTGCCCTAGCGCAGGACCTGGAAACAGGCTGCTGTCTCATCTGGGTGACAGTCTGGATTGTCCTTTGCAAAAAACCCTGCACGTGATATCGAAAAGGCAGAGGATATTTCCCGCAAAAGAAGAGAACGACTTTGCCTTGCTCTACCAATGAGCCGGAGAGCGGATTAGAGGCTTTTCCTATCCGCAAGGAAGCTCATCTATCATGCCCCATTCAGGCAGTCATACTCAGTGGGCTTGTTCTCTCTTGCTACACTGAACCTTTTTCTCCACAGCTTTTCCAAAGAAGTAAAGCACATAATAACAGAGCTATTGCTTTTGTAACTTGTACTACGGGCATTTGTCAATGCTGCTTTGACTTCCTTTTCTATGCTGCTCTAATTCCCTCATGCTGTGCTAAGAAGCAGGTGTGAACAAATGTGTAAGGATGCCTGTATTCTTCAGTAAGTGGGTGAATGTGTGTCAGGAGAAGAGAGTAGAGTATTTATGTGGTGCAGGGGCTCATCTCTGTCTGACTGTAATCTTCTTTCTTTTACTTTTTCTGACCCACACCACCTCAATTTTAAGTTCACCCTTGAAATCACATCAGATAGTTCATGTTGCCTCGCAGTAACAGACCCCCAGTAATTAAAGCGCTCTTGCAGTGTTCTATTAATTACAGGAATTGTGATTTTTATATTCAGAGGTTAATTGATGATATCTGCATATAGCATTTTCCCTTAAAATAAATTGAATTACAGTAATTAACCTTATGTCCAGGTTAACAGACAATATCGTTTGTCTCAGAAGTGTCCTGGAAGTAGGATTTTTCTTATGTATCTGTTGGCTTCTTGCTTTGCCTTCTGTTTTCTTCATAACCCTGAAGTGGTGGAATGAAGAGAAGAGTGAAAAATGTGTCATGTTGGGATAGTGAGATGATCCATTTACTCAAAAGGCATTCTTGGAGATAGAGTAGTTTCTTATATTAACTCGTCCATAAATCTGTTTGGATTATCTATGATGTAAAATTTGGGAATATCTTGGGCATGAGTCTAGGCGGAGCGAAGCTCAGAGTCTGCCACTTGCAGCTAGCAATTACTAGCAAACTGCGGGAACTGGATTATTGCAAGCATCATGCTCATCTCAGAGGAAAAGCAAACTACATAGATTTTCTGTCTCAGAGTCAGATTTATTCTACCCCTCTAAGATTTAAAAAAATATCAGCAAAAAAACATTGGGCAACAAAGAGTAATCATAAAAGACAGAAATCTATGAAATTTCTCTAAAGTTTTAATAAAAAACCTTTCCTGTGATAGCTGAGCCTTTTAGGCTTGGGTGAATATCTCTGAGTGTGTGGGCACACGTGAATGGATGGATGTCTGAGAGAAGGCAGATGTCAGAGGTAGTGCTGAGAGACAAGGTTACCAGTTAATTTGATCGTTTTCTTAGCACTCGAGTCCTTTCTTTTTTTTCCCCTACCTCCTTGTGCTTATCTACAGGCATTTTTAAAATCTCCCTCGGGTTTTACATTTGTTTCATGGACATTTTTGCAGTAATCTATTTTGTGCTCTTCTGCAAGGTGCAGAGAAAACTGAGAAAACTGATTTCATAAACAAATGAGGGGCTAAAATTATAAATATATATATTGAAAACTCTTTGCTTACCTGCATTTTTTATCTGTCATAGACAAAGATAATGTACCCTGATGAGTTTGCCTGATTTCCAGAGGGAAAAGCCTTACCCTTTTTTTCCACCTGTAGCAGTTTGCCTGACCACAACGTGTCTGTGTGTCTTTACGCTGAGCAGCCTCCTTCCCCAGCATACCATGCTGAGGTTTGGCCTGAGTTTTCCTGCTGCCACAACTAGACTATTGTAGAGTGGAACAAGGAGTGGGCTCTCCAGAGGTGGCTGTTGGGGTAAAGCACTTTTGGGTAGTATGGTATCATCCACAGCTGGAGTAATTTATATGTAAATGGTAATGTCTGTTCTTAGCATTTGCAGTGTTACTGTAGATTTCATTCACGTTTTGAGGGTTTGATCTTGTATCAAACCACTTCATGCCAAAGTTGATTGGTGCCTTTTGAAAAAATACTCTGACAAAACTTGCTGTTTCACTCAAGATAAATGAAGCTGGGGTAATGAGTCAATTTTTGCATAAATGGATTTAGGGCCAGAACTGGCCAAATTGCACGAAAGCTGAGCAGTATGCTCTGGTTACTTAACAGCTGACTTAAATGTGAGGATTTGCATTTCTCTACTGTTTTATCACCTTAAAAAATGGACATTTCCATTTCAAATAAATGGGACAAGTTTCCTGAAGAATACAGCCAGGGTTCATGCATTAAGTGCATGAATGTTTCTTGCATTAACAAAAAAAACATGGGAGAATTATTTGTGATTACACTGAGCTTTGAACACAGTGGTATGATCTATGGGATCCTAACTTTTTCTTCAAAGTTAACCTATGCCCTTGTATATCGATCTGATCTGTTATACAGACGTAAGAGGACTGGAAATTAAGTTTTGCTTCCTTGGTTAGAGAGTGAAGAAGGGCTGCAATCTGTTTAAGTATGTACCAGCAGTGAAAGGAAGCAAATGCTAAGTATCTGAGGGAATCCGACCTGAGGAGTTGGCTGAGCTGTAGGGATTGTTTTAGGATTACTGCCTGATACTAATGTTATGTTTACAGCAGGCATGTGGCAGCTGAGGCAGTGTCTGCAGGGCTGTGTCAAACTTACAATCAGTGACAATTGTCAATGCTGTTGTGAAAATGTATCAGGCTTCGTGTTTCACCTTTGTTATCTAAAAGGAGGGGAAAACAAAGGGAGACCACATTTCTTTCCCATTACAGCTTTGGGTTACCTGCAGCCACATAATTTCTATTCCATCCATCAGATGAGAGAATGGCAGGTCAGTTGACTGGCACTGATATTTCCCAGGCAAAGAGGGTTGGGGAGAGTAATGGTGTGGCTGGTAGTGTATCTGTTTTCTATTAAGCATGCTGAGAAGAAACAGCAAAGTATATATTAGAGATGGCGTTCTCTCCTGTCAAAAGGCACTGATTGCTACATTTAGCTCTTAAATCAATTCAAAATCTTGACAGAGGTTTGCTGAAGTCCCACAAATAATCAATAGAGCTATTTTTACCTCTTAAATGAGTGAGGCTTTTAAAAATAATAAAGACATCTTTGTAATGACCAACCAAGCTGTTCCAGAGTTAGGTCTGTTGGTCTGTGTGGTTGGGGGTGGTGAGTGAAAGGGGTTATTTAGGCATTGCCTTTGTTCCATTCTGCAGGTTTATAACCCCAAAATAAAATTGCAAATGTTTCTGGCAGTCATCCTCCAGGCACAGATGGCTTTCCTCCCAGTTTTGGCAAGCCTGATTTCAGTATAAAACTGAGCAATTATTAGAAAGTGAAATATTGCATGATATAATACGACTACCGCCACCATCAACATCATGACAAATGGAGCGTTCATTGTTTCTGGTGCCGTGTCAGAGAGCTAGTGCCACTGCATTACCCCTTCCTCTAAAACCTGTACCTTTGCTGCTGCTGGTGATGCGTGGACAGAGGGATGGAACAGAGCAGATGCTTTAGCAAGGAACTGTGGCCATTTTCTCATTTGCGTTGGCTCTATATTTCAATGCAGATATCTCTGAACAGGTGGCTGATGAGGCCCCCGTGGACTGTTTACAGTAAAGGTTACAACCAAAATCGATAGGCCTGAGATGCTTCTAATTCCATCTGGGAGATGTTAATCTTCCATCTGACTGTTCCCTCTCTGAACAGCAGCATCCTATTAACGCTGCAGTCATCGGGGATGTCTCACTCAGGTCAGCAGAAGGATTCTCCTATTTAGGCCTCCATTTGTTCTTTACATTTTCTTTTTGCACTGTGCTGGATCGAGCAGTAATGTTGATCTTGACAAGACAGGTTGCCAGTATTAAGCATGCTGAGTTTTGCCTACTGACTTGACACCTGCTACTACCGTTCGGCAGGCCGAGGCTCATCGCTGCTGCCTGGGGGTTGTCCAAATCTTTTCAGCTTATCGCTTACTGAAGCAGGAGGTAGTGATGTTACGTATCACAGCTGACGTTATTGCGCGTGATGTATGGCCTTGTAAAGTTGCAAATGAGGGGAGAGGGAAGCTGGTAAGGACTCGCGCTTGCACAAGCCTGAACAAAATAGGCAAGTACCCCTGAAACATGCGTGAAAAGTACTTTGTGGTTTGGCTGAAGTTTTATTTTAGATGCACACTTTTGCAAGTTTTCATGGGAAGGTCCGCATGGTCCATGTGTCTGTGTTTCATCAGACTAGTAATGAAGTTCATATTATTCTTTTTAATGGAGGTGGATGCTGTTGCTTACTATATGAGGTAAAATCGCTCTCATTCGTGTCTTTCCCTTGGGCCTAATCGTCACATCTGGCGTGCAGCCCACAGCAGCTGGGCAATGAGTAAGCAGTGCTGAATCCAATTAAAATGGTAGTAAAGCGTGTGTAGCAGAGGGCACCCATGCATTCCTCTTACGGTCAGGGAGAATTTTTTGGTAGTGCACAAAAGATGAGACAGAGCATGCTTCATACACATAATTTAGGGTCAACAGGGATGCCGGACAGGTGGGGGCTTCCCTCGGGCACTGCCTCCCTACCCTCCCCAGCATTCGGGAGCAACCCCCTCGTTACTGCATGATTTGAAGGAGTACAGGTGATTACCCCAATGCATTCACGCACCAGCCTCTCTGGCACAAGGGCCAGCTACCTGGAGTGCTCGAGTGCTTTTTTGGCCACACAAAACGAATGGCCAGCTGTAGAGACAACAGGAGCAGGACAGGAGAGGAAAGATGAATGATGGCTGCACCATCGGTCACAAAAAGATGTTGGAGGTTGGTAGAGATGATGGGCACAGAGCTGGCATTGAGTCTCTGTGGCCACCTGCACCACCATTCAGGTGAATGAGCAGCAACTGTCCTGGAAAGGACGACACAAGAAAAAAGCTGGCCGTTCTGGGCACTGCCCTGCCACGTGCCAATTCAGTTGTCACGTCTGGCACACCAGGCTGTGTCTTGCCGGTAGCCACTTGTGTCTCCTCTCTCTCTTGCGCTCCCCAAGCACCCGCTGAGCTTCTGTTCGCTCACATCTGTCTGATCCCCTTGGCACCACACAGCCCGGGCATTTTGCATGGTCCTTTCTGCTGCCAGGTGCGGCCGTGCGAGGTGGCTGAGCAGCAGCTAGCCCACCACCCAGACAGGCGTAGAGAAAGGATGCTCTCCTGGAACAGCTCTGCTTTGCCGGCCTAACTTTTCTCGTTTTCTGGAAGCTGCAGCCTGCAGGTTGTATTCCTCTGTTTTTGTTGTTGTTGCATTATTCCTAATTCCTTTCTCTGACTTGCACAGAACTCTTGGCTTTCACTTTCTAGGAACTGTGAATTTAAAGGGGTAAATAGCAGTAGCAGTGTCTTCCACTGAGAGATTTCCAAAGACTTAGCCAAAGGAGATGAAGGATGCCTGCCAGCATCACATGGCAAATCTGCACCATAGCAGGGAACAGCAGCAGTCAGGTCGGCCGACTGGTTTCTGTGCTCTGCCTTCAGCAGGGCAAAGCATGTGCTGCGTAGATCAATGCGTAATTTTTTTATGTACAGGCAGATAGATCTTGCTTTGTAAGTCTCTTTCAATGAGACACTGAAGTAGAACATGGGTTTCTGATTCACTTGCCTGCCTTTAAAGCCCTTACTGCAGGAGAATCTCAAATCTTTTTGTTACATCTGTTATGCAATTCAAGTCTGTTTCTTCCTTGCTTTTTTATGGTCCTTTTGTTTTTCCTAGGGTAAGAAATGCTGAATGTGATGAGAAGGGGTATTTGCTGACTGTTTCCAGGGTCAGTTCACTGAAGCAGCTGCTACTTTTCAGGTCATGCATTTTTCCTTATGCAGTAGTTCAAATTCATGCAGCTTCAGTTTTGAGTTTTCTCACTGTTTGGTTAAATGCTGTTCCTTCTTACTAGACTTGCTGTCTTTTTGAAAAGTAAGTTATTTCTACATGTTTGCAGAAACAAAAGAATTGGTTTAAGACAGTCATGGGTTTTTATGGCCATTAGGTTTTCTGGTCTTACTTCATGCATAACAGAGACCATTGAATTTTGTCTGGTAATTCTCCCATTAAGCTTAATAATTTGTGGATCGAAGTGCAGCTGTCATGTATGAACACAACCCATCATGGTATAAAGAAGGTTTGTAATAAATGAAAATAACAAGATCTGTCCATTACTGAGCAGGCTTACTGTGCCATGGGAAAATTCTTACATGCTTACATACTTTGATTTTACTTGGAGTTATGCTGGGGTTAGCTGAAAGTACAGTGAGACCAAAGCTCCCAAAGATGGGAGGTTTTCTAACATGGAAGACAGCCCTTTCAACAGTTATTTATAGAATGTGTCTACACAGTCATTGCTGTTGCTGTTGAATTTGTTCTCAAGATCAAATCTGGCCTTACACTTCTATAGAGTTTACCAGGAAGTTAGCTCTTCCGTTTAGGAGTTTTCATGTGATTTGTATAACCTTTCTGGAACTCACAAGCTATAGATACGGGAACCTGGTTACTAGGGTATTATGGCAGCAGCCATGTAATCATTTCCTTAGCCAGGCAGCTATTCTATATGCATTTCCACCCAGAGTGTTGTTCAAGAAACACTAAAAAATATCAGACAGCAAAAAGCAGAGCTCATCATGGTGCCTTCTTGCTGGCTCAGATAGCTGTGGATAGCCTTAGTGGAGGGCACTTGGCACAGAAAAAATCAGACTTTTCTCGTTGATTTGGAACGATCATTACTTTCTTACCTTCAAAAACCCCTTCAAGCCAGCAGTATGATTTTTAAAAATTAAATGCCCTTATTTCAAGCATCTACATGGGGGGTATCTGTATATGAATATGTGTATTTATATGTATACATAGGCTTTGAGTGAGTAAGTATAATAGTAGTAGCAACTATATTGCACTAGTATCCAAACATCCTACTTAGAAGTGGTTCACCTTTGGGGTGCAGTGTACAAACAGAAAAACTTACTCCATCTAGGAAGGCAAAACTTCAATTTCTATATACATGGAGAGATCATATGGTTTATTTGTACTTAATCATACTATGACAAAAAGGAGGGAACACAGAAGGAACCAGAACAAGTCATCTTACACAGGTATTTGAAACATCAGCTTCGGAAAGAAGAATCAGAGCACCAAGTATCTTGCATAAAGTTGTATTTGCATTGGTCTTAGGCATGCCAGAAGCAGATTAGTTGGGGTTTTTCTGAAGTGTGGAAGAAATCTGATCTATTCCACCAGCTCAGTGTCTACAAGTGATTGCATTAGACACAGATTATAAAACATGCTCCTAAAACATTTGCAGGGATGTATATTATTTGCATGTCTGCTAATAAAAAACCACCACCAAAATGCACTCCTCTTGTCACCACTAGCTTCCTTCAACAGGAGCAGGAATCATGTTTTGAACCGGGAGAACTGGAGTTCCCAGGGCCAGTTCTTTCTCAACCAGTATGGCTTAATGGAGGCCAGATTGAACCGCGGTGGTCTACAGTGACTGAAGATCTCTCCACTGATGTTTGCAAAACTTCCATTTGGAGGGCCTGTAGTCGCTCAGCATCACTGTCTAGCTACTCATGCTTCATCAGACACTGCGTTCACAAGCACTTTTGATGAGAAAGTAGTTTCAGCACGGTTGCAAGTGAGAACATTTGCATCACTCCCAAGAGCCCAACCAAAGCTGAGTATTTGCTGAAAAGGAAATTTGTACTAAAAATAGGTGTGACCTTCTCAAATCAGCACTTTTCTGAAATTCCACTGAAACAGTACAGCTCTTTCCACCATTGTAAGAACAGCAAAAGTAACATTATGTTTGAATAATTACCTCCTCGTAAAAAGCTGCCTTTGGATGCAACTTGAGTCCTACTCGATGTTACTTTATTGGCACAGGCATTCATACAGATGTATCAGCTGAACTGTTGACAGATCAAAGTAGACATTTTGCATTTACTTTGTATGAATTTGAACAACCATGTTAGCACTAGAGCAACAGAGAATTATGCTTTTTTTGGGTCTCTTCTCCTTCTTTTCTTCCCCAGAAGGTACCCTTAAGAATGACAGAGAAATTCATACCCTTAAAAACCTACTAATCTAGTATTTGTTAGAAGGCAATATGTTAGTTCATTTGTCAGTTAATTCTCGTCAGGTAAAAGAAAAAAGATCTGGCCCGATTACATGTACATAAAATGACAAAGTAAGCGTACTGGGCTTTGTTCATTTTCCTGGAAGCTGTATCTCTCGTATATTTACATGGAGCAGTACACATGTCTGAATGAGAAGTAGGGCATGATGGTGCAGAATCACCCACGGGAAAAGTTTCTCAAGCTCCAGAGCGGAGTGGCAGCGATATGTCTGCAGTACTGTAATGCTTTCCTCATAGCGTACACACGGTGTTAGATAGTGGATGATGTGCTGATAGGGAGTAGCAGAAAGCAGCTATTCTTATGCTCCAGAGTCTCACTGTGAGCCAAGTGGTTTGAATTGTCAGCCTGCAGACTGATACAGTGGATGAATACAGCTTAAGTGGAAGAATTGGATTGCTTGATAAGTTCTTCCCGTTAAACTGTTGCTCTTCATGTGCGTTTCTGGAAAGACTTCTGCACTGGGCTGTAACAATTTCAAGAAGGAAAGAATTTTGATCTATTTGTGTATTAAGGCACTTTGTTTTGTCACTTTGCAGTGTACTCACAGGGGCAAAATCTTTAAAGCTGAAAAATTGTATTTCAAAAAATCGTGTAGAGAGAAAAGAATTAACCCCTTTAATGTGTACATCTTGATTTTATTTCAAATCTTTGGGGGGAAATTGTGTTTCCAAGTATTATATTTACTTCTGCTGCTTATTTCTACTTTGGGCATTCCTAACAGCCCCAGATGATGTTTCACTGGGCATGGAAACAAATAGGAAGAAACAGTTTCTGCCCCAGAGAGCTAACAGTCAAGAGAAAATGTAAGAGGTGATTAAAGAGACAAATGGAGGAAAACAGGTAAAGAAAGTGTCTGCAGGCAGACAGTTGTGTCAGTAATCATACTCGGCTATCGGCCTAACCAGTGCTAGATGGAAATGCTTTTCTTGGGGCTTGTATGTACCATCTTCTAGTATGCATTCTCGTACAAGGTACAATAAACAGTGTCTGCATTCTGTTGCATTTATTCTTGTTATTTTTATCCTTTGCTATCCATCTGACACTTGGTTCAGTTAAGGTGTCAGTCATTGCCTTCCATTAAATTTTATTTTTTCTAGTCTCAGTGTAACTCTGTCTCTCACTTATTTTGTTAATAGAAAAAGAGGGTCAGCCAAGTTTCCAGTTTGTGTGTTTGAATAATAATAGGTAAACACAGAGTGTAATAAATCATTAGTTCTTATGGACTGTATCGCCCTGCAACAGAGTCTCTATTCCAATTCAGTTATAGGAGCTGAAATTTTAGTTGAAAGCAAGTATCTGATAAGGCAAATTAACTATTGTGACATTTTTAAACTGGGTAAAAGATGAGGAATCAGCCATGTCTGTGAAATTACAACTGAAAATGCAACACTCAAGACTTGTTAATGGTTTTTTTGGCATCAAGAAAGGAGACATAGGTATCTAACATTAAATGGTGTTGCAGAAGAGCAAGTTAGCACTTTGTTTGCCAAATTAAGTTTCAAAGACTATGTAGGTTATGAAGTTTGACTTTCTGCCCGTAAATCTTGAATGACTGACAGACTACTGTAAAATAGCTTTGTTCAAAAGGAATCTTTGGCAGGCGGCATCAAAGGTTTGAAACTCTGGAAGGGATGAAAAGAAAACCCCACTTTTACACTGATTTCCCCTGCAGATCAGCATCTCTGTGAAATTTGCCTGGGAATTATGAGCTATTTACTGTATTATGTGCTGGTTTTTTTCACTGTATCCAATGGCCCCTGTGGTTCCTTTTATCTTCAGGATTTAGGGATATTTTTATACATGAAATGTGAATGAGTGAATTCGTCAGTGGAAGACAGGGAAAAAAACACTGGTTTTAGACAGTTCTTTTCTCCCTTATTTTATCACAAGTTGGAGTATTGGTTTTATGGCACCTAAATTTATGGGTACATATTTTTATGGTAAAGCCCAATGACATGCACTGCATGCTTCATCAAGCTAACTCAGTGTTTCTTCACTTGATTCACAACTCTGCAGGGTATGAATCAGTCCCGTAGTATAACCCTTAATCTCTTTTTAACCAGAATAATGTGGTGTGGTTTTTTTATTTATGGTATGTGTCATTGTGTCATCATCTAATTATGTAAACGAAAGAAAGGGAAAACAAAATAATTCCCACAAAATTCTTCTTAGCTGTCGATCAGTGCAGAAGACAAAGTTCCTTTATTGCATAAAAGCAGCTGAGGCAGAAAATTCTTCATAACTCACAGATACTTCAGTCTTTCCTCAAGCAAGATGTGGGACTGCTGGGGCATGGGCTAAAGGGAAACTGGCCTGGTAGGACAATCTCTGACAATATCTCCTCATGTATGGTGAGAGGCTTGAGGAGAAGGAAAGCCCCCTCCACTTCCCATTGACTCTTTTTTAGCTTTCTGTATGCAGTCATTAAAACTGCGTAGGCAGAAGGTGCTTAAGCCCTTGTTTGTCTTCCACAGGGTGAAGTGAAGAAGTGAAGCCTCCCAGCTGAACTACTATGAGGTCAGAAGCCTTGCTGCTATATTTCACACTGCTACACTTTGCTGGGGCTGGTTTCCCAGAAGATTCTGAGCCGATCAGTATTTCGCATGGCAACTGTAAGTATAAGAGGCGAGAGGACTTCATTTGCTTAATACTGATCAGGGGGCTTCAAATCAACAGTATTTTGTTACAGTTGCAATGAATAAAGTTGTTTTTCTTGATGTCTCCCAAATCAGGCAATTTATGTTCTCAGATACTAATATAGTAGGAACATGAGTTTTTCACATTGACTTATGACTGCTGGGTGGTAAACTCCTTGATCTTCCAAAACCACAGCCTTTCTCCTGAAACAGAGACATTGCAGTAGCATGATCAAACCAATTATCTTGCTCTATCCAGCAGCAAAGGAAGGAAGCCTTCTCCCCGCTCTGCCCCATAATCAAAGTGTCCCTCACCTGACTTCTGAAAATATAGCTCTGGATAACCAGTGAAGCACCTCAGAGTATCAAGCATAGCACACTAAAGCCACTGAGCTCTGAAAACACACTTTGTTGATCTAACAGAAATAATTGAACTTACTTCTTTAAACTCTGATGGATTCAGCTTTAGCATTAGGCATTTTTTGCTGAGCTGGAAATGTAGCTAAAAACCAAATCAAGACAAAGAATCTTTTGTAACAGAATCTGTCTTCTTTCTTACCAGCAGTAATTGGCAAACTCTACAAAATCTAGGGTAACACAGACAGCTGCGAATTAGTATTGAGATTTGCTGGCAAAACAGGTGGAAAGCTTTCTGTTCATTTCACTATGCAAGCCAGGCTTAGCGTAACTGATTCTTTCACATTTACCTCAGCTTAATTATGATTACTGCAAAGAAAAGTCTTCCGAACTCCCAAAGGTTCAGATGTTTAAAAGGAAGTCTTTGGCGCCTGGGTCTGTAAAAGTATGCTAAGGAGTAGCAAGTCAGCAATGAGTAGGCTTATGTTTAAGCCTACTTTGGGTCAGGAATTTGATTTTAAAGTGAATCTCTCGATTGTCCTTGCTTACTGTGCTTTGGGGTGGCCTTGGCATCCATAAACTTGTCTGTCTTGGGTAACAGCAAGCTGCAAGACAGACCCCAGGGTCGTACTTGATGTGCTCCAAATGCTAATAGGCGTCTGGGTTACAAGAACAGGGCAGAAGTGCTCTGAAGCAAACCCTGCTGAAATGTGTCTAGTGTGACCACCGGGTCTTCAGCACCAACATTTTCACCCTCCAGAGGTGTGATGCTGACTGTCCTTGCTAGTGCAGAAATAGCCAGGCTTGATCCTTTCGGAGCAGTGGAACACGGGATAACGTTTTCCCCTGCAGCATGGCATGCTGAAGTGCACATGAATGTACAGGGCCCCGGCTCATGCTAGATCCATGAGTTACAGAGGAAACAGTACTGGACAGAGAACAGCCTGATGGTTAAACTTGGCATTTTGCATGTAGGACTTGATCAGAAGGATTAAGCTTCTGAACATAAATCCTGCCTGGGCTGTCTTAATTTGTTTCTCCAGGAGTTTTCAGCATCTGGTTTGCAGGGAAGTTCCTGTTCCTATCCAGTTTTATCACCAGGCTTTCTGACACATGGCACTCTCAGGTGCTTTGCTGAAGCCATGCTGTGAATCAATACTTTGACCAAGCTTAATAAGGAAAATACTTTGAGAGGAAAATAGCTGAAAACACTAAAGCAGTAGGCGAGTTTCTGAAGAAATAGACTTACCTCAAACAGCCACAGGTTTCTGGGAAAGCATATTGATGGGGAAAAGGCTTAGGCATAGCTAGATGCTAGTCAGCTCTGTATAACATGCACATGCAGCAGTTCTGCATTGATGATGGTGCTCGTCAGAGGTTTATCCTCCTGCTGTCTTCTGTCATTTTGTTTACTTAACTAGCTCCCTAGTTTGTGCATCTAGATGTCATGATCACGTGTACATATGAAGTCTAACAGCAAGGTGTCCCGTGGTCAGAAGTGTTCACTGCTGTTACAGGTTGTACACACAGGTCAACTGGGGAGCAGCAGCACATCCCGTGTATGCTGAGGTCTCACCAAAAAATTTATGGGAATAGAATGAATAAATGCTCTTCCTGACTTGTAGAGTAGGGGGGGAAGGCTGACTTGTTGATAGCATAAGCTCAGTACAGGGCTTCCAGTCAGTATTGTTGTCCAGTTGCCAGAACTGGAGTATCAGCCAACATAATATGCAGTGACTTTCATTTCATAAAGTCCAAGTGGTGGTTTCCCACTGTTTCTCAGAAATCCCCACAGCTGTTCTACAACGGCAGTCCAATCCTGTAGGAAACCCAGGGAGCTGGCAGTTTGAATCAAGGAGAGCCAAGTCTTTTGCTTTAACCACTACCAGTCCAGTCATTGTGGTGATTGATGGGCCACTGTGAAACAGCTTTGTCCTGCTAGACACACTTTGGCAGCCAGGAGCAAACATTTAAGCTCTGCAAGCAGTGAAAGAAAAAACTGTGAGAAAGTGCCATGTACCTGTGTGCCAAGAGCTCCAGAACAGCTTTACGCTCTAAAAAAAACCCTCACCATTTTTGTCTTCTACAAAGGTGATGACTTTCTCCCTTGCAGCTGCAAAGACTATAACCTTAAAGAACCTTCCAGCCCTCCATGCTTGTGCCTTCCAACTCCAGGCTGTGCTGCCAGAGCAGAACAGAGAGCAGAACAGAAAGCATAGGTTTTGGCTATAGCTGGGGTCCATGGTGCTCCATGTTATCACTCTGTCAGTTTGTGATTCTCTTTTGACCCTGTATTTTTTTTCCCTTCCCACAGATACAAGACAGTATCCGGTGTTTGTGGGTCACAAACCAGGGCGGAACACCACGCAGAGGCACCGGCTGGACATCCAGCTGGTCATGGTCATGAACAGGACCCTCTACGTTGCTGCTAGGTCAGTAGTCCCCGGCTTTGCCACTCCTCCCGTACTGCTTTCAGAGGAGGAAGAAGATGAGGGATATTCAGAGTTCCTCTCTGCCGGACACGTTATTTTTAGGATTTTCTCACATTCAGAGAGAGCTTTGCAGGCTCTCAGTAAGACATATTGGAAACCTTGTTAGTCAGTCAACTAAGGTTCAGTTTTGCAAGATGCTGACCCAGTCCTTTCAGGAGTACGCACCTCTCCCTCCCTTTGAGTCTGGCAAAAGGAAGTTGCCTTTTAGCCAGCTAAAAGCCCCACAGAGGAGAGAGTCCATCCTCATCCTGTGATTTTATTTGTGCACTCCATTAATGACGTGTTTTAGAGAATGAGTCTGATGGTGCACAAATGCGTGTTCAGATAAGAGTTATTAAACTGTAACGTTGCTGGCTTAGGCATGTTTTTAATATCTTAAGACAAAAAAAGAGGCAAACGTTTGCTGCTGTTCTTTCAATGTACTCAGCAAGGTTAATTGAATTTGCTGTCTGGTTTTTTTTGGAGACTATACTGTGCAGATACAAGCACATGCCTTTTTATAAAAATTGCATTTAAAGCCACCCATTCAGTTTGCATAGCTCAGCATGGCACCATCAGCTTCAGTGGAGCTACACCGATTTATACAGCTGCCAGCTTGGCACAGCTCAACCATTAACACTTCCCCTCCCTGCTTGTTGTTAGCAAAGGAGACTGATGATCTTAGAGTGGAAATTACCTGATGGATGCAGGATGAAAGCAAGAAGGGTCCAGATTAGCAAGGGTGGGTAGTCCAGTTTAGGAGCTCTTGGACCCAGATCCCATCTGGGACCTCCCTGCAAGCTGCCCCTCCGGTAGCAGCTTGTTTCCTGCACATTCTCTGGTCCTTCTCCTCCACTGGAGAAATACACACCCTTCTGCTGTGCCACAGAGAGCCAGGCTGTTGATGCAGATGGGAGAAGTGGTGGGTGGGATGGCCAGGAGGTGAGAGGGAACAGCTGCTGAACAGGCAGCCTCTCACCACCAGCCCCATCCTCAAAGCCCTTGGCAGCCTTCGGGAGCTGCCTGGCTTCTCCAATCAGCCACCCCCCACCTTCTGGGTGGTCGGATGTGTCCTGTGGTGGAGATCTGCCTGTCGATCTCCACTCGGCACCAAGTAATCAGCTGTGTTACACCAGCAGAGTCACCAAATACCATTTTTAGCTAGTCGTGTCCCTGGCTGCTAGAAGACCACACTTCTACCTGTTCCCCTACCCAGGCATTGCAGCTGTGCCGGCGAAACACGGCTTCTTCGTGCTTCTCGCATACACCAATTTGTACGGGGTCTGGGTGGCGGAGCACTGGGTTCTCCCTCGTGCCAAGCCCTTGCGTGAAGTCTGGACAAAGAGCGTGCATCCTTCCATGGGAGCTGTGGTGGTGTTGGCTGTAGGGCACAAAGAGCGGGCAGCCCCACAGCAAGGCCTCCCTGCACTTTGCCTGAGCTCGGGGATTAGTATTTTTGCTGCATTTAGTGTGATAATGAGCAAGGCGGGGGAGCAGGCTGAAGGGGTTTGAAAGGTGGTGGCAGGATTTCCTCCTTTTCATGGCTGAGTTCCCTTTGCTTTCCTTATTTGTTTTGCTTTAAATTAGGAAATCATTTGCAGTTGGAAGGTGGTAAATCCGCTTTGTGGATTTTGCTCTGCTGTATTCATAGTTTGTTCCCAGACTGAGATTGACGCAATTAGACTGTTGCAGTGCCCCAGCAACTGGCATTACAGCAGGAAAACCCAGCGAAACATTTTGGGATATGAAACCACTGTGTGCACAAATTAGATAAAGAATGCTAATATTTGGGGGATAGTATATGTACTGGTATGTGAATATGCATTCTTACATATTGTATAAAACAGTTTACTACAGTGAGAGTGCTTATATATTCCCAGGGTCTTGTGACCTACAAAAAAGAATAAAGACCTGGTCTGTTTCGTACTTACACAAGCACGAAAAAATCTTCTTACACTTTTTTTCCTTTGATAACCCAAAACCTCTTTGACATATTCTTTTCTCCCTCCACATGTTGCTGAATAAAATCCCTGCTGGGCTGAGAAACCTATGTGATTCAAGTTAAAATTCAAAGGTCGTTTTTATGTTTAAGTAATAAACTTCAGAAAATGAGTCATCCTTTGTTAACTAGTGTGAATGAAAGTTTATAACTGCAATACCTCATCTCCTTTAGAGGTAGTAGTAAATCTAGAGACTGAAGCAAACGTGTATACAAGTCAAAGGTGTTCCTCAGAGTTTTGTAACAAGATTCACTGAAAACTGTAGCTAACATAAATCCCTTAGCTGTCATATCAGATGTTGCTTTCATGCTGGTTTCTTTAGACGTTGAAATATAGTGATGCTAAGCTTATGTTTGTACCCAATTATCTGAAAAGCGATCAAAACAAATTATTAAACATTGAGAGTTTTTATTTTGGAGCGGTTGGGTTTGGGTTGGGTGGTTTTGTTTGTTAGCTTGCTTTAGAAAATCCAGTGTTTACTTTCAAGACAGTATCTGTGCGCAGGAGTGGACAAAGTCAGATTTGAGAACTGCTAACATTATGTTACTGAGCTACTGGCACAGAACAAAATTTCTGTCTGTCAGTTGCTTATTTTGTCATACAGGGTACATGACTCCTGTATTAGCTATTACCAAATAAAATTTTTTGTGTTGCTTCATATAGGCTTTATTTCATGTTATCAGGCAGAGATACCCAGCCAATATAAATCAGAATAACTCGGCCAAAGCCCATGAAGCCACGCTGTCTGAATATCTGGCTTGCAGCCTGCAAAGGACCAGCTCTGTTCTCTTTTTTCGGTGGGAAGGGTATTCCCTCACTGCCTCTCTCACACTCACCCACACCCATGCACACACCCCCTTTTCTAAGTTTGCCATGTCTCCTCCTCCCATTGTCTTCTCAGGTGGCAGCTTTTGTTCACATTTTCTGCCACCCCTCCTGTGTATGTACAAAATGGCTTATTGAGCCCATGAAGAATCAGGATGGCTCCCTCCTCCTTTGCAGTTACACATTTCCACACGACGCACTGAGTGGCCAAGGGTCATGCACAGCCGGTGGCATTATTTAAATTCCCTTCCTCCACAAGATTATGCCATGGCAACAAAACTCGGTTCTGCTGACTGGAGGTGGGAAAAACGGAAGCTCTAGGATTAAGTCAATTTGTGTTAGAATAACTTAATTAGCAGCGAGCTGTACACATACCACAGCTAGTAGATAGTAGGAGTTGGGCAACAGTGGGAAAAGGAGGGCAAGGACAATCCTGCATTGTCTGCGGTTAGAGTCCTCCCCTGAATTTGACAGCTCTTTCGTTCTCTGATGACATTGTCAGCAACGGCATGAGAAAATGCTATGTAATTTGCCTGATACTAACCCTCTTTCAGATGGTCCCGCAACTTAGCTTCTGAGTTTTCTTTGAGTGGTTTCCTGAACCAGAAAGTAAGTCCTCTGAAAGCTGTTTTTACTGAGAGTGGAAACTAAATAACTCAAGACTCATTCTGAGTGCCACCACTGTATTTTCTAATTGTCTTGTTCTAAAAGAAAGCATCATAACCACTGGAAAACAAGACTGGTGATTAAAATCAAGAGCTGCGCTGGAAGAAGGTTTTTAGAGTTCCAGCCACACCTAATTTGCAATTCCAGATGTTTTGTTCCCACTTTTATATAGTAGGAGTGACAGCAACAAAGACTGATGTACATAAAAATGGAACCGTGCAGTAACCTATGAAGCTGGTATCATGCTAATAGGTAATTTTAGTCCAGCACCAACCCTGACCACTGCTCTGCCAGTAAAGTCAGGCAAATAATAAACTGAAGCATTAAACCAATCTTGGAAGTAAATGACAGCTCTGGTTTTACAGAGTCTGGAGGAGAAGAAAACCCACAGCTCCGCAGTTTGGCATCTTACAAAGCAAACAGCCTCAAGCGCCACAGCAGACAGTAGTTTTTTAAAAGCCAGTTCCCCACAACAATGCTGCCTCTTTTCTCCATGTGAGAGGTGTTGCTTATTCCTCTTACAGCAGTATTTTGTGTTTGCTTTATTTAAGAGAATAGCACTGTTTCCCCAAAACCCAATAAAATGAAGCTAACCTTGAGCGACTGGAATTCTGTACCCTACTTTCAGCAGACCCCTCCAATGCTGTGGATCATGCTCCAGCTGCACAGCTTCCTGCATTTTAAAATAAGCCAATGTTATTTCAAGGAAAAACGAGATGCTCAGTCCCAATTCGATGTGGAGGTTGCTGCAGCATTGTGGGTTGGTGGGGTTTTCAGATTTTAGGTTCCATACAGAGATGTCCTTGTTCTCAGCTTACACAGAGGAGAATGTTCAAAAATATCTCTTTACCTGAATAGCTGAGTCTATTTCCTCTTTCTAAGGAGAGATTGGCAGCTAATTGTAGAGAGGGACAGGTTCTCAGGAAAACAGGAAAGTAGGTGGAAGAAAGAAATGTGAACTTTTTTCAGAAGAGTATTTTACAGTTTAGTTTAGTTTGGCCACTGGTGTGTGAAGACAAGAATGATTTCTGGGAATAGTTCTGTGGCTGTCGGCCTTTTGCCTACCATATTGTCAATCAAATTATCACAGCTGAGGTTAGACACATAATTTAAAAAAAAAAAAAAAAAAAAAAAAAAGAAAGAAGCATTAACCTCTTTTTAACCCTGAATGGCTAAATGTGGCACATTGACTGCTAGCCCAGGAATCTGGCAAAGGCTGCCTAAAAGCTGTTGCAGCTGATTTCAGGATATGCAAAAACATCTGCATGCTAGATCATGGCATCTGCTGTAGGACCTATAGAGCAGAAATTATATGAGGCTCATCTCCTTTCCAAAATCTCATTTGTTCAAATAATTGCTTTTGGGAAAGAATCTTGCTTTGAAGTTCTGTAGCATTTTTCTTTTTTTTCTTAATGGGAAGGAAAACAGTTTATATGTGAAAGTGCTTTTCTGGGAGAAGCAGGCAATGCTGCCAGTAATGTTCCCTGGTAAGACCTGTGATCTTTTTTTGAGTGGATTATGGATTATCTTGTGATAGATAGCTCTCTTCATAGAAAATGAACTGTCTGACTACTCCATTTGACTTTGCATTCATTTGCCTTTGTTTACAGGGACCATATTTATACCGTTGATATGGACATATCACATACAGAAGAAATTTATTTTAGCAAAGTAAGTAGCTTTTATCATCATCCAGAAACCAAGGACACTAGAACAAGCTTCAAATAAATAGGAAGATGGCATTGTTTCAAACAACTTGCCAGTGCAGCTGTAAAAACTGTAATAAGCAAGTAAGATGGCATTGCTAATCATATTTGGGGAAAGCTAGAATAGCAATCATGTCCTCTGTGTATTTCTGATAAGTGATTTATCTGGGCTGATAAGCAATCTGTACTGAAATACAGTGAGGTCCCTGATGGAACATCTGTCAAACATCTATTCATTTATATTCAGCAGTTTTCTATAACAGCTATACTATCCCAATTAAGTATACAGAAACTTTCATCATAAAAAGCAAGTGCTGTTTACATATTTTAATGCACACAAATTTTACTCACTCATGCAAGTACTCACTAAATAAAATCTTATTATAGCACCACTTTGTAGATGTATTCACATTATCTCCATGGGAAGTTGCATTCAATCTAAGAAGAGCTTTGTCTGCATTACCATTTTTTGTATTAACATAAATGTACTAGAAATAACCTCTCTTCAGGTCCTTTGCATTGCATTCACATTGTGCAATAGTGCCAAACACAGCCTTGGTCCAGCAGAAGTTCATACGAATTTGGGCATTGAATGAATTCCACTGTAGGAGGGGAGAGTTTCATTATAACTATGAATGATGCTGAAGATAAGCTTATGCCCAGTTGCTCATCAAAAGGTGAGGGCACAGACTTGTAATGGAAATAAACATCCATGGTTACTCTTTCAGTGTGGAGCCCTTCATGAGCACACTGTGCCTTAGTTTACTGGTGGGAACACTATCAGAACTATTGTGGCAATAGTGTCTAAGGTGTTACTCTCTTAGGCCGTACGTTTTAAATAAAGTTTTATTATAATTAATCAGCCTACCATATTTGACCACTCCTGAAACTCACTGCAAAAATATCCAGGCTGGGATTTACCTGTAAATGTTCTGGAGAAAGGGTGTTAGCAGATAAAGTCAGCAGTGTCTTGATAGGTGGAGGGCTCTCTGAGCCTGTTAGCTGAATCGAAGTGATAAGAATTACCTGAATTTAATTTCTTTGCTAATCTAAAATGTTGTCTTCTAGAATACATATTTCATTTAGAATCCAGTTAGGGCTTATAGTCCATAAATGTTTATTCTGATGTGCAGAACGAATTCAAATCAAAAGAAGAGAGCATCTACTACTTTTAAGAAAAGTGCACATATTTTTGGAAGTTGGCTTATTGCTGAATTCCATTGGTTTAGTCTTTAAAAAAAAGGGATAGGTTTCTAGTCTAATGAGTAGATGGCAACACAAAATTAAGTGAATGCTCCACATCACTGATCTTTCATTGTTGTGGTGAATTAATCATGGAGAAAGGGTGCAGAAAGCTTTCAATAAATATATGTTCAACAGCTATTCTCCCCTAAGGGACTTCTACTTCTGAAATCAAATGCAACAACCTCTGGGCTCTAATTGATTTCTTTCTTGATCCTTGCAGAAATTGACATGGAAATCTAGACAAGCTGATGTAGACACATGCAGAATGAAGGGAAAACATAAGGTAGGCAATTTTCATTTCTTCTGCATCTGCCACTTTAGTTTAGTTGCTTCACTATTATCTCAGGCTGCTGGCTGTGATGTGGAATGGATCGTGCCATTCACTTCTTGCCAGTAATTGCTTTTTTCATCAACTTACTGAAGGCTTTAATTTGCAAAAATAGTTTACTTTTAATGTGGTAAAACATTATGACAGGAGGCACAGCAATATCCTGAAATACTTAAAGCACTGAGGATTTTGGACATAGTGCTTAGTGCAATGATTTTGCTTACCACTGCCTCAAAAGCTAAGTGCTGCTGTCCATCCTCCTGCAGGAATTTACTGAGATGTTTGGGTAAAGCATCAGGAAGCATGAATGTGTACGCTTGTAGAAGGACTGTTTCTCACACCAATTTCACCCTACTGTAACCTATGACTAGCACAAGTGGTATCAGATGCAGACTCTGATTCTTTACACCTGCTTCCCCTTCTAGTTACAGATGCTTTATGCCAATACATTGCATTGGTGATGCTACTGTCTTACAGCAAGAATAGATGAGAAGATCAGATTTTTCACTCATGAGGAAAGCAACACCTTTCAAACAAAGTTCACCTATGTGAACAATAGCAAAATCTGAGCTGTAATATGGGTATCATATCTTCAGTTCTTTGTAACCATTTTTAAACCACTAGAATATAAATCAGTTGCGTCTTGCTCATTGTCAGTTAAACATAGTTGAGATAAAGCCCAGAATATCACAGTGGCTACCAGCCAATTTCATTTTAAACCTGACGATGAAATAGCATGGCATAAAAACTAAAACCAGACACCCAAAATGCAGTAGTTAAAGTGCTTTTTATTATTTTTCTTCAGGATGAATGTCATAATTTTATTAAGGTACTCCTAAAAAGGAATGAGGATACACTGTTTATCTGTGGAACAAATGCATTCAACCCTTCTTGCAGGAACTACAAGGTATGTGATCTGTTTATGGGGTTTCCTTTATGCCTTGTCTTTCTGTTGGATTTATTGTGACTATGCTGGCAACAGCATGAGGTTGTCATTCAACAGTGCATCATTCAACTCTAGCATTTATCCTGACTCGTTTCAGTGCTACAGACCTCAGTGTTGAGTGGATTTCTGAGGACTGTTTGCATTCATTACCTACCTCTTTGCAACTCCTGCACATCAAGAGTTTATTGCCACTTTACATTGCCCTCCATAGGTGCAGAATCCTTCAGATCCCTGCTTGGGGATGCGGTCACACCTCAGAAAGTTCCTCAGCTTGTCGCTGAACCCCACATCAAGTCACAGACTGATGCTGAGGGTTACCTCTAGGGTAGCATGTTTTAAATGTCTCTATTGTGCTGTTCTCAATCCCAAAGCCAGTTCTCAAGATGCTTGAGGGTTTAGCACAGCAAAAGCTGAGATTAGTGTTGGGGGACCCCACAGACAGGGAAGCTGTGGAGGTCCTATGGCATTGTATGCTGTAAAAGTGGTTGACAGCAGATCTCCACAGGGAAAGGTACGGGAGGAAATTGATGTGTTCCTCACTAGCTGGGGATCTGCAAAGCCAGAACATTATTTAGAGCAGTGTAGAAAACTGTGCTGGTCCATGGACACTTCACATTAATTCCTTGACCCCAATTTCTTCCTTTGACATACTGTGTCCCTGTTATCTGCATTTTAACAGGGCCCATTTATTCAAATATTTCCCATTTTCTCAGGCTTGCACCAGTACAATCTGATGTAACCCTCAACGGTGGGTGTCTCTGGAGTAGCTTTGAAATGGATTTACTTAGGCTTTTGATAGCCAGACTCTTCTTTTCCAGGCACTGCTATGTCCAACAGGTTGTTTCTCATCCTTCTTTAGGAAAAATAAAACAGCTTGCTAGTGCTGCTTCTGATAAAGTCACGACACAATTCTCATTCATTTCATTGGTTTCAGAGTTGTTGTAGAAACCAGACTAAAGGCATTAACATCCAGGAAAATGATTGCCTTAGTGGTATTTGCTGTGACTGCTGCTCTTCCTTGCTTTTTCTGCAGTGCTGCTTTACCTTGTTTAGCCACTGTGATGGCTATAGTCTAGGAAACACAGGCAAGAAATTCAGGGTAGTCTTTTCTTTCAGTCTGTGGAGGAAGAATCAGATCTGAATAAAAATACAAGCCTGTGTCTTGGTAACTGTGTGGTACAGATAGGTGCTCTGTTAATAGCCATTTCTTCTTTTCCTATTTTCCTTGCATCCTGCTCCTAGCATGCAACAAAGCTTCTCGATCTCAGTGCTGGTATTAGTCTTCCAGCACAGTTTGTCCATTTTTAGCTCTCAATACTATTAATGTGGCTAACAAATCTCAACCAGTCCCCTTGCTAGAAAGCTGTCTTTTAATACAAATACAGATTTCCTTGGCATCGTGATGTGAGGGATATGAATCGCCCTCCTTACCCCTGCTGCAGGTGTTTCATTCCCTGTGATGGATGCATGGCTTCCGCAGACTGCCTCACCGGTTTGCTGAGCTGCAGGGGCTGGATAGTGATACCCCCGGGAGTCAGCAGAAGGTCTTTCCAACACCTGCCCTGACTTTTCCTCCATGTATTTCTGCATTATATAGAGAAAGCACTAAAGATGTGCCAAACAGAAAACAGGGCTGTCCCTCCACCCAAACAATGGAAGTGTTGATGAGCCTGTGGTGTGGGTCTCTGTGCAAGGAAAGTTGCTCAGGGCTGTAACTCGTTTCGTCTCACTATCATGTGAAATGCTTTTCAGCCCTTGAGTAAACACAACTAATTCCCTTCAGAGTGGATTTTGACAGGAAGGATACTTGACAGAAAACAAATGATGACAAATTGTCCACTGGAGGACTTGAGTGCTGTAACACACAAGCGAAAAGTTGATTGGAGTAGTTGATGGTGCTGGGTGTCTTATTTTTCGTGCTCTGTGAATCTATACTGTATGTGATTTATACAGTATGAGCTGCTCTAGTTACTTGAATATGCTAGAAAGATACTTATTCCCAAAATACAGTGGTATAAGAATCTTAAAAGAGGTAGGAGCTGTACCTTTCCCCTATAGCTCACTGAACCTTCTTGAACTTAGCGTAAAGTTGATCTGTGTATTTGTATCATTATCAGTGCCCGGGGTGAATTTATTTCCCAGGAGTTACACTTAAGCCTCAGATTTTACAATTCCTGCACAGATTAATTCTTGCCTGATGGTAAGAGGATTTCTCCCTGACACAGACTCAACTGATACAGTCAGACTTGGAGAGCATCCTTCTGAGTATGCAAATCAGGGAAGAGAGCACCACTGTTGAGACTAGAGCAAGAAGGATCTCCGGACTTTGGGGAGGAAAATGCACACACAGATAATTGTCCTAGTGTTGTTTCTTCTGACTGCTGTGGCTTGCAGTCTTTTCTGTGTATAAGAGCGCTTCTGTTGGATCACTGTTGAGGATAAATTTTGAATCCCTGCCAGAACCACAGACCACATAGCCTGCTGCAGTTCAACAGGAAGCTTGTGTACAGATAAAATATAGACTGAAGACTTTTGTAAAATGTGTCAGGGTAAGAGTGATTAGCTGCAAAAGAATGACTGACTTATTGGATATATTTTCTTCAGACTGATTTTATTTAACACCATGATTTTTGTCAGGTTTTTAATTCATAGTCAGGAGCACAGTTAGAGAAAGGACCTTCCTCCCTGCCCAGAAAAGAAGAAACACTGTCATAAGCCTCATCCTGGGTAAAAAGTTTTGTTTCTCTATCTGAGGAGCTCCCTTTCGTTTTTCAGATGGATACCTTGGAGTTTCTGGGAGATGAATTCAGTGGAATGGCCAGGTGCCCCTATGATGCAAAGCATGCCAATGTTGCATTGTTCGCAGGTAAAGTGATGGAGATAAACTTTTTTCTTTCTATCCTGCAACCAGGCTCTGCATAGGACTGTGTTTCTTGAGTCCAGAATGCCAAAATCTAAAAGGTGGCCAAGGGAGTGAATAATGGCGAAAAATAGGGGGAATGAGGAAGTCACTAGCATAGAAGCCTTCCCTTGTCTGGGATTGACTTCGCTACCACAAACATTGCCTGAAACTTCAGTTTCCTGGTTCAGTATTTCTGGGATTTGTGATAATATGATGCCAGACCAGTGTGAGGCACCATTTCTGGCTGCATCCAGCTTTTGCGAAAGTCAAGGGAAGTCATGGCTTGAGTGAACATTATTGAGGAGCAGGCAGGATTTGCTCTTTAACAACCGTAAGCTTAAGTTAAGCTTCATAATAAAAGGAGGCTAGGGAACATGCTGTGATGTGCCCTTTTCTAGATCTAGAAGGATCTAGAAAGCTGATTTTATTTTGCAGCAGAAAACATCTCAATGTGG
This sequence comes from Elanus axillaris, assembly GCA_026212715.1. NCBI lineage: Eukaryota > Metazoa > Chordata > Aves > Accipitriformes > Accipitridae > Elanus > Elanus axillaris. Next base: position 17,033,214 of record JANZLQ010000079.1, on the reverse strand, counting down.
TGGTACCAGCTGTTGTAGACAAAGGAGGGAAGTGTGTTGGTTAATAATGATTTATGCTGCACGCAGCAGAATACAGTTAACTGATTTCTACTACAATAGCTAAAAAAAAAGTGAGTGTTTATTAATAAGGTTAATTTGGGCTGTTGATTATGTGGTATTTTTGTACGTCTCTTCGTGAATTCCTGATTAAATTGTTCCTTTATTGAACTTCTCTTACTGTAAACCTTGCCTATCTTTTCTTAGATTTGGCTGTAAAATAGGTGGTAAAGATAATACAGAAGCCACTCATGATAATGTCAGTCCTCTTCAGCAGGTGTGATGCTAGAACGCAGAGCCTGGGTGCTCACGTGGAAATACTTCAGCTATTCCTTTGAAGATTTAAGAGTGTGCAAGTATTTCAGCCACTCTCAACTGAGTCTGTGGCCAGAGGGCTTAATTAAGCACTACTGTGTTTGAGGTGGAATCTGCCTCACAAAGGAGAGATTTTATAGGAGGTTACAATTTTCTTTTTCTTTTTTTTTTTTACTCTTTATAGTGTAAATAAATCAGTCCTTTTGTTTCAAAAATAATGGTGATGATAGTGGTGATACTATATAATTTCTTAATTACAGTCAAAAGAACATAAAGTGGAAATTATCTGATTGTAGCAGTTAATTCATAAATGATGGGAAGAGGGAGACACCTTCAGAGAAAGTTTTACCCCACGTGTCTCAGATTCCCTACCCTTAGGGCAGTTTGAATGACCTTTCAGAAAGGCCTTTCTCACTATACTAGCCAAGAAAGGGTTTATGACCAACTTAATATAAACACTTACCTTGCATAAAGCTGAAGTTTGGTAAGATGACTCCCACTCTGTCACTGAAGAATTCCTGGCATTATTTGAAAATAAAAAGAATATTTATAGAAGTGATCATAATATTTCATGATGACTCAGAATAAACTTGATACTATTCAAGTGAATTCATGTAGAATATACCTTGTAAATCTGCTAGCTTCAGAAAATCACTGTTTGATATGCCATACATAGTGATCCCCATGATAACTTTTCCGAGTGCAGTGAAAAATATTTTCAGAGCAGTTTAGGGCACTAATCCAGGTCATCTGAGTCTGTTGGGTGCACTTACATGAATATGGCTCTTCTTGCAGCCTCTAGCTATTACAGCTGATATGTGCGATTTGTCATTGGTCACATAGTCTTTAGGAACTTGGCAGGAAAGAAAATAAATGTGTGATTGTATTAACATGAGTTCAGACATCCATATCTAAACAATTCAGCTTTTAATTCTATTTTAAAACTGTTTTTAGTATCTGCTCTCTTTTTTGGTAATTATTTTTTTCTGGTTTTGCTAAGGAAAAAAAGCCCATTTTTAAAGAGCCAAATAGTGATGGGAATTGTGGGACTCAGAACAAAGACTACAGTCCTGCTAATAAAAAACAGTCTGATTTTTAAATCTTAGGCTGAAATTAAACATTGTCTGTAAGTGCAATGAGGAGATCTTAACGAATAGAAGCCTCTCTGCTTTGTCCTCGGTATGTTCTCAGTGCTGACGCCTTCAAGGCCCAGTACCCAAAATAATTTCTGTCAAAGGAGATATAGGCCATTCTGATTTTTATGTAGACACAACAGAGACACAAGCTGCTGTCCTCATGCCACGGTGCTTGTGCTCATATCAGACATCATGTTCCAAGACCTGTCTCACACATGGAAACATACCTGTACAGTTACCGTGACCCACAAACAGATTAGCATTTAGAAATGTTGTTGGAGCTCATGCTTTTACTGATAGCTTTGCATCGTTCGGTTGTCCTTAGGGTGCCATTTTGTAGACCCTTTCTTACTGCTTGTCCTCTGGTTCTTTGAGAGAGAGGAATGCATAATTCATGCAGGAAATGCCTAAAACACATTGTAAAAGAGAAACATAGATAGGCCATCCTCCTCCATCTCTTTGCATCCCTGTTTCACCTGAGCTCCCTGCACGCTATTTAATTTTTTCCTAGTGATCTTTGGCAGAGGAGAAGTGCTCTCAAAGGGAGAAATTTGCATAAGTGTCAATTAGCTGACAGTCCCAAAGACCTGCCTGGTTTGCCCTCCCAGTTAAAACTAACAGTTCTGTCGCAGCTTCCCCATATTTATTTTGCTCACATACATAGGCAGAATTTATGAGCATTGAACCAGAGATGTGTACAGGGAAACTGGATAAGGTAGTTCAGTATGACTTACCTAAAGCGGAGAAGAATTATGCCATAAGGTTTCTTCTCCCACAGCATCCCTCTGAAACTACCGTTTTGAAAACTGATGACTTGCTTGTTCAGTGCTCAGTCCCATTTACCTAGCTGGACTTTTTCCCATCCATGTTTGTAAGGAGATTGTGATGATTTTGTTTGCCCTATCTCATTTGACTGGTGAGAGAAGGCAATTATATTATTTCCAGTGCTCCTCCCCTCTTGTTTCTTCTTTCCTTCCTCCCCAGAGGGAAAGCTGTATTCTGCCACAGTGACCGACTTCCTTGCAATAGATGCAGTCATATACCGGAGCCTTGGAGACAGCCCAACTCTGCGGACAGTTAAACATGACTCAAAGTGGTTGAAAGGTAGATAAACAAACAAAATGAAAAAAGTGGCATCTCTGATGAGAGTCTTGGGTTCCTGACAGACCTCTCTGTCATTTCATTTCACCAACGCTTTCTGGCAGCAAGAAGGAAGTAAATTACATCTCTTGCTTACACTGATGTGTTTATCTCTTTCCCTCTTCTCCTGACCCCATGTTACTGGACCTGACAGAAACTATGAGCATGGTAGATCAGAATATATATTCCAGCGAGCGTTCCAAGCTGAAATCCATCAGTTTACAGCTGTTGGTTGTAAAGGTTGGAACTTGCAGGGCTCGGTGTGCTTGGGCTGTGTTTGAAAATATTCCTGCCCCAGCACTGTTAGGTAACAGTCAAGGCTTCATGAAGCATAGAGGGCTTGTCCTGTAACATTAAGATTCATCAATGAAAATAAAATTATGGGAATATTGCACAAAGCCTTTCTTTTATGGTTCGTAGGGATTGTACAGCTGCCATTGAATTAGGCAATTTCTGTGCTCTAAATGCCCTCATTGTTAAGAACGGTGCTGTTTAGTTTCATGTAGGCGTTATGAATAGTTAGCATTTGGAGTGATTTTAACAGTGAGCAAAGCCATAGTTTGAAGTCTTTTTCTGCATGCAGAAATGTTTTGCCAGGTGTCGATTTTAGCTGTCCCACTTTGCTTGCTGCTACAGACACGTGTGGGCAGAAACAGTTACATGGTTTGTTGTTCCCTCCACACACAGCCTGCATGCCATAAAGAGCACTGCTTGGACCCCTTGGGCGTACCATTACGTATTGCCTCTTTACCTTTCCTCGTACAGCGGGGCAGACACGTTGGTGACAAACCCTTAACTACCTTGCAGGGACGTTGCACAGACTTGACCCCAGCTGTCCTGTCCCCAGACCGTGATTCTTCATGGTGGTGATGCTGCTAGTTCCAGAAACGGAGCAAGTTTACCTAATGCGGGCGTTTCACCTTTGGATGTTCAGTGTGAATGTATTTGGCTTCTCTTTGCATGCTATATGCTACACGTGGTGCCTAAATAGGATGTCTGGGTTTTCTTTCTAGAACCATACTTTGTCCAGGCAGTGGACTATGGCAATTACATTTACTTCTTCTTCCGGGAAATAGCAGTGGAGTACAACAGCATGGGAAAGGTAAGGGCGAAAACATTGCCTTGAATGACTTTGTCAGATTCAGGAGGAGGAAAACATATGCTATTCTTGTACCAGTGCTGTTAGGAGTGACCTTGAAATGAGAACTATAAATCATGATGACAAGGTCATCATTTTGAGAAGATTCTTATCGCTCAAGCCAAAGGGTTGGTTGGAGTGAAGCATTGCACTGTCTTGAAAGGAAACAGGGTGGTTTCTTATGGTGACGGTGCATGCTGGAATTTCTTTTCTCAAATCGTAAAAAGCACAAGGCAAATGTAATTAGTTTGGCGTAGTAGGTAATTGTTAAAAATGGATTCCAAAGCAGGGAGATATTTTTCTTTAAGAAATCTGGAGTGCTGAGTAAAGAGGGGCAGGAATTTTGTGTTCTGCCGTTCTGCAAAGAATAATTAAACACTTTCAGCTTTTTTGCTAATTTCACAATAGCTTTCTGACTAAGTAGTCAGAAAAGCTGACCAAGGTCACAAAGGTGGAGGGCAGGAATAAAAACCCAGCAAGATTTGCATAGTTTTTAAGTGCTGAAAACACAAGAGTCAGAGCAGGCAGCGTGGGTTGCAGGGACTTTGAATATAAAATGTGCTTTTGTTTGGGGAAATAGAAAGCTAAGCAGTCTGTATGGAAATGAGTTTTATATGGGTTGAGAACAGATCTCCTGAAGGATTTATGGTTGTATAGTAAATGCCACAGCCTTATCTTTTATAGCACACTGTTCCAAAGCTGAATTTTTCTCTGTTTCTTCTTTGTCACAGATTATGGAAACGTGGGATTAAATTAAGCACCTTGCTGTGTTATTCCAAATGTTCTAAAAGTACCATTCCAACAAAATATTTTAGTTCAGCCAAACATTTCATTTTCTCCATTATTTTTGCTCTACTTCTTCCAGGTAGTTTTCCCAAGGGTGGCTCAGGTTTGCAAAAATGACATGGGAGGATCTCAGAGAGTGCTGGAAAAACAGTGGACTTCCTTTCTCAAGGCTCGTTTGAACTGCTCAGTTCCTGGCGATTCACACTTCTACTTTAACATACTGCAGGCAGTTACAGATGTTATCCATTTCAACGGCCGGGATGTTGTTTTAGCAACCTTCTCCACTCCATATAATAGGTAATGGGCTCAATAACCTTTTACCTTCTGTTTCCTTTATGTTTTGCTTTTCACTGCAGTTTCTATTTACTTTATGAATGTACAAGAAGTGATTGCTCATACAATGTAATTATTATGTACCACACACTTATCAAGAGTTTGTGTTTCATTTTAAGATACTCTGGTACTGCTTACTGCATTTTATACCTAATAATTTAGAGCAGCTTTCAGCCATTTACTGTCTGGACACATTCCTTGGATGAACTTTTCTTTACATGGGAATAATTCAGACCAGCCACCAAGAAGTTTTGCAGCATGTAACTTGCAGAATGTTATTCCAAAGAGAAAATATGATTCTTTTTTTTCTCACGGAGAAAGGGCTGGGTCTGTCCTTTTAACATCTAAACCTCCAAGAACTACATTAGTACTCCTTCCCTTTATTTCATGCATCCCTACTGACTCTTGCATTTTCTCCCAGGAGAGTCAAGATCCCAAGCTGTCCTGCTGGCTGGGGAGGAGGTCCCAAGAACATTTGTATTTCATTGTTCACGTGGTTTTCCAAAAGTTCATCTGCAAAGAATTTATTACCATTACACATTTTAACATGTTTCTCCAGAAGTTATTAGAAGAGTAACCGTATCTCATTATTGAGGTCTCCCAGAGAAGTTAAAAAAATAGTAGCATTCTAATTAAAAAATATATTGCTGTTTCACAGAGTAACGTTTGAGCTGAAAGGGGAACTTTATTGCTGAAATTCATCTGGTTTTGCTGTATGCTTGCCACCTCTTGTCAAAGCCTGACCTCAGTGAGGTCATGCACAGAACTGACTTCAAATGAGAGTAAGCCCAGGCCTGTAATGTATAATCACTGCTTTTAACATCAAAACGATAGGAACTGCAATGGAATAATTATGCCACCAATAGGGAATACAGGCTTAAATTATGATGATCTCTTTTTATGCAGACTGGCTTAATAAAAACAAGTGAACAGAGATTCAGCATCAGAAAATAGGTTGTATCTTGAGATTATCTCAAAATTGAGATTGTCCTCCCCCTCTGCCAGTATTTCCTGTGGTGTCTTGTGGATAATACTTGTTCTTAAATCCTGAATTTTATAATCTAAGTACTTGGTGTTAAAATCAAGGTACTATTTTATAGGCCCCAGTTTTTGCCAGACATTGAAGATGACAGGAACGCGCATAGGCTTGGAGAAACCTCATTAACAGACCTTCCTCTGACATGGATGCATCTTTCTCATTCCTCCTCCAGTGAGGAAAAGCTGCAATAAATATCTGTGATCTGTGGAACAAAGCCTCGCCCTAGAGTGAGCTAGAAGAGATTCCCCAGTTTAACCTGAGGTCACCCGGGGTCGGCACTGGTGATGGGTTGTAGTCCAGTGGCTGGGAGATGGCTTGGCTGCGATCCACAGTAGTCCATCCTTATGGCTTTATCACACTGTGGATCTGCAAACTGCCATCCTCAAGAGTAAAAGCTGTTGCAGTCTTCTCACCGCAGCGATCTCCCCATCACTGTGTAGTTATGTCTTGAGCACAGTTCTCAGCGCTTTTAGTTCTGTATAGGACACCTCAAGATTTTAAGGTTGTTTTTTCTCTAAGGCTTAATTTAGCAAAGTGCAAAGTCTTCTAGCTGGTGTGGGTCTTGATGTGTCTTTTAGGATGAGGTCCTGTGTGTGACCAAATATACCCTTGACCAACTCTTGCATCAGCATACGTGTGGCTGCCTCCTTTTAAAACTCTTGCTGTGTAGTATTATGTTAATACAGATCTTTGAAGTTTCCCTCCATATAAGAAAAAACATCTGTGAAGGTCAAAATAAGACTCCCTACTTGTTTCCTTCAGTAATAAGCATTTTGAAAACTTTTAATATTCAAACAGTTATTTTTCTACAATTTATATACCTTTATGAGTTTAGTTTCATTCTCTGGAACAGTGTAGTTCCTACCTTTTTTCTTTGGTATATAATAACCTACTAGCTAAAAGCAGGATTGAAAGCCTCAGCCAGCTGTATTCATGCTATTTACCTGATAAAATCAAGTGGTGAAAGTCAGACACGAATACAGTAGTTCATGTGTAAAAAAAATGAAAGGTGGATAAATGAATAATTCATGCTTCCAGGCGACTGACCATGGGAAACCCCTAAACCTTTCAGAAAGTATGTAGGTAAGGATATAATCACGTTTAGACAATGCTATCATGCAGTTGCTTGCAAATAATCAAGAAGTTGAAATTCACAACTTTATGATCTAAAAATAAAATTGAATTTGCGTCTTTAAGCTATTTACACCTCATTGATTTAAGCAAATCCCTGAGCGTAGTTAACTCCTGTCCGTTGGGAAAACTAGGTGGAGATCAGGCTGTGGGAGGATGGAGTAATAATCTGTAAATGCCAGGTCAATGGCATGTTGCAGCATGCTCCCAGTGTGATCAGCACCAACTTCTGAACTGTCTGCAGTGTATTTTTGACACATGACAGGGACTGTGAGAATTAATAGAGAGATGTTGTGACTTACAAGAACTTAAATTCCCAAACAATGGGCTCTGAATGAGACTGGCTATTACTCCTCATGCATCGCCAGTGGTACCCAGAGTTTCCCAGATTCTTTCCCTTCTTCAAGATTATTGTAATTACTTCTTTCTATAGAGGCTTTGAAACAAATTGTGCTGGCAGGAGCTGTCTGCTGATTGGTATATTTCAGGCTTTTCCATGGGGCTGGCTTTTCCTGTCAATACTCAGAGGTTACAGAGTTCAGGATTGAGTAGCCTGTGACAGGAAGACTTCTATACAGCATGTTTTTCACTCAAGATTTTATGCATAACTGCAGAATGAGTAACAATTTCTGGGAAATGTCACTTTGCAGCATCCCTGGCTCTGCAGTCTGTGCCTATGACATGCTCGACATCGCCAATGTATTTACTGGGAGATTCAAAGAACAAAAGTCTCCAGACTCCACATGGACACCAGTTCCTGATGAACGAGTGCCCAAGCCCAGGTATGTTTCATGCATAGTGATACTGTTCTGTTCCTGTATGCGGAACAGAGTAATTAGCTAATTTGAACAGCCTTGTAAGGTGCAAATACAATTGAAGATACATGTTGTGACAGTAAAACAGCAGTTGAGTTGCATTTGGGTCCAAGGTATGCACGTGAGAATTTTTCTACTTAAACAAGATTTGTGTAGCATAAATCAGGCCAGCATCAGATCCACTTGGTCCGAATAATCTGTCACTTAAGAGTGGTGTAAGTTACACACCTGTTGCAAATTGGTTCGGTAATGGATGTATCTCATTACAAAGCCTGCACCAGTTCTGCGGTTTGCTGTTCTGTGGTTAACATGCAATTTATGTGCCACAGAGGACGCATCATGAGGAGAAGAAAACAGCATTCCATCAAAATGGAGATTCAGTTTACCTCGTTCTTCCTATGAGTTGTTTTCCCTGCTTCCACTTCCCTCCTGTTTGCACATGGCTCCTCTACTACATTCTCTTCGTATTTCCTACAAGAACCCATTTTGTACAAGTTGCTGTTGATAGCCATTTGTTAACTCATTTACACCAGTGGCGTTTTGCTCTGAGAATATGATATGAATGTAGACAAAGCAAATTCGTTTATCTCAGTCAAGCTCTACCACTTTAGTGTATGTTTTACATCGCTTGTGATATCTTACACAACTCCAGAAGAAAAACACATCTGAAGCTCTGTGGTGGCAGCTGAGCTTCTGCCTAGATCCAGATTTGGCCCATCATGTCTTAGAGTTGCTGAGTACTGTATTCCTGTGCTGTCTTTATTCTGCAGTTGTCGCTCAAGAGAAGAGAGGTGGAGCTGACTGGAAAATCTGGTAAATTCTGTGTGTTTTCAGTCTGAGCCTTAATAAGGCACCTGCTAGCACTGTTGCTGGATTTTATTCTCATTTTTCCAGTGTTTCAACAACTCATTGACATGATGGGCTGCCTTGGTAGTGCGAGGCTGCACCAGGGCTCCAAGGTCATATGTTCAGAACTTACTCAGAGAACATTGGCAGGGAAGGGGGAAAGGAGAAAGAGAAATCTTCTCTTTTAGTGGGAAGGAAGAAGAGAAGTTGCATTATGAGTTTGTGGGATGAGCCAATAGCAGGCTAACAGTTATGATGAAGACAGGATAGTACTGCTCCTTCTAAGCCATCAGGAGATAATGTGAACTGAGTTGGTGAACACTGTTTCATGTAACATTTGGCCATAAACCTGCTTAATAGAAATAATCATTACTTCTAACTCACGTTGAAATTCATGAGAGGCACAAGATGCCTTTGAAATAAGGTCATTTTTATTTGGATTTCTCAGTATGGTGCAGAAACATTAGTGCTCCTATTGATCCTAACATTTCTCAGAAACATACCAGAGCATTTCAGGAGCCTCGCTTCCTTTTCTGCCAACGTGCACAGCAGGGTTTACTCAGTTTTATGTTTACTAAACCAGTTTTGAGATTAAAACAAGATTAATCCAATCATGTGATTAGGATTTAGGAGGAAGTAGGCCTTCAGATTAGATATACAGAAACCCTAGGCACTGCGCTGCCAGAAGGCATAGGCTGCTCCCTAGAGTTCTCTGGGGAATGTCACCTCATGAATCGGTGCCCTTGCAAGGACCCAGGAGACCAGTGATGCCATTGGTTTCTCCTTCTTCCCCTCTATTGCTAATTCAATATGCCATTACAAGACAACTAAAATATTTTGGATACGAAGAGGAAGAGCACACAGTCTCTGCATGGTGCAGCTGTGTGGAACCAGACTCACTGACCCAGCTAGTCCCCTCCAGTCCTGTGCTACCTTCCTACATAACTTTTAGTTACCTAAGGTTTGAATATTTATCTAAATCTGAGTTACAGGTATGATGGGACTAGTACTATATTTTGTTCAAGTTGGCATTACTGTGTTGATGTCAGTGGCTCTACCCATGTTAGAGCAGATGAAAATTGGACACTGCAGCATGTTGATGAATGGGTGGTCCATCTTTCATTGTCCCATCTCACAGTGGCTCAAAGCCTTGAAGAATAGTAGTGCTCTAGGAAATGGGGTCAAATGGACCTTTCGCTGGAGAAAATAACCCACAAAATATTAATAACAGGCAAAGCATTTTGCTGCTTCTGGTGTAGAGATGACCTGTCCAGGCAGTAAAGTTAAATTACCTCTGAGGAGCAGGGTAGATTTTAAGAATAGAGTGAGCAGATTTGCATTTAAGCTGTGGAAGAATAATTAGATAACATTTCAATGAAAGTCCTCAATGTGCTACCATACTGAAATAGTCTCATCCAAATTGAAAGAAGGGTAAAACCAGTGCTTTCATGGATGCTTGCTGGGTTTTCTTCTCCAATAGTCCACTTTCTACCAGACAGGACCGAAAGCAGAATTCTTTCACACATTCTAAAAAAAAACCCAGATTCCTTCTGTATGTTACAGACTGCTTTTATTCCAGGAAAGAGCTGTCAGCTAGGCACATTGCAGGTCAGAAAATACCTATGCCAGTAGGCAGCATCAAGCCAAATACATACATGCAGTGATTAGGTTCCATGTGAGGATAAACTACAAACTGTGTATGTCACACTCCTGCTGAAGAAATGCCTTTGTGCTTTTAGATGACATCTTAAGTCCTGTTGAGTGAAGATAGAGCAGGATTTTAGGCTTCCCCTGAGGGGATGAACAAGTCCACCAGACTTCTCAATCCTCCTTTCAAACCCCTGTAATGCACATCAGACTTCACTGAGGGCCCCATTACAAAATGAGATTTACACTAGGCATCAAATAAGTGTTCTGGCTTTACCCTCTTGTTTTATTTAGGCCTGGTTGCTGTGCTGGCTCTACATCATTGGAAAAATATGTAACCTCTAACGAGTTCCCGGATGATACTCTGAACTTCATCAAAACACATCCACTGATGGACGAGGCTGTACCTTCCATTGTCAATCGGCCCTGGTTCCTGAGAACAATGGTCAGGTATGTACCTCCAAGTGGACTCTTGTCCTCACTGTAGCTGTGAAGTTGTGCTAATAGCCTTGCTGAGAATACTCTCAAACTCTGTAAACATCCTTGGTATGCTGGGCATGAATCCAGCCAGCAATGATGGCAGCGCTGAGCAGATGCCGCAGAACTCCCTGAGCAGCTTTCAAGATAGGAAAAAACCCTCAGTCCTTTCCAACCACACTGTGCTGAAACCCTACTCTTGGAGGAAATGCCTTGCGGGAAAGGTTGACCCGCCTGTTGGCTCATGGGTCAGTGTTTGAGACAGCTCTGTAGAAAACTTTGGGCAAGGATCAGCAGACAGCCCAGGGATATGTACACAGGGTACAAACATGTCTGCCAGGATATATTCACAGGATATGAAGAAGTCTGTCGGGATATGTACTGGTATGTTTTAATGTTTACAGAAGTGTACAGTGGAAGTAATCACATAATCTGTATCCTTTCTATGGCAACAGGAGAAAAATAATAATGAATATATTGGAACAAAGACTTATAAATCAGCAAGCCTCAAATACACCATCCCCTTCCTATCAAAATACATTCCCACTCTCTACTGCGGTCACTATACTACTTATCTACTCTCCAGTTGTGAACAGAATAATGTGACTAACTTTTGCCATATTTTCCTCTCTTCCTCCGTACAAGGGTAGAGTTTTGTGCCAGGCAGTGTTCAGTTCTGGAAGGGTCTGACTTAAGTAATGTATCTTCTGTCAGGTTTTTACGCCAGGTTCTGTACCTCCAAACAAAGATGAGAGCAGCAAACTCTGCAGAGCACTTTCCTTTGATTGCCAGTACCAGATAACTGGTACCAAGTCACCAGTACTTGTTTTCAATAAATCATGTCATCCCAAGATTTAATATCTTCTCAGCACTGAACTCACTTAGTGGCAGTTGTGTGATTATTTTAGTGAAGTAAAATGGTGTTTACTGTCTCACTGTTGCAACTGGCACGGCTTTTCCTGCCAAAAAGTTGAATGTAGATCACTTACCATTATTGCTGCTTTTAATGGTACAGAGCTTGAAATAAAAAAAAAAAAAAAAAAAAAATCACTGTGCTGATTTTCTTCCCCTGCCTGAAGAAGTCATCAGGCTGGTACTTTACTTTTGGTTGTAAGGATAATTCCTAAATGGCCTCAGATTCTTAGCACCCCTTCAGTTTTCTGCAAACACTTCTGCTATCTATTGGACATATGGATGTGCAGACAAACACAGGAAAATTCCCCACCATTTGGGGAGCCAAACTGGTACAGTCTGTGTTGACTTACAGGGTTATTCAGCTAGGAAAAGTGCTTAAATATGTTATATGGTTGCTAGAAGGCTACCACACAATTTTCTGAAGTGGAAAAAGTGATAAAATAAATGCCAATCTAATCCCAAGTGATGCAAAATGCTGTATTGTTATTCTAGATACCGCCTGACCAAAATTGCTGTGGACTCTGCTGCTGGGCCGTATCAGAACTACACTGTAGTTTTCTTGGGATCAGAGAAGGGAATCATCCTGAAATTCTTGGCACGGACAGGAAACAGTGGTTTCCTAAATGACAGCCTTTTCCTGGAGGAGATGAACGTTTACAATCCTGAAAAGTGTGTATCTGATTCTTTGTACTCACATATGGGTGACTTTGAACTTCAGATTTCCCAGAGACTAGGTTGTCCCATGAAAAGGGAAGTGGTTAGAGAAGCCAAGTTTTCTGAGTAATTTTAAATTGTTTGAGGAGGGGATGTCTGCTTATCAGTCTCTACATTGCAATAAGGTATTTTTTATTCAGTATGTGTAGAAAATAGCCCATCCTATGCAGCAGTTGATGGGTAATTAAAAGCGAAATTCTGCAAAGGAAGATTAATTTTCTAATCCTATGAAAAAACCTGATTCCTCTCCAAATAATTCAACAACCAGCAAGCCACCCTCCAAGGGAAATTTCCCACATTTCAGCCTTACTCAAATATGCCTAAGGGGCCTTTGAAGTGGGCCATAATCATGCAGAAATTTCAGCTACTTTGAGTGCTGGAGAAAAATAAACACAAAAAATGAAGGGCCCTTAGAAAGCTTGTCTGGTGTGCTGTGTCTTCACTTCTTATTCCCCTGTCCCATGCATTTTTAATACTCGCTTGTATGTCTATCAGTGTTTTCAGTGGCTAATGTGTGTTCTTTTTCCTTGGCTTGTTCAATTCTACCCTTCTCAGGGTTTTTTGTGGGAGTTTGGGGGGGGAGGGGAGGTGTTCAGCTTGAGGAATCATTAAATTTTCATCTGGTTTCCCGGCAGAACTTATTTATAACCTCTCCTCACTTTTTTTCCAATCAGGTGCAGCTACGACGGCATGGAGGACAAGCGGATTGTGGGCATGCAGCTTGACAAGCCCAGCAGTGCCCTGTATGTCGCCTTCTCCACCTGTGTCATCGAGGTTCCCCTGGGACGTTGCGAGCGTCACGGCAAATGCAAGAAGTATGTTGTTTTCCCATGGCTGTCAGAAGCCCGCGTGGCAGGCGTGGGGAAGGCAGGAGGGCTTACGGATGCCGCCTTGTGCTCTTCTTTCTCCAGGGCCTGCATAGCGTCCAGAGACCCTTACTGCGGATGGGTGAAGGAGAGCGGGGCATGCACACAGCTCGTCCTTGGCTCCAAGTGAGTAAGGGCTGTGGTGGGACGGGCTGCGAAGCGCTGGCGATGGCGCCAGGCGGTCTTGGGCAGAGCTATGTGAAACATGGGGCTCTTAGGGAAGGAAAAATGTGGGAAGTGTTTGTTTCTACCTTATTTGCATTCTCCTCTGAAATGTCTCACAAATTTTTTTGATGTGAACTCTCAGCTGATTGGTAACTGCTGAAAGAGGAGGAAGAAGAAAATGAAAGAGCTGTACTAAGGTCCGCGTGTTATTGAAAGGAGGGAACGGGATGGGTATGTCTGGACCAGCCCACACTGGAGCCATCACAGCTGATTAAAGAGGCAATAGAATCCAAATTAAATTACTGAAGCAATTTGTCCACTGAAAACAAAACCAGCCTTTCTAATTTACTGTGCATCACTAAGAGGAATCACAGAGCACAGTAAGAGCTTAAAGCAGATTCAGAGAAGTGCTGGATCTCCCCTTGCTTAACAGCAGAATTTAATTATTTTATAATGATGAAAGTCTGTGAAGGTTTGTTTAAATGTGGTTACTAAAGCCTCCTTGCTGGGAGCAGACCCGCTTCAGAGCTCTCGTTTCTCGGCCACATCTGACGCACCTCATTGTTGCCCACTCGGAGGTACAGCTGTACTTCCTCAAGGTAGTGGTGGAAGTGTAGCGCAAACATCACACAACCTCAACAGCCCCACAGCTGGTTCCCCTTAACCCTGCTTCTGTACATGTCTTCAGTGTATAATGGATGAGTTACCATGCCTGTGCCTGTGTCTTGTTCTTAATTAGCTATTTCAATTCAAGTTGTTTTGTCCACCAGGGATGCTATAGTTATATCTGTCTGTATATGCTTTACTACAAGAGCGTGGACTGTTCCTGACTGGACATTTGGTAGAATAACATTAAAATGCACCTGTGTCCCTATCAGGTTTTCTCAGCATTCCGAAAGTTCTTGAGTCTTTTTGCACTTCCATAGCAAGTTGTAGGGGACTGCAGGTTGTCTTTCCCCAGGACAGTACCAACGCAATGTGTTAGCTTCCTGCTCATGTCAAAATATTGGTGCACCTTGTCTACTATATGGACAAGTTAAGGTAGGGTCATAATTGCTTCTGATAATACCATGTATTATAGAGTTAACAGTTTAAAAAATATAAATGTTCGCCTCCCTTGACAACGAGGCATGCTAGTGGATTTAAAAAAAGTAATAATAAAAAGGCAAAGCATCATCAGAAGCCAAGAAATCATTTATCAATGACGAATAACTCAAATGTCTATGTTGCAAATTTTCAGCCTTTGTGTGGAAGTTCCAAAGAAACAGCCAGTTTCACAGTGGGGCTTTATTTCAATGTTGCACATGTGATAATTTCTTTCTGATAGTGCCTGCGACTGTTACTCATACTGTTTTGTTTCTTTCTATTATTTAGACTGGTATTTGAACAGGACATAGAACATGGCAATACAGATGGCCTGGGTGACTGCCAAAGTAAGCAAAGCTTTTACCCTCTATTTACCATGTGTCACAGCATCCTTCTGAATGCCTCAAATCACCATTACCTGTCCAGCGTTCTTTTGTAGCAATGTAAGCCACAACAGGGGCAGGAACTGTGGCTAACAATGCAGGTCCAGAAGAGGAACGGTTGTTTAAATGTATTTAAAGAAAATAGCTCAGGTGGTGTGATTTATACAAACATCAGACTTCAAAGCAGTTATATAGTGAGAACACCGCAGTTCTACAGGATATCAATTATAGCAATGACATAATGAATTAAGTATTCATTGCCTTAATTAGCCATGGTGGTTGGATTGTTTATGTAGATGTATGGAAGTGTCTTGGTTTCTTGGTGTAGACTATGACTTGGGCTACATTCCCATGCAGGACAGGGAGACAGTGAACTAAAGCTTCAGTTTTGGATCCAGATCAAGTAGTGGCAACTACTTAGTTTGTGAATCTTGGTGGATTTTATACACAGGGTGGACAAGATAGTGCTATTAAGGGTCAGGTACTACTGACTGCCTAAGAAATTTTGATGGCAAACCTGAGGTACTGACAGCATGAGTTGGATGCTTAAGCACAGTCCTTAAACATTTACATTTTGCACTGAGATGCTTAAAAGTACACAGCTTGCACTCCATAGAAAGAAACCTGCCATGCTGATTTCTGAGCCTTCAGGAATACCAACATCTGTGTTCAGGATAGCTCTCGTTCCAAATGTTCTTGCCAGGGTTGGTTTAATTCTGAGCCCCAAATATTATTTATGAACCTTATGAAATCAAGAATCACATTCTTTTCAGCCCAGTTTGCACTGATGCCTGTAGATGCAATAAAACTGCTGAAGCTGAGGAAGTCATGTACAGTGAGAGAGTCACCACTTTTGGAATACAGAGCAAAATGATGGAGGGCTAGAGTGTGCCATGGGATACAGTGCAAGCCAGCTCCTCTGGGAAGCCAGAGCCTTCTCATGCCTTCTGCATCCTTGTTCAGGAGCCGTTTATTACTGTGATCACTGTGCTTGAGGGAATACAAGGATTTCATCCCCCCATCTCAGCTACAGCTGCCTCTGCCCTAAGACAGGGTTATGTAGGCTGTCTTTAAGTTTTTTGAAGGAGGTGTACACATAGTCCCTCCCATGCTCCCTGTAAAATGGGCTAGCACCAAAATTAGGTCAGTTCCCAGCTGGTGCAACTTTGCCCTTTTCAGCCAGTTTTGCTCTCCTTGGGCAAATAGGCTAGACAGGAGTGAAGTGTACCTGATATGAGTTAAATATAAGAGAAGGGTAGGGAATTATTCAAAAACAGCACACTGTGCTCATGGAGAGAGATCTGCTCCTGTGCAGAAAGGAGTAAAGCCCATATCGTGCTTAAATCCCTCTTTAGCCCTGAATGATGCATTGAACATTGACACTGCACAGGGGTGGATTTCACTCCCTGCTAACCCAGCTGATCTTTACTTCATGTGGTCTTGGGTCCTGTGAATTTTCTCCTCATTGACTCACATTGCTGGCTGCATCACTTGTAGTGTGTTGCGTTAGATTAGGACTTGCAAAGAATGCCATGGCAGGGAGGACACTGGCCTTCCCACTTGGTATCCCTCGCACAGGGCTGGTGCAGAACACTTTCAAAGCCAGACATTGTTTTCAGGTATGTCTGAATATTAGTTTTGCCTGGATCCTTAGGGTACTAATAACAAACATATAAATATCAGCTGAAGCATAAAAGTTTGCTAGCAGCAAACTATTAAAAGAAAAAATGACAGAGAAATAATGATTTTTCCCCTGTTATTTGTCTTTCAGATTCCTTCGTAGCCCTGAATGGTAAGGAAGTTCTTAGTTTCATTATTTACTGACAGCAAATCCATTTTGGAGGAATCACTTTTTACTAAACTTTTAAGTATTTTCATAGTTTTGTTTTATTTAATGTTTCTTCCCAATTTATTTTGTTCATAGACATTTCAACTGCTTCACCTGATCATGAAATGTCTTACGACACAGTGTATGGTCAGTTTATGGGTGTTTTTAAAAATTCTCCCCAGACCCTTGTGTTAGCTAGTAGTTCCTGTACTCAAATAGCTGTTAGTTACCCTTTTTTTACTTGTTTTGTCTTGGTTTTGAGGGCCTGATTCACTAATCACAACTAGGATTCAGCCATACCTCTTGATTTTCAATCCCTCTTTCCTACTCCTCCCTCAAAACTGTCTCCATTGAATTAAACTCAGATATGGCCTATTTTAATGGCGTGCCAGCAGACATGATTAAGAGCATGCTTCATCTGAACACTCAGACAAAGGAACACTTGGGTACTGTGATGCATCTTATCTGCTCGCCAGGAAAAACAAGATAGCAGCTCATATCCCACTCATGAGTCGTCCAGGCTGGTGTCATGACTGCTACAGCGGCCAGTCAGAGGTACCTTAGGGGAAGGAGCAGAACTACCCCTGTGTTATAGAAAGATACCTCATAAGGAAAATTAACCTGTTACCCATGTGCGTTGAGGCTGGGTTATGACTTGATTCCTGAAGGTTCCTGTCACCTCTAGGGTGAGTCATTTGTTGTCCGTGCTTGCAGTATCTTAATGCATGAATGGGCCCTGGTCTGTGAAAAAAAAAAAAGGGATTTGCATAGCAAATTAAATGACCTGAGCTGAAGAGGAGCATTAGAGTAGCAGTTTCCCATGAGGCAGCTGTTAATCTGTGCTCACAGTACTTTCCACCACTTTGTTCTGTATATTTGGAAGTGGATTACGCTGGTACTTGGGAGTGCAGAATAAATGTCTTCATGAGGAATTATTGCAGAATAAATAATCACTTTAAGTTCAAACCTAGACTTACATTGCAATAGTTCCTCTTTATAGACATCCTGAACAAAGACAAGTACTCACAAGCTAAGAGGATGTGTGGTATTGCTCCCAGTGAAGTTAATGGCAAATTTCCATGTGGGATGGGAGCTTGCTTGTGAAGTTGCTTTCACGCTGTACAAGACCAGCAGTTCATCAGAGCTAGGGCAAATTCACCTTACATTTGGCTAAAAGTAGTAAGAGATAGGTTAGTGTGCAGTTGCGATGAACATTTAATTGATCCGTTCATCTTGTGCCTGCAAAATATGTAGGTACAAAACAGAACCAATGACAGGTCAGTACAGCAGAATAGAAATAACTGTAGGCACAGTAACACTGTTCAACATCTGTAAAAATAAAATCAAATTCCTCATGTTGCTTATTACCAGGAAATGTAAAATGTGCAGGTGAAACTTGTTTGAAAGTATGATAATGACAACCAGTGAAAGGAACATACAAAACCAAAGACAAGCTGAGACTTCATAATGTATGGAGGACTCATGGTTTCATGTGCATATACAGCTTGTACTTTCTTTCGTTTGTAAATTGCTATATTTCCAATGCAGGGAGCAATAATTAAAGAACAGTAATAATAAAACCCATACTGCTGAGTTTAAAGATAAAGAAAATGGCCTTGGGCATAGTGCTGAAGTGCCAGAAATGTTCTAGGGTTCCTGTTTCTAAGTGCATTGATAGACTGCACAGTTACAGCTATGGGGCTTGGTTCTGGATCCTGTCAGCCTTCATATTAGCAGGGACTTTAGCAAAAGCTGGTATTTTAATCTGACGAAGAAAGCAGAAGAGTGATTCAAGTGAGCAGCAGAGTGAAAAAAGCTGCAGTCCCAGGGCATACAGGTAGCAAAAGGGAGTCCCTTTTTACTGTCCAGGCATGTCAGGCCCGAAGACAGACCCCATGAAGTAACCCACTCTTACAGTAGGACCGCACGGCCAGATGCCATGGAGAAATGCTGACCCAACATTAACATTGGTTCCTATTCATGCCCTGTCTTTCACAGATGATTTCATTGACCCTCCCCAGGTACATCCTGATAACGTAGTCTCTTCTTTTTTATGGGTTTAGTTAAAATACCCATTCTGATATTACTGCAGTCAGTCTTTCTTTTCACCTGTGATGGCAAAATATGAAAGGAAATGTGCTAGCCACCTCTGTTGATCTTCCACGCGAGGAGTGTAAAAAATTCCAGCGTGAGGTAGTAAACCAGTCTCAGTAAACATGCACATGTTTGCTAACTGTAGTGACTGCTCTGAGTCATTTTTTTCTTGAGAAAATGAAAATTTTATAAATGGTGCATTTTAATGTTATTGAGTACAGTTAAATGCATAAGTAAATGGTATTTCATAATAGATTAAACCTCAGAACACTTGGATATACCAGCTTACCAACTAAGTGAATGCTCAGGGTGCTTTTGAATCCAGTGGGCTATAAATATATAAATTTATATATAAATATAAATATATCCAAAGGCATCTGAAACTCCAGTTGCAAAAGAATTCTTAAGGCCTGATTCCCTTGATTTACTCCGCTATAAATCATCTCGCTTTAACAGACTTACTGCCAATCCATAGCAGTGTGAATGAAATGAGAACCAAGCCCTTAATCTTTGTATTCTTGGCATCAGCCTCCTCCTGAATTTGGCAGGTGGGCTCCCTTTTCTGGGGCAGCGTCATGTGATCAGTTGTAAACAAGTAAAGTGCAAAGTCCACACAGGTGACTGTTCAAGTGCATCCCTTTTGACACCCAAGGAGAAGATAGCAGGCTGAAGGTCTGGCAGCAGAAGGTCAGAGAGAAGTGATGCAAGAGCCGCATATTTAAATAAGGAGATTAGGCTGGATTCCTCTGCAAAATTGTAAGCAGCTTCAATTACCTTTGGAGACATCAATTCTTAGTGAATTGGGCCCTTATTTTACCCCCTAGCCATAGTCCTTTCTCCCTCTGTAGTATTGATTTAGCCTTTCCCTCTAATTGTCTAATTAGGTTGCTATAGCTGTTAATAGGATAGTGTGCAGACATCTTAACCTCTGAGATCCTAATGACTTGTGCTTATTAGAGAAACTATCAAATACGTATTGAATCCCTGTCTTTGTTTTAAACCTGAAAAAAACTGCTTATATTTTACAAGTGCACTTCAGAATGAGCTATATTCAGAAGTGCAGCCCTTCTGAATCATTATCCATGCCTGTAGACACTAAGTGCTTTTACTCTCCTTCTGTTACTTGATTACAGCACTCCAAATGAAAAGTTTTTGCAAATAATGGAAGCACCTAAAGCAGATTTTTTTAAAAGTGTGTCTATTTTGATTTTTACATGTTTGCTTTAAACAAAGAAGTTTCAAAAGCACTGTGTCTGCAGTTTTTCAGATGGTTTGTTTTAAAACAAAGGCAGAATCGGGTTTTTTAGATATTTAGGTATTAACTGATATTAACATAAAGGTACTGACCACATCTCAGATATGCTAAAGCCTCTTTAAATTGCAGCAAAGTCTATTTACACAGTCAGAGTCGTAAAAATGGTGTAATGGAAAAAAAGGCGTACTACGTGTTGCAAACTACACAGCACATTGTAAAGGTTTAATAATGTCTTTGTGCGAGAGGGCCAGGACTGGGTTGCCTGCCACTCCAAGTCTTTTCCTTGTTTATGAGCGAAACTTAACTAGCTCACACATTTGTGGTGCCACTCTGCTCAGGGGTGAAATTCACCCAGCAGAGCTGGCTATTTGGGCACTTACAGGACATAGTGATACTGCGTATGGGAGCAGCCACTGCCCCGTACTAAGTGTTTGCAGAACACATTTCTAACACAAGTGGGACAGGCTATTAAGTTCTAATCTGCTCCTGCCCTGCTTTCTCAAAATCAAGTGGACGAAAGTTTATCTCGATTAGGTGTGGAAGGTTGTTTCTCAGTGTGTACTAGACTAACACATTAGTAACAGAGCGAATAGACTGATTTCTCGCGTTTGTGTGAAACCCTTCTCTACCTAACAACCATCTGGTACACATTAATATCTTCACAAAGCCTTAGCTTTCCATTACGAAGAAGTTCTCTATATATTTGCAGCATATGGTTCAGGAAATCTTTTATATTTTTTCCTTCAGAAAATGTGTCCCTTAGGCATATATTTCCTCTAGATTACTGTATTAAGAAGTGTTTTTCTTTAAGCATACTTATGGCTTTTCCTTAGAATTCCCCCCTTAAGCACACCTAAAGTGCAAGTGTCTGGACAGATATGGGCATATAAATGCGTATGAAACACAGGCATAAAATATGATTGCTACTTGGCAAGATTTTCTTCTTTTTTACCTCCTTATCAAGCTATGACTAATTGCTTTCTTATGTTGAATGCAGCACTATTTGTAGGCTGACCAAATATTGTACAGATTATTGTGGTTGCTGAATGGGGTATTAACTTGGAGACTGGAGCCCCATGAATGCTGGCACTGTGGTTTAGTCCTTAGGGAAAAGAAGACATGGAAGTCTCATAATTTCCATTTTCTGGCTTGTTCTCTGTCCCATTATTTCTCATATTTCTTGGGGATGAGCACAGGAGTTGACAAGCCAAAAATGGTGCAGGGGTGAATGCTTTCATGCTCCAGCATATTCTTGCTCCAAGAGGGCACGTGTTTTCAGTTGCTGGACCTCTCTACCTGTCCTTTTGGAAACAAGCATCCTGCTGGAGGACTGCTGTGGAGCAGGCAGTACATTTGGATAAGACTCCATCTTCCATCTAACTGTGTGTTACCAATGCTCCCAGCCGTGCTGTGGCTTATGGAAATCTTTCAGAAATGGGTAATGTTTGGCTTCTCTTTTCTATCTGAGTGACAGCAACATTAAAAGCTCTGATTTCAACAAAATACAGCCTCTAATTTGATCTATTAAAGAAAGATGGCTGGGAGAAACCACACTTCCTATCATGAAAGGTAAAAAATAATCCAGTGCCCTTGACAGTATAAGCCTTCAGCCTGAGGTCCAGAGCTAAATTGTGTTAATGATTAGCTGTAGTAGCTGAAGGTTGGCTCTGTGGTGAGAACACTGTGAATTTGACCAATTTTCCCTGCTAAGCATACTAGTTACAGGAGTTAGTTGTGTCAATGCCCTATGCAAAACCCAGTCCAAAGTGCTGCCATATATATAATCCTGTGCCGAAAATAGGGGGTCCTCAAAAATATATGGAGGAGCACAGACATTTTCTTCCTCTAAGACCATTAATATTCAGCAGGACTTCTTTAAATCATAACAGCATCTTAATAGAATTTGCAGCTTTTTTTGCTGACTTCATCAGTAGTTAACCCTATGAAGCTGGTGAAAGGGCTGGATAAAACAAAGTACATGGGTGCATCAAAAAGCTTGGGAGCCTTGGTGGCCAACATTTAGGTTTTTGATCGCTGGACTGGAACTGAGGAGATAGGTTCATCAGCTGACTGTGTGCTTCTGAGAGCTGGGGCTGGATGGCTTTAGAAGCCATTTAAACCAGCCTTTTTGAGATGCAGCTTCCAAAAGCTTTGTGCTTATCCAGTGACTGTTTAAAATAAACTACGGAAGCACAGACTCTTCCTGCCCAGCTCTGTGCCCTCTCCGTGAGCCTTTAAATTTGGTCTCCTTGTGTTGCTCTATCTCTGCCCCAGCAAGTCTCAAATTATTTTTCTGAGCAGTGAAACATCAAGGGAAGGAGTGCAGAGAAGGTCCCTGCTGTAGTAGTAGGGGGTAGTCTGTAGCCTGGTGATTGGAGTCCTCTCCAAGCAAGACTCACATTTAAGGAAGGAAAATTAATTTGCTGGGCTGTTAAAAAGGAGGCAGGAGAAAGGAGAGCTGCTGTCAGTCTGTCTGGTGTTATCTGAAGAGAAAGCGTTATCTGCCATGCTGTCTGTGAATAATCTGATTCTGTTAGTTTGTGTTTGAGCATGTTTCAAAACCCCCTCTTTTGGCTGGCTCTTTCAGGAAAGTAGCTAAGGGGAAATATAGTTACTCCACATCAAATTAACGAGGCCCAGAGCTCCTTGAGTCCTGCTGAAAATAATTCATTTTGGTGCACGTGCCAAAAGGGAATTTTCAGAGACGTGTGCAGTTTTGCAGTTAAAATGTTGTGCTGTGGATGGAGTTTTGGTGCTCCCTCCCCAGAAGCCATGGTGCAGCCTGAGCCACTGGGAAGTCCAGGTTGGAGCCATCTTTCAGAGACAGTAGACTCCAAGCAGTCCGAGCATTTTGGGTGCTGACGTACTTCTCAGGATCTAGCTGCAGAGGAGATATGAGTTTACAAACGCGTCTCCGTCCCAGCCAAACCACTGTTAAAGTTGTGCAGTGTTTCCAGCAGGGCATGTCCTGTGTACATGCTGTTTGTTGGGGTGTATTTGATAGGCGAGGAGCTCATCAGCCTTATTCAGGACAACAGTAAGAATGTCTGGAGTAGTTGTAATGGAAAAAAGGCATGCGAGACCTTTGTTCAGCAGCCACTGGAGTCATGGGTTCTTGGGCAGATCCGCATAGTAAGGTGCTGTCTTCAGTGTCTCTCTGAGCAGAAATGATGCTTGGTTTTGTCCTTACCTCAGAGCCGTTTTGGACCATCAGCTCAGACAGAACTGATGGCCAGGTTGCAAGCGGGTGCGAGCAGCTGACAGGTCCCGCGCGTTTCCCATCCGGAGGAGATGCCACATTGTGAGCACACCGGTGCTGGGCAAGTCCTTCATTCCCTTGGGGGTGTGGGACAGAGAGCCACGGATGTCACCGTTTTGTAGCTCTTTGGGCATTCCCCTTCAGTTTTGGCTGTATTAGAAGTTGTTCTATTTTAAATTGGTTTTAAAATTGCTTTTTAACTAAGCCAGTACCAGACACCATGGGCCGACACTTCAGTGTCAGCCAGGCACGTGTACTGAATCCAGCCGAAGGATGCTTGACTCAGATGAAGTGTGCTCACCCTCTTCCACACGCATTTAACTCTGTTGAGTAAAAGCACACAACCGCCATCTCAGCGTCAGCCCAGGGCATGTGCACACCCCTTAACACCCTGATCTGGAAGGGTCAAATCCCCTGTTTCCTTGGGCCCGTGCTTTGAAGGACTTCTGAAACATTGCTCTGCTTGGCATAAGACGAGACGTTCACCCATCACGGAAGCAAAACGGTGCGTGCATTCCTGAGCGTGGGGAGGTAGCGTGGTAAGAGACTAATGAGACTTGTCTTCCCTACCTGTATTTATAATGTAAACAGGACACTCCAGTTCCCTAGTCCCAAGCACCACCACTTCTGACTCTCGCGCTCGACAGGGTTATGATGCTAGGGGACGCATGCTGGATTGGAAGGATCCGCTTGGTTCATCTGAAAATACAGATCCATATGTGGCAGTTTCATCCCATAATCATCAAGACAAGAAGGGTAAGGCCTTGGAAATGACGTCCTGTGGTGGCGGGGGGCGGGGGGGGGAGGACTAAAGTGTAACTGCTTCCAGCTGGCTCGGAGTAACATGTAATGAAACTCCTGTGCTATAATTAAAAGCTTATCGTAAAGCCTGAAACTAAACAACCAATCTCAGACTCAGTCCTAGATAATTCACTGCCTGAGGAAACCACACAAAACAAACAGAAGTGTATGCCTTTGCAGAGCGTGTTGTGCATGTGTACAGGAAGGAGGCAAACAGTGGGGATTTAGCTCTCTTTAAACTTGATCTACCCTGTTGATCTGGCAGAGGAAGATCCGTGGCTTCCCATTGTTCTTAAGGGTGCACTTTTATATTGCCTTTTTGTCTGAATTCCCAGGGCAGGACAGCAAATCTCAGCTAATTTCACTTTATTTCCGTCTCTCGACAACAGACAGAGATACTGAAGGTCTGCTCTAGTTTAACCATTGAAGTAAAACTGACAATAGTCCTAGCCACTGGGCCCAAGTCCCACTGTCTTCAGTGAGATCTGAGCATCAAATACCTTTGAGAGTGGGGGCTGTGGAGGTCATTAGCATATTTTAAAAGATAGGGAGGTGACTGCTGGTGGGGAAAGAGTCTGTGTTGCATTTTTAAAGCACCAAAAGGTTGGGAATTAGGTGTCACTTCACAGTGTTCAGCCCTGTGCTGAAGGACACTTGGGTCTAATACAAGTGACAGCCCTGTCCTTTGCCCTCCAGTCCCCCCTTGCTATACATACAGAGAACTAGGCAGAGAATTGCCTAAATTTGTCACTTGAACGTGCTTAGAGAAGAAGAAGCTTTTCTCCTATGTAAGGACAGTGATGCCCCCTAATTCCGTCTTGGCCCTCCATCGTTCTCCCAGCTCCTTTTAATCTGTGTCTCAAAGAGGTTAAAATGGTTCCTTTGTAAATAGGGGACTTAGGTTCAAATAGCTCCACTGCCTGGAGAGATCTGAGTCCTTGTTATTCTTCTCCAGGGTGTTCTTAGATTGCTTCTTTCAATCTCTTCTCTGTTGAAGATGTTTCACTCTGTATGGACTAATTAAGTACTCAGTGGGCCAGAAGGAGGATGGGTATGAGCAAAACTCACTTGCTGAGTGGTTAGGGCACTCACCAGGGGCAAGAACACACATGAGCTTCAGTCCTTTCTGCTATGAATACTTGATATAAAACACTTAAAATATTAATTGAAATGTGGATTCCAGTCTCTATTGTTCATGCATTTTACATGAAAAACTCATTAGACAAAAGCATCAGCTGTTCCTGGAGAAGCTACTGGCATGCCAGACTTGCTGCTTTGCGTTGTCTGCCCAAACTAGTAGGTTACTAAATCATATTCCTTCCCCTCCGTCTGACCCAGTGAATCCTGAATTCCCTGCATTGGCTGTGGAGACTTTCAGCAGAGGGTGATGAGCACGTTAACATTGCAGAACAGACTCCAGCAGAGCTGCATGAACAGCTGGCGGCAGTCTGGACCCAGACTGTGAACTCAGTGCCTGTTATTCACAACAGCCCCAAGTACACGGTGCCTCCCACAGTCCTGGGATATCCTGGATTTCTCACTGAACTCCCCAGGATTGACCTCAAAGAGCCTTCATGCTTCCTAGCCATGAAGGCAGCGGGCGTCACCTGGCTGGCCCAGCAGAGATGAAGCCTGAAGCACTTTTCAAGCTGAGGAGGCTGGTCAAATTAGGCAGGAGATGCCGTGAAATTTCCTGAGATGCAATGGCAAGCATTAATCTAGTAGCCTTGGCTTTTAGGCTTGATGGCAGGAAATGGAATATGAAGATTTGAATTCCCTCAGGCAGAGATTGTTTCCCACCTCCCAGCAATTAGCTTTTCCTATAAAAAGGGGAAAACTGCCATTTGCTCTTCTTCCTTCAACCGGGTTTTAAAAGTGGCCCTTGTTTAAACAATTTTTTTTCAAAGCAAAAAGGTGAATATCTAGAACCTGATCAGACTTATATGTGAGTTAAGCACACAGCTCCTCTGCAGCAGAGGAAGAGTTTCAGGCAGCTGCAATACTCAAAACTCAAAACCATAACTTATGGTGCAAGGGTCTGAGGGTGCTGAAGAGAAAAGCTCAGATTCTTAATTCCTGCTTAAGCTCAGTTTGAGCTATCGGCCTCATTTTTTTAATTCCTCAGCCCTTGGTCTTCAGCTGTAGAAGGGCAATTCAGAAAAAGTGATTTCTGGGTATCACGTATATAGACGAGAAAGGGTAGGTAAACCTGCATGCCCTTCTAAAGATGGCATGTGACTTACCTAGCACTTCTCTTTCCTCACAGCAATAAATCAGTGATAATGCTGACAGACAAAAAATAAGGCTTTTTTCTTTTTCTGTCCCGTCTGTTAGTAACACCTGGTATTCAAAATGCTTGAGGTGAGAGGACACTTCTTAGAAAATCCAGTGTTCCTTCTTCTGCAAATAAGTGATACCGTTCTCTCCTCCACCCTGAGAGGAGAGGATGTCATTAAGCAGATTTGATAAGGAAGGAAGGGAGGGTGGAAGGGAGGGTGGCAGAAGGGAGGGGAGGGGAGAGAGGGGGGAGGGAGGGAGGGAGGACAGAAGTTGGAATG
>JANZLQ010000079.1:16981016-17003323 GCA_026212715.1 Elanus axillaris | reverse complement strand
CCCCCCCCCCCCCCCCCCCCCCCCCCCCCCCCCCCCCCCCCCCCCCCCCCCCCCCCCCCGTGGATTTTCAAGCTGAAGCAAATACTCTGTATTTGATCTGTTTCATCATCCTGGCACTGTTAGAAGAAACTGACTGATCCTAAAAAAACCTGTTAGGCTAATGGGAGAATGAGTTGCACCATAGTCAGTTCTGCCTGGATGAGGCTCAGGAAGAGCTATAAACTTAAAGCATGTGTGCCTGGGAGGAAGCTATGCAAACATTGCTATTCTTTCCCATGTCTCAAACCATTATATGCACAGACATAAAGCAGATTGCAAGTACTTTGCAGTTCACTAACAGTTTCAAGTGCTGAGGAAACAAAGAAGATCGAATAGGACCAGATCCTTCACTTACTATACTTCTAAGTCTTTTGCCCACAGTCTAGTAAAATAGTGCTGTGAGAAAGGGAGTAGGGAATTTGCCCTGATTCTGTCTATGACTCTATAGCATTTGGTTGAGATTTGAAGTGAGAGGTTTTGTTATTCAGAGCTCTAGTGCTTCATAAAGGGATTTCACCTACATGAAACACAATGACATGGGACTTAATTCCATTTAAACTTTCATAGATCTACGTCTAGATTAAAACATACTTACTTTTCCCATTAGGATTTAATCAGAGGTTGGTGGGATGAGTCTGCACTGAACAAAGCCCTATAGATTTTCTTCCTAAAATGTTCTTAAGTAAATTAGCATCGGCTTACTGTAGACTTCCCTGTGTCTAGAGGGGGGGCCTTATTTACATTTGTCGCATATACTAGCTGCTTGGGTGAAATACTAAAAAAATCCTCTTTTTAAAACCAACAAACAAAAACAACCCTATATTTGTCTAGAATGGCTCTAATGAGCAACTTGTCTACGAACTGAATGTCTCAGAGACTAATCATAGCATACCTGCTGTGGAGCACCATTTTAGCTCCGTATCAAATAAATACCAGAAAGCCATTGCTAGTAATTAAATGAGACCAAATTTCTCAGCAGAGTTTTTAATGGCCAGATACCTGTGTGACCAGACCAGGCTAATAACTAGCAAACATGCCAGCAGATTGATGACCTCACCACGCTGGAGCCGCTGGTATGCTCTGATACACACCAGAGGGCTGCACAGTCAGGATTAAGGGAATACGCCAGACTTGTCCACAGGAATGACACTGATTCCTCCTCTCTTCTGTCTTGCATGTATGAGCTGTCTGCTCCCAGGGCTAGAGACAGGTAATCATCTCAGACTGCATCCTGAAGTTCAAACAGTGGCAATAGAAAACTAGATGCTAATTAATAAAATGGAAATTGTATATAAAGTTGGTGAAAGAAGAATGGTGGAAGGATGTTTCTGACAACAGACTTTCTTTGAACTTGTTTTCATTGTCTTTTGGTAAGTTTCTATGAGAACAAAAGCGAAGGGACAGAGGAGACAAGGCATGCAGAAAAGATGACAGAAACTAAGTCCACGGGTAGTGCCACATCCTTAAGCCAATTTTAATCAAACATGTGGATTGTAATAGAATACAGGGCAGTGATTTAGTGTGTCTTCTCTGTGACTAAGTCTTCTTTTCAAACCTTAGGTAAAAAAGCCCCAGCTCATTTACTCACAGATTTTCCATAGTAACCTTCTGAAAGTCTAAGGAAAGGAACAGTTTTCACACCAAAAGGTCAGCAAGGATGAGTAAATCAAAATAATGGAGGGGTTATATTCCAAGACACATCAACTGCCTGTGCCACACCTAAAGAAATGCCTATACTTCAGCACTGGCACTAACTTAAAATTTTCAGAAATCAAAATGTTTCTACGTTTCACTAACAGTTCAGATTTCAGACTGACTAGCAGAAGTGGAAACATGAGGAGCAAGATTAGAACCAAGGGCCATTTGCTATTTAGTAGCCAAAAAAAAGGACATTGTTGGTAATGGAAGAGGTTGTGTCAGTGTGCAACCGCTGGGTATGAAAACTATGAACAGAGCTTTTCTGTCCCCAGATTACGGGATCCTACAAATAAAAGAAGGGTGAAGTTTAAACAGAGCGCATCAAATGTCAAATGTGGCTGCAGGAAACAGCAGGTATCCTTGACCTGTAATTGTCCGCCTGCATAGATTTAGAGTCAGGCTATCCATTTCCAGGCTGCAATGAGCAGTAGAACCTTGTCTTACTAAAACAGGGAAAAATTGTCATTGCCCTAGGACCTTGATCTGCTTTTTCAATAAAAGAGGCCGTGTCTAATTTGTCAAGGCAGCTGCTCAGGGTTCAGGGCATTAGAGCTATTGTGTGACGGACTAGATCCCCAGCTGCATTCATCCACGGTCACCCGGTGAGGACAGCTCGGTGGAGGAACACAGACTGCCTCGTGCTCTTGTTCGACCCTTGCAGCGCTGACATATTTATCAAGGGCTGGGAATTTGCTGTAGGGTATGCTGGCCGCACAGGGACACTACTCTATCTGGAAATAGCAAAGCATAATTGGTAAACAGGATGTTAAGTAACACCCAGTTTAATTTTTGTGGCGTTTGTATTGCGTACAGGGAGATGCTGTGCCATACAAAGGTGCTGAATTGGGATGGCAACCTAGCCCTTTAAGAGATTTCTGAAACTGCTTTGAAATTTGAAGGGATATAAGAGCAGAAAATCTAGTAGCTGAAAGACACTTAAAGCGCCTTTTGATGTTAATGCCAGTGTACAATTAAAATGTCAATATGCTGTTAAAGATATTTGAATAATTAATTTTTCTCATATAGGATGTGCCTAGTTTCAACAAATGTATTAATTAATAGGTAGGATGTCCTGTAGTAATTTTAACAATGACCTAAACTTTGACGGTCCTGGTTCAGAGCACTTTTAATATGATTTGTGGACTGTGAAGTCTTTAATTACATGGCTCTGTACAAAACACCACCTACATTCTTCTCATATAGATAACCTTTTAGTGAATGGTATCAACATCCCGTTCAGTATGTAGGAAGGATCCTGACTGACTCTTTTCCTGTTTTTTCTTAGTTTTCTTTAAGACTGTGAAAAAGGCAAGCTTAATTCTTTATGTCAGGATGGGCTGGTGCTTACTGATTAACAGCATGCAGTTAATTAAAAAAAGAAAAACCTGGAGAGGGCATAATTTAGATTTTGCCATGTTAATTTTATTGAACTTTAAATACAGATAACAAATGTCATCGCATTTGGAAAGCAGTCATTCCTATGAATATCCTTTAGTTTAGTCAGGTGTTTAGGCAGGTGTTACTTCAGGCTCTTTAATAGTCATTTAGTGAGACACTCTAGTCTCTGGTATCCGATTGCTGTTGCTGTGATTTTTGCTAGATTTTAATCAAGTGTTGTAAGATTTTCTGTGCCAGTAGCTGAGAAAGAGGATAGGGAAAAATATGTTGTTATTCTCATGTTACGTAAAAGAGTCTTAAGGGCGTTTTATTGAGAGATTTTGAAGCAGATGATAGTGCAGATTTACTATTATATCAAAAATGTGCATCCTGACATTTCCGTGAGGGGAAAAAAGAACTCCATTGGCCAAGCTGTAAGTTTTTGAAAAATCTCAGTCCCTCATACCCAGAAGAGACTTGTCACAGTTAGGCAACTAAACACACAGACAACTCCGTTGTACATTGAGCATTGGTTCTGTGACTGATGAGCACTTTAACCACCAGCTGATAGTCTGACAGCTCTCCTTGCCCCAGCAGATCAGCATAAGTCAGAGTCCCTGCTGAAGTAGATTTTAACAGCTCCACTGGCATTAGAAGAGCTTAGGGCAGTTTATAGAGAAGTTGCTCAGGAAGCATTAAGAGGCATTTCTGGCACAGCTGTACAATACAGCAAACATTTGGAAACGGCTAACAGCACATTCATCACCAGCTTTGTATTGGCCAGGAAGAATACCTGTAATACTCTGAAATAGTGAGTCTCAGTGGATAGCCTCCAGACCAGTTCCAGCCTCCCACATCTACCAAAGTGGTTAGCCCTGGATATTAAACTGTAGTTCTCCCACCAGCAACCAAACATTGCTATCTTCTGTGAAATAGAATCTCAGATGAAGGTGCAGCTTGATAGCTTTATCACAACTGGGCATAAACTAGACAGTTCTTTCATATGCCCAACAAGGATTTTTTTAATTGGAAAATAACACCAGCTGCATGCTGTCAGTAATATGCCATCTTGTTCATGCTCCATCCCATCTTACCCACAATTGTGATAGAAAGTAAAAGAACAGCTGTTAAAAAAAGGGGAGGGAGGCAGGCTCATTTTTAAAGCCCTACAAGGCTACTGTTATTCACTATCTTGTTCTTGTAGAAAGAAACAGAGGCGGGGAGGGGGGGAGCCTGAAAGATCTGCAGTTCCTGAATGCAAACAGTACCAGCAGAGACAGGGAATTTAAGGGTGCACAGAAACACCTCCTGAACAGCAGCAGACCGAAGCCTTCATTAAAATAATTCCAAAAGTCTTTTGAGAAGCACATATTTTCCAGGTGTTTCCGTATTCTTTAAAACAGAAAACTATACTGAGTTCCTGTTTGGAAGCAAGCAGGGTGAGTGAGACAGAAGCCATAATGCTGGGTAAACACTGAGTACTGCTTGTTTTTAAAGTAGCTAACAGAAGTGGTCTTGTCGTGTGGTGCAGAAAAGGCCGTTGGTAGTTTCTTTGAGCCTGTGGTCAGCACTGGAGAAATTTTAATTCCTGCAACCAGCTTATAGCTCCCATCAGACAGTTCAACAATTCTCCATGTGTATTCATTGCTGAATGAGTCCCAATCAGAGCAGGAGTGCCCTCTGTCCCTTCTTCTGCCTGCTCTCCCTACTGAACGAACCTCTTGCATTCACCACAGAGCCTGCCCAGAAGTTTGGGCAATCACGGCTCATAATAAAGAACATAAAGAGCACTGCTTTTTTTTTGCAGATAGCATTTGGCTTTATCTCTACAAAACACTAGTCTCTATTCAGTGTCTTAAAGAGGTCTTACAGTCCTGCAGCACTCTATATGCTTTTTGTCTAAATATGACCAAGCTACAGGCAATGCCCCGAGGCACTCATCCAGTAAGACCAATTAACTTCCTATACCCAGGGGGATTTGTGTATCTCAGTGTGCAGCTCTCACTCATTGAACTAAATTACTAATACCAAATCAGTGGGTACTTTCATATACCCAGCGTCAAGACCTGGAAAGGCAATACAGTTCATCTCTACTTACTCATGGCAAGACAACTTGATAACATCAGCTTGCTTCCCTGAAAGGTTTGGTCTCACCTACACTGTGTTTAGAAAGAAGGAGGGGGAATAAATATGTATCAGGGAGAGAAGAGAGATTGTGATAAAATTTGTTAGGGTCCCAATGCTAGGAAAAAAATGAGGCTTTAACCTTTCACATGGCATTTTGTGTATCTGTAGATCAGTAAACATATCTTGAGAACTAGTCTACAGATACAAAAAAGCCAATCATGTTCCTTGTTATAACACCTATCTTCATGTTGATTAACTAGCAGTGCAAGCTGCCTGGTTTGCCTGCAGCAGTGGAGAATACTGTCTTAAAGAGAGCACATAAGCAGAAACTGAACAAACACTATGGTAAATCCAGAAAACAGAGATTTGATCCAGTACCAGAACTGAGTGGAAGGCTGGGGGAGGTGTATTGCAGAAAAACGGCTGTTTGTGAGATGTGTGATAAAGAAAATACACAAGTATGTCTGCCTGGCCTGCCACTGGACAGTCCAGAGTGTGTCTGGATTGGGTCTGAATGTATGTTGGAGAAGACACTGGTTTGCACACACTAGTGTGGTTAGGTTGCTGCTGGCCCCAGGGTAGCTTTCTTGGAGCTGGGGCAGGTACCTGCTTGCCAAAGTATGTCGTCTGAGATGAAGCTACAGGTTCACCTCACCCAGGGAAGCAGACTGGCCATAGCGATCACTGAGCGTGTTAAAAAATGCACAGACAGGAACCATCAGCAAAGTTACCGCATCAAAGTGTAAATGTACATGCAGTGCTTGCAAGGTGGGGAGGTGATAAAAAATATTAGGTAAAAAAATGCAGAGAACTATAAATTTGACAGGCAGAAAAATGCATGAAGGAAGCCACCACCGGAGATAGAAAATGAAGTGTGAGAGAGATGATAGCAGCACCAGGACAAGAATTCCATCAGGGGAGTGCCATCTTTTTCCTCAGGATATGGCTGGAGTAACCGTGCTTGGTTTACTGGAGATACTGTGTATTCGAATGAGTGTAACTGAGAGGAAAGAGGCCTTCTGCTATTTGTGTGGAAGAGTAGTGAGATACAGAAGAACAACTAGCGGTACAAGTATTCCTACTGTTACGGCCAGTGTTTCAAACTCATCACAATTCCTCAGTCACTTGATGTATTCCAAGGCAGATGAGGCTATGGGCATGCAATGCAGAGGGAAATGATAAACCTAACATCAGACATGTATCACCTATTTTTTGCCTACAGCACCAGCCCTGGAAATATTTCTAGAAGAAGTAGTCTTGTCTTTTATTGATCACTGGGGGCATGTTTTAATTCTTAAGTCCAGGTCTTTTGACTACACCTGCAGTGTTCATGAGTGTAGGAGAAATGAAGAGTTAATCCACAGTGTTTGCTTTCTGTCACAATATATACAGTGCTGGCGTTTTAATGACAGAAGAGGTTTCATCCTTCCTCCTGTTTTAGAGCAGGCCGAACATGAGGTCCAGCCATGCTCCTAATGTGCACCAGCAACCCAGCTTGTGGGCAGAAGGACTATCCCTAAGAAATACACTCTATGTGTAAGAGTAAACATGGTTGGCTTGGCCATATAGTTCAGCAGTTTAACAGTCATTTCCAGGGACCTCAGGGAATAGGATATATGTAGGGTACAGTTTTACTATTTAAATGCCTTGGATGTTTAATAGATGACTCCTTTGTTAGTTCAGCTGTGATATGTTCAGTCATGCTAGTAGCTCAAAACTAGCATTTCCATTTTTGTGTCTTTAAAGAAGATCAGACCTGATGAGGAAACATTTTTTTGGTTTTAGGTTGTATGCAGCGTTTGAAATTTAACCCCGGTTCTTCCATAAGGCTGCTTTGAGCTTCAGCCTGCTAAGCAGAGCTGCTTATGTTGACATTCAGCAAACTTCACTTTTCCCTGTTGTGCAGAAAGGCCATAGTTCAAAACAGGCTGTAAAAAAGGAAAGGAAGAGCCACAGAATTTCTCAGTGACAGCTTCTCTATCCTTGACACTGTTCATAAAAACTTCTTCTAGAAAAGCACTGGGCTGCCCAGAATACGTAATGCCCACAGCAGGAAAAAGAAAAAAAAAAAAAAACACAAACCAAAAAAAACCCCAGCATTTGTTCTGTGCCATCAGAGGAGCTCCATGCAGTGAAACGGGAACTGTGAGGATGAGAGTTTCACTTTGCAGGCTACAACAACTTCTCTGGAGCCCTGAAATCATGCATATTCAGCCAAACATATGTAAATCTGGTTTAGCCCAGCTGTGAAAGATCCCCTAAAGTAAACTAATAAAGAGCAGCTGGATATGTTTAAGCTCATCCCAGGCATAGTAGAAAGGTCCCAGAATGTGCACTGAGCTTTTTTTACGTCATTAGAGGAAATGCAGCAGACTTTAAAGGAAACTTGTGTTTTAAGATGCAAAGCAGCATAAAGTTTGCCTCTGCTGAGACAAGCTACAAAAGAATTAATTTTCCTTGACATTTGGATTTTATGAATCTTGTTTTAACTACTGTGAATGCCTGTGTTTTACTTTTTTAAAGGACCTGCTATGTCTGCTTTATTCCCCATCACACAGAGGCATCGAAAATTATCAGTGCTCACTGGGAAAGGATGAGAGGTGAAGGAAAATACTGAAGTCAGGAAAGTTCAAAATTACCAGTCACTGCATACTACCTGTCCGTGGGAGAAAGGTTGTCAAGCAAGTGCTTCTAGTGCAAGAGCTGGCCTTGAGCCTAGCCACTGGGACAAATAAAATTGGGCTGGCTTCAGGACTGTAATGACTTTCATCGTTACAATATAAATCCAGGAGGCTGTGTATCTCAAAACTTCTCCCACACCTGCAAACTTAATAAACTGGTTTATTTGCAGAGATAGTGCTTAGAAGTAACACAATTTAAAAAGCTCTAAGAGCTTGCTAATCCAGTCTTTTTTAGGTCTGCCTCCCCTTCGTTTCAGTGTGGGTGGGAGTTGTCTGAGCAGGAACTTGCTGGTTCAGATCTTGTAATTTCCATCTGTAATAATCCCTTTCAAAACATAACTGCTTGTTTCTAATTTCTCAAAATTCACAAGTGTGGCCATCACGTAGGTTTTGTATGGCTGCTGTGGCGTGCAGAAAAATTGGATTGCAGGCTCATAATCAAACTAAAAACAGATAATTGAAATCCATTCTGAAATTGTTCCATCAAGATTGACGGGTTATCTCATGGACACAGTGGAGTTGTTTCTCTCACCTTTCTTGCTTGATTTGTCTGGCTTAAAAAAAGTACAAGAATGAAAGTTCTCCCATCTTCCCATTGAGAACAAAGCTACGTGTTGATCTCCCCTCTTTTAGTAAGTTACAACCATCTTTTTTCTACAGAGTCATGTTGACAGTCATTCATCAAAAGTGGAGAGAAGTAATATAATTTGGACCCGTTGAAAGGAGAAATAAAAGCACCCTTAGAGATCAATAGATGAACCTATCCTGGAGGGATTGCTTCTGAAGTAGGTCTGATTAAGGACCGAAAAGCCCTGACAGAGGCCACTATGGCTGATCTGATTGTTTAGCTCCTTTTCAAGTCCTTGTTACGTGTTACTTCAGGCACAATATATATTGATTTTCTTTTCATAGTTCTGAAGTAAAATTTCTCGTCATACTTCCAATGATCCCCAGGCCTCTTGTAACTGAAGGTTTTTTCTTTACCAAGTTCATTCTTCTCTCCAAGCACATGCATCTCCTTTTTGTCTGCTGCGTATCTCAGACTGCTAACTTGGGCTAGCCAGTTGGCTTTGAGAGCCATAGGGCAATATCTGGGGGAAGTTGGATTGGACTTCTCAGCAGAGTCATGCAAAACTTACAGTTGCAGACTTTTATAGATCAACAATACTGCTTTAATGCAAGGGGAGGGCGAAAAAAAAGCATTTGCCAGCAGCTTTAACTATGAATGTTTGAGCTGATTTTTTCTAGCTGGTGACACCAAGAGTCCAGAAAAACAGATACTGGGTAGAATTGCACTGAGTCAGCAGAACAAGTCCTTGCAGCCAGAAGGAAGATGGAGGGAAAAGCTTACTTACTGTTTTCAACAAAGCAGTGCCAATAAAGTGGCAAACATCAAATCATTTGGATTATAATGCGGTTGGTTTATGTCGAGCCTTGAAATTATTCCTTCAAGAAAAATGTGAGATAAGAGCTCAGAAGTGCATGATAGACTCTGGTCATTCCTGAATTTGGTATCGCTTTAAATCTGTGTGTCCAGTCTAAATTCATCTGAATTTTTTTTTTATTCCTATTGCTGGTTAAAAAGAAGGAAGAAAGCTTGTTAATACCTGCAGGGATTTTCCAGGCTGAAATAGTCTTTTAGCAGCATGAGACTGCCTGTAAACACAGTTCTAACACCTGGAGACACATGTTGAAAACCTATTCAGTGGTATTTAAAAAAGATATTCTGAAGCCCATAAAAACCTCCATTCATAATGAGTCTATACCAGTGTTTCTTGCAAGTCTAAGCAGAGGGAGATGCACATCAGACAGAAGCTTGCACTGAAGAATTAAATTAACTGCAAGGTTTTCCCCTTAAATAACAACAGTAAGGAAACCATTGTACCTTTCTAGAACAATGGCTTGTTCTGCAGAAAGTCCCAAGTGACTTTGTAGGTGCTGGAGATGGGAGTGGGGTGGTTCCCACCACTAAAGAGGTGAAGTTTAAGACCGCCATGACACGCCCTCCATGACTGCTGTTCATGTGTGGTCTAGGCATAAAGAATACCTTATTCCCTGATAGTTATTCCTTCACTTCCCTGCCAAAGCATCATTCTTCATTTCCCACTTCTGTGTTTTGGCTTGGTGTGTGCCACCATTTGGGGTTATTACTTTACCATCTGTTGCAGGCAGCTTTGGACAGTTAGACAATGACAGCTCCCTGCAGAGGTCATCCCAGAGTGTTCTTGGTGCACGTGGCATGTGGTCATCTCATTGCCCAGGATACACCTCTCGCAGCCGTAAATCATTTCTGGGGCACAGTTGTCTTCGCCTCCACATTACAGCTGACTGTAGTGCTCAAACTGAAAGGCGTTATTTTTGCTGACAGGTAACTAGGTTGCTTACACACAGGAGCTTGTAGCAACAGGACCGGGTATTGCTCTCTGCCGTGTGAGTTACTCTCACCGACTTCAGCTTGGTTGTGAAAGAAGGCAGCGTTCGGACTGTTGGATCACAAAACCAGCCTCACATTAAGCTATTCAAATTGGGAAGTCATTTGCTGTTAGTTTTCATTCATCAAGCAGTTATGATGGTTATAAGCTGGAGTTTCAGTTTGTGCTCGCTCCAAAGCATACGCCAGAACCTAGACTTAGAGGCATGTGGCTGTGGGGCTCTTCTCGATGTTCTGCCATCCCTGACCCTGGTCACAGATGAGACAAATTCGGGCTTCATCATGGGATGTTCCTTTTTTTACACTGTACATGCTAAAAGGACACAGGACACAGCTCTTTCGCTGGGCCTCTGGAGCTGAGGTCTCCTTTCTGCAGATGGCTGTTAATTGCTGTTCTCCTGAGACACGCACCTTACTTCAGATCTCTTTCCAGGTAGACCTTTGATCAGTACTTTTCAACGGTAAATTTTCAGCAGGTTTTATCTCACTTTCATTTGCTTCTGAGAAAGTTAAGTCAAAGACTTTACAGAAGTCAAAGGGTATCATACTTATGTTTCCCCATAAAAACTAAGCCGTTTTTTCTGTCAAGAAAGGAAGTTTGGCTGGCTTAATGTAATTTAATTTTGGCATATTTGCTTTCGGGTTTTGTTGTTTTAGGTTTTTTTATTATTACTTTATCATCCTTTGCATTTTCATAAAATTGATCATTGAATCACTTGTTCTACTGTCATTCCCATTCTAAAAATTGCACTGGCAGGTCTGTCTTTTATTAGGTCCTCCCTTCGGCTCATCTCAAAGGCAGGTAACATCCTTGTCCTTTTCCAGAGCTCTTGATGCTCATACTTCCTCCAGCATTCTCCAATATACTGTACAGTGTCTAGAAATTGCTTTCCTTAAGCAGTTGGGGATGAATTCCTTTAGACAATTTGAAAACATCTACATTATCTAAATATGTCTACCTGTGTTCCCTGTTCTGGTTGACACTTATTCCCTGACTTTGTTACATTTCTGATCACGGATAAGTGTGGGAATTTTTGCTGAAAAGTGAAACAGGAAAAGGAATAAATGCTTCAATGCTCACGCCATGTATTCTTTAGAATGATGAACTCTATTCCTTTGTGATTATTTCATCCTAATTACATTTCTGCCCTCAGAAGTTCTTTCGTGTTAGAATTAGAAGGAGCAGAACATGCCCAGAATAGCTTCATCAGCATTTTCATATGATAACACTTTCAGCACTGTGCACGTCTTGCTTGTTAACTTGGCTTTTTAGCAGATACATAGGTACAGTCCTAACCCTTGAATACTTTTGTTAATTGGTTAACATAAGAAGCCTCATCTCCTTCCTGTTTATGATCATTTAGTATACAATAGATCTATATCATTGTATCACCTCTGGTCTTTTCTTTTCTCTCTTATTTTCACCCAGAGACAATTTAATGGTCTGCTTCTCACTTCTTCCAGAACTTGAAAAAAGTATTTGTATTATTGACATAAAATTTAACGTCTCCTTTCTTTTTCCCCAGCTACCTTTAATGAACAAGCTAGATCAATACTGTTCTCATGTGATTTATCCAAGCAATAGCTCATTTCAGAATTGAAACACTTTGAAAGTTTGGAAACATTTTTCTTAATGTCCTCTTAACCAACCAGCCAGTCAACACTGTGTACCTTGCCTACAAGCTCCACTGGAAGAAAGAATGAATTATGTATAGCAGAATAATACAGTACCATATCGGGTCTTCTTTCATTAGATGACATAAAGAGGTGATTTTGCATGTTGTAGATTGTTACAGGACAGGGCATACTGTCTGAGAAAATGAATGGTGATGTTAGGAGATGGAGACAAAAGGACATGGGATGAAATTACAGAAAGTTAGTGGAGGAGGAAGGATCAGGTTGTCTACAGGAATCAGAATGGCCGTGAAAAGTGGAGGATATCAGGTGACTAGCCTGGCTCTTGTAGTAGCCAGAAATAATAGTACATCACATGTGGGAAGATCCTGAAGTCGTAAGCCCAGTTGTGATTTGCAAGGGACAGAGCTTGACTTAACTGGAAGGCTTCAGGGAGATAGGTAATTGTCAGCATGTTTGTGGCATTAGCGACATGTAAGGTCTGATCCTCAAAGGTGCGAATATTTAACTTCATCTATGTCTTTGAAGCTTTTTCAGTTTTACTACTGTTTCTACCGCTAGACCTCTCCCAAGTATAATGTTAATACAGGTATTTCTGTCAACAATATTCCTTTCCAAATAATAGCTGGTTATTATCCACGGTGATATATCTCCATGCTCTACATAAAACAGTCAAGAGGGTGGATGAGCAGTTCAGACCACATAAAATAAGCAATGTGTTTTCACATTTGGAAAGAAAATATTGCAAACAAGAAAGTACTAGACATAATATTTTAAAAGTAAAAGTATTTAATTTAGAATAATTGTTTTATTATTAAATATAAGATAAAAATAATATACTGATATTTATATCAATCATATGTTACTGTCTGCTTCCATAGCATTTTATGCAGCTAGCCCAGTCAGTTTTCCAGTGCATAATGTCTTAGAAGGATATCAGAGAATATATAGCTGTGAGATTTTTCAGTAGCAGATATTTCCTCAAAGCTGGGAGTCCAAATACTTTACTTGACTTTCAAAAATATAGGCCCTACATTTTTCAGATTATTTTATGTATTTATTTTAATTCTTTCAATAATGAGTGCTAATGAATGATGCTGGACTGAGCCTTGGGGACTGCAGTGTTAAGAACTGTAGGATAGGTAAAAGCATACACAATGCAGTCTGTAAAGTGGCATGAACACAGTTTTCTTTCAAACTGGCTTGTTTTGAGGACGTAGTTGGGATCACACAGTTTATTCATCCCAGCCTGTGAAGGCAGTTAGTACTGCTGCTAGGGGCCTGCAATTTTGATTGGCAATGACTGCAATTATCAGCCTATTTTGTATTAGATTTTCCCCCCCATGGTCATGACAGTAGGATGCTGAACATTCCTTCTACTTTTTCATTACCTAATTGTATCTGTTCCATAAGCATTAATGCAGGGGCAAGTCTTGCCCATCTTATTTCATTTAACTTAAAGTTGTTGGGATTGCTGGCATAACTAAAGACACATGGATGTGATCCATGACAAAAATAGATTACATCATTAACCTGACATTGTGTCCAGAGAAGATCCGCCTGCCTAGAGCAGAGCCGCTAATGTTAAATATCCTTTAACTGTAGTATAGAAAACATAATAAACATCAGGAAGGTTTGAGCTCAAAAGGAACTAGCCGGAATCAGGCTGTTTTAAGACCCTCATAAATTTCTGCTGACAAAACAGCTGCAGTGTGAGCAGCATCATTTCAGCTACCCCTTTCTTGGACACACATGGTCGCTCAGTCTGAACTCTGAGTTAATTTTGCAACGTGAGTTGTAATGATTCAATATCTGTCGGTAATGTAAAACTGAAGATTTCATGTTGCTTTTGTATGCAGTGATGCAGGTTTGTGCTTAAGGCTGTCATTCTCAGAGTAGGACTTAGCCTAAAGCAGAAGGCTGAGGGTGTAGAACAACCTCACTTAGCCAGTAGGAAATGTCAGGCACAGATGTGAGCTGCAAGCCATTCTCTTGCATCCTATCACCAGACAGATGAGAGAGAGATCAGCACTTGCCTC
The DNA here is from genome assembly GCA_026212715.1 of Elanus axillaris. Lineage (NCBI taxonomy): Eukaryota > Metazoa > Chordata > Aves > Accipitriformes > Accipitridae > Elanus > Elanus axillaris. The sequence goes on along the minus strand of JANZLQ010000079.1, from coordinate 16,989,296 downwards.
TCCACTCCCCATCACGAGGAAGTTTTACATAGCAATGAGATCTCCTCTCCTCTAAGCTGAACAAACCATCTCTTCAGCCGCTCCTCGTCAGTCATGCCCTGTAGTCTTTTCATTATCTTTGTTGCCCTCCTTTGGACACATTCTAATATTTTTATACAGTTGGCCCTTTTGACCACAAGGGCACATTGTGGACCTGTATTGAGGTCAACCAACCATCATCAACCAAAACTGCCATATCCCATTCTGCAGGGCTGCACTCCAGCCTCTTTTCCCCCAGTCTATACATAAAAGGTGTAGGTGCTTTCACCCTTCGGTAGGCACTTGGCAGGGATTTTGAGTCTTTGTCATGCAAAAAACATTAGACTTAAGTGCTCAAAGGGGCATCTGTGAGAAGTTTGTGCATGGAAGGTGTCTGTGAAATTAGGCTTTTTAAGTTGAAGCTTTTCTTAACTTCATGCCTGCAGTGCATTTCTGGATAAGACTTAACACTTCCCTGACCATCCTTCCCACCCATTTAAGACTCTCTTTCCAGTTCTCCAGTTAATGATAGCAGATAGTTTTACAAGTGTAAATAAATTTTATCTCAAAATGCTGCAGAGTCTAGCATGTAAATATCAGCAGGTGAAGGTCCACAGAGAACAAACACCTTTGCAGTGAAATGTAGTTACTGCTGACTGTGCTGTAACCACTAGACTGTGCTTCTGGTCTATATACAGCAATTTTGCATGTGGATTGAAATTACAGAGCTAGGTACTACTGTTGCTTGTTAAGTGCTGATGACAAAGAATAGAAAAATCTGCCTCTTAAAAAGCTTCTGGGCCTTAAAAGAGGGTTCTGTTAGAAACACTTAATTTGAAGATTGTTTCTAATTATATATTGTTTTCTGATATTTGCTTCCCCCCCCTTACTTTTTTACTATTAAGACATTTATATGTATGTAAGCTCTTGCTTTCTTACGTGATCATCCACTCTCGCTATTTGTTCTCCTCATGAAGTCATAATCCTTTATTTGTCACAGCACAATAATTTCAGTGGCAACCAGCTGTGATGTCACATGCAGGAGCTTATGATTTCAGAAGCTGTTTTGCTTCTAAATATAAAGTTCCTATTTTGTAAGCGAATATCCCTTGTCCACCTAAAGACTGCAATTAAATGAGGACAGAAAAATACATGCTGTAGAAGCAATTCTACATCTAGCCAGAATACTTACCAAAGGTTTCTGTGAGACAGTGGCAACTTTTCAATGCTCTTTTAACATGGTTTTCTGAGGAGTATTTTGCATTTGGTTCTAATTCTGGGCCACTAATACCTTCTCTGCCAAATACATGGAAAGAGATTATTCTAGAAGGAGTTGATTTATGACATTAAAGTTTTGTATCTTCACAAAGTCTCAGGAGAGCCTTGGAGGTACATTTTCTGTCTTTCTGTCTCCCTGTAATAGGGACAACGATTGCTTTTCCTTAGAGCATGTGGAGCTTTTAATGCCCTGGCATTTGAACCCTCTCTGGAGAAAGAGGTGGGAGAGCTGTTCCTTCAGCTCCTTGTCAGGCTGTGGCTGCTCCTTGTTAAGCACTAAGAACAAAACCAGAAATGAAAAAAAGAAAAAGAAAACTAGAGGCTCTGTGCTTATGTTTCATTAGTGCTGCTGGCTTGGTGCCCAACTATGTCAGAAAAAACTACTTTCTTCAGCAATTCAGGGTATTAATTAAGGCTGTATTAGGGACTTCAGATGGAGAAGGTGCACTCTGCCAAAGATGCCTTCTCTGACAGCGGGTACTTGGAGGGCCAAGTAAGATTTGACAGTGATCTCTGACCATAGCACAGGACCGCAAAATGAGGCCCTCAGAGTCAGGGCTTTCAGATGAGAAAGCACAGGCTTCAGCACAAAGGTTGACCTATTCATTTGTTCAGAACAAGAGAGAGCTTTTAAACTTAAAATAGCAAGGACAGTCATCTAGCAGGCTCAACAGATTTCAACACTGTGTTCTATCTTTCATAGTTATTTAAGCATCCTCCTGAAGCTCAGGCATGTGACACTGACTTTTAAAACACATGACAATGATAACAGAATGATGAGCAGAGAAAGCAGCCTTAAACAATGTAGGATGCTTTTCTCTGGTAGTTGTAGAGCTTCTCTCTCCTCCTTTTAAAGGTTTTTCAATGTGAATGGTTTACCATAGTAAAAACAATATGGTATTAGCTGAGGAGAGACTGGAGGGAGGGAGGGGAGGAATGAGCAGTATGTCAACGGAGGAGAAATACTAGCTCTGACCTGCTGAAGTCAGTGTCAGTTGCCCAGGGCCAGGATTTCAGACTGATTGCACTTGCCCTGCAAGTAAATTCTCTCTCCCCTCCTGAACTTCGTAGTTTTCAACTGCAGATCTGAAAGCTGCACTGAAAGCCCAAGGCTGCACACGCTGAATGTAGCTGGCGGGTACAGTATGTCTCCAGATTTGGGCAAGCTGATCAAAAATCACCTAACAAAACACAAACAAGCCTCCCAGAGCGTGCCTTTGTTCAAAGTAGTTAAATGATAAGTAGCTTTTCCCTGTCCTTAGTTTGTTTAACCACCATATGCTGTTTATTGCAGGAGTGATTCGTGAGAGTTACCTGAAGGGTCATGATCAGCTGGTGCCGGTCACCCTGCTAGCCATTGCTGTTATTCTTGCTTTTGTCATGGGGGCCGTCTTTTCAGGAATCATAGTGTACTGCGTCTGCGACCATCGCCGCAGAGACGTGGCTGTTGTGCAGAGGAAGGAGAAGGAGCTGACCCACTCCCGCCGCGGCTCCATGAGCAGCGTTACCAAGCTCAGTGGCCTCTTTGGGGACGCTCAGTCCAAGGAGCCAAAGCCTGAAGCTATCCTCACGCCTCTGATGCACAACGGCAAGCTGGCTACCCCAGGCAGCACTGCCAAGATGCTAATCAAAGCTGACCAGCACCATCTGGACCTGGCCGCCCTGCCAACCCCCGAGTCCACCCCAACCCTGCAACAGAAGAGAAAGCCCAGCCGTGGCAGCAGGGAATGGGAGAGAAACCAGAACCTCATCAATGCCTGCACAAAAGATATCCCCCCGATGGCCTCGCCAGTGATTCCAACCGACCTGCCGCTCAGGGCTTCTCCTAGCCACATTCCGAGCGTTGTGGTCCTGCCCATAGCCCAGCAAGGCTACCAGCATGAGTACGTTGACCAGCCAAAAATGAGCGATGGCGCTCAGATATCTGTGGAGGACCAGAATGCCACCCTCGAGTACAAAACTATCAAGGATCATCTCAGTAGCAAAAGTCCCAGCCACGGGGTTAACCTGGTGGAAAATCTCGACGGCATGCCACCAAAAGTACCCCAGCGGGAAGCTTCCCTCGGGCCCCCAAGCGCCTCGCTGTCACAGAGTGGCCTGAGCAAGCGGCTGGAGATGCACTCTTCGGCTTACAACGTGGACTACAAGAGAAGCTACCCTACAAACTCACTCACGAGAAGTCACCAGACGTCGACCCTCAAAAGAAACAACACTAACTCCTCTAACTCGTCCCACCTTTCCCGCAATCAGAGCTTTGGCCGGGGCGACAACCCGCCGCCGGCCCCGCAGCGAGTGGACTCCATACAAGTCCACGCTGCCCAGGCACAGGCTGTGACTGTATCTCGGCAGCCGAGTCTCACCGCCTACAACTCACTGACAAGGTCAGGGTTGAAACGCACGCCCTCGCTAAAGCCAGACGTACCTCCCAAACCTTCCTTTGCGCCGCTCACCACATCCATGAAGCCCAATGATGCGTGTACATAATCGGGGGGGGGGGGGGGAGGAGGATGGCAATTAAGCAGAGGTTGCCCTTGAAAGCCAGTGTTCTGCAACTGTTATCACTCGCTCCTCTGAGAAGTTGGTTGTTGCAAGCTGAAGATGTGTTGGATTTCTGCTCTCTGGGAAAAGTGGAATATTTTTTTAAACCCGAGCCATATGACCCATGGTTGAAGGTTTGCAATTGCAGGACTCGCCCCCACAACCCGCCAGTTCCGTGCTCAAAAGACTAATCCTCCATCACAAACGTTGAGCCAAAAGCACACAGGTGAAAGATGACTGTGACATTTCACCCCCCACCCCCAACTGCACAGCGCATTCCTGAACTGGGAAGGAGTGCTCTGAAAAGCAAAATAAACAATTACAAAAACAAACAAATTTTAAAAAGATAAAAAAAGAAGAAAAAAAAAGAATCCATTGATAAAGCTAACTCTGACTTAACAATGGCAGAAGTTTACTACGTGCAGGTACTGTGAAATGATGCCCATCAGTGTTACAGCCATTTGGTTACAGCAGTTAAATGCCGTGTTGGGCAAACTATGTCATAGATTTCTGCTACCCTTCTCTTTTAATGAATAACATGTGACTGTTAACGCAAGTAACTCCTCTTATTTATTGTTCAACTTTTGTTTTTCCTAAGGAAATTACTTCTGTGTATCATCCTGTGAGCAGCTCTTCAGAGAAGTACCTTGAAATTATACCTATTTAACATGAAACGCATTAACTGGAGTAATTAAAACTCTTTTATTTTTCCAATAAATTCACTGAGTTAGATAAGTTGGAGCTGGAATTCTGAACTTTGTGCCTGGACTGCCTGATTAGCTGAAAAAAAAGGGGATATCTATTTAAGTCTCTCAGCTAATTAGCTGGCTGGGCCTCTGACCTAAGACAGCAACAAACAAATACCGCGAGTTCATAACTTCTAACTGCAAGAGAAACTCTTAAAAGCCGCACATTTGTGCACCATTGCTATCAACATGGCTTTGTCAGTAGCTAATACTTTCTGTGAAGGCACCAGCTTGTGATGTGCCATCTCATTTCACCTTGCATGTGAGACGGCAAACAAAATCCTCAAACAGTGTGAACTAGTTAATATGCCGGCTGTTACCATGCATAAATTATGGTCTTATCACACGGGTTTTTCGTGGGAATATATCTGTGAATAGCCTGTTTTCTTCCACATGTAAATTTGTGCCTTACACCCTCAGTTGTGTATACTTGTGAGCTGTAGTATGTAAAACCTTTTTCTTTTTCCCCTTTGAGTAATGCAAATATTTATTGATCCTTCCTCCTCCAAGCCCCTTCAAGAACTGGAGTAAAGACATTGAAAGAACAACGTGGTGGTTATTGTCATAACCCCGTGCCCCCCAAGAAATTAGGCTAGCACCATACCCTCCACTTCAATTTGACTCTCTAGCTGTGCCAAGTCCTCTCTCAACAACCACCCGCAAGCAGCGATGCTCCCAAGGCACCATGCTGGGGGGGGTTCTGCCTTCCCCCACCTCCTGCTCCCCCTTTACCACGCGTCAGCACGGGGATCATTCTCACTGAGCAGCAGGAAAGTGGCCAACATCCTTGTCCACAGAGCTGGTGTCTCCCCTGGCTGGGGACAAGCGCCGGTGAGAAGGGCCAAGCCCTGCAGAAAGCCCCGCTGCACGTCCTGCAGCATGCAGTGTACATGGAGCTAGGACAGGCAGGCAGGCTCCTGCTGTAGCTACCTGCTGCTCCAGAAGGATGCTGCATATACTTCTTTGGGGAAAAATGTAATTTTTTTTTCCTTTGTTTCTTTTGTGTGACTGTGCATGTAGCTAGCGTGGGAGTGTGCGCGCACACAGGTGTGTGCGTGTGTGTGTGTGCGCGCAGGCGTGTAAGTTCCTTTCCAGTCTTTCAGTTTATGCAAAAACGTAGATGTGTTTTTAATCTGTTACAATAACTGTGTCAACATACTGTAGAAAAATGATGGGGATCGCTTCTAAGCTTTTTATATATATATATATATCTACTGAACAGTATGTTTGAGTAAGGTGGTTGTTTCTGTTTCAATTTGTTTTTTAAAATTTTATACTTCCATTTGTTTTTCAGGGTTTTGGTTTTGTTTCTGAATGATTGAAAAGACAGATTTTAAGTCCATTAGCTTATAGATGGTATATATAAAGTCTGGATGGTCTAGACCAAAGTGTGTAACAAGGGTGCTTGCATGTTCTTTCATTTCATCATGGCTTCTTTTATGAAACAGTTTTGTTCACCCTTAGTGAACTATGCAGACTGGAGTAGATAGATCTGTATCCAAAGCAATGTTGTTGTTTTAATAAAAACAAACAGAAAGCCCTTTGAAAACAGTAGGTAGCAAGGTCATTTTTGTTAAAAGAACCAGCTTGCAACCTTTTTACCAAGCTCCAAACCCCTGGAGCGCCAAATGTGCAGGTCCCCTTGTTACTACCCTGCAAAGCATTCTCCCAAAACGTAGAGATGAATAATCATGGCAACAGCTTGTGCAGCGATCTGCCTTCGCGATGTACACCACATCAGTTACCGGGTTGACCTTGAAACACACATTTTGTACTCGGTGGGTCTTCTGTTTTTGTCCTTTCCCACCCCCAGTTCCCTTCCACCCTCTGTTTCGAGGGGTTCATGAACCTATGTGTGCCTTTGCTTTCCACCCTTGCTATACACTGGTAGATGCAACAAATTCAGACTCTCATTTGTTGTAAAGTTGTAAAGTATTGTGATGTCACCAGTTTCCCTTCATTTCCACATCCCCCTAACATCTGATTCACAACTTAATGTATGTTGTAAAAAAAAAAAAAAAAAAAAAAAAAAAGCGAGAAAGAAAGAAAGAAGGAGGAGAAAAGGAGAAATAAAAGCTCTTGATTACATATGGTAATAAAACCAGACTGTTCTACCTTATTTCTTGTGTCCTGGTTCTTTTGGTTCTATGATGATTTTTCTGCTTCCTTAAAAAAATACAAACAATGTGATGCTGATCATTTAGATCAGGTTATGGTGAGAAAGAAATTTGTTACTTTCTGTCTGTTACAGAAGATGAACTTGACTTCCGAGTAAGGTGATGGTAATTAAAAATTGAATCACGCATTTGCTCTCCCTCTATTCATATTCTGCATTTTCTTTTTATGAGCTTGTTCATCATCAAATATTTATGGCAGACTTGATAGTTTAAAAGATCAAGGCTGGGATTTAAGCACGCTTGGTCCACCAAAATAGATCATCATACAGATGTGACTTCATCTCCAGGCTTTACGTATTAATAATGGAGGAGCCTGTGTTTTCTTTTAGCAGGCATAAATCTATTCTGCTTCATGGGCCTGATCTAAAGGATGTTGCCTGACACTAATTCTGCAAAAAAGCGGTAGTAAACAGTTAAATGAACAAAAGAGTATATAATCTCCCTAGTCGTGGGAGTTGTTCGAACATACCTGCATTCTCCACATTGATTTTGTCTAAATGGGGATCACTTACATTCTTACATCACTTACCATTACAGTATGGGTAAACACTTGGTTCCGTTGGTTACTGGGCTTAGTGATTTTGTTTTGTGACAGGCGTTTTGTGTGACCCTGTAGAAACACAGGATCCGATCCAGTAACTTACCCTTGCTCAGGTCATACTTGGGCTTTCCTGCTCTGTCAGGACACCCTGTTCTGGACCTAGAGCCTTACTGATGCGTGCCAGTCCCCCGCCTCGCACCACGGATAGCCCTGCCACTGGCTCCCCAGAAAGTGCTGACCTACTAGCTTTCCTTCAGGAGTGGGACATGATGGATTTTAAAAGAGAAGTCACAAAGCCTTGTCACACTCTCCTTGGTGGAAAGCAGCAGGCCCCTCTACAGCTCCATCTCCCCCTCTCTCTGCCCTGAAGGACACCAGGCTCCCCAGGGGATGGCCTTGGCATAGCAGTGACATCCAAGAGCTGAGCATTGCAAACATGGTTTTTCAGTGCCTTGCCCACAGACACATCTGTTTTTTTTTCCCAGGTGCAGGCTTCCCTGGAGCCAGGCGCACTGGCGTGCAGATGTGCGGGATGAAGGCAGGGAGGATGCCTACCAGGGCTGGGAGCTGGCAGGCTGCCCCGAGTGATGCTAAGGGACCCCCGGTCTGGGGAAGGGGGTACCGTACGGTCACGCAGTGTCCCACACTCTGCTGCACTTGACCTGCGTGCTCCCAGGGTCGCAGCAAACGGGAGAGCGAAAGCTCTCTGGGAGCTTAGAGACATGCGTCGGTTTCAGTCCTGCAGCCAGTCCTTTGTGAAGTTACTTTGTCCAGCTTTGATGCTTCATATAAGCAATGCCCAGGGAAACTATTCGAAGATTACCTCTATTTTAACACTAATAATATTATTCCTCTATAAACAACTGCAGGCTGCTGCCTGGAGGACATGGCCCGAGCATACCTCCAGCAGTGGCCCTGCCTGCCTCCTTTTGCAGAGCTCCGTCATCCATTGCCAGTGAAAGAAGGTGCATTTAAAGCATTT
>JANZLQ010000079.1:16968874-16980916 GCA_026212715.1 Elanus axillaris | reverse complement strand
GCATTTAAAGCAGGGGCTTGATGGTGGTTGGGCGGTAAGGGGGATGCCCTGGTGCATGAGCCGTATGAGGTCTGTAACTGCTTTGCTTGTGTGGCCACAAACAGCTGCCCAAGGGAAGGTGTGGACGTAGCTCTTTAAAGCATCTCTGCGCTGGCACACACGGAGTCTCTGGCACAGACCTGTCTTACTGTACTGCTGTGCAGAAATGACTAGGAGAGGAACTGAAGGAAACAGGGTGCATCAGACCCCACTGCCCTGGTGGGGTCTTGGCCGGCCAAGCACAGCAGAGGCACCCACAGCAGCACCCTGCCAAGGAGAGGTCCCTCCACCGAGCACCCACGGCTCCCCTGCCAGAAGAGACAGTGCCCTCAGCCTCCAGCGTGGTGGCTTTTGACAGAGGAGGAGAACTCTGAGCTACCTGCTCTCTGTTTGAATCATGAGATCCATCTCCTGCGGTGACCACTGGTGCCACACTGCAGAAGCTACCCTGGGGCTGAACAGGACGAAGAAGATACCCAGGAGAAAGCAGGGGTGCTTTGAACACTTCAGTCAAGTTAGTGTCACCTTATTCATAGTATTAATGGTACTCAAGTTGACCTCATTTAGCATGTCATCAAGGATGTGTGGAAGTTCCTTTCCAATCAGCATTAATTTGCATACATATTTTTACACAAAATGGAACCCAGCTGAATGACTCAACAGGTCTCCATAAATACATCCTGGTCCACCACCCTGTTCCTACCCTCTCCCTCCAATAGGCATCCCTTTTCAAACTACACAAGAGTGTGGTTTCAAAGATAACTGCAAACCCTCCCCCACTGTAGCTTCTACAGCAGGGAATATTTGCACCTGAAAGCTCCTCACAGAAAAAAAAAATGTAGACAATTAGGAAAAGCATGGGCAGTTCAGTGCGCTTTCCTGCCAGCAGGATGGCAACACACAAGGCTGATTTTGCATGAAAAGGGGTGCCAGAATAAAGTGCCAGAACAATAATGCATCGACGCTAGGAACAACACAGCGGTCCAGCTGATGGCCAGAGTAATTTCTGGGATGCAGTTCCAGATCATTCTTCTGTCACAGAATTAGCAGGATTACTCTGTGCTCTGTCCCAGGGCTTGACATGGATTCTTGCTCCCTAAAGCTTGCTTATGAAGCTTGTTTAAAGCAATGTGGAGGACCCCAAGTGGTAGTCTTCTCCACCCCACTGCACTAAGGCAGGACCAAGCAAACCTAACCCATTCTTGACGGCTGATTGTCTAACCTCTCCTTGTAAGAAGAAGCAAAAGTCACCCAAGGGATCAACATCAAGCATTTCAGAGTGTCTAAAGAAAATAATAAGCTAAGAAAGTGGGTTGGACCGGCTTAGTTAAGGCCAGTTTTCTATTTATCCAATTAAAGTTAATTTCCCAGAAGTATGGCACCTGCTCCAACCAACAAGTGTTAGAGAAACACATTGTGTGTGTAATATTCATATGCTTCCTGCTGATGCGTGTGTCTGCTAATGAGTCTCTAAGCAATCTTTTTATTACTTCCGCCCCCCCCTTTTTTTTTTGAAAAGTGGAGATACTTTTCTTTTCAGAATAAGTACCAAGACCATCATCACATGCCTTGTGCAGGAGAACGATGATGTGTTAGACTTCTTTGTATGAATAGAAACAGGTAAATAGTCATCTATCCCCTGACTTTGTAATTTAAACAGTGCAAGTCAGTAGGGAAAGGCTATAATTGGAGTCAGAGTAAGCGAGGTGAAAATTGCTAGGTGGCAGTACCATCTGCATCTTGTTTTAATTAGCCAAGTTTATCATCACAGTATAAAACTTTCTGCTCTTCAAGTCCTGGGCTTATTTCAACCATCAGGCCGAAGCGATTGCCACATGTCTAGGTAAGCACAATTACTGATCAGCAAAGGAGAATTATCCTCCCCACTGATCTGGCTAACAGTTACTGGGAGTAGGGACAAAAATATGACTAACCAAGATCATTGTCACATCTGCTTAGTGTTTCATGACAAACTCTATTAAGGCTAACAGCACCACTGTTAATTCAATTAGATCAGTGTTTTCCTTTGCTGGCCATGATGCATTTGGAAGACCAGCAACTGTATGCAGAGTGTGGCTGGCAGTCCACTGCAAGGAATAATAGCATCATAAATAATATATTAAGACGAAGACAAATCTAGCAGGCTGCAGTCAGAGCACATCAGCCATATAGCTGAACCCTGCAATATTGCTAAGGGGGGAGGAAAAAAGTAGCTATGACAGGAAATTATAACAACTATAAATGACAGGGACTACAGGAGGGAACAAAACTCATTAGGTCAGCTCTTTAAGCAAAGTGCAGGGGAAGCACGGGCCAGCCTGCCGGCAGCGGTGGAGGCACTGCGTGCCCTCACATTCATCCTCCTTAAGATGAAATATCAGATGTCTAGTGCTGGATTTAAAGGAAGATGTTAAATAACAAAAGGTAGCTGGCAAAGAGCTCGGTGGAAACCCAGCTCTTTCCCTAGCCTGCCAGCTCTGCCCTACCACTCAGCCCCATGGAGGGCTTTCCTGGGACCGGGACGGCTGCACCCCCAGCAGTCAGGGTGCTGGGTCAGGCAGAACTGCCACCCTGGGCACCAGCCGAGGATCTGCCCCGTTTTGGAGAAGCGCCTTGCAGAGCCAAGGGGCTCAGCCTGCAAGAGGGAAGGGCACAGGTAATTCCAGTTGGAAGTGTCTTTTGTTCCGACCTGCTGGATTTGGGCTAGCAGGTGGCACGGGTCAGCACGTGAGCACAGCCACGCAACTGCTAACACCAGGGAGTAAGAAAGAGCCCTGCTTGCAAAAATCCTGTTCCACCCTCTTCTGTGGTCAAAGGGAAAAAAAAACCACCACAATGCATCTTTGCCTCAGCCAACACAGCCAACATGCTAGTAAAAAGGTGCTGATAAGAGCTTCCCAAAACAACTTTTGCCTTTTTTTTTTTTTTATTAATACTGCTTTGCTGTGTAGAGAAATGCACTCCATGTCGGAAAAGAAAAAAAAAAAAAGGAAACAAGAAGGTTTTATTTCTCTGACTTTTAGAAATGATGACATAATCTTATCAATTCTCAACAAATACAATCCAAGGTATTCAGGCTGCTGATAAAGGTGCAGCAAACTGCAGATTGAGCTTTTTCTAATGCTGCATAAATTGCCTGTGAAGCAACCTTTTATGAGATATGGTGGTTCAAACAATTTTGCAAAGAGCAGGAGACAAAGAGTTCCTTTTACACTAAAATGGTTTCCTAGGAAACACTGCAAAATGTAACGTGATATCTCTTTGTGGAAGTTCAAGGACTTGTGTGTGTGAGCGCCTGTGTTTCTCCTGACCCTCTTTTTTTTTTTTTTTTTTTTTTTGGTGTGGTGTGTGGTATCGCTGGCCAATTTTACCTTTTGATGGTATCACAAGAATAGAACAAGCCTGTACCACAGCAACCCACAATCTGAAGGACTCTTTTCTCTTTGATAATCAAATGACTTCTCTAAACAGGAATGAAAAATTTTGATCGAAACCAAGTCTTTTACTCTGTGACACCATGGTTTCAGAATAAGGAATAAACAATGACTGAAAATTCTCAGAGCCAGATTTCAGGTTTCAGACAGTCCTGGTGCCTGACCCAGCATATTTTCTCATCCGTATGGAGCCTATACTACACAACATAAATTGATGGACCTAAAGCAGAAACCAATACACTACAATGCTAATCAGAGTTCTGGACATAGGTGTTACAGGGAGATCAGACACATGTCCAGATCTTCCTTTTAATTAAAGCCTAATAATCTCCCATCTGAGAGAAGCACTTTGCCCTTCCCTATGCACAAGCAGCGTGTCCCCAGAAACACAAAGTTTCTGACTGGGTCAACTCAACTGTACCCAAATAAGAGATAACTATGTCTGAATTTATCTGACTGCATGCCTCTTTCATTAGCTGTACTACTCTCATGGATGACAATAGTGACACAGCATTAGATGCATTTTCTATGCATGTTAAAAGACTGCAGAAATACTTATGTCTAAGACCCTTTCCCGCAGCCCTGACTATTCTCAAGACCTCAATAAGCTGACGTCCTTTAGCAGACAATACACAACCCTGTGCAGTGCTGTTAGCATGTCCTTCATCCTCCCAGCTGTGACCTGGGCACCCAGACCCGTGCAGTTCTGCCCAGCATTATGCCCAATTTCAAAAGCATGCTGGCCCAGCTACAACAGTGCATACAAGGCAACAGAGCCAGACTGACAAGGCCCAAGCCTCAGCAGGGCTAGCGGGGAGGGCACACCTCATTTCTTGCAAGACATTTTACAAGAAGTTGCTTTGCAATAGACCATCACTGGATAAAAGACTTGAACCGGGCTGGAGATAGGAACTTGATCTCAGGACTACCTTTTCCTGGTTTGGAGAAAGGGCGCGCCAGTATTTCAGAAATAATAGCATTTAGTTTAAGTGGTTCATCATTTATAGATGACAGAGGCAGTCTCAGTGAACCTCCCTGAGTTAACTGGACTGTGTCTTTGAGTAGCGCACACACGCAATGTGCTGATGCCTAGTGCTGCCTTCCCACCCCAATTACTAAATTTTACCACCTTGTTGCAGTGGATGGTCCTTCATGCCTCGAGCAGAGCCTGGGACAGCGGTTAGCTGGAGTGTGCACAGTGACGTGTCCAGATCTGGTCCTGGGAAAGGTCTCTAGACTGTTTCCGTGCTGCAGGCAACTGACAAACAGGGCAAAAAGTCACAGAACAAAGTCCTGAGATGTTAGCTCGTCTTTGTAAGCACAGCAGAGCCCAAGCAGCGGGTGGATTAAGGGCTGATATTTACTGTCAGTGCGGAAATATGAACTTTGGGGAACTGCTGAATTCAGCAGGGTGACCATGGGGTAAAGGAGAGAGCAGTGTTTGGGTCCAGATGTGCACCTGGAAGAGCTGGAGTGCATTCCTGCTGGAAACATAGCTGCTGACCCAAGGAAACACTTAACTGTAAGCATGGTTTCACCTAGTGAGCTCCAGGTTTTAAAACTGGGCCCAAACAGCCACTTTTCTGGGCAGAGGCCCTCCTGAAGAAAACATGCTAACCACATTAGGAACGGTGCTGATCTTCTTCCAAACCAACCCAGAGCAAACAGCCATGCATCCTCCATAGGAACAACTGCCCTTCAAGCCAGGAAACCTGAAAGAGTTACCTGAGAGAGCTGGACGGGTGTAAAGCAATGCCATGCCATTGAAAGTAAATTGCAAGCTCGGGACTTGCTTCCACGCTCCTTGCTCATGTCCCACTAACTCTGTGTGGATGTGTTGGTTACCCTGTGGGGCACTCACTGGATGTCCTGGTGGGGATGTCTGAAGCACCAAGGATTCAGGATAGGGCTTGGCTGTTGCAGTCTGTGACACTGTTCTGTTCACCCTCTGCTGTACCGGCTCTGCTGTACTAATAGGACTAAAATGCATTTCAATGAGATTTCATCTTTAAGATCAGCAGGTAATCAAGCCCACAGAGATGCGCTATGGTTATATAAACACTTTTTGAGTAGTCATGCATCCCACTTCCCCACTGTCCTAAACTGTTTATTCTGGGTGCCCAGTTACTGAAGATTTAAATAATTCATGTCTACATTCAAAGAGCTCTCCTTTAGTGTAACTCGCACATTTAAGCATCTCCTAACTGCAGTACATCTGCCATTTAGAGATTAAAAACCCTATATAGGCAAACACATTTACTGACGTGAGTAATTCATACTAAATATTAGCCAGGGTAGGGAAACCTGACTTTCAGGGGCTTTCTGAGATGGAGAAGAGCCGTGAGTTAGTCAGCCTGTCATGCTGGGGCTTTGGCTTTGTCTCCCAGTGTAACTGGCTCCCCACACAGTTTATTGAGACTGTCCAGAAGCCAGTAACACCCCTAATCACAGATGACAGAAAATCTTCTCTGATACTCAAACAGAGAATATGGAATGTATTAGGCTGACTGGCATAAAACTACATAGTCTCCAGAGTATTTGCTTTTAAATGAACATGCCATTTTGTATAACAAATGCAACTCAGTAGGTGTTTTGTTCGTCCTAATTTTTCAATGAAAGTGAGAAAAACAGGTCTACCTGAAGACTAAACTACTAGCTGCTACAATGCTGGGAAGGACTTTACTCATTATTAGAGCTGGCCTAAAAGCAATAAAAAATGATGTATCGTCTTTGGATTCTGTGACTACATCGTAGAAGAGAAAGGATAAATTACCCCCTGGTCTAGGTAAAGGTGTATGTGGGCTTTCCACATTGCTTTAAAAATGGAAATAAAAAGCTGTCCCATTAGCACTGATCACCCAGGCAGTGCTCTAGTGTGATGTCCTTCCTGACTTCCCTGCATTGCCAGTACTGCAGTCATGACCAACAGGATTTGGCATGTCTGTGGGTCCTTCACCCCATGGGACAGGGAAGACCTAAGAGTCACCGCTGCTCCTGCGGCTGGCACTGCAAAACATGGGTACTGCAGGGAGGGGGATGGCTGTGGGATGCAAGGATCGGCTGCCAGCAAGGATGCTTGCGGTCCTCTGCGGTGGTTGCACAAAAGTGGCTCTTGGTCCCTTCCAGCCTGGAAGTCTGTGGGCATGCACAGGTGATTTAACCTGATTTGGAGAATGCAAGGAACCTTCATGTCGTTCAAAAGGGGTTTGAATCAGGCTGTTCCTTTTTAAATCCTTCTTCTCTCTCCTCTCCCTCTTATCTTGCTACCTGCCCAACAGGGAATACTTTGATGCAGAATGGGCTGGATGACCCATTTTAGGAGCAGGCAAAGTAAGGACTGAAGACAGTTTGTCCCAGGCTACCTGCAAACCAGCAGCAGGGACAAGGGGCAGTCACAAGGTCCCAGGATGCTCTCATCCACATTCTCCTCTGAATTGCCTGGTGTAACTGGCAGCTTTGAGGAAAGGCACAGCTCCAGAGCCCGCAGAGTCAGGTGGCAGAAACAGAGAAAAAAGGAAAGGGGTTTGAAAGGAAAAGAATTCTCTTTTGTCAAGAATTTCCATATAGGGCAGGCACGCGGGAACTCCTGTCTCAAGCAAAAGGAGCCAAGAACAAAAAAAAAAAAAAAAATGCCCCTTCCCGCAGGGAGGAAGAAGAATAAAAATGGAAGCTGCGAGTGTGAGAGCGGGGAAGGAAAGCAGCGTGCTGCCCTGGGACGTGGGGGGCCGCAGGTCGCTTGGGGTTGCGGGGGGTCTCCGCAGAGCACTTCCCTGCCTTGAGCGGAGAGGTGCGGGAGATAGGCTGGGCAGCAGCTGAACCAGCGGCTCCCACCAGCCCCCATGTACCCCACAGCTCCTGCCCTGCCCGGGTGCTCACGGCATGGCCAGCTGCCACGGGACTGGCCAGCGAAGGGGATGCCTCCAGCATCGTGGGATTTCTGCTGTCAGAAACTGTCCTGCAGCAATTTAACCGTAAAACTTCAACTATACTGTACATATAATAATATAGATATAAACACTTATATAATTTACGTACATGATTTACAAGATACATTATTATATATTACATGTACTTTATATATAAACCCCCCCAACACTCAGCTTGACCGTATACAACAAATAAACTGCTTATATTCAGTTCTTGGTACAGCAACTTGTTCACAGCAGTGGTAATTTATGAAGTTTATTATTCAAGAGCTGACGATGACCAGCCGTTTCTCCCTCCTCTCCCGGTCCCTTCAAAAGTGAGGTTTGACAGCTGTAGAAAATCTGACAGAAAGTAATCTTTTGCACCTTTTTTAGCTCCACGTGGCTTTACCGGGAAAGCAAAGGGCTGCCTGGGGGTGCAGCAGGGAGCTGCCCCAGTGCTGCAGCCTGGGGGTAGTGGGTGCAGGGAGGGGGCTTCCTCCCCATGGAGCAGCATTGCCACTGGGGTAAGGCACAGGAAGGTGCCCGGGGGTCTCGGAGACCCCACCTCTCCCTCAGAAATGAAGAGTGAAGTTCATGGTCACAGAAGAAAGCAATGTCAGGGGGGCACAGCAGCAGGCTCTTCCATGAGGAGGGTAGGAGTAGATGGGGCTGAAAAACCTGCTAACTTCCCATAAAAGAAATAACATTATGAGGCTAGAATTTAAGTCATTTAAGAGAGGTGGTGTGGTCTTACTCATGCAGCTAATTAAAGGTTGTCTCACGTAAAGGAAAAAAAAAAAAAGTGTAACATTTACAGCAATAAAAATGATGAGTGATTTGTTTCCAAATTGTGCCAAAGACAAAAAACCCACAGAGCCAGCAAAGTTTTTTCTGCTTCTCCTCTGGGGTATGAGGACTGCAGGCAGCCAGCTGCCTCCTGCCCAGGGGGCTGGCATTGGCCAGGAGCAATTAAAGACTAGATTATAATTGGGCTTCGGTGAGCTACCTCTCTAATCAGTCATCAGCTGTACTGCTGCTGTCAAAGTAGCTTGGATCATCTTCACTTAGCCTTTTTCTCTGTTTATTTGGGGGGATAGGGGGTATATGGGTTTATTTTTATTTTATGTGGAACCTACTGCTAGAACTGAAGGGCTACCTACCATGCACAGCTATTTCGGCTTCTGTCCCTTTCCAAAGGCTGGCTCCCAGCTAGAGTGAGCCGGGAAGGTCCCGGAGATGAAGTGCCAGCCGGCTGTCTGCATGACCGGCACAATGCACATGCCAACACCGTTCTTTTCCTCCTCTCCTCGGCTGCTGTGCGTGGCGGTGAGACTCATGCCTCGGGGCCGGGGCAGGGGAGGAGGCTGCCTGCCATCCCTGGCCAGCAGCTCTGCCAAGGAGGCCTGGAAGATCGTCTGTCCCAGCAACTTGGAGCTGGACCACATCCTTTTCCTCCTTCCTCTCGTCTCAGGATGTTTTTGGTCCCCTCTGTGACCTTGGCTGTGCCGGAGAGGAAGCACTGGAGAGCTGTAACACCCTGGGCAAGCTCTGCTGGGCAGCAGCATGGGCTGGCAGAGATAAGC
Source organism: Elanus axillaris (assembly GCA_026212715.1). Lineage (NCBI taxonomy): Eukaryota > Metazoa > Chordata > Aves > Accipitriformes > Accipitridae > Elanus > Elanus axillaris. The sequence continues at coordinate 16,971,952 of JANZLQ010000079.1, read as the reverse complement.
CCGGGTCCCCTGACCACATCGTGAAGTCATGATTTTTTAATGTATATTCGTGCATATTTCAGAATCCGGATGTATTCACCGGCTCACAGAACAGCTGAGGCTGGCAGGCACCTCCAGAGGCCATCCCGTCCAACCCCCCCTGCTCAGGCAGCGTCGGCTAGAGCAGGGTGCCCAGGACCATGTCCACTTGGGCTTTGAGTATCTCCACAGATGGAGATGCCACAGCCTCTCTCAGCAACTTGTCTCAGCGTTAGATCGCCTCCACAGTACAAAAAAGGGTTTTCTTACATTTAAACAGAATCCCCTCTATTTCAGTGTGTGCCTGTTGCCGCTTGTCCTGTCACTGCATACCACTGAGAAGAGACTGGCTCCCTCCCATCAAGTATTTGTATATTTATACGTATTTTTTTAATACCCTATGTTTAATAGAAAAATAAAAGAGGGCTTCTGTAACTGAAGCAAGAACTGAGCCAAATAAGAGATAAAGGAATAGAGGCAAACTGCCAGGAAAGCAAAAGTGGAATGCAAAGCTACATGGTAAAATACGTAGTTAGCTTGTCTGTCCGCATATGAGAGCTTCAAGAAGATTTGTTGTCAGATGCTAACAAACTTCCTGGGATCATATATTTACATATCTCCTAAAGTGTGTGTTTCCGTCAGAGTGAAAAGGATTTTCACTGGGCTAACACCACCCCAACCCCNNNGTACATTTCAAAAGCTTGCGCTATTGCAAAGCATGTCTGAAACTTCAAAATGAGAAGTCATGAGAGGCTTTCAGACGGGGCAGGGAGAAGCTGCCTCACTGTGGCTACACAAACTACTACTCTTGGCACTTCAGAAGCAACATCCATTTGAAACACCCACCTAGCTGAGGCCCCTGTTTTTCCTGCTGGGCAAAGCCTGGTGATACTGCAAAGAGCAGCAAGCAGCTTCTTGCAGTCAAAAATACTGGACAGCCTTAAGTACTAGTACACATTCACCCACATCCTACCACGTCCATTAATGCAGGTTATGTTACTGCAATTAAAAACCATGCATTTTGCAAGAAACCACAGTTAACCCATCTGTTTAGAATAGCGTATCAGAATAACATCTCAGATGCCACTATGCGGTAGGCCCTGGTGTATAACAATGTTTTTCTTGGTAAGTACTGCATGTAACACTCTCACCTGAAGACCTTTCTACATTAAGGAATTTTCCTTCTGAATAGTTCCATTTAATTTCTGCTTTTTCATTTAATTCGATATGCAGTAGAAATACACACAAGCTAGAGTCAGGTGTTTTTATTGTCCTCTGCTTAGGGTAAAGGATTACAGTAAAACAGTCTCCAAATCTCACTGAAGGCCATTTTGATTTTTTTGAACCCACCTCCATAGCTACATCTGCCACATTGCCGCTTGATGAACTGCTTGCCATCAGTTACAGGACATTTCTATAGGATACAGCAGCACCAAGTGAATGAGACCAGTTGCTCTGGGTAGTGCAAGCTGCTGGGCAGTACCAGGCACTGAGCCTCAGCCATCCTCCCTCTGTGTTGCTTTATGCCCTATTAAAGCTTAAAGTCTTGCCTGTAGGTTGAAAAACCTGTTGGAAATTTTGTCCTCAAAACCTCAGACACTTGCCCATATATACTTTAGATGATGGAGGGAAATAATGCAATCTTTAAAACAAACCGAAACTACAGGTGAGACTGAGGTTATGGTGGCTCTGATTTTCACAGCCATCCATCACCTGTTTTGTATCTGCGGGAAAAAGACTTTACAGACAATATCTTATTTATTGGTAACATGTAAAAGAAAATATTTGCAGATGAGCCTAATCACAGAGACAGAGGCTTCGCATTGCTGCTTTTTACAGAGGTAAAACCCTTTCTGCTGGCAGGCTACCAAACAGGAGGGCAAACATCCGCCATGTGTAGGAGGCCTTACAAGTGCCATGGATAATAAATGCCAGTCAAGCAGGTATTTTTGGTAAAGTATGAAATAATTCTTCTGCCTAAAGCTATGAATTCCCTCAAAAAGTTTACAAGGAAGAGATGGAAACAAAGATTTCTGCTTTTATGTCCCACTTTCTTAGAGACTCCCCTTTTTAGTTATAGATAAAACAATTCATCTTGCTGGGAATGCATTTTCTTCCTGTTTATGGACATGCAAAATGGCTTTATTATAATAAGACATTATTATGTTTGTATCATTTATTGACATCTCTGAAGTCTTTTAAGAACCATGGATGAAAGGTGCTACACAAATGCCAAGTACATGATAAATTATTAAATGTTTCTTCAAAATCTGCTTGCTCAGTCTTCGTTTCATCTACTGATACCAGATTTCAGAGTGAGATACACAAAAGGCCTTTATGAAACTTTCCCCTCTTCACTATCATGCCTGTGCTGTGCAGGACAAGGCAGAATCAGAATAAATCAGAACAGACACCGTTTTCGGCATGGTGCAGCAGAGTCACTTCTCAGGTGACCTGAAGCCACCCTGTACCTAAGAAAATTTACAGGCGTCTCAGTTCTCTTAAATTCAAACAAAGAAAAAAGAAAAAAAAAAAAAAGGAAAAAGGATGAAAGAAATGTGTAAGTTGAGTATTTGCGGTTACACCATTTAAGTCTGTGTCTTTCAGAGCATCCCTGCAAGGAAGGGATCCTGAGGGCAGCAAAGCTAAAAGTAAGCAGCAGCTGTATACAGCCCCGCCGTGCTGCTGTGAACAGCCGGCCCTAAGTAAAGCAAATTATGCAGCTGCTGCTGGGCATTTAAAATGTATATGAACAAGCTGTCAGTCCAAGATCTAAACTTATTCAGTTATTCAAACTAATTCAATTCCATCACCCAGCTCTGACACCCCTGGCACTTGCTGCAGACCATTTTAATGGGAAGTGATACGTAAGTGCAAACACCTGGGAGGCGGGCGGCACGGGGATTTTTCTGATACAACAGTCATCACTGTGGTTGTTAACAGCACTGGCATTTATGTGATCCTAATTATGGTGTAAGCGTAAGACAGGCGAGGAAGGTTCACGTTCCTGCACTGCTCTCACACCATCTGCAGGCTCCCCCCACCCCCTGCATCCCCCCC
>JANZLQ010000079.1:16933682-16968863 GCA_026212715.1 Elanus axillaris | reverse complement strand
GCATGTCCCCCCGCTGCCCCGTACGTCCCGCACAGCCTCCACCGACCCTCACAGCCGGCTGTGCTGCCTCATTCACCCTGTCCATGGACACGGGCAGCACATCGCATGTCTTCAGTGTCCCTGGTAGGGCTTACGCCTGCACCGTTCAAGCCTTCGGCATCTCTTAGGTTGGACAAATATACCAAAGAGTAGCCTGAAAGAATACAATTGTTTGCGATAAAATGTTAGAAGCAGTGAACTTTGCCCTCAGTTAGCCTTTCTTTAACCACAGCACAGACGATTGTGACTGTTGGCAGACCTGATAACGGCCACTCGCTGTATTTACATTTACATATCTCGGTGAGAGCAGTAAGAGCATGAAAGGAGGTTTCGGCTTGAGACCAAGATCTGATTTATGCTAAAGTTCGCATCTGCAGATGTCCTCCAGGATTTTCAAACACCACTAAAGTCTAGACATGGATGTTTTGGTTCCAGAACAATATTGCATTAATTGTGCATGAAGATAAATTACAAACTGGCTCTCTGGTAGATCCTAAAGTATGGTTATTAATGGGGCTAGATCCAGCAGGGTTCTCCCAGGACTGAGTTTTGGGCCAACGTTATTTAATTTGTTTTTAATCAGAATTCCGAAAGATGATATAAAATCTTCAGCGGCAGTCCCTGCAGATGCTGTACTGGTTGCTCAGCACTGAGCAGCGAGCAGTATGTGTTGTGGCAGCTTACTGAGCTGAGCTGAATGCCACCTTTCAATGATTTTTCCGGTATGTGGGAACCTACCTCCCCAGTGGGATAATTCAGGTGGGATGCAGGGAAAGGCTGGCTCCCACATGCCACAGAGGCTCAGTGTGCACCCCACCTCGAAGGGAGGTCGTGGAAGCCATGTCTCCATAGGAAAACACAGCGGTGGTCACAGTCATTGCATGCGGGAGAGGGAGCAGGGTGATTTTTGGCCTTGCCAAAGGACACCTTCCAGCTGCCAGGGATGTCACGGCAGCATCCCAACACCTCTGTATTGTGCAAAGCCTGGGCTGTGTGCTGTTTGGCTGCTGGGATGAGGCCTTTGGGGTGTGAGATGGCTCAGCCCGGCTAAAACCTCTGCCTGCAGGATGTGCAGGGGGGGCAGCAGACATCTTAATAGCTTGTGATTTACCAGGGGCCAGGCTGAGATTACTTAATGCTCATTACTTGAACTCTGCAGGGCTCTGCTGAGATGCTGTTGCTTATATCAAAGCTGTACCCAGTCAGGTCAGAAATCCAAGGAGGTAGAAGGCAAAACAGAGATGAAGGGATTTAGTTCAGGTTTTATATCCCGTTGATGGCCAAGCCAAGAGAAAAGGCGCTTCTCCTGCCCCCAGCCTTGCACCCAGGCTGAGCCTTTGACCTTGCTCTTGCAGCAACGGCACTGGAACAGAAAACCAGCTTTTTAATGAAGTTCATGTGATCAAGTGGGTTTCTTAAATACAGTGGTAGTTTTCAGCAACTTGTAAAGCAATTCTTCATTTGCTAGTCAAGGTTACCTTTGCCATTAAAAGGGTTGTTGTTCATATATTCTTTTTTCTTTTTTTTTATACAGAAAGCTTTAAATTCACAGCTGCTTTGTCCACATGGGCCTACTGTGCCAGCTCATTTAAAATAAGGTGGAGATCCAGCCTTCTGTCTTGAACAGGAGGGGCTCTACCAAACACAGAAAGCTGCAGCTCCAGACCCTGGCTGCAGCTGCAGTGCCTGCCAAAGGGTCCAGTAGTGCACCAGGGCATTTCAGACCCAAAGGAGCCACATTATTCATGTTCCCCCTTCCCAAAACAGGCAGCTGAAAAAAGAAATGAAAAGGAGAAAAGATAAAAAAAAAAAAAAAGAAAAAAAATGGCAACCTTTAGAAGATATTTTTGGCAGCACTGATACACAGGTTAACCCTGGGCTTTGTTTCATCACATGAACATGAAGCAATAAATTGCACAACAATGCAAACACGAAGCTCCTCTGCTTTCGCCACGCAGGCTTTCCTCCACAGCGAACAATGCCAAGGGGATCACAGAGGGGGACGGCTACATTCTTCTGACACAACAAACATTTTTTGGGGTGGATAAGCAATGCTCTATGTCAGAGCAGCAGGCGAAAGTGCTCTTGACTTTATTTTGTATCGTGCATGAGTATAAACAGTGATTGTGGCCGAAAGATTAGTTCCTGCAGATCCCTCAACAGGAATTTCCTGATGAAAAATTATGTTCTTTTGGCATTTGTTGTGCATCTCAAATGAACCAGTTATCAGAACAGAAAAATTGTTCCTGCTTGTTTTCAAATCAACAGTATTTTCACTTACTATTAACATCTCGTAGCTGTGCAAAACAAAGCAATAAACATGACTGTGGGGCTTGTTCATTTTACCTTTCAGAGGCAAAACCTATACGTGCTTAAAATATTCTCAGATTCCTTTTCCAGACTCACTGAAAAGAACACAATTCACTTCAAATGTTGATGTAATTATAATTTTCTCACATTAAAGGGCTTTATTTGCTTAGGTCTTTTTGAATGATTGTGTTGCATGTAATGGGAAGAATAAGCATCATTAATTCATTATCTTATTACTATTTAACATGTAAATTGCAGTAGGGCATGAAGGACCTCCTAATGCAAACATTGGTCCTTCAGAAATGCAAAACATACAATCTGCACGTGATTCCCAGTGCAGGGGCACTGGGGACCACCAGAGCGAGGGGGAACTACCCAAGGAGAGGAGGATAGGGCCCCAGCAGTCTCCTAGCTGATTTCTTTCTTCTTTCTGTGCCTTTGCACATTGGGAGCGAAAACCTATGGCCTGAATATCCCAGGGACAAATATGAGGGAGAAGTATCCCTATGGCTTTTCTCCCCAGTCAGACTGCATAGATGGCCTTGAATTTAATCAGTGTTCAACACAGTGCTGCACACTGGTGCAAGCCAAACTGAGCAGTGAAGGACCAATTTGGAAACAATAATCCTTCTTTCTCAGTTTGTATATAGATGAGGAGATAAATCCAAGGTCTGGGTTTCAGGCCACTTTGGGGAAGGGAGGGAGAATGCAGGTTGTGATCACATTTGTTTCTGCCTGCTCTCTCAGTAAATGACGGGTATGGGTAGGAATAGCTGGTAACAGCCGAGTTTCACTTAAAATAGCAGTAGGTCACACTCACACGATGCTTTTCGAAGAGGGCAAGGTCTGGTGCTAGCTGTAAATGGGGAGAGCAGCATGTGGGAAGCAACTCAATTGACAGGCAAGGACCCGAGAGGTCACGTAATAGGGTTCAAAGTCTGTTTAACCATGCAAAGCTGAGCTGGGAAAGTGCCTAATAAAGCATCAGCTAGGTGAGGCACAGCTTTCTGTGTCAAATCACACTGTCCGGGCTAAATCACTGGAAAAGCAAAGCCCCTCCGCGCAGCGGCCGTGCTGTTAATGGGTCCCATCCCTGCACTGCCCCCCACCATCACACGCATGGGCAGGCACATGCAGCCTCCACAGACCCCCACCACCCCGCTCCACATCCCCCTTTCCCGCATCCCACGGGGAGGGAGGGAACGGCGAGAGCAGGCACCGGCAGCTGCGTCCAGGCTCCTAAGAAAACCTGGGGATTTATCTCATTCTTGTAACCAGATCTCTGGTCCCCGGAGGGCTTCGATGCATTTTGCTGGGTGCATTTTGCCACCTGCCCGGATAGGCTTGCAGCCTCTCCTCTCCTTGCAGGCTGTGCTGGAGGGAAAAGCTTCGTGCGGCAGCTCCTTGTGAGCATTGGAGGGATGGCAGAAGACGGGGGCTGCAAAGCATGTGGGGGACCTCCTGCCAAGCAGCTAGCGTCATGAGAAGGCTCACCATCTGCCTTTTGGGGTGTTCTGGTGTAAGGAGGAAAACGAAGCTGAAGATGGGCGGGAGGAGAATGTCAACACACGCAGTGGTGGTGGTGGTGGTCAAAGCTCCATGATATCGGCAGTGGTTTGTACAAAGGGCCGGGACACAGTCCTCTCTCCTGTCTTTGGGGATCCAAGGGTGGTGGGGACAGGGCTCAGGCCAAGGGGAAACTCCAGTGCCTGGGTCCCACCAGATGATCTCACCAGCCCTCCTGGCTGGAAAGCTACCAGGCATTTTTCATCCACTGGGAGGGATTATTTAAAGGATAAAATACCTGAGGGACTTTGGGCTTGAGAGGACAGAAAACATTTGTCTAAACTTATTCCAGGGAAAAGAATACATTTCCAGCACAGTTAGATGCGAATGCAGGCATCTTTTAGCCTGTAAAAGCACACAAACCAACCACTCAACAAGGGCAGTTCAAAGACATCTCACTTACTTAGAAGCAGAAACCACATTCCTTCAAAGACATGACAGTAAAAGAGACATTTTAAACAATGTTTAATGTAGTCCTGAAATACTTCAGCCAACATTCAGATAAAGTTGAAGAGAAGGAAGAACAAAATACTAATTCTTTTGAAAACATCCGTGAAACAGCCCTACTTTTATTCCTAGTTTGTAACATTTCACAACTATCTTGAATCAGCTCTTTGTTAAATAAACTGCATCTTTCCTGTTAGATCAAAATTATGCATCAGATAGGAATTATCCACCCCTTTGTTTTACAAAACAGGCTATTTGCCAAATGCTGTTTTGTTTAGTGGACTTATCTTTATTTCATCATATTTTTTTATTCTGGCTTTTAAGCTTAGTCCAAATAAACCTCAGGTAACCTAGCTTTTAAAAAAATTAAAATGGTCATTATTTGAATTGCAGAAATTAATTCTTCAGTCTTCTGCAGCTCAATATATGCTTCAGGGCTTGTGTGCATGATTTATGTGCATGTATATACACTCTCAGCACCAGCTCAAGTGTTCCCCCATCTTTGCAACTTGAGCTGCTGCATTCATGTCACCTGCTAAGCTGTTAGAGACCAGAGCAAGGACACCAGAGTCAGTGATGGTCTTCTGGGGACCACTCCCAATGAGACTGCCCCTTGGGGAAAGGAAAAACTCACCAGGAGGAGGTTTTCTGCCCTAAATTGCATCTCTTGTTCAAGGAATCTCTTTTGTTCTCTTTTATATCCTGCTCTGCTCTGAAATCTCTTAAACTGCTGCTGGTCCTGCGCAACCCCAGGACGTACAGTGTTGTGGGACGACTGCTTGCAGCCTGGCTACAGCCAGGTTTTGATCCTCTGTAGCCTAAAGGAGAAACTCTAGCAACTGGTAAAATCCTTCTGGAGCACAAGTTCCTTTATGAAGATTAAAGAATACATTTACATGCCCCATTGACTCCTCATCTCTTTTCAAATCTCATCTGAAAACATATATTTTCTCGTTCACCTGTACCTCTTAATTTCTTACTCATTTAGATATTATTTATCATTCTGCTTTACAACTGCATTATTTAACTGTACAGAAATCTGTAATTGTAGTTTGCACAAAAGATTATACATAAAATAAACCAGTATTATATATGTTACCCTAGGGAACTATATTAAAGATGAGCACATAAAACACAGCTCCAAATGTACTACACAGCCAAATCATTTGTGTTCTTAGTCCTTGTGAGGAGCAACGTCTTGGGCTCCTGGAGTACACACAGGCTTGGCAAGCGGCTCAGAGGGGTGCAAAAAGCTGGGCCGAGGATTGAGGGGTAACTCCAGCTATGACCTCTCTGCAGGTAAAAGGACAGTCTTCTGGTTCTCTACCACAGCACTTTTGGGACCAAATTCCCCATCCTTCCTTACACTGAACCGATTACAACCAAGCATGAATAGTGTGCTCTACAGTTGAAAAGCAGCTGCATTAGGCCTTCAGCAAACACAAGAGACAAAATATTAATGGGAAAAAAAGGTAATTTTTAATTAAAGAAGAAGGTGGAGTGGCTAACTATCCAGATATCCTGCTTTCCTTAGGGTTATAGTTCATGAGTATTTGGCTCCCCTAGTAATTTGGGAGCTATGCGTACAAAACTTTTGTAAACATTAATTATATACCAGGAACTATATCCTTACACTTCAGCCTACAGAAGTTAAGTTATAACTAACCCTCTGATACCCAGCAGCAACTTCCAATAGATTCACATTAGATAATTAAATGGTTTCTTTCCTCATCATACCCAATCACTTCATGATACTTTTAATGGACTGACCCTTCACAACAGCTTTTAAGGCAGGAAAATGCTACCCCATTCCACAGCCAGGGGAGCAAGCCAGGGAGGAACAGAAAGGAAGGGTGATGCTGGAATGGGAGGGGGAGGCAGGACACAGGACCTAACCTGCTATCAGCTTCTCCTACTGCTGACAAAATCTGCTGAGCTTGCAGAGGCGTGGGGGACACAGCAGGATCTGACCCGTGTGTGCATTAGCTAATTCAGCTGGCGTAACTTGGCACACCTCTGCTGGCTTCAGCAGCACTCTGTCAGCCTACACCCACTGAGGCTTTTGGACCTATGTCTAAAAAGTATATATTTCATCTACCTTTGATAGTTCTTGTAACAAAATACTGTAAAGTGCATTGCTGGAACCAAATCTGCCCCAGCAGGACATCAGAGTGGAAAACACAAGATTTCTTTCTGTCGCTCTGATAACTACTCTCACTCACAAACGTGGTAACATATACCAGCAAATGCTTTTTGCATACCTATGCATTTCTCTGAAGGACAGAAATATTTTGCAATTCATTTCTATTGCTACTATTCATTATGCTATTCAATTACATTAAGTGCCCTAATTACTTATTTACAAAGGGTTAGTAACTCTGTACTTTGTACCTGACGTATGTACTAAGCCTGGAGGCGACAAACACTTTTATGCATTCATCTCTTGCTAGGAGCTGTTTTCAATAGCCCTTTCTTTCCCACAAGGCATCAGGTCAGCAGAGTTTTAGAGGGAAGGCATGACTTTTGGCTGAGGGTGAGCCCAGACCTGGGTGAGCCTGGGAGGTTTGGTGCTTTCCTGCACTATTCTCACTGCGGTCCGCATGTTTCTGCTGGGGAAGGCAGTCACACCTGCCCTGTGTTTCCAGCAATGGCATCCGTAGACTGGGGGATGTGACCTCCTCAAGATGTCCGCAGAGGACGATAGGCTGGGAGGGATGTTGTGTGCCAGGACCGCTGCTGGCAGATGCCTGCACAGGAGACCCCACCAGCCCCGTGGGGGCTGGCAGCCTGCCCCTTGTCGTCACTTGTCCTCCTGTCTCTGTTTCTGCTAAGGTTTAGCCTTGTGGCAATCAAGTTGTTCCTGCCTGTCCAAGGATATCAAGTCCTTTCACTACTTTCAAATCCCTTGTTTGGGATTCAAGGCTACCCTATCTCCCATCGGGCTTTTCTTTTCTGGCTAAAGCAGCACAGTTTCTCCAATTTTTTTAATGTTTTCTAGTGTACTGTACTACTCCCACTATCATCTCAGCTCTAATCAAGGAAAGTACTCTGCTTTTGAAGTGCAGTGTCCAAAACTGGAACCAATAGTTCAAAGATATATTTTCTGTGTGAAGCAGATGTGTATCATGTGCCTTGCCTCCTTACAGTCCTGTTCATGTACTGTAGGCAGGTAGGTTGTCACTTAACACTATGTCTGCGTACTAATGTCTATTTCCATTGAAAGCCATATTTTCCCCCAGTGTTGTTTGTGCAGCTGGTTTATTCCTTATGTGTTATAACTTAGATTCATCCCTGTTGAGTTATAACCTATTTTTTCCCGTCCATATCTCTAATTTGTCAACATTATATGAAATGCTAATCCAGACTTTCAACCACCTTGCAGCAGCACTGATAAGCATGATCACTATTCCAATATTCAGGTAAACAGTGAATTACTGAATAGTCCCAGTGTTCAAAGCTGCTGAACAGGTAGCTCAACAGATGCAAGGCTGCTGCTGAGCATGTATTCCCAATAGGCACAGAGCACTCATCCGAATGGGAAGCATGCAGATGGCCTGATCATGGTCATCCTCCCCTTCTAGTAAGCGGCTTTAGACATGCAGTCTCTGCAGTAGCTGGTCCTGGATCCCCAGCCTCCCTGGCTGCCTTACAAGCCACAGCCCCACTCCAGCTCCTGGTATTCAGAGCCCCTCATGCACAGACACACGCAAGTCCCCAAGGAAAGGTGCATACCCTCTGGTCTCCCCAGCTGCCAGCACCCCAGTTGGGCAGGTGGCCCCTTGGCCATGGTCTGACTCCCACAGCCAGCACTCACACCCCATGCATGCACGTGCATGCAGAACAGAGTCATTCACCCAGGTAAAGTGCACTCACGGCTCCTGTTCACACGCAGTCATCCCCTTTTATCCCTTCTTCCCTGTTTTCCCACACTTGTTCCTTCTCAGTCCACCTTGATCCCTTCATTACTTTACTTCTGGTCCTTCTGCAATCATAAGGCTTGCGTATCCCCACAGCCGCCCTACAAACACCCCATAGCAAGTGTTGCACAGTCCCCAGATTCCCTTCCCCAGCACCCCACCACCGCCTGGCAGTGACCCCTGAGGCTGCTGAGAGCTCCGGGGAACCTTTCCCACCTACTCCACAGGGTCTTACCCTGCACACTGGGCCCATCGCTTGCCAGATGCTTTTCTGACTATCTTCTCATCTGCTCGACAGTAGAGAGCTGTGGACAGCTCACCAATGACAACTACTAGGTGTCATAGCAAATACCATACGTACTGAGATGCACTTGTGAAAGGAAAATGAGCCAGATAGACATTCCTCAGATCAAACTATGATCCCTGCTCTGCTGAAGCTGGTGCAATTTTTGCCTTTACCTCACGGTGAACAAAATCTGCCCCTCAGCTCCCTGCACGGTAATGGGAGCCTCACGTGGGCCCATGTACTTCCCTAGGGATAGCCAAATAGGAGGGCAGACATTCCCACAGCAAGGGTCTCCTATATATTTCCAGCAGTTGGTGCAAGACACCGGCATGACGTCTAGCCACAGGCTGAGATTTCTACGAGACTTGGCTGCTCTGGCACTGCCAGCCCAGGAAACTCACTGTTTCTGTCTTGGGGAGAGCCCCCGTGGTCAAGTGATGCCGTGACAGGGGCATGGATGCACAGATCCAGCCGGAGCTGGAGGTGTGCTACAAAGTCTTCCTGGGTACTGCACTCAAGGAGGGACTTTCCTCTCTCCTGAGCACTGCTAACATGAAGGGTACCAAGTGAAAGCCACACAGCGCGGAGACGGACACTTGCTACTGTGTCCCAGTATGGACTTGGCAGCCTTTTGGTGGAAGACAGCTTGCTGTCCAGTTACTCTCAACTCACCCTTAAATCAAGCTGCGTTAATACAGAAACATTTAATCACAACCTTCAAAATAGATGGGACAGTTTATTCTTGTGAAGATGTAGGTGAAGAAAGGAAGGGAAAATGTGCTTAACAGACAGCTAGTAAAATATGAAAGGTCTCTCTGTTTCTTCCACTTTTCTGGCTTTTCTCCAGAGATGGCTGGAGAGCACCCAACCTTGGTAGAGCATGGGAGCTCCTACAGTTAATCTCTTCCAAGGGGATCTAATCTTCCCTTTGATACATCTGTCCCTCTTTCCTCCTGCCTCTGACGTGGTCCTGAGATAGTTCTGCCACCCTCTAAACAAAACAAACATTGTTCAGCTCCTTGGAGATGCAAACATAGTTTTGCAATGCCAAGCATTGTCTCCTGGAATTGGCCAGTTAATCAGCTACTCCTGCAGGCAAAAAAGAAGGCACCCTCCAGCCCCCAAAGCATTAACCTCTCAGCTTGAGGCTGTCTCTCCCCACTTGCACCTTAAAGTTGAAATTAGTCCATGTGTCCGCAAATACACTCAAACATCAATATCCGTATGGAATAGACATAGTGTACAGCACAATGCTGGCTTGCAGCCGGCCACAGCTGTAATCAGCCACTCAGCAGAGTGAGCTTACCCTCCCACAGCAGATTTCTTTGGGCCAAACAAAGGCAAGAAGATGAATGAACATTTGTGCCTCTGTAGCATAAACATGCACGAGGCTCAAAGAGCTGGAAAGCCCCCTTCTTGTTGGAGCACTGCATAAAATTTGGAGGGCAGAACAGAAAGTGCCAGAGGGGAGAAGCCAGAGGCAGCAGAAAGCCCATCCTCATGCACATGGTGAGAGAGTACTGGCTGCAGTTTTCACATCTCTGTAAATATTGCTCTAAACAGAAAGTCAGTTTATTTCCACAAGCATAGGCTGTTTTGATGTTATTACCCAGCATGTGATAGGTGAACCGAGAGTACAGATCCTCTTGGGACACATCTGTAAAATTCCCTGAAACAATAACATGTTATTGGGAGGGTGGAAGTGACAATATGGAAAATAAGGGCATGAAGTGTGACACCTAAGCACTGCAGAAATACTAAGGCATTCTAGAAATGCTAATGTTAATCTTAACATACATTTACTGAAACTGCCAGTATTTCATTGTGTGGTTTTCTGCTGTGAAGAGGATTTGATCCGGAAAAGAATTACTTCGAGAAGTATTTAAACCCTGTATACAGAGGGAAGCAAATTAAGAACTATCTAAAGGGCAATACATTTAAATGAGAAGACGCCTTCCACACTATGCACCCATGCATACCAAAGTGAACATCACCAGCTAGCAAAATCCTTCAAACTGCGTACATTTTACTTGCTAAAAATAAATCCACGCAAATGGGCACAATGGCACACACCTAAATGTATCATATACCCATCTTAGTTCTAAAATAAGTATCAGCGGAATTCTAATTCATACAGGATGCTACAGAAAATGCTAATTCGAGAAATGTCTGATACCAGATTACAACATACTTAAAAGGTCTTTGCTTCAACATGCACTGGAGAGGTGTGGAAAATTCAGAGCAAACTGACAACATGTTTGATTTATTTTTCAGAAATCTCTGGAGCTCTGTCAGCTTATCACAATTAATTCCAAATGCAAAAGGAGCTTAATATGTTGTGCAAGGAAAGAACTGGATGCCATCTCTGACTACCTTCTGACAGGAGAGAGAAAGAGACTGTATTTCATACAACTGTTTGAGGTATTCCAGTTGCATTCCTCTGTTGTGACAGAGGAGCACAGAAAAAGCATCTTGGGGTGGTGGGTTGGCTTGTTTTATACCACCAGCAAAGTGAAAAAGAAATTAGAAATATTTTTGACTTCTCATCATCAACAGTGACAGATTAAGGAAAATAGGAGCTACTCCTCCAAACGCTCTGTGCACCGTTAGTCCGTCACGCCGGCAGGCTCACACACGTACAGATTCAGAGCTCACTCATGCTGCACGAAACACTCTTGCATTCTTGAATAATTTAGACAAAATATGTAGACATGCTGGTGTCTTCACTGTAATTATTCAATGCTGATGTTATCCCTTGCAGAAATCTCAGAAATCTTGGCGATGTACACTGGGAGTTCGGGTGAGGCAGAAATATCTGAATAAAGGAAATAGCCCGAAGAAGTTGCTCATACTTGCATTACACAAATTGCCCGCATCCTTTGCGGCCGGAGGACATCCTGGATGCGTACAATAAAGCAGTCAATAGATCTAGCTGGCCTGACTGGCACTCAGATAGCAAATCACTGCAGACCTTGACAGTATAATAGAGGTCATTAAGAAATGGAAGAAACAGAAAGAAAACTCTTTTCCAGCATATTCACCATAAGCAAGTGCTTTCCTCAGAGCAGGTGCGTAGGTCAACCTTTTCTGCTCTCATTTTGCATCAGGGGAAACACACTGCAAGCACAGCAGCGAGAGTTTCAGGTTGCTGGTGCGCTGGGATTTATCTTAGGACAAGCAGGGCAGCAAGGAACTTCAGGGCATTGCTTCTGCGTCTCTTGAGCCCCTGGTACTCTAATGTTATACATTGTGCTTCTTGTACCGTGCCACTGCTGTGGGAAGGATTGCTATTGATCATCTCCATCCTCACATGCAAAATCCATATTATTATTTTGTTGGGTGTCTCCAGGGAGGGAAGTGGCACCAGAAGCAGATGGTAAGGGGGTAGCAGCTTTCTGAAAGTCAAAGGTGGCAGTTTTGCATGACTAAAATACTTAGAGAGATTTCTATCCTGCATCTCTCCCACAAATGCAAATTATTGCCATTGCTGGGCTGGTGTCTCTGTGGGTAAAGCGAGTCCAGAGACCTGGGGGTGACAGCACCCGGCCCCTGCACATATGGGGGCAGACTAAGGAAGTCTGTGGCCTTGGCCAGCTCTCTGCACTGAAAGGATCTGAGGAAAGTCCTCCGCTCAGGGCAATTAAGCACAACTAGCTCGAATCTCTCGGATTTCCTCTTGTGGAAGAGATTTCCAGCAGGCCTCGCTGCTCAGCAGCGCTGGCCGGAGCAGGCAGAGGGATTCCTGCAAAGGGTGCATCTGCAGGGGTCTCTCCCCATACGCACCCATCCCCTCCGGTGCCTGCTCCTGCACGCATCTTGCTAAGAACTGTGTACATTTGAGATCAACTCTGCTGCAGAGTGAGCAGCACGAGGGCTTGAAACATTTCCTTCCCGTTCAAGAGCACTAACAAATTCAGATGGCCAGTTGGTAACCAGCTGCGCCTGGAGGAGCCACTCAGTGCCCAGCACCTCCGGGAGGATGCTTTGAAACTTCTCTGAACACCCTCCTCCCTGCACTGCCTTGGGGGTCCTCTGCTCCCCCAGCCAAACTCCATCCGGCTTTGGCCGTGCTGCGGGAGAGTTCCTGCCCCCAGCACGGACACCGCCACCTCCCACCACCCCAGAGGGTGGAGGGTCCTCAGCACCTTCTCCACCCCACCAGCCCCTGGCCCAGGCATCGCATCCCCTGCAAAGCCACCCTTCGCCCCTTCAGCTGGGAAGCACTGGACACAGCCGTCATCCCCCCGCCTCCCCCTCCCCGGTTGTGAGGCTCACAAGATAGCTAACGCCCATATGTTTGTTTCCAAAAACCGACTTTGGAAACACAGTCCTGATAACACATCCCTCAGCAGCAGGAACGCGCCCGCCTTCCCTTTGCTGCCTGCCTGTTTACGTACCCTCCGTCTTCACAAAATATGGAACTGTGACTGCACCACCGATGTCTGTCAAGATTATGTGATTACGCTAACCACCTTAATATGTATTTCTTTACATAACAGCTAAGCAGACACTTCACACCCCAGCAAGCATTCAGCAGAGACGAGGATCTTAACATCAACGCAGATTAAACCCAGAGCGCCGTGGAAAAACATCTCGTAATTGGTGCAACTCAACCAGTTCCAATAGAAATTATCTCTGGCCTGTGAGATACAGAGAAGCTGTGAAATGGATTAGCTGAGACAAGGGAGGAGAGGCACAAAAAAAAAAAAGAGAGGAACAAACACTAGTGCAGACTAAACTAGGTAGGAGAGCTGAGACAGAGTACAGATAAATTTTCAAGGGTGCTGAGTGTGCTCCGGCAGCAGTCCTTGCCTTTTCCCACAATAAGCTGTTATCTGGAGGGAAAAAAAAAACCACAACAAAGCAGGCATAAATGTGCAGCTCCTATTCGACACCAAAGCTGGTTATCAGCAGCGAGGCCCCATGTCCCACAGAGTACTTGTAAATTTACTGTCGGCTTTACCTGATGTGCAGATAGGTTCATTGTGTGGTTATCTCAGTAAAGACTGCCAGTGGTTTGGGGGCTTTATGGTATTGACTAAGGCTATGAAAATAAAATAAAGGGCCTGGGACTGAAAATATTAACCTTTTATGAGCCAGAGGGACCAGTTTGTGTTCCTATATAGGTTCTAGTGCAGAAGAAAAACAATGTGATCCATGCACAGGGATTAATTTACATAATGCAGCTAAAGGCCTGAGCCTGGGACTTGGCAGAGTCCTGGCTGCTTCCCACCGGGGACGGAGAGACGTATTAACACATGCAATTGGTGGTGGTTGTGCAATGAGCGGGATCAGCACTGCGAACACCTAGATCCTGCTGCAGAGACAGCTTCCCCACGGTCTGGGCATGGCAGTTCCCACAGCTGAAAGCACCAGAGGTATTAAATGAGAGACAGAGGTATTAAATGCCACAATATCCATTGGAAAGATCCAGGGCTTCAGAGGCGACCCATCACCTTCTGTGCTCCTCCTCTCACACCGGGGCACAGAAGGAGCCAGCAGCAGGTTGGAGCCCCGAACTCCCCGCACTCCCCGAGCCCCGAGCCAGCCCTGGGGTGCCTCCGCTGCTCCTACTACCTCCACTGGTACTACGGGGGAGATGCTGAAAGACCAGCGGGGAGAATTCATGGAAGGGGTGGCATCAGGACAGAGACACCCCAGCAGTATCTTCAAAATGAAAAACAGCATTTACTTAGCTTCAGGAGTGTTTGCATGTAATATAGCAGCAGAGAGGAGAAAACATTGAAATACATTCTTCCAACAAGCAAACCCCAGGCTATTGACAGCCCCTGGAAAACTAAAGCATCCATAGGGGGTTTTCCCTCACAGAATATTAATTTGAATTAAATACATAGAACACATACTAATAAAAAGACGTGTATTAAAATACAGTGGAGAACATCACACGGTATGGACATCTGCAAATGGTGTGATCTCATCGACCTTCTCAGGAGGAGAGTGCCAAAGTCAAGGGAGGGTTGTAAAAACAGGCTTTTTGTAGAAACATCCTTTTATCTCCATATTCTTTCCTAGGAAAAGAAGTAGAATTTTAAAAAAGGAAAGCCTGAAGAAGTCTACCATCAGTTATTAAGGAAATTGTCTTTAATGTCTAGATTTGCATTTCATTTCAGTATTTTCTTAGTACTACCTGCAGAACTACTTTGATAACACAAGTTTATGTTAGAGGAATGACAGCTCTCTGAAAATGCCTCCCTGAGAAGCATCTGGAGACTGGACAATAAAGGTATAACAAAAAGGGAGGAGAAAAAGTGATCTCCCTATTGATCTGAAGTTACTGATCTGCCACAAGGGGCTACAACTTTGCAGGTGCCTAAAGTCATATAAGGCATGTGACAAGGCAGCTCTACCTTCGTAAGAGTCTGGATACCTAACCAGTTGGGAAAATGTTATCCACCAGCCACAGGAAACAAGTGTAAAATTTCTATGGTGTGCTCCATAATATATATAAAATCTAGCTACTAAACAAAATAAGAATGCCTAGTAGAAGAAACTGCAAAAGTGGGTGAGGTGGAAGAATGACGTTTTCAGAATTTCAAAGCGATGTACAAGGAAGGTGGGGGGAGAAGTGTGCTTTAGCTGACTGCTTAATGAAGCTTTTGGGAGAAGGGCTGTTTGGGCAACGGGGCAGGGGGATCTACAGCTCAGTAACTGGCTTCATGGGGGACCTGCAGCCGCTCTGACCCATGCTGAGCCCTCCAGTAATCGGACAGGGAATAAACACTTCCAGCTCTCGCAATGAAAATCTGGTGCAGGGGTCTCTTTGGCTGCCATCCCCAGGAAAGCAAAGAGCTGTCAGCCCTGCCAGTCCAATGAAAGGTTTACAACTCATTTACAGATCTGTTCTATTGTGAGGAAGGGAAACACTGCCCATAAAGGCTGACTTGCTAAAACAGTCATTATCAGTGATGCAGCCTGTTCTAAAGGCAGGCAAGTAGAGTCTAACCACTCCTGACTCAGGCAAGCAAGCCATTTTCCTCTTTTTCCTTCAAACTTCCCAAGGAGGGACATTTACCAGCAGGTCCCAGCTCCCTGTGAGGCATCCTGCAGGGAAGAGGAGCAGCCACGGCTGCCCAGCAGTGCCAGAGTAAATGCAGATCCCCTGGGATGACTCACCAGCCTGTTCACAGTTTGATCCCACTTAGTGCAAGCAAATATCAAAATATTTTGTTTCTAAACAGAAGACTGAAGACTGTTATGCAAATCATTCTTATCCTAATGCACAGGCAAATGATTGAATTAGAGCAATAGGATTAGATGCTAATTTGTCAATATGATAGCTCAATTTAGAATATATTAAAAAAAAGAGAAAAGCTGACAGTGGAGTTTCTGGTCTAGCAGTCAAATGTTTCAAGGGATGACGTCTTCTCTTTCTGGAGATAATTCCCCTAGAGGACGGTAATGGACTAATTAAGGCAATTAAAGGTGAAGGCATCAGGGGCTTCCCTCCAAATCACAGTGATGAAGTTGCCAAGGCGCTGAGCCCTCTGCTTCCTTGAGCCCATGTTGCCTGCAGCAGGAGGGGGGCCACGCTCCGGCCTTCTCTCCTTGCTGGGACCGGTTTTTCCCCAGATGAGCAGATGGAGTTGTCGCTTCCCTCCCCTGCGCACGCCTGTCTGGTAAGGGGATGTCCAGACCCGGGCACCACGCTGTGCCAGAGCACAGCCGCTGCCGCAGGGCTTACCCCCACCACCATGCAGAGGACATCTACGGCATTTACTCCAAGGCTACAGTGTGTGTTTCTAGTGAGGAGCCTCCTCTCACTCTTGTAGCCCTGCAGAGGAAACAGCAACATTCTCCCGCGGTGTTACAGGCCCAGCACCATAACCCCCCTGCTTCTCCCCATCTTGCCATGCAGTCCTTTCCTTTCTATTGTCTCTGGCTGCAGAGCAAGCCCAGCCTGCTCTTTCACCTTCGGCAGAGAAAGATCAGTGAAAGTGCCTGATCGCTTAAAGTATGGTACAAGTAGCACTAGGCTCAGATATAGCAATTCCTGTCTGAGACAATTTAGCTTTTGATCTCTGGATGCAGTTAATTGCTAGCTATGCAGACGTTCATGGAGGAGAAAACAATCACAAGCAATTTTAGAAGTGAGATGCTTGATGCTTAATCTTGCACCTGTCCTAAGAAGTGAAATGGGCTTTTCTTAGTCAGGATCATGCTGCACAGAGCTGCAGATGAACCAAAGGCAAAACATTTCAAATGTCAAATAGATGCAAATCCACTGCTTACTCTCATGATAAAAAGAGAAAGTCACCAGGATAAAAACAATAAGCTGTTGCAACCAATATACTCTCATTAACAGTGTTCTTCATGTCTTGAAAATAAGGCAATAAATCATATACAGAATAATTGGGAAAAGCAGCTACATTCATTGTTCATTTTGGTCTTTTTTTTTCTTCCTGTGGGTGATACAAGGACAGCAGAGAGCCAAGTCTCACTTCTCCAGGTAGAAAAGCAATGCTATTTTCAGATGAGGAAGGGAGGAAGGTAAGGCATGACACCTGGGAGTGCACCTAATCCGGGTTCAAGACCCAGCATGTAAAACAAGTGCCAGCAAAAAACCCCTTCTATCTAGAAGCTGGCTAGAAGTGTCTCACATTCCCTCAACCATAGCCACCCAGCTACAGGCGTAAGCTGTGACGAACATCCCACTACCCATCACCAATTTGTTTCTATTCTCCTGGGTGTAATAACAACACGTCTCGAACCCCTGAAAGCCTGGTAGTTTGGGATTGCCTTAAGAAACGTCACGCCAAAGCCCCGTTTAGCCCACAAACCACAGCCAGCTAAGGCTGGCAGTGAGGGCTTGAGGGGTGTATGGAACAGGGCAAGAACCTCTCCCTTGCCCCTGTGCTGCCCCCAGTTTAGGACCTGGCTGTGCTGGAGGGTGTAGCCACACTGACGGGTTTGACTTGCCCCCTGCACGCACCTTCCTTTAGTTTACTTACTCCTCCCTGCACGCTGGTACTCCGGCATCCCCCATACGCAGGAGCAACCGTGCAATTCTGTAAGGCATGAAAAAGCCACTTCCCTGTCTCTGCTTCAAATCTGATAGCCAGCTTGCTCACTGAGCAGTGCTTGGATGCTTTTAGCAAACTCTCCACAATGATTCAAGCTGTCTTTCATTTTTTTCCTGAGCTAAGAGATCGTAATTTTGTATATGTAGTCACTTTTTCCCTGACAGCCCCAACACCGAATTTCATTTTAGTGCAATGAGCTATTTCAGCATCTTTTCAGAGTCAGCACTAGCTTTGGTTGTCCTGAATAACATTTCATTGGTTGTAAACATTGTCACCACTTGCTTGTGCCACCTTCTCCAGGCAATTTAGGAAGATGCTGCACATCAGGCCCAGGACTGGTGTCTTTGGACCGCCTCCTGATGTACGAGGTCAACGTTTCTTCCAACCCTCTCTTTTCTGAGGTTTAGCCCACAGGTAACCTCTGCTGGGTCAGCCCAGAGGGTAACCTCTCCTGTTCCATAATAAATGTCATTTGTTAGGAGCCCTTCTTTCTTCCCTAAGGCTGTGTTGAAGGCTACATAGCCCAGACAAGCACGATCTGTATGCTCATGAAATCCTCCCAAGAGCTTTTATGGCTGTCAGGCCTGATCTTCCTCTCAACACCCTTGTTTCTTCTCAAACCTCCAGCCAAATCTATGACCACTGCAAATGAAAGCCTTGACCGACCGCTAACTCCCAGGATCACTCCTGCAGCCCCGTTCAAAACCTGGCATCACATTCCCACTTCCATCCCTCTAAACCCAGAGCTGATTGTGGTGCCAGGTTACTATGCAGTTAGTAATTCAGAAATTTCTTATTTGTGGTGTGTGTTTTTTCAGGACTCATGGGTAAACACCATCTGGTGCTGAGAATTTGTTAATGTTTAGTTTATCAATTTGTTCTAACATGCCTTTTCCCAACACCTCCATTTGAGGTGGTTCCTTAGATTCCCTCCCCATTCACGGCATCTCTACTGTAGTGAATGCCAAAGCAAAGAATTTGCTCAGTTTTTCTGCAATGCCCTTGCTCTCCGCCAGTGGATCTTTTCACATGGGGGTCATTTATTGGCCCCACCAGCTCCTGATCATCTCTATGGACTGTGGACTAGTGTTGCACAGCCAAACCGATCCCGTTAATATTTATACCTCAAGCTAGATTTTAAATGCATTTATACTTCAAATACATGCTGCTAAGTTTACTATGAAAATTTCAGATGGAAAACACCAAATGTGATCTTGGTACACATCCAAATACAAATGTGAATTCTTTTGAGTATTTCCCAAACAGGAGCAATTTTTATCTTAGGGATCTACCAAAACTAACTGATAACCAGCCCACAAGCACACTGTGTAGCTTCCAGTCACATCAAATGTTTGCTATTGATGGAGATGAATGGAGCCTGGAACAGCACCTTTCTTTGTGTTAAATGTTCCATTCAATCCCTGAAAGTACTCAACAGGAAAAAGAGAAACCAAATACAAGATGACCCTTGCCTTGCCAGGCATAGTGCTTTTGAAGCCCCTGTTTATCTGAGGAGTTGTTAAGAAGATTTATGTGAAGTTGCTCATGAAAATTCATAACGAGTGTTTCAGTAGTGGAAGGTAAAATATTTATTAAAAACAGTGGATTGAAGAGAAAAGCTCATCCCTGTGATCAGTTTGTCATACATAAAATAAGCAATAAAGGTGACTGCCTAACATTTACTTACAATCCCAACTTAAGCCCTTAGAAAAAGAGAACCTGGAGATAAGGGGCAGGAGCTTCTACAGCACTGAAAGAGAAGGGAGCAGCTTTGGTGCAAATGAGAGGGAGATGAGGAGAATGATTTATAAGTGCAATGATTAATCTTTCACTTTATGTGGGAACAGATTTGGGCATTTGATTAAATATCCAAGGTAGGAGAACAACATCTAATAACATAAAATCTTGTTTTGCAACTGCTTCCAAGCTCTCACTCTTTCTTCCATGAAAGTGATTTGAATTTCAGATTATTGAGGTTTTGATTTGGTTTTTTTTTTTTCTAAATTAAAGCTGACATCTTTGGAATAAATTTAAGTGTAGAGGTGTGGAAAGGACAGGAAGAGTTTTATTTACTAACTAGCATAGTTTCTCCATCTTCTCTTCTCCTAGTCCAGGAGGAGAGAAGGAAAGCAATCATAACAATGAGGAACATGCTCTTGGTCCCAGGGCAAAGACCATAGCAGGCAAATTAATTGGGATGCTGTTTAGCACTGAAATATATCACTGTGTATTCATCAGCACTGGGCTTGACAATACATAAGGAACATTACTCACATAGACGTGGTTAGGATAATAAACCAGCAACCCAAGTTTGGGAACGTAAAGCAACACTTGCAAGTTCATCTGTCAGACTTCGCTGGTACTTGAGGTGAGAGGATAGGGGGAGGAACCCAAGAGAACCTGAAATAGCAATAGCATACCTTCATGTGGGAAGATAATACCATCGCACAGCTCTGAACGGTGGAGACAGCTATTTAAAATTCTTTTTCGTTAAAGAACACCTTTAGATGCTTAGTTATTGCTTTTCTCCTCTCTCTTTTCTGGGTATCATTTTAATGAATATGTATAACCCTGAATATTTTATTTATATATGTTCACTCCTTCTTCATCACAATTCTACCTTGTTACTAAGTGACGAGGCTGTGCTGTTGCTATGTTTTTTCCCCTCAGTAATCCTGCTCATTTGGTGCTGCCATTCTTCTCCCTGTACAAACAGGCCTCAGCCAACACTGGAAGAAAGAGCTGGCTTTGTTTCAAGGTCCCAGATTTCACTCGTGTGGGTAATTGCACGGGCTGTGCTGAGTTCACAGGTGCGTGGCCCCTCTGAGACTTTCTTACTAATGCTATGCCGCAAGCTGCAGCTGCCGGACCTCCACCCTGCCAAAGGCAACCGAACCAAACCAAGGAACTGACTGACCTGCCAGCTCCGGCGGGACAATCCGCCCAACCAGGAGACTTCACTCACAAGTACATCCATCTCCAGGCAGACAGCCATAACATGAGACCGCATTTGAACCCAGGAATCCCACCAGAGCCCACCCGAGGTCTCACTCAGACGAACACCTTAGACGAGCAAAGAGATGACTCCTTCAAAAATAACCCAGATACCTATATACCTATATAGATATAGGTACCGATACAGATACCTATGTACCTCTGTAGATATAGGTACCTATACAGATACCTATCTGTACCTATATAGATATAGGTACAGATACAGATACCTATCGAGCTGGAAAAAAACAGGTTACTGCATATCCGTAGGGCTGTTTGCCCGAGGTGGGGTTGCAGCAGGAGTTGTTGGGCACTCGAGGCCGTTCCCACCTCACCGCCCAGCGTATGCCCGGGGAAAGAGAACGTTATGGATCCAGACCACCCGAGGGGCACGTCCAGCCCTTCAGCGCTCCAGGGGTACCAGGCTTAGGGAGCACAGTTAAGGCACAGGTGGAGGGTACCGGTTCAGCTGCAACCCCCGACCCGGGCACCGGTACACCAGGCTGTTGCGTGCCGCTTCCCCAGGCTCACCAGCTCCTCTGGCCTCCCATTCCTTGCAGGGTGCTGACAGGGCAAGGGGACACCCCCCCCTCAGCCCCGGGAGAGGATCAGGGCTGGGTCTGCAGGGGGATGGATGCTCCCAACATGTCCGCTGCGGACCAGCCATCGAGGCAGCGGGAGGAGAGAGGAGCTGCTCTGCACGACACAGCCTTGCCCAAGACCCAGCCTGTCCTCTGGGGCTGTGGAGCTCTCTGCAAAGGAAGGGAAACTTCAGAAAAAGGTGCATTTTAAGGCCGGGAGAGACCACCCGTATCATCTAGTGTGATCTTACAAATACCCTGGGAATAGCGCTTCACCCAGTAATTCCTGCTCCAGATTTATTTGGATGTTTTCAAACGATGTTGACCTTGATACTATATTGCAATCTGCATGCGACAAGCAAAAAACAGCGCCATATTTATAAAAGCTTACCCTGTAGTATCAATCAATTTATTTTTCACTAATACATTCACACTTCTTTCTCACATCGCAAATTCTAATTAACAACCACCAGTGGTTTCATTTCAAATATAAGAAATATCCTGTGTTATGCAACTACAACTAGGAAAAAGACCCAGAAAATAGGCCCATTTGTTTGCTCTCCTGCTGCAATTTGAAAAGCAGATGATCTGGTTTTTTACAATTGCTTTAAGAGCATAGCTTTGTCAGCCAGACTCCCGATCCAAGCCAATTTTTCCAGTTGATTTGCAGACCCCTTAAAATGGGTGTTCCTAATCCTGTTGTAAACACAGACATGACAGATACCATCCTGGCGGATACCTCTCCAGCAACAACATCCATTGCAGCTGTGAGAGGCGTGCTGGAGCAAGGCTCATCTCCCTCATCCCACAGCATCATCCCAGGTTTTCACACACAGTAAATGTTTTGTATCCTAGCCCCATAGTCAGTTCACTAAACCACCAGAACTCATTTTCCTAAGCTTTCCTGCATTCCTACTATTTTTCCATCTCTGATAAGGGCTGGTTCTCTGTTAGTTACCCTTCTTTCCCCTGCCCCACTCCCCGGTTCCCTCACCAAGAACCACTGTGCAGGAGCTTTCAGGCCCTAATTGCTCTAGTTTAGTGTGGATAGCAATTAATTTTAGTAGGAAAAACAGGGAGCCAAAATGCACTGATGCAGACATAGAGATTTCCAGTGTGGAAACAATGAACTCGCCTTGTTCCCTTTGAAGTCTGATTCCTGGCATGTTTAATTTAAAACGAATATATCTCCTGCTGAGTGGATAGTCGGCTTGAAATTTGGACTGAAGTGGTGTCAAGCTGCTCGGTGGTAATAAGTGGCACATTTGCCTCAGCTTCCTTTCAAAAGGTATTTATTTTTGGTCTGAGAACTCTGAAGTTAATTTGGCTGCTAGTCCAATGAGATCTCAGTCACGTAAAGATTTTCATGCCTGAAAAACATGTAGAACATAGATATTTATGAATGAGGCAGCAATGGAGCATAGTCAGTATAATACTTTAAATTGTGCAGCCTTTCACTTTTCTTTCAAGCTGAAGAATGCTTCATGTTTTAGTAGGTGTCTTCTTAAACACACCCTGTACTTTATTTCTTCGCTAAGACATAACACACTGAGTTCAGCTGGCATTGTTTTTGAGAAGAGTACCAATTATTGTCCAGGATAAAGCAACAATTTTACAGCATTTTTAGCAAAGAAGAAAAAGCCTAATGAGCTATTTCTCAGCTCCAGTCTTGACAATATATATATGACCTGTTTATTTCATATTTGCCAGGCTCTCCCACCAGGCTCATTATCAAGGTATAATAGCACCTAACAAGAATAATAAGAGCAAATATATAGTCTCATCAATTCAGATGTAATATTCAGCCCTATAGAGATGCCTCAAATAAACTGCCACAAAAATTACAATTATGTTTTGACAGAAGCATTTGCATGTAATATTTAATAATAATAAAAAAACCACCCTTGCTAAACCTTAACACCTTTAACAATGACAAAGTGACAGTTAAAAGTGACCTAATGGTATGAATATTTAATTAGGCTTAATAAAATATACAGTCAAGATCAATAACAAAACCTAATTCCAGGGACTGGCTTATTTTTTGTCTGCTTTCAGACCATTTTGCTTGATCACCAGGAGGAAAAAGAAAAATACCAGTGTTTTACAACTCACTGCTGAAAAGAAGTTGGAGCTGGCTGCCTCTTTTTGGGAAAGTCACACCACTAGATCAGTACACAAACATATATTTAAGGCATTTTAAGATGTTTTTCCTGAGGAATAGTAAAATCACCTGGATAAACAGAAGTACTTTCCAAGAAGCAGCACTTTGAGCTACACATACAGGGAAGCAGAATGCATTTTTTTCCAGTTGTCATTACCAGTGGCCCTGCCCAGTCCTGCTTTGCAGCCTAATTTGGGAATTTTTCACAGGGCACCAGCCTGTGATTTCTTTTTTTCCTGGAGCATGCCATGCCACTACAGAAATAATGGTATGTTTGTGCCAGCCCCCGCAAATGATGCCAGCTGCTGCAGAATGGACATTAGCAGGGGAAAACAGACCTCAGTTTTAAGTGAGAGAGGGGAGGGAGCCCACGTTGCCGCGGCTCAGGCTGGCGTCTGGTCCCCCAGGACTGGTCAATGCCGGTGGGTCAGAAGACAGCCAGAGGTAACCCAGCGTGGGCATTGCATCTCCACCTCTGCCTGTGGGTTATAAGCACTTTGGAGGCACTGCTCACCCACCTCTTGTGACCCTTTTTCAGACATATTCAGATGTGGTCACCTGGGAGCGGGAGCTCCCTAACCCCAACCCAGCTCTGCCCGAATTGCTCTGAGGTTTCTTCTAATCAGGCTGGTGTATAAGTGCTGTGCACACTTCTGGTGTACGGTGGGCAAGTGTGT
Organism: Elanus axillaris; assembly: GCA_026212715.1. Classification (NCBI taxonomy): domain Eukaryota; kingdom Metazoa; phylum Chordata; class Aves; order Accipitriformes; family Accipitridae; genus Elanus; species Elanus axillaris. Next base: position 16,944,844 of record JANZLQ010000079.1, on the reverse strand, counting down.
GCTGTCAGGCCTCAGGAGGTGGGCAGCCTGGTCAGAGACTCACCGGCAGCAAGGCACAGGGTAGGTGCAAACAGCTAGTTCTTGCCTGACAGGGTTAATGACTTTCTTGCCTCCCGTAACTTCCATCGTGAGCAGTTCGATTCATGATGGGGGTTGCCCAAGGGAGAGGGACTGCTGCAAGGAGCTGAAGCTTTACCAGAGCGGAGCAAAGTGCCATCAGCACGTGAAGAGATGGCAGCAACTGGTGAGAAGAGCTGATTGTCTTAACAGAACGCACAGCGTGAAAGATAGAAATAAAACATCCACCCTGTGGATGGAAGAAGCTGCAGAAGTTGCAGCAATGCTTTTAACAGCAACCTGTGCTCTTCAGTGGGTGCACTGTCCAGGTGGGACCCGTCAGCATTGCCATACCATTTAGACCAAGGGAATGAGTCTGGCTTTGTTTCAACTTGTGATTCAGACAATCACAGCTGCTCTTCCCCAAGATACCTTCCACATTCCACTGTTTGGGGCTGCCCCAAAAGGACGGTCCTGGAGTTTCCTTCTTTGAACAACTGAGAAGATGTGCCATGCAAGCAAATTCATATTTGAGACAAAGCATGCAAGGAAGATGCAGGGTCTTCTCCCCCTTCATGGGGATGCAGGGGTGGGTGATGATGGGGAAGAGGTTTTTGGTGTTCTGGTGACATCTGGCTTACAGCCTTCAGGGAACGCTTATAGCAGAGACAATGTCTGCCCAGTGGAGAACTGCCTGGCCGTGCCTAGGGATTGCATTCCAGTTTGGGAGGGTTAGCAAGTGGTAAGTAGTCCTTACCTACAAACCAACAAAGACTAGCCTTCAGGTCCTTGGCAGTTATCTCCCTGTGTCTGGACAGCTGTTACTCCTGGGGGAGAAAATGCACGCCTTTGCTCCTAACAGTCACCTGTTCCTGGGCTGAGAAATTGAAGTTCTGCATTGAAGTGCAGTGAAGTTCTGCATTGAAAATTGACTGCAAACAGAGCACCTTCTCACATAGCCACTCTGCTCACTCTGTGAACTGTCACATCTGCTGACTTCAGGTGACCGAAATAGATTCTTACTACCTACTGCTTAGTTGCATAAAACCAACACCATTGAGAGAAAGAGAGAAAAAGGTGGACTGTTCTCCGTATTTCATAAGCTTTCACAGTGTTCTTTACCAGGGACAGTGCAGGACAATAAGAAGCCACAGCTTCACATACAGATCCCAAGTAATTATGAAACACAATAAATATGGACACTTACAACAGATTTTTTTCCAAGGTTATTTTTCAGAGTAGAGAAGCACTGTAATGTTTTATAGAATTACTTCCCAATGATTGCATTTTTGCAGCTTTCAGTTACTTTTACCATCCAAAGCTGACTCTGGAACCACCAACCTAAAAAAATGCCACAAGGTACACGGATACCAGCTCACCTTATACCCCAAACCTTGAGTCTGTACTTATGCTACCAAGGGGTCTTTTAATTTTTCTGATCAGTCAGGAAATATCCCACACAAAGTATTTCTAGTAGCATGGTTCCTCCAACACCATTTGGAAGTCTTGGATCAGAGCTAATATAGAAGGGAGAGAGCTATTTAATGAATAACAGACAGCACAGCAGCCAGATTTTACTTAGGGCCTTTCACACAAGAGAAGAAGTAATGAAGTCTTGGGGAAGGGAGGTCCAATGACGTCTTTGTCATCACGTAGCCATGTCAAGTCACTGACTTGGTCCGTGTAGACACTCCAGGCTCTGTGTATGTGCCCTGGCTGCAGAAATGGTACCGCTCTGTTTGGTGCTTTTCAGCGCAGGGTATTTGTATGGTATAGACAGTTCTTCAGGCATAACAAGGGCAAGAGCAAGGAGATGACAGATGAAAATTTTGTGCTGTGCAAAGAAACATTGTGAACAAAGCCCAGTGAGTATATAAATCCCTGCCTGGTCAATTACGAAGTTACATCTTTATCTACCATTGTTACCCAGAGGAGGGAAACATCCAGATCTCTGGCAGTTTTGCTCCAGCACCAGCTGCAAGACATGTCAATAGCTCTAATTGCTGAAAACCTTGTCGCGGTGATGAAATCCACGCTTTCTCTTCACCCTCAGGGACAGCCAGGGATACTGATTTGAAGCCAGAGTCTTTTTTCTCATGGAGATATATGCTGCTGCACTAAACCAACTTGCTTAATCAGCCCTCTGATTTATGTGGTCTCAGATCAGGTCCTCTGCAACTCTTCATGCACCTGACACTCAAAGTGCAGATGCCTGTCATTTAAAGGCCTAAAACCCATCCAAAAGCCATCCAAAAACCATTATGGCTTTTTTTGCCAGACTCCTCACCTGGAGGAAATGATTTCCAAATCCCCAAAATAGGAATCAGCATAGCTGGTTAGGACTAGGAACCAGTACAGCAGGTCAAGCCAAACTGGCCCCTGCTCCCACCCCTATGTCGAGCTCTGCAGCAGCTGTGTCTGATGGGGCTGATGCCAGTCCGCTGCTGGCCAGCCTCCCCGTGACCCCCCGGCACGCTTGGAGAGGTGGGGAGGGAGGAAGAGAAATAAATAATTTCCTCTCGCTTCTGCTTTGCCCTCTCCTTACGATGGGGTGAGCCCTGCTTGAGGCACCCGGCGGAGCTGCTCTCCCACAGCCTCTGTGGGCTGCTCCTCTCCACAGGGGCTTCACGGTGAGGGAGAGGGATCTTCCTAACCATTTCTGGCTGGGAAGCAATCTACAGCTTCCAAAGCCAATGTTTTTCTCTCTGGCATTAAGTGGAACAGATTGAACCTCCACAGCACAGGCTTGCCTTGCCACCAGCAGGGCAACGTGTCCTCCGGCCCACATCCCAGGTCAAAGCAACCAAGAAGTGACCCATTACCTCCCAAGAACATTTCCCAAACGTGATCAGTAACCAGCTGAGCTCCCGCAGAGCAAAACCCTGGTTTGGATGTTGTAGGATGAACTGCAAAGCCATGACCAGTCATGTTGACACCTAGTTCTCGGGATGTGGAAAGAACTGTTTCTATATTGTTTCTTCTGCCCAACACCTTGTGGGTTACTCAAGGGCATTTAAAATAAAACCAGACAGATTTTTCACTGGGAAGATTGACTCTTTTACCAAGAGTCAAACCTTCTGTGATGTTTGTGAATTAATTTCTTTCTTTTTTTTTTTTTTTTAGGATAATGAAGGTCATATCCCCAAGAGACTGCTTACTCTGCTCTCCTTTCATCCTCATGCAGAGACAGGAGGGAGAGGTAAGGTGCAGAAAGAAAAGGGTGAAAGGTGGTGCCGAAGCAACGCTGGAGAAGTAGCATGTGGTGAACGGTGTGAGGGGTTAGTTTGTCAATTTGTGCAAGTCAACATCGGTGAAATGAAGTGAGTTGCATCCACAGGGGAGCTGACCCCTTCACTGCAGAGATTTCCCGATTCTCGGCTGCCAAAAGGATGAAGCAGCAGGCTGGTTATATACCCTTCTGGGTGACTGTTTCCAAATATTTCCAAACAATTTTAATGTTCCTTTCTTGCTTGTCAGGGTTACATATCCTTGAATAGGGTTTCTATAACAGGTTTCTAACATCTTTTCACATATCCTTAAAATGGCCTGTAATGTTACAGAGAGCTCTAATTTTGCATGGTTTAAACCAGTCATAGCTACAGAGCTGTTATATCCTGTGCATCTTGCCTCAAGGCACAACGTAAATGAAAGTGGAGCTAAGAATAGGGCCTCGTGTCTCAGCTGAGGGGAGAAGCATGTGCCTGCCTACATAAAGAGAAGTAGGTTACGTTTGGAATAGCAAAAGATTTGTTTTTTCCCTCTCAAGAAGAAAAAATAGTGTCAAAAGTATCAACTAAGCAGAGCTGATCTATTCTCCTTGTCTCATTCCTAAGCAGGTAAACTATATATACAAGAAAAACAGACAGACAGAAAATTCCCAAAGGAGAATCTTCTCTTGTTTAAGACACAATTAATTCAGTCTTCAGAGACCATGAAGTCTGAGTGTTTTTAAGCTCCGTAATGTCAGTCGAATAATTATCTCACAAAGTGTGTTTGTGTAGGTGAGGTCCCTCTGGTTTGGTTGCTTTCCTGCTATGAAATACAAAGCTGCTAACCCCTTCGAAAAAAATACAGGGAAATCAGAGAACATTAGGTTTGTGTAAACACTGCTTTCCCCTTGTATTCTTCATTTAAGTCTTGGTGTTAAAACACCTTAGAAATAATGCTTCTGTGTGACACCAACTTCTCTCTCAGTTGCATGTGTAGACAAGCAGAGTGAAACGTTAAAAGAAAGAAAATTAAACGTGTTGCCAGACAGTTGAGTGTTAAACATGTCATTAACTGAAAATCTTACACTGAAGCAAAATACAGAAATTTCAGAAAAACACCCTAATCAAACACATTTGTTTTATTTTTGTTAAGTTAATTAAAAATAGAGTATTAATTCAGTTGCGAAGCGACTCTGTCATTAACTTGATTAGATATTTTCAGATGTAGAATATTTTACATTTAGGAGATAAAATCTGGCAGTGTGGCCCAGTGGAATGGAACTGGATTAAGAATTAATCCATTAATTGGCTGGGCAATTGGGCAAAGCACATAATCCCTCTGCATGCCTCATATTTCTTCCTCTTTAAAATAGAGTTTTTATTCTCTCCAACTTTCACAAAGTGCTTTGATATACACAGATAAAAGGCTTATATTAATTATTATAGATGAATACTGAAATGCCATAAAAGCACTGCTTAATGAAATATTGATTTAAAAAATATCAAGTGGGACTAACTCCTTGCCTTAGATATTGAGGCGATGCCTATGAACTAGGGGTCTTAGATCAGTCTCCTCAGAGATAATTTGCTGCTCCGAACAGAGGAGCACACAGAAAATAGAGGTATTGCGTTGTTCAGTGGAAAAGACAAGCCCTGGGTCTCCTAAATGACCAACCGGGAGTGCCATTAACAGCCGAACGGCATGCACCTAAGATGCCACCACCGCTCAGGGGAAGATCCTTGGTGATTTCAGTGTCTTTGGGCTGGGTTTTTTTTTTTAAGTGGAAACGAAATCTAGGGTTGTTGAAGATATAACTTCATCTCTTGCAAAAAGCTTCCAACTTCGTGCTCTGTCTCTGCTGGCAGAAAGTGGTCTGGACCTAGGCGCGGTGGTAGCATTTAAAGGTTAGTAGCTAATGAGGCTGCCTGGAGTCAGAGAGACAAGGGATGGGAAGAGGAGGAGGAGGAGGCAGGAGTTTCTGCTAAGGAAATGAGGGAGTCAACAGAAAGCTGTTCAAGCTTACATTTGCAAAGACATTTACAGGATCCCACAAACACCTACAGTTTAATGCACTGTGGGTATTTTAGGTGACAGTGGTATGCCGACGCATTTCGGTAACACAATAAGAAGTTTCTTAACTGCAAGGGCAATCTGACAACAGTCTTGTAATTTGTGCATTATCATTAGAAGTGCTTGAAAATAGGCTGGAAAGCTATCTGGAGCATCTGGGAGGTGGAAAATCCTGTGAGTAGGTTGCAATGGGTTAAACTAAATAATGTGATCTTTCTCCCTCACAGTTATGAAATGTGGCACCTTTCTTTTTATGTTCATATTAATGTCCTTCTCTGAATCCTGCTTTTTTCTGTTACATTTTTCTCTTACCATTCCACATTTTTCTCCTAACGCATATTTTCCCCCTCTTTCCTTATACCATTTCATGTACCAGATGGCACCGAGATAAAACTCACCACAACTGTGTTTCCTGAAGCTACAGCGAACGCTGCCGAAAACTTCACCAATCTCGTTTGGCTTTGCTTCCCTGCCACAAAATCACTGGGAAGAGTGGCAGGGAATGAGCAGGGCCAACTCGGATCTCAAGCCCCGAGGCCACCTCTGCCAGTGCACCACAGGTCACAGAGCCAGGGATCCTGGCCGTGCTGCTCATCCACCAGAAAAAGAGGAGATACAGGTGCAAAGCCGAGCTCTCACCTTTGTTTGTTTTCCAGCCTAGATGGGTGGTTTCTGAAAGGAAATCTGGCTGCCGGAGAGGCTGGTGGCACAGCACAGCTGTTAGCATGTGTACCATGCTCGGGCTGCAGATGAGCCCCTGGGAACCACGGGGCGGGGGGGGGTTGGGGCTGCATAAAGCCAGGAAAAGCTCTGACAATGCCCTGACTAGGCTCCAGTGCAGCCAGGTATTTTATCACAGGTGTAATTTTAAGTGCATCCATAATCCCACTGAAATCTGCAGGGCTATTCACATCTCCCCATTTAGGCATTTATCCGTAAGTACTTTGCTGAATCTGTCCCTGGGAGCTTATTGATTTTTTCTTTTTTTTTCAACCATGTTTAGACTGCTTACCCCACACAACAGTTTGCCAAAGTCTAATTAACAACCCTACCACCACTTACGTGACCCAGAAGCACGGTTTAAAGCACAGATGGAAGTGAAGACAGACCAAGTTAAAAGAGGTAAAAGTTCCCATAGGATGAAATTCAGATAACCTTGTATCAAATGCCTATGCCATGAGCAGTCCAGCTGGCTTCCACAAGACTCTTGCAGGAGTAAGGTGATATTCAGTGGGAACTGGGGTATTGGAGTTTAGCACTTCATAGCAGAGAGAGCACATCGAGACGTGAAAACACAAATTAAGAAAACAGTAAGCAACCAGTGAATGGCTGGCACAGCCCAGCCTGCAGAGCCCACCTGTGATACATTTGCGGGGAGCCTGTAGAAAAGCAGGATGACTGAGCTTGTACCTCCTGCACTGGGGCACACGTGCCCTGTGCTCAGCCTTCTGCAAGCCTCTGTGCATGGTACATTGAGAGGAGCAATTCAATACAGCAGAAATAATAGAAGCCAACAAAAAAACCCACCACATTTACTGGTTTATGTCATGGCGGCTGGGGAAATCTTTCATCCGTCTAATCTGCAGCAATGCATTTCTGGCTTTTTGTTGGTGTTGGTGAGAGAGCTGCAGGCACAGAGGCTCAAGGCACACTAATTCACGCCCCTCTATCGTTTCAGGACACTGCGCTGAGTACAAGAACCAGCACTAAAAAGAAATCAAGCCCAGCAGAGAGAAGCTTAGGGTTCAGTTTTGCCTTTTCTACTGGGAGCAGGAATACAGTCCTCTGTTTCCATGACTGCCATGCGCCAGTCATTTTATTGGGTTAGCTCGGTCTGTGATCCCGCAACAGTAGAAAATACAGTGGCACAAATCAAAAATATCTCCACAGAAATAATTTAAAGGGATGATCTAGAAATAGACTGAGTTCTCTCCCAGGGCTTCAGTTTCGCCAGTGATGGTGGCTTTGATGTGCCTTCTTCAGAAACCATGCTAAATTCATACATCCATCTCATTTTCAAGAGTGGGAAAATTAATCCTTATTTTAGCTCTGTCACTTCAGAGAACGTACACCAAGAAGGAATCAGCCCATTAAAATAGATTTGAACTCAAGTCAGAGAGGTGAAAGTCTAATGCTTTATGAGTATCCATTAAGTATCTAGTAAAAGTGCAGAATATTCCAGATTTTATCCATCTGATTTTATAGTTATCCGAGTAATGGAGACAAATCTGAAAGCTGGATCTATTAAACTCTTCATATAAAAACAAAAGCTGGGAATCAGCAAAAAACTGGAAAGTGTGAAAAGTTTCACTTCAGTTCCCTTTTTTTCCCCCACTGTAACTTCTCTCCTACTGTCACTTCAGTGATTCAAATTCTACTCCACCATCTGTTCTGAAAAGAAACAAATGGAGTGTGTCTAATTTCTGGAGATTCTGAAATAACCTGGGTAATCTGGTTCCAACAAAGAACCTGAGTAAGAGTCAGCTTTCTGATCTTTCTGTTACACAAGAAAATGCAGCTGAGACTGGGCCAAAAGAATGCTTATAGAACAGAATGCAAACATCGCAACAGTAAATACAGACCCAAAAATATATTTACTCCTTCACTGCATTGCTCTGCCTAATGTGCCTGTTACCTCAAGTGACAGGGTAGTGTCTCACTTCAGCTGCCAGACTGTGTAACAAGTCCGAAGGATGTTCACAGCAAAGTTACTCAAGAAAGTTTGCCTATCGCTCTGGATTAAAAGATGAAAGTTGACTCCCAAATCTGTAATCTAACTTGGCAGATTTGAAACCATGTTTTTAACCTTGTCAGCTGCCCATGAGTTACACAGCATGAAAAGCATCCCTCCCCCTTGATGGCCAAGGCAACCGTACATCATCTTTTCACAGTGATGTGTGAGGGAGATGACAGATGAGCCACCTCCATGTTCCTGTTCAATGCTGAGAGATGCAATATTAACGCAATGCACATCAGCCCCTGTCCAGGAAAAAAAGTTTTTAAAAAAATACACTGAAGGGGAAAAATATGCCTTTTAGAAGAGCTCCTGCACTTTTTCATATGCATTCCTAACTTTGCTTCTTTCCACATAATAGGTTGTAGGTTTACACATAGCCAACAGTCAGATAAGAGTGAGAAGAAATAGAGCTGTTATTTCTCCCATTAACGATAAGCATAAATAGTTACATGAGCACCCTATAAAGATTGCTGGTTAAATGTACAGTGACTAACTAGACATCACAGCGTGGAGTCTTCGCTTCCAAACACCACATCTGCTGAACATCGCAGACTTACCTTATAACAGTTTATAAAACAGTCAGGCTATTAAAACAGGTAACTGCCTTTCACATTCCCTCTGCAGAAGAGCTTGTTCTGTCAGAGCAGGAGGCTGGAAATGAACTTCTGGTGGGGGCTTTGATCACTTCTGCTGGAGATTTCTCTTTGGTCTTATAGGCTTCAGATAGGCGTTTTTTAAGTGACTATCTAGTGTGAGCAGTATCTAGCATGCAGATATACAAACACAGACACTGGAAGTCTGAAATCTCTGAACTCTGAAAGCTTTCTTCTTTAAGTACATCTGCAGATGTACTTAAGTCTTCCGATAGCAAACACACACCTTAGTTTTTCTTTGCTATGTATGTAGGATCCAGACAGAAATGATGACAGTGCTAGTTCTGGAGATTAATGGGTATAGGACTCACCTTAAGAGTGAGCTCTGTGGCAGTTCTTAGCACATTACCCTGATGAATGGCACCCAGCAGTCAGAGCCCTTGCTTCTGCCACTTTCCTCTGGGAAGCTTAGCAAATAAGAAAGCAGCCTCAGTGCAAAACAGAATTATTTCAGCATTGTTCACATGATAGTAGTACCCACAGGCCCCTTTCAGGATCAGGACTGCCTTGCTCTGTCATTGTACTAGCAATCCTATCCCAAAAGTTAAAAAACTAAGTCCCATAAAAAGACTATGAGTCAGATAAAATCAAGTACGAATAAAAACTGCTACACACAGCATCCTGAATCCTGCACGAGTGACAAGCTTTATAAGAAACAAAAATGGATATTATTCTAAAACTATTTTAAAAGTACTAGAGGGGGTTTATATATGCCTTAGAAGATGAAGCCAGCAGTGGGAGGGAGAAGAATATAAATAATTTTTGCAGAGTTCTAAATGATGAAACATTTGTCACCACTGGTCACCAGAAAATGGCGATCTTAGACCATTCTTCTGGATAAAACAATATTCTTGTTTCAACAACAACATCTTCCAATCTGCCAAGACTAAATGAACTCTACATCATCACAGCACAGGAAACTATTTCACAGAAGGGTTTTATTAGGTTGCAATTAATGGATGACATCTTCATGGCCCACTGCAGGGCTATGCAAAGTTACCGTCACCTGCGTCTGTAGTCTTCCCATGTTGCCCAGTCTGTCTAAACAACTCTGTTGAGAAGCAAAATATATTAGCCGGGGTAGTGGGCTGCTCTTTTGTGACTACTTCAGCACCACAGCTAGCCCAGGTATCTCTACATACCACTGGTTGGACCTGCCTGTGTTCCCATTTTTCACTTCCATTTGCTGGGGAGCACACATTGGGTATCCTTTCCTCATGAAATCTTTTGTGGCAGCACCCCAGGTTCCCTAATTAGGATAAGATTGGATGCCACTGACATAGCAAACACTAGAAAAATAGATCCTTCTGGATTAATGAGCTCTACATAACAAATCTGAACTTAACTGAATTTAAGTGCCATGGTCTTAGGATTCATACTGTAACAACGTAAATTCTTAGGTATGATTTTTTGTTTTTTTAAATAGCATTAGCTACATTTATAGCATTCAATGAGAGGCATGATTTTAAAACAGAAGTCTTGGGAAGTTGGAGCTATTTTCAGATATCAAGTCCACTGTGCAGAAGCCAACCTGCTTGGTCAATATCCCTTGAAAAGATTATCTGCATTAAGAAATATACCAAAGCAAACAAACATTTTGTCTCCCTTTCAATTTAAGCTCCATTTTATCTAATGAGGCAGACACTTAAGCTATACTTTGCATATCTGGCTTTTATGGATCAAAGAATAAATATTGCCTTGCATGTGGATTTTATTACTGTCAGGGAATAGTTCCTCTTGTTCTTTTTTGCTTATATTACTACACACTACTGTCACACATACTGACTTTTAAGGTTTTTACAATGTGTTAAGATAGGTCCACAGATGAAGCTTGATGGAATTCAAAGTAGGAAATAATTTTTCATCTGCTTCCTTCCTCTGCTGACCATTTGACTTTCTTGATCCAACAGGGGATGTGAGTGAGTACTACCTCTATTTAAGCTGATGTAATGCCTTTAAAATGGATCTTAACAGAGGCAGTAGACAAGATCCTGTAATAGTTTATTTCCCTGTCCAATTTATTAGCTTTCTGTCACCATTTTAGAGATTACCAGACTCCTGTAACACTACAATCCTTTCCTCTGCACTTTCTGTATGTGACATTTGATAAATAATTTGATAGTGCCTCCTGATGAACTCCCCTCAAATAAAAATTCACTATCCTCCCACCTCTGACCCCACCCCAACTCCAAATCAGCAACAGACCTGTGGCAGTATGTCCCTGTCATGTTTGTGTGTCGTCCCCCCCCCATCCTGCCGGCAGGAAACAAACTCCTCCAGGCAGGTAGAAGGGGAAGGAGAGAAAAACCCCTAAATTCTGGAGAACGCAGGTAAAAATTTGACCTGGCCAATGGAGCCGTGCCAGGCACACGGAGGTGACCACCTTGGCCAAGAGGGATTAATGACCCCAGTCAGATTGGACAGGGGTATAAGCG
>JANZLQ010000079.1:16911497-16923009 GCA_026212715.1 Elanus axillaris | reverse complement strand
TGCATGATTCATACAAAGTAATCAGGCCTGCATAGTGAAGCCTTTGAGTAATGGTGCCCCTTAAAGGACAATGCATCATGTTTAACCCTAAATTGAGCAGTATCACCACTGTTAGGCTGTAATTCAAACATATGACTACACTGCCATTCATCCTGTGAATGACAGTGAGTGAACACAGCTCTGAAGGGATCAGCTCATGTTTATGGGTTTCTTTTTTCTACATTTATCTGATGTACTTCACTTCTGTTGCTCTAAATGAGATCCTGAGGATGATTTAGCTTGCTGCAATTCATAAGGATGATGGGGCGCAACAGGGATGATTTTATTCATGTAGGGAGTTTGACTGCAAAGGAGAAACTGGATCACTCATAGGCTGGACTAAGAGTTTGCTCCAGAAATGGCCAAATGGTAAATAATTCCCCTGTACTGAAAGGCTGGTGGTCTTGTTTTACCTCCCTTCCCACACAGACCTTTTCTGTCCATGTCTCAAAGTGAGTTTCAACGTCGGGGTGCTAGGACAACCTCCATGAAAGCTTTACCCTGCCTGGAGCTGTGCTGAATGCTGGCCTGAGGTAGAAGGTCCCCTTGGGAGCAGAGATGAAGCAGGGGAGGAGAAAGGTCCTTTTTTGTTCTCAAGGTCTGTGGTGCCTATCTCCAGGATGTGTATGAGCTGGAAGTGGCAGGAATGTGTTAGGAATTAGAAAAGATGGCAGAGACCCACCATCACAAGGCATAGCTTCTGACTGAGACATCAGGGATTCATCTGGGATGCAGAGTGCTGTTCCTCTGACCTCATTCCTCATATGGAGGAGATGCAGGCAAAAGTGCTGCTTGTCATCAAGAAAATATTCTCATGCCTTCCAGAATGAAGAGCTAAGCTAACAACATTCAGTCTGTGGTTTGTTTTGCCCAATGCAGTCAGCCTCTCTGATCTTTTCCTGACTCACTGATGTCCAGGAAAGACACAGAGCTCACCTAACTGGCAGTCCGAGGTGCAAACCAAGGCTCATAGCCTAAGCTGTACTGCAATGCTCAACAGGGAGCAGTGGGTGGAACAGGAAACACGATCCTTTCCTCACTCCCCTGGGCTTTGCTCAGAATAATTCTCAGCTGCCTACAAGGATATTGGCTATGACAAACACTTCAAAAGTTGATAAAAATCCAACAAAGCAAACCTTCTTTAAAATGCTTACTGTATTATATTAATTGTATAATTTCTTAAATCAAATTGCTTTTGCCTTTTCTTTTTTTTAAACAAAGCTGCATTTCTTAACACTTGGAGGCAGAAAAACAAACAAGTGGGTGAAGGAAAAAGCACAGTATTCTCATGCTGCCCAAGAAATGCAATTTAGTTAAGATGTCCTACTATTGAACCTGTGGATTGGAATGAGAAGAAACAGCCTGCTCACCTGTATGTACAGCCCTTCATATTAACCCTCGTGCGATGAAACTTCCAACACAGTGCAGACACAAGGAGTCCCGTTAGCACTGACCAGGGAGAGCTGCTTCCCCCCTCTTCAGTTGTCCTGAATCACCAGAGCGTGGATTCCAAAAAAGATGATCTGATGCTACAGCATGTCCAATCCTATAACTAGTACTCTACAGAAAAGTACTCTACAGCCATCTCAGAGACAGATACTATGTTCACCCACTGAAAGTATGCTGTATATTACCATAGAGGGACAGTTAACAGTGATGACAAGAAGTTAAAAGTGTCCCACTGGAAGAAGAGTTTGCTCTAACAAGTGATCATCTTATTTGAAGAGCTGGTCAAGACAGTTGTATTTCCAACGTGTGTGGAGCTCCACATTGCCTTTCTGTGATTTCAGTAAACAGAAGAAACCTTGGAAAACCATGGAGGATACTTTGGCCTCAGTAGAGAAGGAACTGATCTTGTCAGTGAGAGGGACAAGTGCTTCCTGGATACATAGCTCAACACAGCTGGACAGCATCTGGTTTGTAATGGACCAATATTTTCCCCTATCTCTTGAGAAACTCAAGAAGGAATCTTCTAAACACTTTATTTCAGTGAAAATTACAGCATGTAATTTGGTCTGATCAACACGATTACAAAGGCCAAGGGAAAATCCAATAAAACTGATTCATTACTATGGAAATTAGAAATCACTTTATGCAAGAGTTGCAGATAAAAGCATCTTACTAGTTTATGAGACACCATGAACAGTGTATCAGACAGCAGCAGCATACATAGTTCATCCACCTAGATGAAATCACTGTTATTCAGAATGCCAGTTTGGCTGATGCATAGAAAAGGGACTTTCTCACACTGGCTCCAAATATTGTTCATTTTCATTAGTCAAATAAGCTATACAATGGTCACAAAATGATATGATACTTATTCACGTGGGCAATAGGCATTATTAAGCTGCCATTTCTTTACCATAATGTGAGTGAATTCATAATCTTTGAAGATATGATATGCCAATACGGCCAAACAATGAAACGTTACTGATGCTGTTGGAAATCAGAGAATATGAGATGAAACAAGTGTGAAGGGGAGCTTATACCATTTTATCACAATAAACACTTTTCTTCCTTTGACCGATATAAGACTTAGCATTTCAGTAAATTCTTTATGCTTTGAAAGAACAAGACTTCAGAGTCTTTAAAATCAGACTGTAGGAAATTAAGCTGGAAGTCATAACTTAAAATTGGTGTGTCAATAAACTCAGGAATTAAAGGGGAATTTGAAAGCCTCCTCTGGAGAGCCAAAGTAGGTTTGGCAATTAGTCAAAATTTGAGATAGAAAAATTATATTTGTCTATCTATCTACGTATTTTATTTCAACAAAAACAGAATGCAGAAACTTCAACGCATTTCATATTTTGTTGAGAAACAAGAGAATATGCCTAATGCTGAACTGAGCAAAGATAATCTAATGCATTTGTACTTAACAAGCATTAATGTGCTATTAGTGTTGCTAAGTGATATACAAATGGTTGCTCTTTACCAGTAAGTTGGTATTTTCGAGGTAGTTCTCACACTGGTTTTCATTTTATGCCCAGAACTCCAAGTCTTCACATCAAAATAATACTGATGCTCGTTTACACCCAAACCGAAAGATTTCCTTCTTTTGCCAATAGTCTATTTGAGGCAGATTTTGATATTACAGCTTTGAGAGAAGGACAATCATGGAAAATACTACATTTAATGGCTGAGCAAAGATGAATCAAATGTTTTTAAAATGCACTGGAAGATCTGAAAGTAGATTTACTAATTCTTACTCATTCAAATTTCCAGGTTTAGAGCTCAATAAATCTCTGCAGATATCTTCCTTCAACATTATCAGAAGCCTTGGTAATTTCAGTTCTGCATAATGCCCAAGGGATATCACAGACCAATGGTTTGCTAGGACTCTGAACTGAAAAGAGCCTGGGACATACCCCTTTCCTTTCCTGCACCAAAACCTCCAAAATACCCACAAGACTCACTCTTCAAAACTATGATTTACCAGAATGCAAAACAAAAGCTTGAAGACTTCAGCATGCACACCCCTGCCTATGCGTCCACACCAAACTGGTGCATTCAGTTCTGAAAAGGCTACATGCCTTCTTCCTCCCAGTAGTGTTTTTCTTTCCACCACCTCTGAGGTATGTATGGCATGGGTTCTAGGCCCTGCTGCAGGCAGATCTTGCATTCTCTCCACGCATCCCCCAGTCTGTGCCGGTGCTTCTTTTTTTCTCGTTCTGTGACACTGCTGGGACACCAGGATTTTATCCAAGTTAAGCAGGGGCAGCTGCTCTTAGGGTCAGACTAGTCCTCCCGTCTCCAGGTCCACTCAGGCCCAAGAAAGCAGCAACCAGAATAAAAGCCTTCTTTTCTGAAAGACCTAACCCCCCCCCCCCCCCAATAGTTCTGCTCTTGCACAGTCAATTTTCTCTCTTTATTCAGGAGCACTTAAATAAGTGATAATATTCTTCCCTAAGATGGTACTGGTTATGCCGCTGCTACCTAATAATGTTCAACCCCAAAGCTTCCCATTACACACAGAATAGTCTTTCTAAACTGTTTATTTCTGACTGTTCCTTGACAAAACATATCAACTGTACTTCCTACCATGAGGTATACTATGACTGTTATTATGGCTTCTGACAGTAAGACATTCAGTACATTTAGTAAGAAAGAAAAGGTAACCACTGCTGAAGAAATCATAAATCTCTTCATCCACCTGCAAACAAGGACAAACACTAAATAGATTTTACAGAATCTTTGCAATCTTAGGCTTAGATTTTTCTATTTTTCCTTTTAACATTATTTTATCACTTTTAAAATATTTCCTATTAAAGCTAGATTTAAAATGCCCTTTTTTGTTATTCCCATCTTTTCTTTGATTTTGGCCAAATTTACACCAAGGCTGACACTTATGAGCTAATTCAAGATAAAGTTGCACAACTGGCCACATATTTCATAGTTAACTCTGGTTTACTTTGTTTCTCCAGTTTTCTTCCTATTCCCCTAGTATATAAGGTTCTTCTCTCCCTCTGCCTAACATTTTCTTTGTATATATACTTTTGCCATCTTTTCCAGTGTTCTTTGTCTCTTCCTTATAGTTTTCTGACTCCCAAATTCCACCTTTGGGAATATCCATTACTCTGTTGTCTCCTTCCTTTTTCCCCCACCCAGTTTCTTCCTACTCTGTCTTTCACTTCTTTTTCTTCAGATATGCCTGCTAATTTGTCCAATGCTTCTTGCACTCCAAACTAGTCCTGCCTTCACCCCCTCCTCCAGGATTCATCCACCACTGCCTACATTCACAAAGATAACTTAACCCCTCTCTCACATTCGAACAACTGCCTTAGTATGTTCTGCATCCATACAGGAGAGTCTCCAATTCATTTCAGACCTGACTTCCAGAGCTTAACCTCTGGAAATGCAGGGGAAACACTGAAGAGCCGTGTCTTAGCACACGACATACTGTCCTATAGGACCAGTGGAGAAGCCACGACATAACTGTCAAGAAGAAGGGGATTTTCCTAGCTGGACTAACCACAAAGCACTGCCAATGCTGGCAGGCAGAGGGAATGGTGGGGATGTGCTCCCCTGCAGGCACACACCAATTTATGCAGCCCAAGATGAGTGAGCTGTCAATCTGTTGCTGAATAGTCAGACTGAGGATGTGACGATGTGGGTGGAGTATTACATCCCCAGAAGATAAGGCACGTTTGCCACTGGCTTGAGACAAGGCTTGATTTTGGCAGCAAGCCTCACAAGGTGTAGAGGGAAAGATTCTGCCCTGCAACAGTGACTCATTTCTTCTTTCCAACAGGGTGATAGTGTTACCTTACCAGAGTGGTACAGTATCATCTGGCATTTCAGTTAAGAACTATGATAAATGTGTTTTTTCTCTTCAGCGCCCTTTACTCACACGTAGGCTGTTAATGACTTTATCTTCTAAATCTATTATCCCACAGCTTAGACAACTGGTGCAAACCCCTTCAGTATTCTAGAGGTGACAGCACAATCTGTAATAAAGCAATAGAAAAAGCCCAAAACAACCTTCCAAAAGCAACAAAGCAAGAAATCTGGCACAAGAGGACCTAAACACTAGCTATTCAAAACATACCTTTTGGCTATACTTACATCTACTGTCATGAGCAAACAAACCTCAAAAGAAAACAGGCTGGTTGGGTATTAACCATCCCTGGTTTAGGCATCTGGAAGAAAAAGCCTTGTTCAGGGAATCCCTTAAGGAGGAAGAAAGACAAGCTAATGCCAAAGTTCTTTATTTCCTCTCACCTTCCATTAGCCCGGAGTAGAGAGTTGTATACTGTGCCCATTATCAAGGTGCAGCAATGAAGATGCCTGTCAATGAACGGCCACAAACAAGAACTAAGATGAGTTTTGCCTTCTCGTACTGGTCATGAGTCTCCATTCATCTGGAATTAATGTGTGAAAATACAAGCAACTTCGCTTTTAAGTCACTGTATTTTATTTCTTCCGGTTCGATGTAAAAACGGTGGTAGATAAACAAATAGATTTCAGAAATCTGATTGTCAGACTATTTCCGTGTTCTTTGGTATATACTCTGAGACTTCTTCCCCCAGTTATACAACATACTACTTAGATTCATTGGTATGCATGCAGTGCTAAGAAGCCGTATCTATTCTCTGTGCCAAAAGCACTGAAATCAGTGACATTGTTGATTATTTACAAGAAAAAAAAAAAAAAAAAGAACAAAGATAATGAAATGAAGTTAAAATAGCCCAAACTAAACCAATTCATTTTTAAAATCTGAATTTATTTTGACAAATTTGAAATAAGCATTATCCATCATATGAATAACAATTTAAAATGATAGAGATTTTATTAGCTGTGTATTTTTTTTACTGCTTATATATTCCTTTTATGTCTAAAAAATAGACTTGATCCTTGGTCCCTCACTATTATGCAAATTTCTACCATAATCAAGTAACATACATAACAGGACAAAAAATATTAGAATTCTGAAGCATGGTAGCATTCTTTTTTCTGCAAGTGAAACTATTCTTCACAATTGCTCAGAAAACAAGAGAAAGTCCATTAGAATCTTCAGACTTTTAACAAAGGCTCTTGGCTAATGTTACTGGTCTAAAAAGGAGATAAGCCGTATAATTTTACAGGAAGCAACCCACCGAATCCTTCAGCAAGCACAGCTTGGCAAACTATCTTCAATTCAAAATAATGAGGTGGCAGGAGTGTGATGGAGAAATAAGTCTTCAAAAACATCACATAAGGGAATCCAGCTGTGCTTGTATAGTTTCCAGCTATTTAAAGGAACAAAAAAGAGAGAGAAAACTCCACTCATATAAAATGTTGTTTAGAAACATGCAAACAGAAAAAAACCACATTCCAGTATCTTCAACTATGCATACTAAATCTATTCACACAGCAATAAAAAAACCTGTACTCATGAATATTTGTTTTTACATGAAGCTATTAGAATTCATTGCTGCAGTCTAAATATTCAAATTTTAAAGAAACAGTTGTCTAAATACTGCCTTTTTTACATGCACAGATGTTTTTCTGTGAATTTCCAATGCATAATAACAAGAAAAAAAAATAATAGAGTTCATTTTGACTGGATTACGAGCCTGGCATTTCGACCGAAGACGTAACACAAAGATGCTCTTTCCAAGAGAGCTCCTCATTGTTAATCATCAGCTACTCCTCTCGATCTAACTGCCAGGTATGCTCACAATGACCCAAGCCCTGCCTATTCCAAATCTGAATGCACAGACTCTTCTTGAAAATGCTTTATGTGATCAAACAAATCCAACAGCCTTAATTAAAGTTGGATCCATTTTCCTTCCAGTTTCATTAGATTTAATTCATATAGGCAACACTTCCTGCTGAGCAGCATAAGGTGTTTACAAAGAAGCTATAGTATTGTAAAATCTACAGACCTTGTTATAGAACTCAAACAGCTCCTGATGACTAAATTCTACAAACACTTTCTTGAGGTTCTGTGAAGGAAAAAAGGAAAAAAAAAAGAAGGAATAAGCGTACTTTTTTTTCTTTTCTTTTCGGTATTAATTCCACTAATTCAGTATATGAGATTAAGCTACATGAAAGATAATGGTTGCAACAGTTAGTTTTCCTTCCATTCACTACAATCTCCCTCATATATACATAAGTCCACAGACACAATTATTCCCGCGCTGCAAAGAATAATAATAAAATATTCTATGAAAATTATTTTGATACCTTATTTTTAAGTCAGAGAAAAATGAAAGATTACATTCATCTTTCTCAGCAGTCCATCTAAGATCTGGTAAATACCATTACACAATGACAAAGTCAGTACCGTATTTGATTGAACCTGCACAGCTATTAATGTACCACACCAGCACAGAGCTAATACTTCCATTCATTAAACTAACAGCTATGATCTTAGCATGCTGACACTGCTATAAGCATCTATGCACAGATTCAGCCCAAGTTAAAAATTAACACAATAGCTTCAAAGCAGTGCTTAAACACTAAAAAAGCAAAGTAACACAACTGATGGAAACTACTGTGGATAAAACAGACGGTGGTAATAATTCTCTGCATGCATGTGCTGGTGTCTGTGGAGATGGGGGTTAAATTAAAATTTCTGTCCTGCCTAATTCGCTTGCATAAAACAGGTACTTTAATGCCTGCTACTTTCAATCACAGTGCAGATCTGTCCAGACTATTTCCAGTCTTATTCCTTCCACTTTGCTTTGTCACTTTACTTCTTTTAAAATAAATTCCTAACTATTACTGCACATTCTCTGTGTTGTTGCTAGACTTCCCAAGGCTTGGAGGTATTCCTGAGGATAACTGCTGCACTTCCATAAGCACTAACAAGGCTCTGTGAAAACTGAATCTGTGGACACCTCTACTCACAAAATATTATCAGCTGAAATAACGTACACATGATAATTTTGTTTAACTGGTACCAACTTCATGTACCACTTAAGTCAGTAGGAAAACACTCATTTATCAATACAGCTTAAATGAGTAGGGATACTTCTGCATACAGACAAGGCTGTGGGCCAGATTCTGTATACTCTCATACCGATGCAAGTCTCGATTTAAGTCAGATAATGCTGCTGAATTTGGCGCAACAACTGCACAAGAGCAGCAGAAGCCCTGGGAACTCAGGATAGGTACTGCCTGGTGCCTGCTCCTCAAAAGGAGCTGTAAGACACAGGAAAGGGATAAAATGACTGGGGCCAGCCTGTCTGGTGCAATTCCTCCTCCCCACTCTGCAGAAAGAAGGATCCTTTCCAACAATTTCAGGAAGGCTACAAAAGCCTAGAAAAGGACCAGTGATTTGCATGAGAGACCAATCTTCCCCCTCTGGGAAGGAACAATGCAATTCTGGGAATCATATGGTGAATACAAAATAAAACTTCCAGGACAGCAGTTCTCTTTGCCATGACTCCAGCTGATCCTCCCTCCAAAGAGCATAATGCCGTGACAGGGAAGTAAAAGCATTTTTAAAGGGTTTCTAACAGCTAAGAAACAAAAAGAAAGCAAACAAGTGGTTTCTTCAGAAAAGAAAGGGGGTAGAGGAAAGAAGAAAGATACACTAATAGCAAATGGATCTACCATTTCAGCCTGGGTGTTTGTTTGTCATTTGCCATTCCAGAAGGATTTTGGTGTTTGAATGGAAGGAAGTAAAATTGAAAAGAGGAGGTTCAGAATAAAAGGAAGATACCATGTATCTTAAAGTTTATCAGTCACAATGAATAGTCAGGGTCATCACTTGCATGGTTTCTGGCAGAAAAGCCTGCTGGATTTCGAAATGACGGTTTTGCAATGCCTCCAGAGAGCAACAGTGGGTGCATGGAACCTCCAAGCACCAGATCTCATTTCTCTGAGCATTATGTCTCATTCAAGATGGGCATCTTCTAGTACTACTTCAGATCAGCAAGCAACATCAACTTTTCACACACAAACACAAAAAGAAACTGAAATGCTTGTCTTTCATATTTTCCTCTATTAATTACTGTAAGTTATAAGATATGCAAGTGAAAAAAGTGTGGTCCTTTTAATTCGGGTTCTTTTTATACTAAAAAAAATCACTGTGCTTTATGAACAGGCTGAGATCTCTCTTCCCATTATTATTTAATAATCACAGTCTGGTAACTAAGACAAAATTTATGTTGCATTGTGGCAGGCAAATGTCTGCCGAGATCTAAAAGAAAGCATGCTGTGCCAGGCTGTGTTTCCGATCTGGGTGTGCGGGTGGGAGTGTCAATGGGAGAGAGGGTATAACAACCTTTTATGAAACATGTTGTTTATCTGCACTTAATCCTCTGCTAACACAGAATTGTTTCTGTGTGTAAAAACCTGGTACATCTACTACGTCACTTCAGCAGAGAGCAGTGTCACAAAAAAATGTGCAGAAGTGTGGCACGAGTTAAAAATGTTATTTTCACAATATTACATTTCTCACTAGTATGAGTCCCTTGAGAAAGGTGCCAAATGATCACTGTCATGTGATCAGGAGAACCTGTATAGACCACAAACACATCACATCATAACTAGGTCCTTACAAGAAAAAGCTACATCTGAGAAGGCTGATGGCCCCCCATTTTTAGCTGAGTTATCCATTATTCCCTCATTTGCTTTATTCTGTGTGAATACAAACAACTGTAATTAAAAAAATGTGTCACAGGACTAGGTTACCATCTAGTTCTGTAATTACTCAGTAAAATAGTATTAAAAACTACTGTATAGATAGACTACTGCTAGAGCCTCCAGAGTAGGCAAACTCCTAATCTACTTTATGGAATTTTGCTCAGATAAGGATACAAAATTACAAACTGCAATAATTTTTCAGCCATAACTAAAACATAGGGTAAAAAAAATCACTTTCAGCTTACTGACTTAATTAAATGTCACTGTGTGCAGATAGAGTCTCAGCCTATTTATGAAAAGTGCAGCTAAGCTGCCTTCTTTTATCTGCACATACAGGTTTTCAGATGTTGTCTCTGACCTAGTATGTTTTTCCCAGAAGGTAAATAAGAAAACAGTAATTTGCTGGATGTCTAACTTCTTTCTTCCTTCTGTGAAGCATATCATTCTCTTTTCCTCTTTCCTGATAAATCTCCTCCCATTCCTCACTTTCACTCTACTCTTTCCCTCATTTCTGGCATCTCATTTTCTCTTTGCTGTTATCATCTTCATGTGAAAGAAAATCAAACAGAGTAACCAGAAAGCTAAACTGAATTTATTCCCATTGTCACACTCAGTCATTCTAATACTTTTTCTAATTACATCCTAAAATTTGTCGTTTTGGCAGTAGAAGTCCCAGCTCATACTTTTAAGAGTTTTAGCCTTGAGGGTGACAGCTTCATAGCATCAGAGAAACTGAACCAAAGATGTTATTCTTACGAAGACAAAGAAATCTCTAAAATACCAAACATTCTTTGGGCAGTTTTGAAAACATGGAGACAGCCTTTTTGTGTGATTCAATACCCATGAAGAGTGGCAGGGACAGCACTGGAGTGATATGCTCAACGAGCATAGCTAAAGAGGTGATGTGTAGCATCTTCAGCTAAATGAAGTTGCTGTTAAGTTCAGTGTGCTCATCTGCTGTTAAAAATGACAGAGCACTGCACTTACTACTGGAAAAGTCTGCGTAAATTGCAGGTGTTGCCCAAGACAAACCTTTACATCATTCTGAATCCATCATAAGGAATATGGTAATAAGTTTTCTGAAACATATGGTTTAACATATTTGGCCACGTATCACCACTGAAGGTATTTTTAAGCATTAAAATTAAATTTTAGTGCCATTTTGCCTTTATAGATCTAGATGGAATCTGATTTCATTCTACCACTTCTCTTACTCCAGGGCTGTATCAATTTACAATCTACAGCCTCCTGAGAACTGTGAAATTCTAATAAATTTAACTGATTAGGGTTGTGTTCTCCCCTTACCTATCTTCTCATTTATTGTCTGGTATAATTTTGAAAAATGTAACAGCTTCTGCAGTCTCTAAAACAGCTGTTCAAAACCAAATTTCCTCGGGGG
>JANZLQ010000079.1:16859385-16911477 GCA_026212715.1 Elanus axillaris | reverse complement strand
GGGGTGGGGAGAGAAATAAAAACTTCCTGCTCCCTAACTAATATGCTATCCTATCCAAAACAGCCATTCTGAATGTATGGTTAATTTTACAAAATAGCCACAATAATTTCATATACACTTAGCTTACAAGCACCAGAAAACAATTAGGCAAATTCTTAGCTGAACATGATCATCAGCATAAAATGATGAAAATTCAACTACACAAGATGTAAAAAGAGTCTCCAATTTCCCATTGCTTCGGCTAACGATTTATTTTAAACATTAATACCTTCTTGCTGCAAAATGTTTCTGTGGAAACCATACCAAAAAATGTCTTCTTAAAATACTTTGGAAACAGAGGCAAATTCCTGGTTATAATCAAAGGAATTGGGTTTGGGTTGTTTTGGGGGGGGTGTTGGTTTTTTTAAATCCAGTGCTCTAGATACTTCTACTTTAATGTACTACTGCAAAAGGCTTTATTACTAATGACAGAGTTTTGCAACCTTATTTACTGCCCAGCTGTATTCCACACATTTAACTCCCCCACCCCACGCGTAAGCATAGAACAAGGCACTAGGAGTTATAAATAAAAGGCAAACTTCTGGTTTTAAAGCTAACTTGAATATGAAAAATTGATATTGCTGTAATAGTTCTGAACTGCAAAGCTGTAACTACTTTTACGACACTGCAAAATAAATGCCAAGTATTCTGAAGCAAACAGATGGAGGGGCAGGCTGGTTTGTATATCTAAATGTCTACTGATAATGATAATGTTCTATGACTGAGCACATGTAAAAAATTTCAGTATATTCACTGAAGTTTGTTGACAGTAACTAGCTGAAGTAATACATATCCCAGTGTCCATATTTTAATATAGCCTTTAAAACTATCTTGAGCCACATCTCAATTAGGTTTAAGAGAAGAATATTTTCACATTTGCTTCCCATTCTCCAATTTATTCCTATTAGATATCCTTAAAATCTCAGATGTAATGGAAGGATGCGGATAATTAAACTAATCAGTTTATGGCCAAAGTCAGATGCATTCCTAAACAGACCCCAGTTGATCCTTAGTAGCCTACATTTCCCACTGGACCTATCAGTTTCTGTGCTACATCAGTTCAGACTTCCTTTAGATCTCCTTGGACCCTGGAGAGCTATGCATTCACTTAGACACTTACAGATGGGAAGAGGGTCATAAGTTGTATCTCAGAATTTATCAGCAAGTTTAAACTGCTTGGTCAGAAAGATTAATTTTAGCATGGTAAGAAAAGCAGATGTGTTAAAACAGACCAGCATTACTTAAAAGCACACCTGTTCCTTAACTCTCAGTACATAAGAGACAGCAATTAAGACTTTTTTATATTCTTACAGCAGTAGATGGATGTAATTCAGCTCAGAGATTCAGGAGAATACAGGGAGTTAAATACCAACTTATATATTCCTAATTACACTTCTTTCACATCGTCAGAAAATGTGACCTTCAAACTTCATTCTTCTTCCAAGCTTATTTCCATTTGCAACACCAAATAATTATTTTTGTAGAGGAAAAAAATTGTGCCTTATGACTGAATTACATGCATCTTCAAGTCTCATTGCGCAACTGTTACAAAAGAGAACATCTTTCATACTAACCCCCTCTTTCCCTGATCGATACGTTAACATTTAGTTTGCACATACACTGCATTCTACCTTTCAAATTTGCAGTTCTTTTTCATATAAGCTTAAGAATTTCAAATTCCCTGTGGTATTTAGGGAGATCAAAATCAGCAGCATACTGAGGATGTCTTTCCCTCCCTCTGCAAAGTATTCATAAGCTCCCTATCCAAAGCTCTGTGTTGATTCCTGAGATCCAATCAACAGGTTACAGGAATCTGATGGTTTGGAGATACATACAGATAATCTTACTCCAGCAGATACAGGATCATCTAAGCATGTTTTCATGGAAAGCGCCTAGAATAAATTCATTGCCCAGTCCGACAGTGAGCCAAGAAACTCTGCAGGCATTTGGAGACGTGCAGAAGACCTGACATGCTTCCAAACAGCAACAAGAACTGTTGGTCATTTCCATTTTCACTCCTCCTTTTACCTTCCACCCTCATGAAAATATCCATTACTGGCTGGATGAACTGGTGCAAAGCTACAGACAAGAAATGGGACACAACTACTAAGAAGACCACATAGGCTGGGAAGATCACAGTGCATTACAGGCAGATAGGCCCCTTTCTTCACAGTAGGGGAGAAAAAGGCTTTTAAAACTGAGACAATCGTCTGGAAACAAAGAACTACAGTTTTCACCCTAATACACCTAGTCAGAGTAAACACCATCGTGCTAAAAAAAAAGGGGAGGTAGCAAGCATTTTTTTTTTTAACAGTTGTATATAGGCACAGGGTTCCTTTGCCTAGAATGTGCTAGGAATTTACATTCCTATAAATCACACCTTTAGGTTGGTTGGTCTTTTAATGATACTTTTGCATGGGAAACCTCTCAAAACCAGAAAACTAGAGTTATAGGGTTGTCACTTCTGTGCAAAGATTATGTTAAATACACTTTTACAAAAACACCACAAGGAACAAACAGGCTTTTGGGGAAAATACGTGGTAAATGTGTATCACCGCATGCCTATCACAAGAAACATTTAAAAGCAGGTCTTTTGTACTGATACCTCCCTGTGTGTTCTACACATGGAAAATGGCTCATAGAAGATCTATTAAAAGGCTGACTTACTTCTATGCCTGTTCTGTATTTTGTATATACCTTCACATGCCCTTCTTTTCTTTGAAGACAACTAAACACAGTACAAGTTCATTAATGACTCCTCACTAGTCTCCACACGGGAGATCAGTCACTAACACCATAAAGCATCCACCCGCACAAATGTGACATTGTAATTTCAGGATTCAATAGGAAAACGCGCAGGTATAATTCTCAAATACAGTATCCAGGAAAAGATGTGTTTGAAAATTGTTAGTTTCATCCACTAATAGGCTACCACACAATTACTAAGAATACCATTGATTAGTCTAAGGAACACAGGTCCTAATAATGACAACTTTCCTATCTCTCACCTAATTTTGCAAATTACTGTGCTCCTAATACTGTAGAAAGCTCTCTGAAGAAGTTTAAAACAAATATACCCTTTCTTCCTATTGAATGTCACTGTATCAGGTATGGAAAAAAGAGTCTCTTGGAAAGCACATACACCCTAATTGTTGCATATTGCTTATACAGTGTGCAGTCCGTAGCTATCAGAATACAATTTTCTTCTTTAGTCAGAAAGCTACTTTGACGCCTAAGTAATTTTACTCCTGAGAAGAAATTAAATTCTTTGATCTTCCATGTTTGGTACAGCTCATTTGGCACAGAAATTACAATATAAAAAAAATCAAGTTCGTGAACACTGCAAGGAAAAACAGAGTTACAACTCTGTGTTTCATTTATTTCAACCAGAATTATCATGTATGTCTTCAAACACCATGAAGACCAGTGAGTTCACATTTCTATTCTAAAGATATCTAACATGAAGACTGACACAATAGTCTTACATTCACCTTGAATGATAAGGAATTCACTTTTCTTCTTATGCTTGTACTGACAGAGAACTACTGCTGAAGAAACAAAGCCCAGCAGTAAGCATGCTGGCTCCAGAAATGCTTTCAAGCTTTTCTGACCTCACATGTTCACTGGATTTGATCACAGCCAAATTCATTTTTTACAAACTATAGATGAACAAGATGTCATGTAGGCATGGTTATAAAGTATTTCCATTATTTTACTCAGAAAATAATCCAGTTCTAGGAAGCTAAGAGAAT
Organism: Elanus axillaris; assembly: GCA_026212715.1. Classification (NCBI taxonomy): domain Eukaryota; kingdom Metazoa; phylum Chordata; class Aves; order Accipitriformes; family Accipitridae; genus Elanus; species Elanus axillaris. Next base: position 16,907,686 of record JANZLQ010000079.1, on the reverse strand, counting down.
TGAGTGTAAACTAAGTGCAACATTAGCCTCGTGTTGGCATCTGAAAACTTGATTATGGACTCAAATGGCAAACACTGCAACTTAGATTAAGTACCTTATGACAGTAAAGCTCAGCATCGAAGGCAGACTAAGACAGATCTGTATGTAGATATACAATGGTCAAGACCTCCTACAGCAAGAAGAGCAGCTCAACCACATGCACAGAGTGTTTCAGAGAGCTTCTCACACAGCTTGCTTGTAGCTGATGTGATTAACGTGTGGAGTTGTAAATCCTTTATGTTCAAATCAGATAGACATCTAATGTTGAGTCAGAAGAAAGCTGGACTTAGAGAAATCTCAAGTTGTGATCCAAACTGCTCACTCAGGAAGCCACCCTTTTGGTCTCAACTAAAAGCCAGACAAAACCTCCTCTGTCCAGGGGCAGAAACTTGGGTTATTGTAGTCTGCATCCACATCTACAGCAACTGCTCTGACAGAAATTTTATATGATGTAGTCATACAGATGTGTAACACTTTAAATAGGTTTTAGAAGAATGGAGGGAACTGGCATCTTTTTGCAGTGTTAGCTTCTGAGCCTACCTGGTTCAATAAGATACAGGCATTGTTTTACCACTGAAGGCCTTTCTTCACCACCAGAAAACCTGAAACTAACTGTTGTTTCTACTGAGGCACAAGAAAAGAGGCTGGATAAAAGATGCCAGCAGTGAGAGGGAAGATCTAAGGAAGCTCAGATCCACATGAAATCAATGTAACTGATGTGAAAATACCCCTTCTAAAAAATCTGCACAAATATTTAAAAAATGTCAAGATCAGATAATCTGTAAATTAGTTCTTTTGTTTGGGATGGGTCACTCAGAGTATCACCAATTTGGATTTTGTTAGGCTGACAAGCAAAGATAAAATGTTTGGTTTTTTTTCTGTGCTAAAAGGGTGTCAGCAAGCATATCTCTGATCTCCAGTGGGCAAATTACTCCAGCAGCTAGCAATTGGGTGCTTGCACACAAGTCTCAGCTGCTGAAAGAGACTGGAAAGCCATGCAGGAGTGAGGGACATTAACTAGCAGTCCAGTCCCCAGCAGGATCAAAGACAGAGCTCTTAGGGAATAAGATTGTAAAGTAATATATATTTCCTTTTTTCTTTTTTATTAGTAAGTCACCTACCATTTTTACTGTATGCTAGCAAATAGAACAGATGTACAGCTTTTGGCACAATACTCACAGTTTACAAATAAATGCCAGACTTCTAGCCAGTATGTCTTCCTCACCAGAAGCAACCAGCAAGGCCTTGAACTTGGGCTACCTGTTTGGATCAAGGACATACTGATGTCGGAGTGTGATGAAAAAGACATTACACAAAAAAGGTCTTCCATTTTACAAGGATTTAAAAAAAAAAAAAAAGAAAGACTGGGTGCTCTTTTCTGATTATGCCTCTGCAAAGTTAAGAGGAATGTGGAAACAACCACTTATTCCAAATCAATCCACCAACTTTTCTCTCTCAGTTTGTCGCTGAAGGTTACACAAGTTCTAATGATGCAAAATTTAGCTATTCTGGATTTTACACACTGTAATTTCAGTGATCTTCTTGCTTTCTTACTTTTGCTGAAAAGTTATTTAAAGCTTGATGCAGTGGTGCAGAGTGAATTCTCACTCCTTACAAAGAAAACTGGACAGAGTGCTAAGGACAGAAAGTACTACAAGTCTTGTGTAAATGTTTTCACATACAGCGAAGTTGAAATAAACCACTCACCCACAGTTTCCTTCAAAGCCAGAATATGAACATAAGTGTACTGGTAATACCCTCTCAGGGAAGAAAAAACTCAACTTTTGGCTAACATAAGCAATTTGAAATAAAGTATCAAATCCCTTTTTATTTTCTTCAAGTCTGTGTGCTATTGAATTACAGCTCATACAGGTTGCTTTAAAAGAGAGTGAGCAACATGAAGGAATACAGTACTAGATTTGGATTATTCTACAGATGGCTGGAGTACAATGCAGTACTCAGGCTGGCTGCAATGGTTTCAGTGAATATCAAAACAAAGATACTTTCTATGTTTTTTCTCAAAATGAATCCATTTAGCTCCAAATTAATTACATTTTTCTCTTTCCAGCCAGCACTGCATGATGCAAACCTAAAATGCTAAAGCAAGGACTAAAAAGTGATATTATATGTTGTAATCTTTTCATAAAGATAGACATGAAATTAACATTGAAACTATGCTTTATGTCTTTCAGGTTTCTACCTTTTTAACATACATGTTCTTCAAAGGGAAAAATGGAAAAATAAGGTGTTACAGATCAGTTTGCAAATGCTATTTTTTCTGTATGAGCAATTTTATAAACTGCTGTTTAAAACCATGTTAAAGATACCAAGTCACTTCTTCCAAAAAAATACTAAAAGCTTATGATTTTTTTAATGTCTTGTCTGCACTGATTATAACACAGGTTAGAAGTGTAATATATGGGTTAGTCACTGATATTTAGATTTGCAGTCTAAGAAGTTTTGAAACTTTTAAAATTACCTAACATATTTCCAGATTTTTCTTACATCTCCTCTTATACATGGAGAGAATGCTAAAAATGTATTTGCTGACTACCAAAGATTTTAAATTTTAAAGAAAAATAAATACAGGAAATGGTTTAAAATATTTTCTCTTGAAATAGTATTTATATGCTACTATGGAAAGGCATTTAACACAACTTTACTCCTCGTTTTAGTCATGAGAATGTTTTCAACACGCATACTGTTCCCCAAAACATTCTCACCTCTAAATTGGAGAGATATGGATTTGACAGATGGACTGGCATATGGGTAGGGAATTGGCTGGATGGCAGCACCCAAAGAGTTAAAACCAATGGCTCAAGGTCCAAGTGGAAACTCAGGTAATGAGTGGTGTCCCTCAAAGGTCTGCACTAGGAACACTACTATCTAATATCTTCATTATTGTTTTCATTAATGACACAAATAGTGGGATTGAGTGCACCCTCAGAAAATTTGGATGGCACCAAGCTCCATGGTGCAGTTGGTTTGCCAGAGGGAAGGGATGCCATTCAGAGGGACCTGGACAACCTTGGGGAGTGGGTGCATGTGAACCTCATGAAGTTCAACAAGGCCAAGCACAAGGTCCTGTTCCTGGCCTGGGGCAGTCGCCAGCATCAACACAGACTGGGGAATGAAGGGATTGAGAGCAACCCTTCGAAGAAGGACATGGGGATACTGGTGGATGAAAAATTAGATGCAAGCCAGCAACCCGCACTTGCAGCCTACAAAGCCAATTGCCTCCTGGGCTGCATGAAAAGAAGTGTGGCCAGCAGGCTGAGGTAGGAGGTTCTCCCCCTCTGCTCCGCTCTGGTGAGACCCCACCTGCAGTACTGTGTCCAGCTCTGGGGTCCTCAGTACAAGAAAGACATGGACCTGCTGGGGCGGGTCCAGAGGAGGGCCACCAAAATGATCGGAAGGATGGAACACCTCTCCTGTGAGGACAGGCTGAGAGAGTTGGGGTTGTTCAGCCTGGAGAAGAGAAGGCTCTGGTGAGACCTTACTGCAGCCTTCCAATACTCAAAGGGGGCTCATATGAAAAATGGGGACAGACTTTTTACTAGGGCCTGTAGCAATAGGACAAGAGGTAATGGCTTTAAACTAAAAGAAGGTAGATTTAGACTAGAGATAGGAAGAAATTTTTTACGATGAGGGTGGTGCAACACTGGAACAGGTTGCCCAGGGAGGCTGTAGACACCCCATCTCTGGAAACATTCAAAGTCAGGTTAGATGGGACTTCGAGCAATGCAATCTATTGACAGATGTCCCTGCCCATGGCAGGGGAGTTGGACTAGGTGATCTTTAAAGGTTCCTTCCAACCCAAACCATTCTATGATAGAAAGATACATGTCTTAACATGGGACATTATTTTACAGACAAAAATACATTTTAGTACTTGTACTACAATATTGAGACAAATTAGAATTATGTCAGTTAATACTGAAATAGCTTGGGTTTAATACTGACTTCAAATATACTCAAGTCCAAACCAGCTAGATTTTCTCTTCTTAAGACATAAGTAATGAGGTGATGGTAAAGGGAACAAGGAAGAATGATATGCAGGTATGGTAGGTTAGAAAAAATTTGATTTCTAACCTGATGTAATGACACATACAATGTTACATATATAAATGCAGTTTTTACATACGCTAGGGAGTTTAGCTTAAAGAGGGAAAGAAGAATATGATGGTGAAGAGTACTACCAGGGAACTGTTAATAGCTGCTTCCCCACTGGCTAAATGGGGACCATTAAGTCTGTCTTTCCTTTATATAACAGAAATATTTTCCAACAATTTCAGGGAAAACATATGTATCTTGAACACAATGTACATTCCCCCTATTCTTGGTTGTTATACACCTTCAGTGTATGACTACCCATGTAAATTGCTTCGTCTTTAATCTTCATGATTCACATATTCTTCTGTCTAAAGCAAGATTCTGTGTTTTTTGCACTGTTTTCCTAAGAAAAATGAGGAAGTAAGGAGGACTGAACTACCTCAAGTTCAAATTATGCATACATTCAGAGAAAAAATGGAGACTCTAGACTTACTATTTCCTCCTATTTAGTACCAAGCCAGGGCTCTAGTTCCATTCAATGTGTAAAACTGTGCACCAACTGGCAGAAAAACGAACTGGGAAAACAAATGCTTGACAGATGAACTGATGAACCAAAAGGATACTCTGATTAACCTGGTCAGGTAGTTGGCTGAGGCCTCAGGATGACAGCAGTCTTATGAAAAAGCATTATTATGAGTATCTGTGCTCATTTACCAGTGAGTGACAGAATCAACAGTTGAACAGACACTAAAGGGAGATGCCATTAGATTCCAGGCATGAGAGAAGTTTTGTGACTGCTGAAAAGAGAGTAATTTCACAGCCCTATGCAGAGGAATAACCACCAAAATTACAAACCAGTTGTTTTAATGAGAACAAATAGTCCAATATGCTTGGGACCATTATTTTAAAAGGATTAAAGCACTATTGTATAAGAGAAGCAATTCTATTTGGATTGTTTTGTTTATCTCGGAGATAAACAGATTAACTTGTCTGCAACCACAAACTAGCCAGAACTCTGGTGGCAGGCAAAGGCAGTGTGGGATCAGAAGGTGTCTAAGGAATATGTTGATCCAACAGTTTCATTTGACAGTTGGCAATCCAGCTCTCAAACTGATAAATGCAGTACTTGTTTTTTGTGGCACTGGCTTTGCTAAAGATGCAGCCTATAGAGATATTAAAATCCAAAATGTTAGAACACAGCACGAGATTGCAAGAGGAAGGACCAACTGAATAAACTGCACCTCCATATCAACAAGAACTTTGGTTAATATAGAAAGTCAGTTTCTGAATTTGAACTCTTTCTCCAGGAATTGTCCATGTTTTCTGTATCTTGGAAGTATTGAAATGCGAAAGTAAACACATGGGAGGTCAAAAAGTGCAAGACATTGAATAATAACTATGCTTGGTACAGCACCAAATGAAAACTTTTTGATACTGAAGATCCAGAAGATCCTCTATTGAAGATCCTTTCCATTCCTTTTTTCTCTGGGAACTAAAACTTTTCCTTCTGAACTTCTGAAATACATCCTTCAATAGTTCTACGTGTAAGACAAGAGACTTCTTGTCTTAAAACATATCCCATTGTATGAGGAAGAGAAGACAGCATTCACTTCTGTTAGCAAGAACACAGCCATCAGGCAGAGTGAAGTGATTCTCCTTTGCTCAGCGCTCATGAGGCTTCATCTGAGACACCGCATCCAGTCTTGCCCCCAGTACTGGACAGATGTTAAGAAACTGGGAGGGAGTTCAGCATCATCTGGATGTACCACATGTGAAGAGATACTAGGAAAAGTTGGTTTGCTAAGTTTGAAACAGGGTTAAGAATGGGGAATCTAACTGCAATTCTATCTGTAACAATTTTAGCATTAAATGGTACCTCTATGACAGGTGATTTTAATTTATCTTGTTAAAGATTACAGATCTTATCTGTTTAGAGAGCCCACCTCATACAAAGAATGATTTTGGTAATAAATAGCAACCATCCCTTAGCTGAGGAGTTGATAAGGAATGCAATTTCAATCCATCCACAAGGATTCAGATTCTCTGAATATTTTTCACAGGGAGTCAACCCAAATGACATCCCTAGAAGTTGGCAATCACACCTTTTATATGGCTACTGTTCTTCACTCTTAGAAGACAAGGAATGGGATGTACAAGTAATCTCAACAGATATTGGCTGATCAGCAGTGACACTAGGCAGAAAAATGACCTAGATAACTTGGTAGTAGGCCATCAAAAAAAGAGACAAGGCTGTTGAACGGTCAGTCTTGGGATCCAAAGACTTTGCTGACCACTTGCTTGTCTATCACCACCAGTTTAGAAGTGCTGCAACTGGAGTCTGATTAATAACTTTTAAACAATGTATAAGTGTTCCAGCACAATCTCCAATAGTTCTGAAACTTTAAAAAGAGTATAAAACATCCATAAAGAGCAAGACAGGACTGAATACCCAAAGGGTTTGGAGCTCTTGGATAAAAAAATTGCCACTATTAGTCAGTTACGCCTCTAGATACTACCATTCAGAGCATCACCTAGCCATAGGGCTCTTAGTGTAAAATCAAAATGCTATGGTCAGATAATACAAGGTGCTAGATTCACTTCAACTGTTAAAATGTGTTTAATAGAAAGTCAATAGGTTAATTTTGCATTAGTGGTTGCACAGCCCATTCTCTCAGAATAAAGACAGCATAAAAACACAAGGCTGGCATAAACTCTGTATTAGTTGCATATATTCTGGATAATGGGACAGAATGGCAATCATGTACCCAACAGTACAATTCTTCTGTGAGCAATCCAGTTAGTGCAGAGATACAGTAATGATTGTGAAATCATGCCTAGACTCCATGGTGTAAAGTTAATTGTGAAACCATGGCATTAGACTTAATTTCTTCTCCAGATACTGACTGGCTGTGAATTGAAGATGCTATTTACAGGCCAGTATGTGGCAAATTTCCAAGCAAACAAGAGAATGAGGTAGTGAAGATAACTATCAAAATGGGGCTGTAAATTACCATGCTGAAAGCTCTTACCCAAAAGCTCCCTGGAATATTTCACTACTGTGAAGCCATACCACAAGGAATTTCACAGGGCATTATTCAGATAATAATAATGGTTACTAGAAAATGCTGCATTTTCTACACTTCTGTTTAATGCAGCATGGCATCATCTCCTTAGTAGCTGCATTTTCCTGGATAATGCATTTTGCTAACACTGTGTTTACAGAAACCAAGACACATTAAACACTGACAGAGATCCACATTCAAAACCTACACAAATTAATGAAATTTTAAAACAATTTACACTGGCTACTTCATAAATCCCAGCATCCCGCTGCTTCTAGCTGCTGACTACAAAAAGCTCCTAAATTCTCGTCAGTTGAATGACTACTGTTGAAAGCGCAAAATAATGCAAGAATTTCAAAACAAAATATAGCTTTGTCACAAATCCTCTTTTCCACCCTCATCACAGTGGTTTAAATACACAATGGTTTCATAGCCTAGAAAATATGTGAGATAACTGTGACTGAGGATTACAAAGAAAGTAATTAGTTCATGCAAATCAATCCAGAAATCAACGTAGACCTTGGAAAAGACCGACCTCAGGATCAAGAAACTGTAATGGCAGCTGCTGTCCAGCCCTGCCATCACTCTGTGTTACAGGAGCCAGAAGGAAAAGATCGTCCTTCCTTCACCATGCCTGTAATTCCCAGTTAGATGATACCTGTGCTTCGATAACAGCCTCTCCCTGCATTTTTAGACTACTACATTGGCAGCTGTGTGAAATGATGTAGCAGGTCTCAGTCAACCCAGAGCATGCAGAAAAAAAGCAATTGAAGTTTGTATGTTTTACTGGTCTAAGCACTTAATCAGTGAGAGATAAACTACTCACTCATACAAAGAGGTAGCCAAGACAGAGTCTTAGTACAGGAAAAAAACCACTGTTCTTCCACATTCACCTTTGAAGAGCAGGGCATAAAGAAAAGTGTAGTCTTGTTATGTATTAGGAACAACAGAACTGCAAAATAACAATGTATAACAGAGCAAAGGCGGAACAGAGACCTTTCTTATAGCCAGAAATGCTTATTGCTTTCCTTATTGCAAGGGCCTGACAATGGCAGATACCACCAGCAGAATTTTTCTACTCCTAAAAAGGAATTCTGATGGACTATGGTCATAGACCAACATAAAGTCCATATACTAAAAAAATATAGTCACAATTAGCATATTCCTACTGAATAAGGATTTGACCAGAGTGGTCCACTAATACCGTAGAGAAATTAAAAAAAAAAAAATTTCAAAAAAGTTAAATACAGATGTTATGTTCAGCAGTGATAATAATTTTCTGCTCCCTCAGTACAATAAATTTATTTAATGCCTTCAACTAAGTAAACAACTTTTAAAACCTATATATCACTCATTCACTTGATGTTAAAGTCTCAAAGTATGCTCGATATATTTGCCCTTATAGCTACTTTTCAGTGAACTGCAGTGAACACTGTATTATTTGGGCTTTTTTGTAGCTGCTTTTCAGTGAACTGCAGTGAACATATTATTATTTGGGCTTTTTAATTTCTTTCTTTTTTGACCCCCTATCAGGAAGCTTATTTATGCTATATCAGAAACGGTTCCTTCCACACTACTGTAATGTAGAAAATACAGTATCAAAGGAAAAAACTTGTTCTAAAACCTGTGGGTAAATATTACGTGCATATATGCAGCACACGTGATTTAAAATCTTGTATTCTGTCCTTTTAAACATTTTTTCAATTCAAGCTCTTTTGAATAACAGGGAGGAAAAAGGCACCTAAATAAGTAAATTTCAGAGATTTTTCTTTTTAACAAAAATGAAAGGTGCTCATGGGCATACACACTTTATGTAAATGCTTAGCACCAAAGAACTTTATTATGGTTTAGATATAGTTCAGTGGATGAAAGGGAGGAATGGAACAGGAGAAAAGTAAGAGCTTTTAATGTACGCACTGAATTAATCCTACATCAGTGTAGATTAAAAGAGCTACAGTGGTAAATGAAAGTCTATAAAAATATATATATTTGAGCTTTCCAGCATCCCTGAGAATTTACCAAATATATACTACCTTTGTTCGCAGGTTTGTGCGTCATCTCCAGCACAGCATGAGATTAGATTGGCTATACAGCCTAATGCTTTCTTGATACATTTACCTAGCCACCGCTCCAATATTCAGTTCTCCCTTTCGCAGAAAGATGAAATGGCTTGCACACGCTTCTGCTGACTTCATTTTCCTCTTGATCCTCAACACTGAAAGCTGAAGTTTTAAAAGTGGTACTTCTGAAAAAGCTTAGGAGACTGTAAGAGTGGTAACTTGCCTCATACATAATTTCATAGCAGCAATTTATATTTTTTTATTAGGAGTAAAGTGCAGATTTGTATAAATGAGTGGTAAATTCAGTTCCCTCATGTTGCAGTGAAGAGCAGTAACAGCTTGACTCTTGAGATATTTTTATTTATTTTCAATCCAAGCTTGGACATGTTTTGCATGAGAGATGATTTGAATTTCTACACTACCTAGGTTCTACTTTCATACTGAAATAGAAAATATAAAAATCACACTAAGTAAAGTTTTCTTGTGGCCCTCTATATATACTTCTGAAAAAAAAAGAAGACACACCTACAATAAAAAAATGTTTCTATCAAAGAATTAGAAGTCTGAAATCTCATTTGAAAATTACTTGTTTTTCAAAAAATCCAATTAATTAACAAGCAGGTTTTAGGCAAATCCATCTGTCCATTCCAAAAGACAATTAATAGCTTTGCCCAGAATATTAAATCTTACATGGCCACAGAAGTACTGACACTTAATTCAATACTGTACCATCTTGCTAGAGGGGAAGAGCAGCTCTTTTGTAAACCCTATTAAAAATGTATGAGATTTTTTTTATTTTGGAAAATTTAATTTTTTAATCCATAACCATTAAACGTCATGCACATTAAAAACCAACATGCATTCTAAACAAAGCAGGTCAAAACCAGGCAGCATATATTAATAACAATGGGCCTATTAGCATGGAATCAGAATGCCAGTCTTAACATGAGTAGGTGACATGTCTGTACAGCGAGCTGACTGACAATATGAATTTTCTCAATATGCAAACCTTTTGCCCCAAACTACTTCTGTGGCAATTGTGACACACACATTTTATGCAGCCATAAGAAAACAAGTAAGTGGCATTATTTTTAAAATACATGCCTGTATTTGTTTTTTCCCAAGAAGAACTGGCAGAGGAAAGAAAAATAAATTCAATGGGGAAAAAAATTATGATTAAAGAAATCTAAGATACAAAATGCAATTTTTTCTTGTGTTAAAAATGACTTCACAAGAGACTTTAAAGCATACCATAGGAATATCTAGCATTACCATGTAAGTCAGAGATACAAACTTGGAGAAGGAAGATGTTTTCTGTTGCAATACCACAAAATCAAAGGATCTAGAAAGCACAGGCATATTTAATGCCGGACTCCACTCCTAATCCAAGGAGATCCCAAAGCTGCAGTCATACTGCCTTTAAAAACACTTCTCAAACATGAAAGCATCTCAGCACTCCAGAAAGAAGTGCCTTTTGTCTCACTCTGCTATCCCTAACTTCAATTCCATTTATAGTCCATCAGTTTCAGTCAGTAACCTCTCATCAGACTTTCTCTTCTCCCTCCATCTATTTGCAGCTAAGTACTTCAAACATTTTGGGATTGTTGTCAAAGCTCCTTGAAACTGCCTCTTGAAAGAGGGTGTCTGGCCTTCAGAAGTCATCAACCATTAATTCATTTTTAACAAATCTAACTACAGTATGGAAAGAACCCTTGCATGTCTGTCTGTTTAACTGACAAAATAAACGTAGAAATACACTCTTCATCACTGCATTTTTTGTTTAGTGTTAAAGTAATAGACCCAGCTGTCCCTTCAGTTTATTTCTGCCACAAAACACAAAACCTGATGAATTCTCAAGCAAGTCACACAGCGTATGAAACACCAGTAATTATGGAACAAAGAAGCAGATTGAGAAAGGTAGCGGAAATGAGTAAGCAAAGCTTCCCTTAAAAGATAATTAGCTTTCCAGCTAAAAAAAACCCCTCTCATTTTCAGATTTCTTCCGTTTCACTGTGAAGAGTCTGAAACCAATGACTTTAGAGGTAGCAGTGTATCCGCATCCCTATCAGACAACCTCCCAGACTCCAGCTGGTTTTCTTGAGCCTCGTGGGTTTATCTGCCTAACAGACCTCTAGTGAGAAGCTCGTCCTGTCTTCCCTTAAGCCCAAGTAAAATGTTTGCAACCACATTTTTGGGCAAGGCTTTCCAAAGAACTACTACTTCTTATGTAAACATATCAAAACTTCAGCTTTAATTAAAAAACCACATCCTGACATATCAGCTCGTTTTATAAAGTTAGTATGAGTCAATGACAGTTGTATTGCTAATCTCACTAAATGCCTTCCCTCCATCTGTTAATTGTCATGCTATTGTCAAAATGAGGGGAATATATTAAGATGCTACTTAAAGGTTATACTACATTTTATCCACTGAACTTTAGAAATATGCATTTTATAATGCAGTAATACGGAATTTGCTTCAACTCCCAAACCACATTATCCGTTAGTACAGTTTTTCTCCACCTTTAGCACACCTTCTCTATACTGAAGAATCCAATTTTCTCTCTACACATAGAACTCATGATTTGGGTGTCTTTTAGTTGCTTTCAGAAAATAGAAGATGCTTAAGTGCAAGAATAGGCAAAAAATTACTTTAGCATGGAAATGAAGTTTAGAAAAGCATGATTTCCTGCTTTTTAGTTGTAATCAATATACAATTATTAAGAGTCACATGTTGATTCTGAAAAAAGAATTTTGAGGGGGTTATTATTAAGAAATCATGTTGTTAATGAAACGGACTCACCATGAACCAACTTGCAAACATCCATTCTTTTCTTAATTTTTTTTTTCAACACCTGGATAATTCCTTCAGTTTTGCATTCCCATTCCTAAAGCCAAACACCCTTTTTTTTACAAAAAAGGTTATTGTCCCTTGTAGTTAGGAATTTCAGAACATTATTTTTAAGTAAATACAATTACAAAGTACAGTAACTGATTCAATTACAGTTTCTTTAGAGTAAATACATATTATTTCTTTTACACTTACACTTTGCAAATGTATGAACCCAGTGATTACTTTTTCTATCAAATAATGGATAACAATAAATGCGTTAACTATTAATAAGCATTACTTATTATTAAGCTTATAATAAAATAATAAATTTAAGTAGCAGCAGGACTAACTAATAAAAATCATAGTCAGACTGCAAAAAGGATGTAATTATTTTTCTTGCTGCCAAAGTGCCTACTCTATCTCTAGATAGTAAAATATTCTTCCTTCCTCATGCAAAACCCCTTTGAAGGTTATCATTTCAATTCATCTGCTTAATTTCTAATTTCATAAAAATGCAGCCTGTTGCCCTACTGTAGGGCAAAAACTGTACTCCGAGCAACCTGCTACAAAAAACTACTCTGCCATAACATAACATAACATAACATATAACATAACATAACATATCTCAAGTTGGAAGGGACCCATAAGGATCATCAAGTCCAACTCCTAAATTAATGTAATGTTGGCCAACTGCTACTGCATTGCCAGCTCTCTTCTGTCATAATACCCCTTGCAAGTTACCACTCCAATACACTTCAAAAGTTCGTATGTCTTTAGGTGACAGCATATTAGATTAACATAAAAAGTATTTCCATCTAGCCAAATCTGGTAATGACTTGCAATAGTTGCCAACTGTTTATCAGCTTATGTTAAAAGAACAGCTGATTTTTATGTATATAAACTGGTTAGAGCAGCACAATTCAAAACAGTTCAGCAGACATGTTTATCCATAAAGAGTAAACTGGTAATGTGAGTAAACTTCTCAAATCCATGAATAATGCAGACTTTCTGGTAGAATGTAGATGTTGTATTCTCATAATAGCTTAGTGTATCCTAGTCACTACAAAGCTGATACACTACCACATGGTAGGAAGTACTGTCACCTAGCCAACCTAAAATTGAATGTACCACAGATTGTTTTTCTTTCCTCTACCAAAACTTCGGAGAGACATTTTTCAATAACAAAGAAAGTAAATTCATATTTATTGAAAGCAAAATAAAAGTATTTAATCCAAAATATTTTTTATAGTATGCAAAGCATTAGTACCCATTAACTTGCCTCATGTTTTTAATGCAATCAAGGACACTATTTCTGGGTTGGGGTTTTTTTGTTAGGTTTTTTCTTTTGTTTGTTTCAGGACCTGAGCATCTAAAATTTTATCTAAAGGACAAATAAGTACATTATTTTAATTCCTTAAACTTTGTTGGGAGGTTATAGTAAGCTAAACAAGAATACTATTTAATCATTCATACATGTTAACTTTTAAATCCAGATTTATTTGCTTTCTAAGGTTATATCTTTTTCCCCATCACAAAGCAATGTGACGTGTAACATTAAGGCTATGTAAAAATTCTAATTAAACAAATAAAAATTTTCATTTCCTTTAATAGAATTCTATGATTTTTGCCTGAAACTGCATTAATATCACTCCAGCTAACACCTCTCCAACTAACACTAAACTATTTTAATAAAGGCATATACTTATGTCCCCTGTTTTTTAATAGAAATAAATAATAGGCAAGATTGTTATTCTCCTAATATGAAAAAAAACCAAGAACACTATAAAACCATAATTTGTTCTAACGCCTTGATGAAACGAGTCATAAAGTAACACTCAATGCTTAATGTTCTGCAGGAAGGCTTACTGTGTATGGCAGGAAAGAAAAGAGACATAAGAGACGAAAAATTCTACATATAGGGAAATATTTAAAGATGCTGAAAGTGATTTTCTCTCCCTTAGTATCTGTCACAACATTTTCAGAAACAGTATCTATGCTATTGTTAATGTTAGCAGAGCAATTCTCTGAATTTATTCTGGCTCATGCCTGTTAGGCTTACAAAATTCAGCACAACAGCGGCACAGTTCTAGCTGAAGATCTTGCTGTGTCTCCTCAGCTGCCTATGCAACGATCTCAAGCACAGGCTGCAGAGGCAATCTTTGCTCTTCGTTTAGCAAACATTTATTCGTTGACAGCTTTGTGTTTTTCTTTTTGTCTCTGCAGTAACGAAGAAAACAAAGAACTTGCTGAATGCACATACTGCCTCAGTTCTTGTGTAGAGAAGTAGTTTAGTATTTGGTAACTCTGCAAATTTACTGGCATTTGTGTTATACAAAACAGCTCAACATTTGGATGGCTTATGATTTCATAGTGCATCTGCAGAGTTCATGCATAATACATATATTTCTGAGGTTCATCCAAATAAAAGGAACTGAACAAACAGCAATCTGTGATGATGACATGGACGTCATCTTAGCTGGAAAATTTAGTGCTCCCTCAGAAGTAAAATAAGTAATTTAACCACTGCATTGAATATCACTTTAGAATTACATTGCAATAGCTAGTTTGAATATTTAGAAAGCCCAAACCTCATGGATGGTCTTTGCAAATCTAGTGCCCATATATGCAGAGAAATACTATATTTAGTCTTCTATACCACCAAGCATGAAGTTGTGCAGGGCATCTAGAAAGAGAAGGAATACAGATCCTAAGCAGTACTGAACACTCTGTATCTAACACTGCATCACTGGTCTAATCCTATATTACTAAAACTTGCATTCCGTACACACCAAAAGTAAAGAGCAGTGACAGGTATAAAGGCAGGGACAAATCAAAAGTAATTAACAACTGAGATGCTTGAAGATGGTTTACATCAGCCCTCCAAATTCTTTTACACTGCAGGATTCCTTAAGTTTCTTACAGAGTATTAATACCGCAGGACTTTAAACACCATTGAAAGAGGAAGCTGTCAGGTTAAAAGAATATTGGAATAAAAACCAATTGACATAAATTAACAAAATATTCAGCTCAAATTCAAACAAAGGTTCTTAAACACTGTGTCAAAGAAACCTAGAAGAGTCTTCCCATCAAAGTAATGGGGCCAAAAATTGTAACTAATTTTATAATGAAGATCGCAATCTATGAAGGAGCTATATGACATAGCAATCTCATGAAATCAAGGAAACAGTAGCACCAGGTATCACTTTAAGTTCCAGATTCTTAAATTCTCATCCAAAGAGTGATGCACCCAAAATCAGCAGCCACTTCTGAACATTGTATCACTGGATATATTGGCACAAAGCAACTTTCAAAAGTATTAGAGAATATTAGTTTCTCAAAGCACGATAAATATTAACCCACGTTAAAAATAAGCCAAAAATCCACTGTATATTGACAGCTAAGGTCAGCTAGTGCCACAAATCTCCCTTGAATCTTAAAATCATGACGCTCAAGACTTAACAGGAAGGAGCCTCCCACGTACCTTGCTCTCTGCCCATTGTTTGCAGCATTGTTGATAATACGCCCCAACACAACATAAAGCTTTCAGTTCTACATCCAACACATCATAAATAGCAACATGTACCTTAACTTTATGAAACCTACAAAATCTCAGAAGCAGCTCTGAAGTGACAGAATAGTATATCAGATAGTCACACAGTCTATTTGTTTATTTTGCTTTAGTACTTGTGACAGCTGGTAAGATAAAAAAGCACTCTGCCCAGACTCTCAGTTTAGTGTAGTATCCCCGAGATTATTGGGTACTCTAACCAGCATCTCTTCTACACATAATTTCCCATCAAACATCCTAAACCATGTTAGACTCAGTGATGTCAGAAATAGCTTCAGGGAATATTGTATATTGTCACCGTGAAACAGGCACAGCAGGTTACTCCAGAGAATAATCTCTTTCATTAAATTTTTAAGAAGTGAAATATCATTAGATGATTCATTCTCTGCAATCTGTATTGTTTTGTAAAATAACTGAAAAAAAGAGTTCATTGATCCATGTTTTACATTTTTTCCTTTAATTCTCTTGGGCACAGAGGAAAGACAAAGTCTTCTAAACTCTGAGAACTAGTTTCAGTTTTATGCCTGCATTTGAGTCGAGTCCCAAAAGGGCCAATCTGTAGCTAAATGAACACAGGGAGAATATTTAATTTTGCTACCATCATAGGACTGATTTCCACACAACAGAAAGAAAACATTCTCAGTCAGCTCTTGTCCAAATTGAAAATCTCCAATCTTCACATCTTTTTGCATAACATCTCATCTCTTACAGCCTACTGCTTCTGTACCAAAACCCCCCAAAGCTTTCTTTATTCAAATTTTTCTTTAAATGTAGTCTTCTGATGCTTGTTTCAGATGCAAAACAGAAACTAATTTTAATTTTCTTCTTGTGCCTTCATTCTGCTAACAGATATATAAAGAACATTTAAACTGTATTACTGAGTTTAGAAGATTTTGTAGAAGGATCCTTTCACACTTCAGTAATTGTATATAACTAAACAATCTGTACTTGACTGAAAACAGGCTTCACTGTTTTTAATGAAAGTTCCCTCAAATAGTAAGAAAAGTTTCCCATTCCTCAGAAATCGCTTTGCAAACTGAGGCACATTCTGATTTCTAAAAAGCAAACTTTTAAAAAACCGACATGTAGTAGTACCTTTGGCATCTTTAGTGTTTTGGTTTAGAAGAAAGAGGAGCTATAAATAAAGCAATGACAAAGCTTGCTGCAACTTTCTTGTCAGGTGCCTGTTTGTATGAACAAACATGGAGTCAGTAGCAAATTCACGTATTGGGGGGGGGGGCACTAAGAAAAATGAAATACAAGATACTATGCAAATTCAAGCTAAGCAGTTCATGGAAGCCACAGCTTAGGATCAAGCCTGAATAACTTATTTTAAAGGATGAAAAATAAAAGGGATGTGTGCTTTCAAAAATATTGGGAAAAGAGTAGTGTTCCTCAGCACAGGGCAAGAGCTAACACTGCATGGAACCACTAAAAGAAACGCCTAGCTTTGCATGTTACTTTCAAAGAATTCTCTATTGACAATAAGAGATGCAAAAGAAGCAATACGTGTAAAATACACATTATAGGTATTGGTACAGAAGAAAAGAATAGTACCAGCATGAGAGAACAAATCAGAGTTTCAGAAATCTGAACACATTTTGAAATGGTCAGGATGTTGAATTCTGTATTGTATACCATTTGCAGTTGCTGGTGAGAGATTTACAAAATTTTTAAAAAATTATTATTATTTTTACTTTTATGTAGTTGACATTTCAATATTTTCCTCCATTCTAAATCTAAATCTACTGTATTCTTAACCCCTAGATGTGGATGTTTACATTATCACCTCAACTCACGAGACAATGAACTATGTAGTATTAGACTCCAATATGTTCTTAGTACTAAAAAGTTACTGGACTTGCATAGAGACACACAAAAAGGATGAACTACAACAAGAAAGGGGGCCTCTGCTCTCCAGCCACCTGCCTTTTCCTCTTCCTCTTTGGCTATCTTTCCTTCTTTGAATGATAAATCTGCTTTACCACAGAACAGCATTCACTTTTCAAAACACCCACTTTGGGATCTGGTATTTCCAAATAGAAATATCAATTCTAGGCAGACAGGGGAGGGGAAAGAAAAGGAGATATTCTAATGAGAGTAGCAGTCCACTTGGGTTTTTATTTGTTCACTGTTGATGTGCTTAGGGATATATCGTTTAATTAATATTACACAAAGATAACAGTTGTGTTCAAGGTAATCCTTGTAAAAAATCAGTCAAGAACATGTGCAGCGATCACGGTTCAATTGCAAGTAGGTCTTGTCAACCTTTACAACATATATGGAAACAGCACAAACTATTCTCCCCTTCTCTGGTATGGTAGTAATTAAAATACAAATAATTAATTGAGATGAAGTTTTTATTATTAAACTCTGTAATTTTTAGGAAAATTTAAACCAGCAGCTTAAAAGATGAACAAATATCCAGGAATAAAAATGTAAGCATGAAAAATGTTTCAGATTTCAACTACTGAATATGGGCAAAATGTCTCAGGTGGAACATCACTTTGCAAACCTCTGTTGTGATCTGCTGTGATCTGATTAAAATGTGAAGAGGCTAAGAAATGATGCACAACATAATTTCTTTCTTCTCCCTCAAATTTGCAAAAAAATCTTAAATGAACTGTGAAACTTTTTACACTGTTTCAAGCTCCTTCTTGGCAACCAAACATGCAAACTCTTAATTTCTTCTGGATATTCTGGTTGTTTCAGTTTTCTGACCTACTCGAGATGTTACCAGAACAGTATCATAACCGCACAAATGCAAAGGAAGTATCACCAACTTCCAACCTCCTCAATTTTTTTTTCTTCTTCAGGCTGAAAGAATGTAAGCTTTTAATAAGGCTGGTTAAGATTGCTCTATTATAGCAACTTTCTCCTAGAAAATGCTGCTGCAGAGTGAAAGTACCAGGACAGCAACAGTTTGGGATTTCCAAACCAGTGCCACCCCTGGCTGTTGATTAACAAAGATATTGGGGTTTCTGAGCTCCAGGCCCAACAGCAGCACCGTCAAGGGCTGCTGGAAGCTTTGGCTTCCAAAACCTTGCCAACAGGCTCTCTGGTGGCCAGCCAGACCCTCGAGGCTACCACTGCTTCTGGGTGGCATCTAGCCAAACATCTGCTACTCTGTCATACAGGGTAGGGTACAAAGTCATCCAGGTTATCTCGGAGTCTAATATGTTCCTTGGAAAAAACCCAAGATCCTTATCTCTATGTGATTTTCCCACACCTACTGTTAGACCTGAACAAGGCTTTGTAGTTATTACAGTCCTCACCCTGCTTGATAAAGACAACTGTCATTTATTGCAAAGGACAAAGCATGGTAAGTATCTGTTTTTCATTTGCACTGCTAGTGGTTTTTGTAAGTATATAAAATTAATATAAAAGAAGATGTAATAAAGTAATCTTTTTTTCTCCCTACCCCCTCACCGGGACTTGACTTCCTACTCTGCAGTGCTGTGGATTGAACCACAACTGTGGCATCACTCAAGGGAACCAGTCTGACACTTAAAATTTGGTTTTGGACACAAAATCCAGGCTTACATTTTACTTACACTGCAGTTAAAACATTTAAATAGCAAAAGGCATTATATATACTATGAGATCTTGTAACCAGAAATTCTGAGCCATTCTGTATGAAACATCTAGCAACCAAATCCGAAGGGTAAAATCTAGAGAATCGATGAATAAACAGCTATTCATTAAATAACAGATTACTTTAGGTATTATCACATAAAATGGACCAGATAAGCAGGAAAAGAGCCTTATAGTCAAACATTGTATCTGTTGCAATGTGAGCAACATATAAATGGGTTTAAAAGAGTAGTAAAATCATCATTCTCTGAGTACAGCCAGTAAGCCAGGAAAAATAAAGTGCTTTCTTAAGTAAAATAAGCTTTGAAATGAAGTAGAAGTACACTGCACTGAAATGGATGAGAAGCTGGTGAAGTGTCCAGTAATGATGCATTTAAATAAGCAATTTGGCTAGAATTTGCAGTCATCTGTGAATAATTTATCAAGCTGAGTAAAGCACCTCAAAAGCACACACTCACTAAAAACTGCTGAATATTTTTGCTGTGTTAAAATTCAAAGTCTCCCTTAGTTTCAGTTCCTTTTCTTCTAAATCCATAAAACGGCTGAGAACACTCCTGTACACTGCCTAGGTGACAGCTGATCAGAGTATATTTTTCCTAAAAATATTCCTGAATAGAGATGGTAAAAATGGACAAAGTCTTTTTTCTTTCTCTAAGAAAACAAAAGGAAAAATACAACTACTAAAGCATCATGCACATTCACACTGACACAGCATGCTCTGCATCAGTAGACTTCTACACACTCTACACACTAAGTACAATCAGTGCCTGAGACTCAGGTACACTTGCTTATCCCACAAGCCATACAGTCTCCTGCTCTCAGCAGCCTATGCAGAGCCTGTGTCAAAAGACAGACTTTGTACACTAACCATCCAGAATTAAAAAAAAACAAGAACTCAACAGGACCAGTGGTCTTTTCACTGCTTGTCCCAGCTTACACTCTTCAGACACTGAAAAGGAACATTCAGACTACTTTTGGAAGGAATTCAGATACTGACTGGACCTCAGACTGATTTCTTTTGGGGTTTGACATTTGAATATTTTCAATCCTAGCCTCACTGGACAGAAGAAATGTTGCAGAAGAACAACGAATTCCACCTAGCTGTAAAAGAACTCACTCCATAAGACAGGTGTGAAAAACTTTTGCACCATATCACTGTTCCTGTGATAAGGAATAGCATATTTATTATTGTGAACTGTAGAGTCCAGGGCCATCACAAAGAACCCTCCACCTTTCTAATTACAAAACACTTCTATTATACCATAGGGATTCTTGTCCTTAGCAAGCATACTTACCTCAAATGTAGTGATAAAGAGCAACCTATCTCAAACATTTCAATTTTGCATCCCTTCTTTTCTATCATAGTTCAGCCTTCATGAATATGTTTTTGCCCATATAAAAACACTCCACTTTCTGGCACCCTGCCTATACTACAGTGTACCTTTTTGCTGTCCCTCACTAATGCTGCTCACCAAAAAAATTTTATTCCCCCAGTTCCAGCAAAAGCAGACTTGGCTCCAACTTGTAAAGCTCCCATCTTGCCCCTACATTTCTCATAACACAGCTTCAGAAAGGGAATATCTTCATCCTTTTACTGTTTAGTCACCTCTTGTAATAATTCATCAAAAAAATCAAAATTCAACCCTTAAAATTCAAGAATTCTACTTGCTTGAGCCAAGAGTTTGATGCCATGCGCAACATGGAAAATCCCCCCCAAAACTCTCTCCACTTTTGGCTGCCTTAGTTGCCATGCCTCTCCTCAAAATACTGAACATCAAGGAGAACAAAGAGCATACTGATATTTTTGAAATATTTAGCTTGACAAACCCAAATTACTTAAACTAACATATTTCTAGAATATTTCATTTATCAACAAAACAAAATGGCATTGCACAGTATTTCACAGGAGAAATGTGTTGTAAGATTAAGAAAAAAATAATTTTCCTAATTAAAAAAAATGAGCAAACCCCTTCTACTTTACAGCTTTGAGGACAGAATACTGAAAAGATCCTAAAGCCTATTAATTAAAATGCTTTGTTTCATTTTGTTGAAGAAAGCATTCAGATTAGTGAATCCATGTAGAACTGATCATTATAATAATATTGAATTTAGTGAGACAGAACTCACATTTGCACTAGGAAAAACTGTGTTTCCTGTGCATTTTTGGTTTTTTATATAACAATAGAAAAAAATCTGCCTGCTCAAGAAGAAAACATAGCATGTATTTCTTCATGGATCTCAGAACAAATTTGAAAAAACTTCTGCTGACTTGACCCAGCTTGACAATACAGATCATTGCAATGATTTAAAAGAATGCATAAATATTACATGTTATGAAACATATATGCTACTAAAAATAATATATTCAGACACTATTTCATATAAAATAAGTTCTACTAATGCAATCTATATTGCAGCACCCGGAGATAACACAATAGGAGCATGATGTAGCAACCCTCAACAGCTGCTCTTAAAATGTTGGTTTGGAAGTGCAGCAACTGGAATAAAGAAGTGGAAATTAACACAGTCTTAACTCATGGGTACATAGATCATGAGTTAATTCTATTAAAATGTGAATAGACTTTTGTCAAAATGAAGTATAATTTTGAACAAACTTCCTTCGTCGTTCTGGTTAAGTGAATTAAACTTTTCTTGATATATTCTCACTTGAGGCTCAAGAATCCATTACAAATGTCTAAACCAAGACTGGATAACATATGTCTTGTGGCTTTTTCATATTATCATTTTAATTTTCAAAATATCTCAAGAGGTGAAAAAGCACTAAAGATGAAAATACTTCTATCAAAAGAAAAACAGAAAGAAAACCCACACAATTTAATTAGCTGAGAAACCAGAGCTTTGTTAAAAGTTGTAAATATAATAAAGAAGATTATCACTCAGCCACAGAAAAATATCTCCCAGCATGCCTTTGAAGAAGGACATTTAAATTCACCAAAAGATCAATTACTCTTTGTAGGGATAACTATGAAAGTTAATAGAGAGCGTTGGCAAGCGTTGTTCTCATAATAAACCAGCAAAGTACCATGGATAAAGTAATACAAAATACTAAAGCTTTAGAGACTACGGCTCTCCCAAAACACAGCTCAATCACATACAGAAAATTAACAGAGGAAGGGCATATCTGAGACTCTGGAAAAACGCAGTCCAGAAGTTAATATTCAAACCCTTGCGTTGGTATTACTGAGTACTCAAAACTGAAGTTCAACAAAAGTATTCTTCCTCAATTGGCTGCTTTTAAGATTTCCCCTTAAGGCACCTCATGTGCTAACTCCTTCTTCCTAGATGCTTCTCCATCTGAATTACAGCCTGTAAGGACTTGCTGAGCCATGTACACAGGAATGAAGCAAGAGAACTTCAGCAATTTTAAACCTGGACCTAAAAGCTTTACTCGAAGAATCCTAGTGCCCTCTTCCTGGTATTTCTATGAAAAGTTAAGATGGAAAATAATAACGGAAAAACCCCACTCTATATGTTTTGAATGTCCCAAAGCTTAGCACAGTTCAAGAGGGCCAGTGGTGTCTCAGATCTTTTAGACTGTGCCGTAGGCAATGAAAACCAATGTACTTACCAACCCTGCAATATGACCTTGGTTATCAAGTCAGGGAACTGCCAACAGTCCCTGGGAACGGTTCAGTGACGAGGGTTCACAGATAGGAAAACCTCTGCAATTAGTAGAGGTTGCCCATCTTTTGATTTCTTTGGAGCGAAAGGATGAACTCCTGAAGAAAGCTACCATCTGAGAAACCCATACAGGAAGGATAGCCAAGAGGCAGGACTAGATGATGGTTCTCAGGGGCCTGAAAATTGCTACAAGATACATGAATAGATATGTGAATGAAGTAGAACAATGTGTTATTGTTTATGCTGTATTCACACATTTACATTCCGGCACATATTTGCAAACACTCCAGCTGCATTCACTATGTTAACGCTCAGTGTGGCAACCAGTGGAGTTGTTAGTGAGAGCAGCCTGGAAGAGCCACATCTTGTGATTTGAAAAGAGTATATATTTATCCCAAGGAATCAAGAATGCCTCCTTTCAGGGCTGAACTGAATTGATTGTGTGGGAATGATTCAGCTACAAAGGTTCCCTAGAGATGAACAAAAATGCCTTCATGTCATGGAATTACTAATAGCCTACTGGCATATATGACAATGAATCCTGAAAGTATAGTGAGGAGTAAGTGAAAGGAGCATCTCAGAATGAAACCCCAGGCAAGTCTGGTGTAATTTGTGAAGAGTAAGCTCAGTGCTGGGAAAAGCCCCTACTTGTCATACCTATTTAAAAATCCGAATTTTGCCAGGGAAAGAAGGACGTGTTAGGGCTTTGCCCTAGAGAGCTTAGGTGTTCTGCCCAGCTCTGTCGGGACACCTGCAGAGGCTGTGCACGAGCATGTGAAGATACAGTGAGGCATCATTCCAGAAAAGTAGAATTAAACCCCACAGTGGAAGCTGAACACATTAAATCATCCACTTTCTGGTTTCTAGAGGCTTTGTATTAGCTATTCTCTACCTCCTCAAAAACTACACAGCACCAGTGAATAATCTTAACCCCATGTTAGTGAAGCTTTTATTCATTTATTTCCTTGGTCTTCAAAGCAACAGATTTCCTGGCAGGCCCTTAATTCACAGGCCTAATCCTTCTATCCATTTATGTGGATTCTTTGAGGAGATACTTCTGAATACAGAATGCCGTAATTACTCCTTTCATTGCCCTTACATCATCCTCCCATTTCTCTGTTGTTCAGCACAGCCTGGCTTACACTCCTGAGGTATCCTCCCAGAAAGGCAGACCTTAGTAAAGGTATGGGGAACTGAAGAGCAGCGGATGCGAGAACAGCAAAGGACCAGTTTGGAACAAGCCTATATTTAAAAGGTTATGAAACAGCAGGAAACAGCAGTACGAGAGGAAGATGGACAGAGGCAGGACTTAGGCCCTGGCAAATTCTGACTTCATATTCTGCTGTTACAAGTTTATTATGCAGTTTGGGACAAATTGCTTAACACATACTCATGCTTAAAGTTAGACTGAGACTTGCCCGTATAGAAGCCACTACTGTTAAAGTTCACAATGAACTACAGAAATAACCCAGTCACCTTATCAAGGCTTGGACAAGGTCCAAACCATCCTGCACCACGAAGATCAATAAAGCCTTTATATTGACAAATATAACCTTCTCGTGGCTATCTTCCTTCTTTAAACCAAGAATTTCACCAGTAGTAATACAGGGGTCTGTGGGACCTAAACTGCTAATGGCCAGTGCCTTGAGCTGGACATCTTCACACCAGAAAGGTCTGTCTAACCACACACGACTCAGAGGTACGAGCTCTACGTGAACAGGGTACACGCAAACCAGAGGCTGAGTGCACGCTTGTAGAATGCTGTTAGCCAAAACACAGAGCACTGCATGTGAGCCCAGCTCCCCCCTCCGTGTGGGGATTTTGCGACCAGCAGAAGGGCTTTCCGCATTATGGGAGGGAGGTGCACGCCGAGGGTGCTGGCTTCAGCCGCTGACATTTGTCCCTGTCCTTCAGAGAAAGACATAGGCATATATGAGGGGAAGAAATGAATAAAGTCTCTTAAGAGCACAAAAATAAATCCTACTGGATGATTTCCACCAGACTAGTTAATGTCTGTGCAGGAAATCTGGCAGACTGTTGATCACTCTTAGGAAGTGATCAGCTACGTGGAAGGAACCGTCAAGTCTCTGAACTTAAAACCTCCAGAGGGGAACCAAACAGGTATCTGGGGCTTTTTGCAAAAGCAAATGGGAAGTATTGTGGTACCCATATGTATTAAAAACACAAAATACTGTTGCCACATTTCTCAACATACTTTAAAAGTAAAAATATTGCAGGCATCCTCACTCAAAAAAAAAAAAAAAGTAAGTGAACTGCCAGCAAGTTCCATATTTTAGAATTTTCAGGGTAACTGAAACAAAAAGTAGCTTAATTATAGCAAGTTAGTGTTCCAGAATATTAATTATTATAATGAAATACAGATAAATAGATCAGACAATGATAACACAGGCACAAGGAAAATTATTCTCTCTTCAGCAATTTGTTATTGTTAGACTTCACCTCTTCTGACCTGCATGAATTGTATGTTCCTACTTTTGAGAGGACATTAAAAGAAAGTTTCTCCCTTACTTTTCCTCCACAGCGGAGAAAGCTTACACTTGAACAATTGAAGCAACTGGAATCAATTCAAACAGTAGCCTGGGTTGCAAACAGAGAAAATGCAGCTTATTACACTGAGCTATTCTTGTTCAATTTTAATAAACACTTTTATGGGGGGGGAATCTCAGCTACTGTATAAGGTTATTACACTCTTCCTGTTTTTTACAGTTTTGCAGTATTTGGAAATCAATATGAGTCAAGTAGCACACAAAGTACTGAAAATAGAAACACCCAATGGCTCAGCAGGATGCAGCATCCTTCAACTTTCAAATGAGATTTGTAAGAATAATTCCTGTAAAATATGTAGTTTCATCCAATATTACAACTTTTTTAGAGTTTCCAGAAAATTTTGTAATTACCATTACAAAATGGCATTAGGGGAAAGCAGTATTCTACTTGGACAGCACAAGGGGCACAATTCCAGAAAAAAATTACACATAATGCTGCCTACTGAACCTCATCTCTCATGAAGATTACTGCCCTTTATTTAAGTCACACGAGCCACACTGATAAAAACACAGAATTTCTCATCAAAATGTAATTCATTAAGGAAATTATTATTTTTCTCATTCCCTTGTTCTTTCATCCAATTTGGGGAAATTTTTCTGCTCCCAGAGTACTTCTCTTTCACTTGCATGACACTGTCTTCCTAAGAAATAAGGAAAGTTGTCTATTTACAGCCATCCCTCCTGTCCTGTCAACATTTCTATACCACTCAGTCTCCTGCCATCCTCAGGAGATTTGGTCACTCCCTTCCTGCATGACAGTCATAGTCTAAAATTCACCTTTATTAAAAAACTTCCATGCAAAAGGGTTTGATTCATCATTTAATACTCCAGTATATAGCAACACACAGCACCATGTGGCTTGGAGAAAGACGAAAATCCCAGTGTGTGAGTTTACTCAGTGGAGGCTTGGGAGTTGCTGAGTGGACAAGGAAGAATAAGGATTTGTACAGAAGAGGACATTCAGGTTCACTGAGGCAGGAACAGCATTGTATTTATGAAATACTGCTCCTCTTGTCTTATCCCATGAACTTGGACATTTTCCAAGGCAGTAGGATTGCAGCCAAAGGCTGCTGCCATCAGCCATGCACCTCTCCAGCTGCTCAGAAGAATTGCAAAGGGGATGCCAGAAGAATTCAAACTGAACAGAAAAAAGTATTTGCATTCTCAGGCAGGGGACACTTTAGTAGTTCTTGTCTCTCCTCCATTTTCATTTTGACTATTACAGTATTTACAGCCCTTCTCATAAAACATTCTTAGAAAATCCACCGAAAAGTTGAATTATAACAGACACCAATCATTCACACCATTCCTTCTACACAGGCAAACTTCCTTGGATTTGCAACCCATTGTATCTTTCTCTTCAGAACCAAATAGGTATCTTTTTCAGGAGCAAGTACGAACAGCACTTCATCTCATCAGTCTGCTTCAGCTTCTTGTAACATTACACAGTAAAGTTAAATTACAGTTTTGCCTTCTAGCCTCATTTCAGATTTAAATAAAAAAAAAAAAATCTCATGAGAATCATGGGACCTACAACATGCTGAAGAGCACAGTGAAAGCCAGTTTGAAAAAGTGATCTTGATTTGTATGGATATTAAAGAAAGGCTTATTCCTGAGCATAAGAGCTTCCTAAAACTAAGCTGAACTTACGCTTCTCAATACAGCTTTTAATATCTTTAATATCATTTAAATATACAAAATCCTAAGAATTAAGAACACAAAGGAATGCTGAGAATAAAAAATAAAACAATTTATAGGACATTGTATGTATTTTTAAATCTAGAATAATTTAGGAACTGGGCTATACTTGTAGTCCACTTTCAGTAAGACAGTAAAGCACAGATCTTGTGATAACGTTATCTCCATGCAAATCTAAAACACTGATTTTACATTTATGCTTAAACATTCCCTAAGCATTACAATATCCATGAAAGACGTATGAGCTAACGTGTCTTAATGCTTATCTTGTAAGAGGAATTCTTGTAATACTATTGTTCACAAACTTCACTTCTGTAAAATTGCCAGCCTCAAGCATTGGTTGTTTTCCTAAGACCAAAAATAACTTCTTTTGTCTATTCTTCAAGGAAACAGTTTCAATCCCATTTCAGTAAATGGCCCAATTTCTTTAATTAGACTGCTTTTCCAATATATTTAAAGTGGACTTTACATACTGATCTATTTATTAAAGATAAAAAAAAACAAACAAAGAAGTCACCTGTATTGTTCATTCATTCAGAAATTTCAAAAGGAAAAACTGAGTCTGTGTAGGGCTGGTGAGTGAATGTGGTCTCAACACACAACTGGAAATTTGTCAAGAGAGATGTAACTCAGAGACAATTTTTTGGGAAATACAGCAAATGCTTAGTGTACTTTCAGAAGATCATCTTGAAAAGTGCCATAATGTGCAAAGACTAAACAGATGCAGTTTCTGTTTCAGTAATACTATTGTATATTAACTACAGGTTTTAACAGCTCATCACTTCTAACAGAACAACTAGTAAACTACATTTATCAAAGTATGTATCTGTTTAATACTGTCATTTGTTTAGACTAACAATTCAGCTGACCCTAAACTGTTTTGAAGCATATGCATTTAGCATCCAAGTCTCTCTTGCTTTCAGGTATAGAAGTAATATATAACATCCCAAGTACCAACAAGAGTATCAAAAAAACCCCTCAACAATACAAAGCAAAACCCAGAAAGTGTATGTCATTATTCTCATCACACCACTGAGGTGATCAACGGATTAACTTTTGTCCATTTAAGAAAATGTAAAATGGGAACTCAAATCCCCATGCAATTCTGAGGCAGATGCAATGCTTTTTATCTTCTGATCCTGGTTGCTCCAATCCAATAGTGTATACAAATTTGATCACTTTTAAATACTTCAGTAGTACATAGAAGACAACAGAAGTATCACAGATGGAAAGTTAAGCACATGTAAAAGGTCTGTTGGACTACAGCTTCCACACAGTGACATGTAAGATAAAAACAATGAAAACTTACTGAAGAGTTCAGGACTTGAATGGCAAGAGCTTGACATTTCTTTAAGACAGATCAGAAAAACAACCCAAATGTTTGAAGAACTTGTATGGCAATCAAAGGAGGAAAACAGATCTTCCATACTGTTAAATGAATAAATAATTTTCTTGAAGAAGCAGATAAACTAAAACTTGAAAAAATAATGTACTGAAATAAGTATGGTTCTTAATGGATTCTATGCCTGTGTGCACACACTTGTGTGGTCCGGGTAAGACTGAGGCTTTCTTATATGGACTCTTTCTGTCAGATACTATGTGAGCTCATTCTGCAGCTTTTCATTTACTCAAGGATTTACAGGGAGCACTACTTCCCCACACTCAAAATAAGCAAGAAAGAAATTATCTTTGATACCTGTGCTCTTTTTTCCAAACTTAGAAGAAAATAAATAATAGGTTCAAAATGCTAGGGGATAAGAAGACAAACACTGACTAGACAGATGATGCAAGTTTTCCTACTTTAGAGAAAAGACTTATCAGGACAAGAGCAGGAACCCAGCTATTAAATTGCTGGAATACTTTGCAGGCCACAGCAATGGGTACCAGTAAGACCTCACCAGAACTGCCACATGCAAATCTGGTTGTCCATTTGCAAGAAATAGGATTCAAGTTGGCACAAGAACAGGAAAAGGATGCTAGGAATTTCAGGGAATTGAAAGCTTATTTATATTAGCAACAAAACCAGCTTGGCTTACATAAGGATTGCAATACAATGACAATTAGGGAGTAAGATTGCTCTTTATATGTCAGAGGAAGCATCATAAAAAACTCTTAGGATGAAAGATAACTCTTTACACACACAAAAGAAAAAAAAAAAAGGAGGGTAGACTTTGAAAAAATATTACAAGGTTCATTGTCCTCAGAGTAGATTCTGGTCAAACACTTAGTAGCAACAACAAAGGTAAACCACCCACCTAGAGTAAAGATGTATATAACTGTATCACACAGCCAGGAGATGTCTTTCAGATTCATCCTTCACCTTTTCATTTTTCCCTTCGGTGACACTTTGTTTTCAATATGCCAAAGTGTATCACATAATTAGCACAAACATTCAAATATGTAGGCATAAAAGTTGTGGCAGTAAATACTCTGAAGTACCATGGCCTTGGTTTCTAGAGTTTATTATTCTGCTATGAAAACAATTAAATGCTATGCCACTAGCCCCCAGGATGAAAAGAAAATCATTTATTTCAATATATGTTTTAGCAACTCCTGAATCTGATTACTAAACAAGAATAAGAGTAACAAAAACAACAGGTATTGAGTAACTTGGGGCAGTGGGGAGAAATCTGACTTTGGTAATTAATTTTAAAAACTGTGTGGCTTATTTTTTAAACAGAAAATGGGAAAAGTTTAGAGGACTCTACTAAGCAACCCCCAAAGTGTGTATCAAAGTTTCTAGAAGATTCCTTTTCAGACTAGGTTCTGGAACATACACCCATTAGCAATGAGAAGAGTTACTCCAACATCTGAATTATTTTAGATCTAATGAATCAGCAGGACTAACACATACGGTGTTGATACACCAGCCAACTCTTCTCCTCTGGGAATGGCACAGTTCATACAAAAAGCTGAACAACTCCTTAAATATCCACTGTTGAGTAAAACTTTGAGAACCGAAAAATAAGGTATTGTTCAAAATCGCAAGGCTTCACAAAATGAAACCACAAGCATAGCAGCTGTCATAATAGAAACCCATATGAAATCTCTTTGCTGTTGGTTTCCGAGAAGAAATACAAACTTTCAAGGCCAAAATCTGGATAATAACCCTGTGGACCCTCTTAGGCATTCCCGTCCCTCCAATTCCTGTGTGTATTTCCCTGCTCTGTAACAAAGGTATTACGCTTTTTCTCGCGTTTGTCCACACAGTAGCTGGTAATGCAAATAATTTCCATAAACCACAAGTATGAGTTGTCACCTGAATCATTCCATTATTGGGACCACCATACACATTCTGAATTTGTAACATTCAGCAACTCCTAAAAAAAGAGCTTATTTCAACTTGCTTTTGAAGGAGGTGAAAATCTTTGCAACACAATTACTAGTAAATGACTGAAATGCATGCAGATTTTCTGCTTTGTGTGTTTTTATTATTGGTTCAGTATTTAACCTACTTGCTGCCACTGGAAGCGATGCAAGGGACTGTGACAGCAACTACGGTAAATGAGAGCAAATATTCCTGCTTGCCAGAGGAAGCCAACTCACCAGGCAGCAGCAGCATTCCAGTGGCTGGCCCTGGCAAGGTACACAGCAAGGTCACGGTAACTTCACTGCCCGCAGCAACCAACTGTCCCAGGCAGCGGCACTGAGCGAGACAGCCCCTCCTGAGGCACGAGCCTGTGCGTTACTGACTCAGTACGAGAACTGAGTTTGCAGAAATAGTAATAGAGGCTCCTGTGACAGTGGAATAGCAGGTTAAGAGCTAACAATGAACTTGAGTTGAAAGAGGGGAATGAAGGACAACGCTGTTCTTCAGACAAATGACTTCGACAACAAATAGGTAGAATAAAAAGAATCACAGAAAACAAACAAACAAACAAAAAATAATGGAGAAAAGCACTGCTTACCTGAGAAGCGAAAATTCCAGCCTACTTCAGAATTAGCCTACCCTGCTGAACAAGACGGATCCACAAATATTCTCCATTAAATACACTTAAGTAAAGAAATAGAGTATTTCTCCTCCACTTTGTAGGGAAAGCATTTAACTACATACATCCTGCTGGGATGTTCAACATCAGTGTGTCACCAAAGAGAGAAAAGGATTAAAAAGACAAAGATCTGATTTTAAAATAGATATTGCTTTCAGAGAGACTCACTAGTGATAATCCATTTTGCGAATGCAGAATAGTACCATGAGGAAGAGACTGTTCACCATTGTTTTAAATATGTTCCATATGTTCTCTCAGGCTAGGGTTTTTCATAGCCTTTAATGAAAGAGCATGAAGACTGAAGAGAAAAACACCTCTTATTAACCTTCAAAAAAACTAAAATGCACCTTTTGGGGCATATTAAAATTCACAACTTGGCAGCTGTTACAAATGATAAAATATCAGTTATAAACCAGCATAGCTAGAGATTTTCTGGAAAAGAAGCTGCATTCAATCTGGAATTTTAGAACTCATCTGAAATGAAAAGTGTGCCAGAAGCATATGTCAGTTTGCTTGTTTGCTTTATATTTTAATTAATTAATTTACTTATTTTAAATCTGTTCTGCATGTGGGCAAAAGCTGGGGGAGGTGCGGGTGGGAGGGAATGACACCGGACAGAATTTCCTGTAACCAAGTTTGTTTTTGCAATAAATACCATGTTGATCCTTAACAGAATTCTACTCTCATAAGAATAACAATGCCATTGTTTCCTTATCCTCCCCTAAACACTAGTCTGTAAAGTGATTATAGCTAGATAACAAGCTTTAAAGGATAGGAAATTCAAAATGTTTGTAAGAGGGAAACAAAAATAAGGCTACTTGGGCATTCAGTAAAAGGCCTGCATTCAGACACTTTTTTATGTAAAAAATGAGCAATTTTACATCCTCACACAGTCCTATGCTCATGGCCACAGAGAAGGCAACAAGCTAAATATTAGGAGGTATACCATCTTATTGTGAGTTTAATGAAAACTCAAAACACAATTACATTTCATTTTTATCTGGACTAAGTTAACCACTACTTGCCGTTGTGCTTTATTCATCCAGAATGGGTTCTAAAGTGATCTTTTTCATCAGAAGTTTTTTATGAGGACCCAGGTAGAGTAATACTTAACACTGACATGTCTCAGCCACTTGGTTGGTACAAATGCAAGTGGCTAAAAATGAGATATGTCTTGTAGCCAGTGTTTTATGCATATCAGTCCTCCATGGAAAAGCATCTTGGAAAGTTAATACAACGACGCACAGAAGTAAAGTCAATTGCATGTAGCTTTTACTGGGGCTAACAAATTTGTATCACTGCTTTTACATTAAAGTTATAATGCATTTGAAGTGCAATCCAGACAAAACACTTGGACTAGCGATTTCCATCCTCCCTCCTTTTTCCTTCTCTCATGCAGTATCCATATAACATACAAACATTTTATCACTTTTATTTTTCCAAGGTTCCTGCCACAGAGTATCATTTATTCACAGTAGACGAAATCTGCAAGACATGCAGGAAATACTAGATGCTCTGGAAACTGTTGAGGTGGCTCTGCTTACTATTTTTAATGACAATGTCTTATAAATGTGGTAGATCTACATGTAGATGTATTCATTCCTTTTCATATGTTTCTTTGGGAAATATGATCTGAAACAGAATCCAAGGATTAGATTCAAATGCTCCTAGGAAAAAAAAAAAAAAAGCTGTATTCTCCTCCATAAGCTCTGACCCCCAGACTAAAGAGCCATCCTTGCTCCCATAAAATGAACGAAGAATTCTCTGATCTTCCTAAGCTGGGTTTTGTTCTTTTCAGAGACTTTCCAGTGGAAAGATTTGCATTATGGCACTCTTTCCTGAAACTCTTTTTCATTTTCTCCTTGGAAAAAAACAAAACCCAAGTCTTAGAATTTTTTTCTCTATAGAAGAGTGACCTCTGCAGTCAGCCTCTGCAGAGCTCTTTATGCTGTTCTTTAATCTTTTCTATTTCAGTGTCACAGATTTGGCGAGGTGGCAGCAATGGGGGATGGAGAAGAGAGGAAAGAGGAAGAAAACCAAAAGAAAACAATCAACCTCACAGAAGTGTGATATCAAGTATTTCAAATGTAGATAATTTCCCTCTCCTTTTCCTTTGCTACAGAATGAAAAATGGTTCCAGACTTGAGGAAAAAAACCCCAAAATCATCACCAGCAAAGGAACCATAACAACATACCTTCTTTTGCAGCACTGAAAGAGATTTAAACCTGAAATGTTCACTCAAGAGGTGACCTCTCTGAATATGTAGAAAAGGATTCTGAACCTACTGCTGACCACAAGGTAAATCAACAGTGGGATGATGCTGCCCTCTCTAGTACATTAACAGGAGTGTTGTATAGAAGACGGAGGTTTTTTGGTTTAGGTTTTGGGGTTTTTTTTCTGTAGAAGTAAGACATCAGCTGTGTCCAATTTCACTTCCTTTAATTCAAATGTAGACAAACTGAAAAGAGCATGCATGAAGTAACATTCAGAGAATGTGATTTACTAAAAAAATTGAAACAAATAATTTGTTTAGAATAAAAAGAAATTATCAGGGGCATATACTTCACATCTTGATCTATTCAGAAGACTGTTGTCAGAGATCTGTACTCCATGGCTACTTCACATGATAAAAGCTAGTAAACAGACCAATTTGCAGTAAGGGAGATTTAGTGTCAGTATCTATATAGCTGGAAAGATTTCCTTGCCAGCTATATGAATGATTTGCCCCAGTAGAAAGTATGTAAGAAACTTAAAGAATCTCTGCCACTGGAAAATTGTAAAGAACACTTAAGAATTATCTCCTGGGGAAGGGTTAAGCACGATGTATCTTTGCATTAATTTGCTTTTGCTTTCCAGCCTGTCACTTACAATGCAAGTTCTAAAGGATGAACCCAGGTAATGAGACCAGAGACTCCTTCCTAATTTCCACCTTCTATATTTGCACTGAGAGCAGTGTGAGAATATAGGCTACCACACCCAGCTTCCAGTATGACTGGGACAGTTAGCATAGGTATTTTTACATCTTTACAAAGACGCTACCTTGCTGCTTGTAGGATCTTTGCAGCACTTCAGGCCAGCCCACTACACATGGCACCCAAAATGCCTGCAGCCACCTATACCTGTATCTAGAGAACCAATCATCAGAAAATCATTTTATATGTACCATAATTTCAGGCTACTTTTGATTAAATGAAAGATCAGTAGCTAAAAGAAAAAAAACACCACACTGTCATGACTACATAGTAAAATAAAAAACCTAAATAATATATTCCTTTTATATTCCAACAAAATGCAGTAAGAAGCAGCACTAGAAACAGTACTCTTCACAAACTCTTTTTCAACATCAGTTCAAAACCATAGTAACCATCTAATCTTATACAGCCCATTTTGCAAATACAAAAAGGTGCAATGCATGGGATGATGGTAAAATAAGTGTTAACTAGGCATTTGGTCAAGATCATGTTTGCCATACATGGTACACAAGCCACAGAATTTAGTATAAAATAAAGAAAAAAAAATCCTAAAAGCTTTCCTACTTGTAACTGAGTGAAAGCAGAAAAGCTGCCTTTGACTTTCAATATTTCTTGTCCAAAAAAGTGTGGTATCTTTCTGATATACACCATCTTGTCCTAAACAAAGGAGTCTCTACTCCTGGAGAGAAAAACCTTAATTTTGAAAGAATGGGTTACAAAGCAATAATCAAGAAAGTCTAAACCTAATGTTTTGTAAATCTACTCAGGACAAAGACATTGCAAAAACAATGGACTGTATCAGTTAGAACTTAAGAGACCAAAAACATAGCTTGATTTTCTATAAAATCACTATGCAAATTGTATCATGGCCAAGCTTCCTCTTCATTTACTCAGCTTCTATTTTTTTGCTCTCCTGTAAATCTCTGCTACCTAGGGATCTCCCCTTATATTTTCCTCTCTCTCCTATAATTTATCTTTCTATGTCCCATTATCTAGCTGCTGTCATTATGAGACTTTTAGTCTAAACTACCATCCAATTTACCCATTCTTTTGTAAGTTATTTAAATACCTGAACAGTGCCTCTAGACATGTAAGAGCTGTACGGTCACACCAATAAGACCACTGCAGACAGGCATCACTACTAGTTTCATTAGATATATAAGAAAGCCTGCTTTATTGTCTGACAGTGTAAACGTGTATTGAATTTGATTAATCAACCTATATTCTGGTATCTCTCTAAGTGAAATAAAATTGCAAAATTATGATAAGTAATGTCATATAATTTAAGCCTAAGCACTGGTCTTAAATCCAAAATAAAAAAGGCAAGACAGCTGAAAATGCCAATGTACAGATTATAAAGGTATCACTAATTTTCTTCTACTTGATATGTTACCTATAATTTATTAGGGTTTTCAATTCTCTAGGGAGAGACTGTCACTATTTTTTAAATTCAGTTATTTTCTAAAACAATGTAACGAATGGTGTAGTCAAAACAAATATCACAAAAAAGAAGAGTGAAGAGGACAAGAACAAAGATTAAATTATCTTAAAACATGCAGAGAAAGATTTTTAGAGGAAGATCTCGCCTCAGCAATAAACTTTTTGTTATTTATTGTTCCAAGAAAATCATAAAAATGAATGATGTAATAGTTATGAAATGAACAAATGAAAGGCAGCTATATTTATAGGTGTGTATCTATTAAGTGTTTTAATAATCAGGCAATATTTTATCACTATCAACTTCAAATCTATTCTAGACTTGTATTTAAAATGCATACTCGACAACTACCACATTAAAATCCCACATGTCACAAATCACAATGCAAACTAAAACCTCTTCTCTATTAAGTCAATTCACAAAACCTGAGACTCTGTTTAGTGCTTACCACTGTTTCTCTGTGAGCAAAAAAAAAAAGGAAACAAAGTAAAAGATGACCAAATCAGATTTTTTTTTTTTTAAATCCTGCCCTTCTAAAAAAAAAGAAAAATAAAACATAATTGCAACTCCAAACTAGGAGCCTTGTGGGTTGCAGGAATGGGGTGTTTTAAACCATGTTTGAGGTGGTAAAACCAGGATGTACATATTTCTAAAACTTTTTGTAAAGCTCTTTAGAAGTGCCATAAATTTAGTCTCTAGCTACAAAGCATTGAATCTCGGCAGAACATGATGCATTGTCCCCAACAAGTAACAGCTTCTCTCTCTAAACTGCGTATTTGGTCAAATTACAGTAAACCTTAGAGAAGTATCCAACAAGTTCCTCCAGAAAGCTTTTTCCTTGTGATATATACAAGGTTCAAATGAGTAAGGGTTAAGGGGCAGGATGCTTGCTGGGGTTTGCACTGAGAACAGAGAATGCTGATGTCAGTTTTTCATACTTCTCTACCTTTCACCTCAGGGTTTGGTTGTTCTAGAAATGTATTTATAGTCTAGAAATGACATTCATTGTTAGCTTGCAGATTTTATTTTATGCGTGAATTTTGAGAAAGGTGTAAACAAAAAAGAACATATTAAAAAGGACATTTTCCATAAAGACATAACTGTACTTAAAATTCTGAATTTTTATTTTTAGAGAGGGGAGGGAGAGAGAAAAGGTAGCTTGATTTTAAAAAGTTCTGAGTAACAAGTTATTGCCATCTGTACAAATGAAATTTTTAAAGTAGAAGTATTTAGATATTAACTAACACAGAAATGGTCAGAGTAACATATACTTAGACAACACTGTAAAGTCAAGAGGAATGGACCAGCATGTAACACAGTTTCTTTCTAACTAAGATTTAAGGTCTTACATACAATTTAAAAAAAACTTCCAAGGTATCAGTAATTTGTTCAAAATTACTTTAGATCTACTGACCTTTGAAATAAACAAAACAACTTCCTGTGAGACTATATATCATACTCAAGCTACCTATACCTCATGTCTCCATATACTCTGCATCACTTCATTCAATCCCAATTTTCACAAGAACATACATATAATTTTATTTGGGTTTGTTTTGTTTTTTTTTTTAAGGAGAGTTTTGGCAACACTGCTGAAAAGAACAATCCTTGAATTAAAATTTTCAATGCAGGTGTCTGCCTCAGACTTTGCTTTTAAATTTACTTAATCAGTTTTTGGCAAAAATGATCTAGCTTTGTCCAAGAATTCTAAAGGAACATCCTAATTTCTTTGTCATGAGACTGTTAATTTCTCTTTCTGCTACCTTTTGCTTCATTCACTATACATCTGCTATAACGAGAGAGAAATGCTATGAAAAAACAGCTATTGTCCTGTAGTCAAAGAATGTAGTATGATGATAGTTACAAGCAGGCACATCCTCTTAACTTCTGAGCTTGAATCTGCAGCTTTAGCTCAATAATGTTATACAAGTAATTAATTCTGGATAATTTATTAAATATGCATCAATTCTATGGGCTGCTCCTCCATCAATCCACAATTAGATATTAATTGAAAGGACAGCTGACTTCCTTTGTACAACGCCTGCCACTTCAAACGACTGCACTAACTTCCAAGGTTGAGCATCTGTGGTGAAAAAAATACAGTCGTTGTTACCTGTGGCAGTTTCTCACATATGTGCCTCTTGCATGTGGCATTTTACTTTCCCTTACTCTTGGTGACATTTATAAAAGATCAAATTAGCATGGTGAAAAAGTACCTTGAGTTTCCTAAGTGATTTTGCCCCAGCATAATGTCCGGTTCCTATTGGTTTGCAAATAACGATGAATCTGGATTATAAAGACTAAGTTTTACCTTTTCTGTTTTTTTTGCTGGGAGTGAGGGGATGGTAGTAAAATCTGATATTGCAAAATGAAAAGTCTGTTTTTCTGAACGGAAAAACTGATTGTAGTAGGGAAACCTACACATCACTGATCAGGTTATTATAATATATATATTAATATATACATATAATAAATATACATAATGCTGTAACAAATGTCACAGATGAGACCACAAAATACAGGACAAATTAGTTTACCTTCATACCTTTGAAATTATAAGTCTCTTATGTCTTTAGGCCAGTCACATCTTCTGTTGATAACCAGTCTATTATCCTTGAACCTAGACCCTGTTTTGACTGTAAAGCTACCTATCCAGAGATGCAATTAAGAACAAAATCTGCTGGTGCTCTCCAAAAGATAACTTATCAATCTTTTTGTACTCAGAAGTAAAAAAAAGGAGACAAAAATAAATGATAGCAATAAAAAAAATTGTTTTTCTTCTTCCTATGTTACATACAGGTGATACTTGTCTTATTCATGAATAACACAAAGAAAATTTTTAAAATTTGGAAGTAGTTTTTAAAGTCTTGAAGGTTTAAAGCAAATCTTTCAGGTAGATTTTTTTAAAGGAATACTCCAATAAAAGACAATAGCAAGGAAACAATTAGACTAGAGCAGTACTTCTAGCTTCTGCCAACCATGACGACATAAGCTTCTAACTGCTGCATGAAAACAACATACCACATCAGTGTAATTCGACTCAGGATAACTCAGTCCTCAAGTAACTAACACATGAACTTTCAAATTAATGAATTAAAATAAAACTTTAAAAAGCAGGTACTTCCCTGCAATCCAGCTAGGAGCTCTTTTCAGCTATATGAAGCAATGAACTCAATTAAAATAAGTAGTTGCATCTGATTCCGTGCAAGAAAGATGAAATTACATCACTACTAGCAGCAGTAACCAAATGGCAGACAGTAAGCAAGACACGAACTTTACAGTACATTGCAGGATCAGCAAGTAACACATAACTAGATTAATTTCAATAATTTAGTGAGTGACTTGGAAGCTAGTCTTTTTTTTTCCGTTTACATTTACAATATATGAATGTTTATACAGGAGTGTTTAACAGTGTCTACAAGTACCAAGTGTGTAAATATCTAAAGTACTAATGAATACTTGAGCCATATGGTCAGCCCAGAATACATACACAAAGTCTACCTATAATACTTATCTAAAAATGAATTCATTGCTGCTAGACTGATGCTTACTAACTTTTTTAAGTGGGGACTTCTTTTATCTGCACATTGAATTTACAGTAAATTAAACTTAGATGAATCCAAAACCATACAAACCTACACTTATAATCTACTTGTAAGTCTCCGAACTTTAAATGGTATATTTCAGCAGTTTCACTGAAATATATTTCTCTTTACCAAATACTTATGTAAAGGATGCACTAAATATCAACTACAAGGATGATTGGAAAATAAGTCCGAGGACAATACTGATCCTGGGACCTGCCAAATGAGGAATAAAAATGTAAGTACACACCGTACTGGATATTTCGGTGAATTTTATGAATACAGCTGTGATGGTCAATATTTTAAATGCTATGCTCTTCTGTCTAGGATTAGACAGAAACATAATTCTGTCTTCCCAAGCTACATAAAGAGTGACAGAACTTAGGTTTTCCAATCAGTCCTTCATCTCGCAAAAAAACACAATTGGCCTCCTCTTCTGAGTTACAACAGCATAAATTTCTCACAACAGTAACTCCAGTAAGTTAGCTGTGCTCTGTAATCTCAAGCTTTCAGGGGAATTAAAATACCTCTTACATTTCTTTGATGTTCAAACTAACCCCCTGATTTTTGCAAACTACCCATTGAGTTACATTCTTCTAAAGCATATGGGGTTTGAGTAGAAGTATATCTTGCAGTTCTGCATACCCATTTCCCTCCTACTCATGAGACAGCCTTATCCTCTATGCACCGGTCTCTTTTACTCCTGAGCTCTCTTAATTTAATTTCCTTTTTCTTCATTATCCAAGACTGTCCTCAGTTTCATTTTATGATCTAGGTGTAACTTACCAGGATGCAAGGTGCTACCGTATTAAAAAGGCATATACAGTCATTTCTGTTGTCACTGCAAACAGTGGTAGCTACCAAATGGGATTAACTAAGGTCTTGTTGCCCAAGCATATCTGAATACTACTACTACTACTAATAAAAACTAATAATAAATTACCTTTAAGCACATCACAACAAAAACCCCCAACAATCTCTTAATGTAAGAGATGGTTGGGTGTTACGTCTAATGTAATTACTGGCTTTTCAGGTGGAAAAACAAAAGAGACAGAAACAGAGATAGACATCAGGTTTCACACCTAAAAAAAATCCCAAACCCAAAATAAAAAAAAAACAACTAAGAAACCCAAAAAAGAACCTTATAATTACACCTTTGTGCATAAACTTGCCATGCTTCTGAAATACTAAAATAAAGGCTCTCTATGCCTATAAAAGACAGAGACAACTCACTGATAACATGGCTTCATGAAACTTCCTTTTTTATCTCATGTTTTGGACAACACAGGGGCATTCTGTAGGGCAGGACCACCCAGTTACTTAAATGCCTATGACAGCCTGCAACCTAGATATACAAGGCTTAGATACACCACTTTGAGAGGGTTATTAAGGTACAGCATCTGCAAAAGATTATCAAAATAAATATTTTCAGCCTAAGTTATATTATAGTTCTGCATTTTTTCTATAAAATGAAATTTCAGGTTGAGTAGATTTCCAAATGAATCTATTAACATTCAATTCCAGTGGCTAAAACAAACTTGTCTGAAGATACGGTTGGCCAGGCTCACTCCCTGCTACACTTGGGAGTATTTCCACAAAAGCAGGGTTATTGTGAGAGGTTAAATTGAGCTTGAATGCCCCAAAAGTTTGTTTGGCATCACTGTAATGACTTCCCCATTGTGCTTTGGGTCCTATCTTCCATGAAAAAACATACAAGTTCTCTTCTTTTATCTCCTCCCTCTTCAGACTGCATTTCATAATTGCTAACACAGCACTGAAGCATCACAACCTGCCCTGCCTGAGTAGAAGAATTCTAAATACAGAGGTGCAGGGGTACACAGCTAGTTAAAGACCCTCTGATGCCACAAGAAAACAGCATATTTGCTTGAGGGAGAGGAGGAACCTACATAGATTGTATCTATATACATAGCTTGGAGTGATACATATGCATTTTTATAGTGTTTCTTTCTCAGAACTGTCTTGTTTTTAAACACTTCCCTCCATGCGCCCAAGCTCCACAAAGACCTTAGACTCCCCATATTACACTTGCACCCCTCTGATGGTATCAAGCTGAAAGTACATGTTTTTAAATAGCTTTAGTTACTAAAAAATGCAATGCCCTTGTCAAGGTCTAACCCCAGCCAGCAACTAAGCGCCACGCAGCCACTCACTCACTTCCCCCCACCCAGCAGGATGGGGGAGAGAAGTGGAAAAAAAGTAAAACTTGTGAGTTAAGAACAGTTTAATAGAACAGAAAGGAAGAAAATAATTCTAATAATCACAATAATAAAATTATAATAATCATCATAATAAAAGAATTGGAATATACAAAACATGTGATGCACAGTCCAATTGCTCACCACTTGTGGACCAATGCCCAGTTATTTCCCAAGCAGCGATATGCCCTGCCAGGCCAAATCCCCCCAGTTTATATACTGGTCATGACATCCCATGGTATGGAATAGCCCTTTGGCCAGTTGGGGTCAGCTGCCCTGGCTGTGTCCCCTCCCAGCTTCTTGTGCCCCTCCATCATTCTTGCTGGCTGGGCAGGAGAAGCTGAAAAATCCTTGACTTTAGACCGAACACTACTTAGCAGCAACTGAAAACATCACAATGTTATCAACATTCTTCTCATACTAAATCCAAAACACAGCACTATACCAGCTACTAGAAAGAAAATTAACTCTATGCCAGTCGAAACCAGGACAACCCTCCATTACTTTTTTGCAATATAGAGAATTCAAAATATTAATGAGGTTTATATGTAAGTTTATCAAGAGTTTATTCTTTCTTCTCTTTGATCATAAGCTGCTACTGATAGCATGTTAAATCACAGCATTCTTCTCCCACAAAAAAGCTATGGAATCACAAAAAACATTAATTACATCAAGTGAAGAAATTACAGTAAGGTTGACCAGAGACAGAGAGTAATTGGAAGTGTTATTTTCAGTGTTAAAAAATAGGAGTGTGGAATCATGAGAGAGGACAAAGCATGCACTTTGTTTTCTTTGGATAGGATCAATAAAGCATATGGAAGAAAGAGGTATTTTCATGCCCCTAAGAAGTCCTACTCCTTTTCCCCTTAAATAATACTCAGTCCTAACAATATCTGAGTCTTACTTAGCACAACTCCTATCCCACCAATTTCTGTTGAATAATCACCTAAATGGCTGTTTCATAGATGCATCTACATCCTCCAAAGCAAAAAAAAGTGTTCTTCACTGCTGCTTAGCATCACACGCTGTCAATGATGTCAGTGCCCCTAAACACTAAGATAGAAACAGTAGAAAAACACGCACAGCCATCTATAACCAGCAATCTTTCACTCCATCCTTACTTGTGATAGAGCAAAAGCATACTCTGTCACATACTCCTGACCTGCACCTTGATTTATTTAAATCATTCTGGTGAAAAACAAATGTGAGCACATTAACAAAAATCCAGCTCACATACCCTAGAAAGCCTAAATGACAGGATGGTCACCACCCATTGCTCTGGTGTATGTTCTCCTGTGTTCTGAGCACAACCCTAAGTGTCTTCCAGTACCCAGTGTTTCCTACAACACCAGGAGTCATCTCCCGACCCGCTGCTCACTGCTCTGTCACCACCACAGCTACGCTCCTCTGCACCAGCAAAACTGCCAAACAATAAAAAGCACTGAAATGAAGACTTTCACGTGACTTTGACAGAAGACAGCAGCGAGCACTCCTGCAAGAAGAACAATGGATCTTAACCACATTCAGAATGGGAGCCTCAACCCTTCAATTTAGCTTTTCCCCTAAATGTCTCACACTTTTGACTATGAACTAATCAAGCTAAAAAGGCAGAGGGAGAAAGATTGTCATTTCTATTTTTAAACACAAAGGAGACAGTCAGGTACTATCAAGATGAAGGCTAGCAAGATTGACACAGGTAGGATTTATGTCTAACAATCGTGTTGGTTAAGGAAGGCACACACCACTACAGACATTTTCCAGCAGATTTGCAGAGTATGTCTCTGTGCAAGAAAACCAGGTTTGAATACTGTATTTCATTAAGATGTTCTGTAATCCTGTGGCTGGCCTGTTAGAGGAATACTACTGGAATTTTTTGTAATATTTGAAATTCTTTTTCATCACGAAGAGGAAAACAGTATCTCGCAAAAACTTTTATAAAATCCTCTCTCTGCCTTTTCCTCACAGCATGCAGCAAGCATCAAGCAGAATTCAATGTAGTCCTGAGCCTATACATTAACTTTTAGAATCCAAAGATGAAGTATCACTAGGGTTCCCAATTACTTGCCTCATACAAGTTTTAAAAGTAGGCCTAGACAGTTTTATAAATAAAGGCCTTATATAAAGGCCTAGACAAGCTTATAAACAAGCGTATTTTACATTCAGAAAAGTTCATAAGCTACTCAGAGAGACTGCTAAGGGTCACTAGTGGTTCTTTTAACACTGAAGAACCTCACTTTCTTCATATGGCATTTTCATCAAGTCATGTTGTATTTTAGTGGACAGATTCTCACCCAAGCAAAAAATTTAGATATGGTCACATTCAGAAGCAGATAGTCCAGGCTAACCTCGTATACTGAGGAGGTAACTAAAATTCTATACAACTGAAATGAATGTCTTAAAATTAGGTACTTCAGTAAGTCCTACAATACCAAACTGCATGGACACCAATAAATCAGACAGAAAAAGACAAACTGAACACAAAACAGCAAGGGCTTTACTAAGAAAAAGTAAGACTACAATGTGGAAGGAAGCTATTGGACTAGAATGAGATTAAGAGTGATGTTCCTTACAAACCATTCTGAGAACTGACCTTACAGCAAAAAAAGGAATAAAAAAATGGATCACAATAATGACACTTGATGATGGTTAAAAAAAAATAAAAAATTAAAAATTAGAACTACTATTTCTACAGAGGAAGACCATCACACTGCAAGAACTGAATAGCCTCCAAGGACCAAGTGATAGTAATCACACAATGCAATAGCACAAAGTCAAGGTCAAGCGCTCTGGGAACAGGAAGAACTTCTACTGTAAGATAGAGGATCATCAGCTGAAATAACAGAGGAGGAGAATGACTTGGATGCATTAATCAATCGGGATGAATACAAACTGTCAGAGAGATACAGTTGCAAAAAAAGGCAATTGCAGTCTGGCTCTATCAAGGGAGAAATTTTCAGTAGAGATGGGGACGTAGCAAAGCCATTTTACATGAAACTGCTAAGATCTCAGCTGGAACTCTGTAACCATTTCCGGTCACCTGCCTTAAAAAAAACATGATTTAAGCTGAAGCATATGCAGAGAAAAGCTACGAGAATAACCAGGAAGCAAGGAGGGGATAGGACAAAGACCATCCTAACAGAGCCCGGTTTAAT
Organism: Elanus axillaris; assembly: GCA_026212715.1. Classification (NCBI taxonomy): domain Eukaryota; kingdom Metazoa; phylum Chordata; class Aves; order Accipitriformes; family Accipitridae; genus Elanus; species Elanus axillaris. The sequence continues at coordinate 16,863,219 of JANZLQ010000079.1, read as the reverse complement.
TAGCCCAGTAAAATGAAGGCTGAGCAGCAATGAGAGTGCTCTCTATAAACAAAGCAGGGATGTAAGAAAAGGGAAGGAGAAAAACTCTAAAGCTGTAGACAACACTGGCACATAAGAAGTGGATATTAACAAGCAGAGCTGGGAACTGGAAGCCCTTGTCATCACGTGAACAACATTCTGAACAGTTTTTCCTAGTAGTTAATAGGGGCAAGAAACATCACAGGAGTAGGAGGCATTTTTGTATGGTTATACATGACACTACTGTTGTTGAAGGCCAGAAGATGCCGGCAGTCCTCTTTTCTACAGATCTGTGCATTACCTATATTCCAAGCTCAGACACCACTTTTTTGATTGTCATTCCGTCCACATTTTCTCTTTTCCTACGCATAGTGCAGAAGCACAAGACTATTTCCATGCACTTCCCTATAAAACCTCCTCACTCTGAGGTATTCCCAAGCTCGGGGACTCTAGCCTGAAGACTAAACCACTAGCATTTTCTGACTTAACCACTAGTGTACATAAAGGTGTAGAAGAAATTTTGTCAGGCTCTCCCTTAAACAAAAACCCAGCATATTTTTAATGTCTGCATTACATCCCAAATACAGCAGCACCAGACAGTAACTTTATAGATCATGCTGTTCTGTATAATTAACCAGTCTGCCAGTTCTAGCCTTTCCTCCCCATCCTTATATTGTAATTCCACAGAAAGCTGGTAATAAACTAACATCTGTTCCATGCTGCATTGTAGAACAAACTAAATCAACTAGTCAACCAGTCTAACCACACTATTTAATGTAAGCAAGCTGCTGGCATCCTGGGCAACTTACGTAAAGATTTCAGTCTTTAAAGAAACACATAACTTTGTCATGTAACATGTCACTAAATAGAAACACAAAAACCATATCATACCAATGAAAAAATTTAGTATTTAAATGCTAAAAAGCATTTTTAATACATAATACATTTTAAAAATAAGGTTCCAATTTGAAGGTAAATAAATAAATAAGGGTGCTTATAAGTAGTAACACCAGAAAAAAGTGAGTTCTCTTCAATTTGCTTAGTAAATTTTCACCACTAATTAAAACCAGCTAACACCATGTACCTGAACAGAGACCAGACAATAGCTTGATATGAGTTGTTGCAATCTGTCTCATACTTAAATCTTTCCAATCTACTCTATATACTACACCTGCAATACTTAAATGAACCTACAGTTAGCAGCCGCTCAGGGCAGCTATTATTTTCAAACATGGAGGCAGTGGACTGTCAAAACACTGCTTGTCCTACCCAAAAGTTAGACATTATCCTAAGGAAGAGCATTATGCTATGAAAAGCCATATCTTACAAAAGATCTTCAGCCAGAAATCCAGAGCACGCTAACAATAGCCTTCCTCAGCAAAGACCCCAAGTATCTAGCATACTAGTTATTTACATTAGTCTGGCTAGATTATGAATGTCCACCCAGCAAAGCAGACGTGTAGGAACATGCCAAATCCCTTGTGTCCAGACCCTTCATGATTCTTACCCAGTCAGCTGGAGGAAAACACACGCATATCCTACAACTGTGGAGACGCTGGTGGAAGACTACACTACTTAAACGTGGCTGCAGATTCAGAGGTCAAGCTAGCAGGCATTTTGTATTTTAAAAGTGAATGGTACTAGAATTTGGACATACCTAAACACAAAAGTGCATGCTTAGTTAAAAATGTGAACTATACGGACCACTGATACAATACAACCACAAGCCTCCTCTTTAGGTACTGTCCGTGGCAGACAGGCAAAGCGATGAGCTCTTCACCTAGGGATTGGGAGGTATCTTCAATCAGTATGAAAACAGAAGAGATATATTTAACATCTAATCTTGCATTATTCCTAAGTGTCACCTAAACTGCATAATTTTTTTCCCCAATTTCAACCACTGTTGCACTGACCATATGACAGTTAGGAAGTACTTTTCCTTGCAGCTCACTAGAGCTTGCACTTGCAAATACTTTGCTAACACACTGATCCTAATTACCACTGATATTGAAAACTCAGTGCTGGTTTTCATAGGCACTTGAAGCCACATTTGGCTTGGGCAATTATGGCTTCTGTATCTTATTCCCTTGCTAGCTAAGTTTACTCCCTTTCAGTTAAATTCAGTCTCTGCATCACTGTACTCTCATTTCTAATGAAAAGATCCTAAGCAGGGCATATGTCATTCATTTTTAATAAAATGTAACTGTCTCCATCTAATATGCAGTCCAGCCTGATGCATGCATAGAGTAAAGAGAAAAAAACATCAAGGAGGTTATCACGGTGATCAGGAAAAGAAAATCGACTGTCAATACCAAGATGGTATGAGAGAGAAGGCAACTTGGAAGGCAAAGTGCACCTTGCTGCTTCAAGAGCTATATTCCTGGAGAGAAATAGTGAGCTGCTGCTCGTTCAGGATGAGGTATACTTAGAAGTCTCTCTGCATGGACGATATTGATTTGGAGGCATTCCTTATGTAATGACCATCTGTAATGTTATAATTAGACTAAGCAGCATACGTGCTGGATTTCTTTTCAACTCTGTGGGCACCCAGCCCTTCACCTATAACCAGAATATTAGCTGTCTTTGGCAATGACCTTTCACTGTGTGATTTGTCCTTACAGGCTAAATAGCACTCTCTTCTTAAACTCATTTAGTCTTCTTTGGAAGTATAAAATAATCTCAGGAGGCACCAATATTTTCACTGGTTCCCTAAAAATCACTCATTTAACAAGAATTATATGATTATTGAATTTACTTGATTCACTAATTAACATTACGAAGGATTCCATGACAAGAAATGAAGAAGATATAATGCTAATATAAATGAACATATTTTTTCTAAAAATTGCCACTTTAAAAAACAGTAACACTACTGGTTTTCTGTTACACTATAATCTCTCCTCCTGCTGCTGACCTCAGGAAGACATTCTTGTTGGTGTAAGAGCTACAAAAAGACAGTATGTTATTTTCCTAATGCAGAGTTTGCTCATTAGTTTTGAAACAGATCAAGAAAAGAGTTTTTATTTAATGGCAGTCTTTGAAAAAAGAAGAAAGATTGAGGAAAATAGCTAAAATAATATAGCTAAATCAAATGTGACACTGAAAAACTAGTAATTCTTTGCGTAGCTCTTTCATTAAATTCCAAGAGAATAGCAGGCATTTGTGGAGAGAAAACTAAAAGATACTAATATAAGTGAATACATTTTTAAAAATTAGTATTTGCACAAGAACTGCAAGGTTAAAAACACAGGCTATGTCAGTGCTCTGCCCTGTGGAAATCCAATTAGGCATTTACAATTATTTAAATCGCAGTATGGATCTGCAGAGGATCAGGAGTGAGCTCCACCCTCTGGCAGTTTCTTCCATTTGCCTCAATTTCTCACTGATGTGAGAACTTGGGGGTGTTGATTGACGAGAAGCTCAGCATGACCTGGCAATGTGTGCTTGCAGCCCAGAAAGCCAACCATATCAGGACTGCATCAAAAGCAACCAGAATCCCAGAGAGGATTCTGCCCCTCTGCTCTGCTCTGGTGAGTCCCCACCTGGAGTCCTGCGTCCAGCTCTGCAGCCCTCAGCACAGGAAAGACATGGACCTGTTGGAGCAGGTCCAGAGGAGGGCCACCAAAATGATCAGAGGGACGGAACAGCTCTGCTGTCAGGACAGGCTGAGAGAGTTGGGATTGTTCAGCCTGGAGAAGGGTCTGGGGAGATCTTATAGCAGCCTTCCAGTACTTAATGGGGGCCTACAGGAAAGCCCAAGAGGGACTTTTCTCAAGGGCATGCAGTGACAGGACAAGGGGTAATGGCTTTACACTG
>JANZLQ010000079.1:16833384-16859309 GCA_026212715.1 Elanus axillaris | reverse complement strand
CCAGAGAAGTTGTGGCTGCCCCATCCCTGGCAGTGTTCCAGGCCAGGTGGGATCAGGCTTGGAGCAACCTGGTCTAGTGGAAGGTGTCCCTGCCCATGGCAGAGGGGTTGGAACTAGACCAACTTTAAGGTCCCTTCTAACCCAAACCATTCTATGATTTTATAATTCTCTAACCATGCAACAGAACCACAGGACAGCTTTATCTTATCGCTGTATCTGTTAATGTCCAAGTTGATAATATCCACGAACTACTGGTGGCTATGTAAAGCACAATCTCAGGCTAGTTTCCTAAAAATGTGTATCTGCATCCCAAGACGACAGCCTTCCAACAGATTGCCTGTTTTGTTCTCTTTTCTAGATGTAATTTGTTCTGTCCAAAACACAGGTTTGAAGCACACCAGCAAGAAGTTGTGAGAAACTGCTCATCGCATACATCTCTCCTGTAATTTTCAAGTTTCAATGCCTTCCTCTAGGTCCCTAATCATGTACCACCTCATGTATACCACTTCAATACTCAGCTTAAGTAAAACATATTACTTACTTTCAGATAAAGATATGGCACAGATAAAATGATAGTTTGTTACAAGCAGTAGAAATGTGCAGCAGTGCCATGCTCTCCTACTATTCTACCCAAAGCAATTCTTCAATAACTTCAGCACACCACATGACCAGAAAAAATTCATAATGTCCATTTTCTGCAAGACCAGCATGACTACCTGTGGTAAAGCAGAAGTCTCAATTACTATGAAGATCATGCTTCAATATTTAGCCTGAAGTAAAACATACATTAATGCTGTTCTTCCTTTGTAATACTCCTTCTCAAGATGGAATATAAAAGGAAGAAAACTCGTCCCAGAAGCAGAAAAGCTGCTGCAGATAGCACCAGCTCAAAGCACAGAAAACAACTAGCCAGAGGAAGCCTTCAAGGCATCACCTGAACCACAGGAAGCACCGGCAAAGCAACCTCACTGGGATCAGGCAGTTGACTGGACAGCATGATGCATCCTACAATGTCTGACTAGGATTATCCTTCTGATATGAAGACTCGTGGGATGCTTTTGAGAGAGCAGAGAATGGAGATCAACAGTGTGTTACAAACAGCACCCAGACCAGTAATCCTAAACCATAAACCTTGGTGAAGATGACAGCTGTCTGAGAATACCTCAGCACAAAGGTGCACTGCACAATACAAACAATACAAAACAAATATATTCAATACCTCCTGCTTTCTAGATGCCATTAAGAAAGGCTTCCCTCCTAGGATTCTTCCTTTTGAAAACATAAACACCATAATGATCTTTCCCCCCTACACCTAATATGAAATTTAACTTGGAAGCCATGAAATTTGACTAGAAGCACCAAGCTTAGATGGAAATAAAAAAAACAAACAAACAACAAAAAAAAAACCAACCCTCCCCTAAAACCAAAAGTATGATTAAGCTGCTAATATATTTCCTACAAAAAAATATGGTATGGAATTAAATTCCAACAAATACATCATTAATAGGAAGCTGAGCTGGAATAAGATGCACAGTAAGAACACTATAAAACTAAAATTAAAATCAGTATTGTATTGAACACTGAATGTTCTTGCTGTATTTCAGAAAAATGTTTTATTATTCTGTGTTAATAAGAGTACTGTGGAAGTCAAGAAAAGTATAATCCTAAAAAGCACACATGAAACAAAAAAACAGCCAAAACACCCTTTCTCCTATCATTATTGAGCTTATAAAATATTCTAAATGCTTTATTTTTGTTGCAAAACTTCATGAAGCGCTTCCTTTGCTACTCTTTAAATACTGTGAAAACTGCAAAGCAATGTGAAAGCTTCAATGGACATGAAATACAGTTGTGTTCTTTTAAACACAGTTCTGAAACTAATTAAGCTGAAATACTGCAGAAGATGCTATAACAGGAAAAAGCTGATGAACCCATAACTGCATTTCAGCTGGGCACACTGTAGGAGAATTTTTTTTTTTCATATAGCAGCCAATGCTTATGGGCATTTAGAAAATTGTTAAAGTAATTGGAAGGAGTAAGTAGGCCACAACTGTACGCGTTTGTGAAAGGTGGACACTGAGATAAGAAGCTTAGGTGTGTTGATAAACCTGCCTGAAAGTGGCTTTGCTTCCTATATTGCTTTTTTTCTGGAGTCAGTTTTATTTTCTGTGCACTGAAGCCTTACAGTTTGATTAGAAACCAACTTTGAATTGTGCTGAACATATTTTAAACAGGAGCATTTTAAATGCACCATTCTCTCCTTCGTATATTTAGTGGCTCTAGATGATAAAGTTCATTTTCTACCACTTCACCACCTGTAGTGTAGTGACAGTAATGACTCAAGCAAGGAGAATAAACGCCTGGCTGAAACAGGCATTAATGAAACAGCAGACAGTTCTCTGATGCACAAAGGTGCAGGTGTGAATACCAGTTCTCCACACAAAAACTGCCCCCTGTATCTGCAAATAATTAGCTGCACTGAAGCAGTTGTACATGCAGTTTTCTTTATGTATTGTTCAGTATTGCCCACATGCGGTTTAAACTTAGAGCACCTAAGAAGTCCCTTAGGCCTAAACCATAGTTTACCCTTCACAAGATTAAACCTAATTACATGCAAAATACAAGAAAGTAGAAGAAACAACTCTAATATGTACAAGAAACCAGAGCACTGATGCTTGTTGGATTATGAAGGCTACATGTGCCATGTATCCTTACTTTGACGTGAACATTTGCATTTTTTAAGCTTTTGTTTGTTCTCACTTTTTAAAAAATGCTACTACTCGGTGGTTTATTATTTATTTTTCAATGAAGAGGGTTGGAGGCTATTTTTTCAATACAATCTTGACAGATTAAAATAAATGTATTTCTTTAAAAAAAAAAGACTACATTATCCCAGTGGAACAGATTTTCATGGATAGATTACTTCTACTTTAAAATATAATCATGTCAAATTGTAAATGAAAATAAAAGTTGTATCAACCTGTGCTGGACCTGCACAAAGAATGTCTGAAGAGCTGTCCAGCTATGTTTCAGTATTTTATCCAACTTCCAGACAATACAATGCTCAAATCATCAAACATTTTTTAACATACCTTATAAACACATTCTAATTATCTCTTTCTTTCTTGAAGCAAATCAGAGATAACATGCAAACAGAATCCCTGGTCTGAAAGCTTCAAATTTTTAAGAGCTGGAATAAATCCTGATCTAAATTTTGCCATTTTTTTTTTACACACCATTCTCTTCATACAGGAAAAGATTCACTATTTTCCAACAAAGAATTGCTCCTTATGAGGAATCCAGTAACAGCAACATAGATGTCAGCATTCAAAAGAAACAATGCATACAAGTACGCAAGTTCTCATATTTCTATCTGGTAACCATGGTGAAGGCTGTCCTTTTGGACAACAAGGAGAGGCACTTGGGCCTCAGTTCAGGAAGAGCTCATTCCTCTTCAGAAGAAATGAAACCTAAGATTCTCACATGAAACCTGGGAGAAAAAGGCAAATTGAAAAATTCATGTTAAAAATGCCGAAGCCTGCAGCACTATAAGAACTTAATGCAAGTGTTGCATTGGTCTCTGAAAGCACGTCCGCTCACATTGATATGGTGATGTTTTTCAGAAATGTCCCCAAACCCAAATGGAAGTAAAAGGCCACAAATGCAAATGTTACATTAGTCAGTGGTCTTCAGGGTTTGTTTTTTTTTTTTTTAAAGTACTCCCATGCTCCAATATTCCAGCAAATTGTGAAAGAAATCTTATTTATATCTTGTAAAAACATAAAGTACTTCGAGCTCAGCATAACAAATTCATAAGAGACTAAATCAATCATAGCTGAACATGAAGACAACCTTTTTGCCTTCATTTTTAAGCTTTGCTTCATGATTATTTTATTCTGTGAGTTTATATGAAAGCAAGTTTTAGTACTCACAGTAGAATTTGGCAACTGTGAGGAGCTACTTGTATACTTGTTCCTCTTACCTTACAATTCTTTCCTCCTACAGGCGGAGTTAATTAAAGCCAAAACACTTTTAAAACATGCACAATGGATACATTTGAGGTTTATGATGAAGAAAGTGGTAGTGTTTACATCTTATGACCTAAAATGTTGGTGTTCGATAATGAATGGGGTTCTACAACTTGGCTTTGGTACTACCAGATCTGCAGACTACCAGTGCAATGTTAATAAGATATCAGCTTATGCTTTTTTTTTAAACCTCTAGTGGTAATTAAAACAACCCCTGATTTAGAGTTTAATTAAGAAATAAGATAATGGGATAATAAAATTCCTATTTAAAAAGCTTAACTTTTTCAGCCTGATATCTCAAGTCAATTAACAGACTGTACTGTGTGTCTTTCAAAGTAGCATTGCCTTGTTATTGGCTGCCCATGTATTTGTTTAAATAGGTTCCTTTCCTGGTATAGAAGTGGGAGTAACGTATTGTATTGGGTCTGGCCAGGAGGGAGTTAATTCTCCCCACAGCAGCCCTCATAGTGCTGTGCTCTGTATTGGTAGCTAGAAAGGTGTTGATAACACACCAGTGCTTTGGCTACTGCTGAGCAGTGCTCCCACCCCATCAAGGCCGCCTCTCCAACAATCCCTCCCTCGCCTGCGGGCTGGGGCAAGATCTTGGGAGGGGATGTGCCAGCACAACTGACCCAAACTGACCAAAGGGATATTCCATAGCATATGATGTCTGCTCAGCAATAAAAGCTAAGTAAAAGGAGGAGGATGGGGGAGCACTTGTTATTTACGTTTGTCTTGCAGAGCAACTCCTATGTGTACGGAAGCCCTGCTTCCTGGGAAGTGGCCAGACATCGCCTGCTGATGGGAAGTAGAGAAAAAAATCTTTTGTTTTCCTTTGCCTTTGTGCAGGATCTTTGCTTTTGCTTTTTAAACTGTCCTTATCTCGACCCACGAGCCTTTTGTTCTATTTTCTCTCCCCTGTCCAGTTGAGGAGGGGGAGTGATAGAATGGCTTTGGTGGGCACCTGGCACCCAGCCAGGGTCAACCCACCACAGGGACTTTTATTTTAGCCTCCTGAAGCAAGGAAATAAAAATAATCCAGAAGTTTGGTTGTGGGTTTGGGTCTAGTTTGCTTTTTTATTTATTTTCTTAAGAAATATGACTGAATATTTGCCAGCTCTAAAAAGGTAAGTTATGGGACTAAGTCACAACGTTGCACAAATGTCGTCCATTATTTTAACATGAGAACCTTTGTGGGTCATTTTCTATCAAAAAATCTTGCTCTCTTTTGCTCTGCATGGTCCACTTCCACTGTAGCCACTGCAGCACTGGGATGCTGCATGAGTACTTCAAGTTATCACTGCGTCAGTCAGCCCACACGGTATAGGCATACCTATGTGCTTTATGGAATTTGCTCCAAACAAGGAGACAGCATCAGTAATATCTTTGTCATGGTAACAGCAACTATTTTTTGTACATACTCAACGCTTTCTTCAAAATTACAACAAAAATTTCCCTGTTTTTTTCTTGTTGCAGCAAGAGAATACAATCAGTGTCTGCAGTTTCATTAGTGCTAATGCAGAAGCTGAATTTATGTCTGCTTAACTAATTACATTAACCAATTGCTCGCTGAAGTGAACTCTGTGGATCCTGATAGAAAATCATGCAGGAAGAATGCCAAAGCACAGCAAAGGGGAATTCCCAGTGGTTTCCTCTTAGATTAATTCAGTGTAGAACTGGGGAAATGGATTACATACCAAATGATGGCTCAGCTTGCTACACAAAGACCCATTTCAGCATTTTCAATTCAAATATTTCAGTATTTTCTATTCAGTATTTTCAATATTTGAGATTTGTGTTGGAAAAAAAGTTGAAATGGTGAGAGATTCAGGGCAAGATTTATGAAGCCAGAACAAGGGAGGAAATGTCAGACAAAGAAATGTCAAATTTTCGAACATTATTTTATAAAAAGGCCATAACTGAACCTGACAACCTAGACACCATTTATGAAATCATGACCTAAATTTAAACTGGTAAGTAGGTTAAAATAACAAAAAAAAACAAATAAAGGAATAGTGAAAATCCATGACAATAATTCACAATTACTTTCTGGAAAAGTCAGATCTTCTATGTTGTCTTTGTCCCACTTTGCCTGAAAGTCAGAAACAAATCAGAGTTGTAGAGCTCTAATTTGCAAGTGCAAGATTATTTCAGTGTATCCTACAGCAGTGCATTCTGGAATACTTTAAGGCAATATTATAGCAGTAATCTGTATGCTCCCGATTCTACACTGAAGGCAGCTGGCTGCAAGTTCCATCAGTATGTAAATTAAGAAGTAATGCAGGTCTTCATTTGTTTGCAGTAAGTGAAGGACCAATGAAAAAGTATAAGCGCAAGGCAACAGAACTTATTCTTCTTATAGGACAAGAGAAAAAAAAATTCATTACATATGTATCCTCTGCTTTTACAAAATATCTATCCTCAATGCAATTTTAAAATAGCAGATTATCCTCCTGCCTCCCCCGCCCCAGTGCTGTCCACAATCTGTGGGGTCACATTGTAAGCCTATTGAAAAGACAGTTTTTTTCTGCAAATGCATCACCTCAACGATTGCTGAATTTCCAGTGAAATCTGATCTCACAAGCAAAATACTAAGTTATCAGTAACACACAAGCTCAGTTAACATCAACAGCACCACAGTCTTTAGCCATAAACTGTGGTCAATGACCACCCACAATAGCAAAACCACACTTTTCAAACCGTATACGTACTAAACATTCTCAACCACATACTGCGGAGATCAAGTTTTTTTCTTACTGACTTTCAGGCTTCTTCCAAGGCCACAGAAGTGTTTTCCAGGGGTACAGTGTTTTGCACAGAGAGCACATTTTCTCTTTCCCTGTCCACCCTTCACCTGCTTTTCTTGAACATTTTGCCTGCTCTGCTGCTTGCAGAAAAAAAACTGAAGCTAGGGTAATACAAACATTGATTCTATTTGCCTTTTAACTAATAAGATACCGTGTGCCAAACCACTATTGTAGGTGAATAGTTTTTTTTTTTTCTTTTCTTTTCTTTTTTTGTTGGAGAGAAAGCAGGGAGAAAGGAGGAAATATGTTTACTTTTTTGCATTTACAACTCTTGAAAACCAAAAAACACAGGGGAAATCACAAACTCCATAACCACAAGAAAACAATTTCTATTGCAAGTCATTTTGTTATGTGAGGAGGAATATCAGACTACTGCTCCCATACCCTTAAAGCACAAAGATGCAGGTTGGTCAGCCAGTTATTAAAGGACTTTTGAGACAGTAATGTTCTCTGCAAAATAGCACGCAGGTTATTTTAAGTGTCACTACAGTTTAACTGTTGCCACTAGAGAAAGCAGAAACTCTTTGTTCCAGTTTCTTCCTCTAGTGTGGTTTTGCTGAAATAAAACACCTAAGTTTTATTTCTAATATAACCTTCTATGATAAGCATAGCTTAACCTTTTCTCCCCCGTCTCTCACTCATGCTTCACTCTCTTGAAAAAGCTCCATTTTCTTGACTTAGGTCCTTCTGCACTTTTTCCTCTCTGTAGACCCATTTGGAGCTGTGAAGATGTCCCTTCCCCCATTTAAGCCTTTTATTTTATGGCACTTATCTATTTTTAAGACTTAAATGTTTCAGTCAATATGAGGCATTAGGGTAGAAAATAATTGTTGTGATCTGTTCCTCTGTGTTGCTTAATGAAGTAAAAAAGCAAGTTGTATAGCAGTTTGGCAGTCTTACTGGCTGTGAAGTGTCATTAACTAAGAGATGGCAAGTTTTATCATGCACCTCTGACTACTAAATTCACAAAACAAACAGAAGGTTTACCATGGGAGGTAGAGAGAGATCAGGCAATATCCTCAAGTCACTCTTCCAGTAAAACAGCGTGTGGTTACTGAAATTGCTATGGGAACATGGGAGTTAGTCAGAAACATACAGTTCTAGGTGAAAATGTTCCTTAACCTTTTACATTACCACTACTACAGAAAACCCAAGGTGTAGAAAGTCTGGTGTTCGTATACCAGGAAAAACTAAAACATTAAATTTGAAACACTGTCAAACTAAATTTTTTTATGTAGTCTTTGATGTTAAGCAGTAGTATTTGATTAAGGAAAGAAAGTCTCCACATGTGTCCTCCAGTAATGCACTTCACTTGATTTTAACACATTCTTTAACTGCAGCTGAAAAGAAGAGGCCACAGGGAAGGAGTAAACAAGAGACAACTCCTCTTTTCTTTTGAGCCAGTGCTGGATGCAATTCTGCTCAATGGATGATTCATATGATTTTGGAGGGAAGTAAAGTTATATTTGGGTATCTCCATTGTGCACACAAATTCTGCTCTGACTTCCCTCCATGTTTTATGGTTCCTTGATAATGAAAGTGTATTCAAAAAAACAGTCCTTCAGCCAAAAAAACTGCTAAATTCACCAGATTTTAAGCAACTGTCTGCCACATTATTCATAGTTCCTCTTAACCACATACCCTGTTTCCAAACATTCACAGTTCTTCCAAACATTCTAAACAACAATTAAGAAGCATCTTTCAGGACAAAGAAAAACAGTATTCCTCAACAGATAGCTATCACACCACCTCCACAAATATATTCAGATTTTGTACCAGGCTCAAAATAACTGTTGCACTGAGGAAACCCTAGTTCTCTGATTTCTGCAAAGGGGCCAAAATGTGGTCTGGAAATGAATGTAAATTATTAAAACAAACGTTCCAAATGCACAATTCAGGTTACCCAGGTTATCTGAATTATAAAACCTGGCTTCTCAAAATACAAATGAAGTCGTCTAAACTAAATAGAACACCAAGAAGAAAAAACACCACCAAACAATTTTAATTATCAATGTAGCATATTTGCTTCTGCTTCCTGTCTTTTACCCCATTAGGACACTCCTTTAAAGTGACATGGAAGAACAGCAGAGGGCATTTGAAATTTTACGACTTTTCCAAGGTCATGGGTGTCATGGATGTGATTTAATACACCAGTACAGTTGGGCTGATAGAGCACAAGGCATGAATTAGTCCCTTGCTCATTAAAAAACTTAATCAAGAGAAAAAAACCCAACATACACAAGCTTTCAACAAGCAAGCTATCTATCAGATGATGAGGTTAAAAAAAATTACTAACAAAAATACAGAAAACTGCTTACACTAGTAACTGAATGTACCAGCAATATGATAAGTATTCAATCTGGCCACAGGGCCTTGGCAAACATGAAAATGACCAAACCAAGAATATAAGACTATTAGTAATGCAAAAAGACTCCCATTACATAAGGAATCTTTCAACATAAGATATATTTTCTATAGCCTTGATATCCTGATGAGGTTGTATATAACAAATTATTCAAATAATAGAGTATGTTTAGGATCCAAAAACCTGAAAGACAGGTTTATGTACTCAGTTAAATCTACTCTAAAAATTATACCCAGTTGTATATTTCTGTCAGAAGGCACAGAACTCCTATGCCACAAGAAGCTCCAAAACATCTCCTGCATGTTTGCCACACTGATGTAGGAACAAATGTGAAAGCAGCTCTTAGAGAAAGCAAGGTGACACACCCCAGCAATTTTAGGACTAGCCCAGCTCCATCCTCTACCTACCCCGTCCCTCACTGCTCCTGATTCTCTACTTCTATAAAACTTCATTTTACAAAATACAGCCATACTGAGATGCAAATCTGAAGTTTCACTTACACTGTTTTTAACTAAGCCATAAACACCCTAATTGTCAAAACCCACTCATCTATTCACCCACCAGTCTGCTGTGTATGCCATACTTGTATTGCCAAAAGTAAAACATAGAGTAAACAATAATACAGTCCAGACCTGCAAATGGTTACAGCACAAAATTAAGGACAATAAAAGGATGTGTGGATTTCTCACTCAGAGGTATTAGGCATGTCTCAGATATACTTATTTATTACTTCAGAGTATCTAACAGTGGAAGAATAGTTCAGATTGTATCAACTGTTACAACACACATTACGAATATCCTTGTTCCCCTCTGTTCACAAGAGCCAGAATTATGACATCCTGCTTCCCAGTAGACAGTGCTTGGGTTCTATTCCCAAACTTACCATCAATGTGTGGCGTAACTTTTTGCTAATATTTTACCTCCATGTTCATTAGTCTGTTTCAGATTAAAGAATTTCAATACTTTTTTGTTGTAAAGCTTTTAACAATTTGCAAACAGAATTCATATTGAAAAGAGTATGCCAGAATTCCAACAGACTTTATTTGAAATTCTATTATTTTAAAAATGTAATTCCACTCCTAATTAACAATTGCCTGGTACTGTTTGTTGTTACACCTAAAAGGTCTATCTTGTCTTTAAGAGCACTAACAGAGGAGGAAAAAAAAAAAAGGTACCTAAATCCCTACTTTACTGCAAAGACTCTGTTTCATTATGATAAAGAAAGGGTTAATTTTGCACTTCCAAAACTTTTCAGAAGTCTAATTTAAGAATTGAATCCATAAAATACACAAGGCCCCAAAGGGAGGGGGGCACATATTAGAAGCAAATGGTAGAACGTTTCAGTGCATGATTTATTTTTCCTTTAAACAAAGCATAATTTTTAGATTAAATAAGTGAGAAAGGCAACAGCGTTATTGCTATGTTCTGTAACAAGCACAACACACTTTTATCACCAGTGAACACTGCAGGTTAGTATGCAGTTTCATGTGAAATTTGAGCGTAACTTCCACTCATTGAATAACTACTGTTAAAAAAAGTGTCCCAGCAAAACCCTGCTTCGAGGCTTAGCCTGACAATAATTAATATGTTATATTTTATAACGTGCTTTCTGTAAACTATTCAATTTATTAAATTTTGCAATATAGCATTTTACAACCATCTCTCTGTCCCTTACACCTTATGAAAACTAAATGTGAATTCAGTCTAATAACTGACTTGTACATTTTGGTTTTACAAACGCATCATCTCCTAATAGGTTTAAAAAACCCCACACATACGCAACATAGCAATGCCACAGAAATGCAGCCACCCACTACTCTGCTTTCCCTAGCAAGCTGTCCAGGTCCTCCATCCTCACTCATGCTCGTGTTTGCAGCGGACTTGAAAGAAGGTAAGTGCTTTGACTGCACCTCAAAGGGAAACCACATCACCACCACCCCTTACGCCTGACTCGCTTGTACAGGCATCACAAACTACAGGCGCAGCCTCAGGTGCCATGGGATGGCACTCCTCAAAGTACTGAGGACTGTGCATCCTAATTGTGGCTTAGCACACCAACCCGCTGCCTGCAGACCCCTCTACAGAGCAGTACTGAGCCGGCAATGGACCACAGGTTTATGGTCACTCCTGTGTCACACACCATCTTGGGTGTAGGTGTAACCAGGTACACAGCTTGTCACACTGAAGCAGAGGCAACATGCCCTTTTAGCAGACAGTCTATTAAAATAAAGAATATTGCAGTTCATTACTTGTGAACAGGAGGGGCAAAGCTACACAGAATCCAAATCTTCCACAGTGCTTCCTCAGCTTTTTCTACAGAGCATTAGCACTGTATTAAAATTAGTATCTAAAGAAAGCACTGCAGAATTACAAGGTGAATCAGTTAGCAGGTTAAAACACTGATATGAGAAAAAATGAAAGTCCTAGACCAAAATAAAGAACTGCATTTAGCAAAAGTCTGAAGGAACATTTTCCAATTATGGCAAAAATCTGCTGATTTTAAGTACAGGAAAACTGGATCCTGGCTGCAAGGAATTTATAAATGCACACCTCATTCAGACACAAAGCAACAAGTCAAAAAAACCTACTAATTTCAGAGCTTCTTAAGGAATTTAATCATAAAAGTTACCTATCACAATAACGTACTTTCTCAACGCAGAACGCTGTAGACTTTAGAAAGAAGTCTGCAGCAAATTAAGGTCAGAGTTTAAAATGTTGAAGCTTTTCAGAGGTGCACCATTACTTAATTTTAGCATATAATCTTCATGTCCCATTCTCCAAATCCTACACTGTAAAATGTGGAATCAGATTACAGATTCATAGAAGAAACAGAAAAAAAAAGTTTCCTTGAAATGCTACTCTGCTTCTTGGTCCTAAACAAGCTTTAATCACTACTATTACTCTTAAAATTAAGTAAGTCAATAATCATAAAGAGTACAAAGACATCAGAATCCAGGTCCCCAACTAGGGGACTGCACTACAAGTCTCCTGCACTACAAGTTCTGCCCAGAGTAAGTGCAACCACAAATGTATGCCCAAATGCTATTTTAATATAATATTAAATATGGAATATCACAACATTTACACTCCAGGCACAGAGTTACTATTGCCTCTGGTCCTTTATCCTGTATATTGTTTTCACCTTATTTCAGTGCTTTCATTCTCATCAAACAGCTCCTTGCTGTGCATGTTTCACTTAAGTAATATAATGCCAGGTTATGCTAACTAGAGTAATACTGGTTAGTGCTTGACATCGGTCCCAAGCCTGCCAGGTTATGAGCAACTCATTTTCCATTATCTCGTAGAGACTGAGTGATTTTAATGAGAATCAATTTCATTGAAGAACTCATCTGCAATGCTATAGGATTTCTGAACATCTCCCATTGAGTAGCATTTCCAACAAAAATACACGTGGACATCTTAACAGAATACCAAGAATAGAAAATGTGACAAACTGACTAGACTTGTGAGGGGTTTAGAAAGGGCCAAAACAAATTAGGAACGTTTCACAAAAGCTAAGTGCAATTCTGCCTAGGAAAGAGACTCTTTGATTTGTGGATTTAATGTCTCTGTTGCTTTCCTCCTCTAAAAAGGTGGTCCAACCTTTGATCCTCACTGGAACCTGGGCACTCCTGCTTACTTTTCTTGTGTAAACAAAACAGAGCAGATTAAATACTAAACTAGTCATGACCCTATTCAGCTTCTTTTTCAATACTCTGCAGAAGAGTCTAGTTAATACCTTGGTAACTGATCTCTCTCCATAACTGCAAAATAATTTAGCTTGAAATGGGCCTCAGGAGGTCACCTGGCCCAACCATCCCCACCCTCCCTGCTCAAAGCAGGAGCGACTCTGAAAGTCCAAGTATTTTGCTTTACAGTGAATTTTCAACATACAGCTTCTCCAGAAATGTCCACTTCTGACATCTTGCTCAAGGACACCACCTTCACAGTGTGAAAATATAAATCTCTTAAACTTTCCAACTACAGAACCACATAAATTGTTCCTTCCAAATTTAATTTAGCCACTTTCAGTGATGTTCTCAATTTTCTCCCCTCCAGCTTGAAAATCTTATTTAAAATACTAATTGAATATATTGAAATCCTTTTGATAATATTCACTATCATTTTAGACAAGAATCTCTGAGTTTCAGTTGTGGTTGCCTTAGTCACTGTATTCCTTTTTATCTTTTCTTCATGACTTTATTACTTTTGGCTTTTTGTATCACTGCACGTTACAAGCAACATCCTTTATTTCTATGATTTCCTTAGCTAGCTGCACATCAATTATTAGTTGAGAAAACAAAGTGGTAGGCTAATTCCTGCAGCTCAAAGAGGGTTTTGCTCTTCAACCATTCATTTCCTGCCTCAGTCAATTCTGTACATTCCATGTCACTCTTGATCCTTTAAGTGAAGCTGTTTTAGCAGTTTTACCTTATCTGTTACTAATGTGCACAATATCTACTCTAAACGTGTTCCATATTGACATTTCCATAATTTCCATTCTTCTCCCTCTCCAATTTTCTCTTTCACAATGCATGTTGATTACAATCAGGTAACTTTCTTATCATTGCTATTTCATACCTGTACATTTTATCTATATGTACTTCACTTACAAATCAAATTCTTATTGTATTCTTTGGTTTATGTTTGGACACAAGAGGAAATTATTTTAAACCAGCTTCAGTAGCATAAAATAAGCTCACCATCTGTAAAACTTTATATGCAAACTTTATATATAAAGCTCATTGAAACTGTGAATTGCTTGGGGTAAAAAAATATATTATTTTAAGACTGAGCATATGAATGACACTACTAGTAACAGAAAAAGAATCTAATCAAATAGCACTTCAGTCAAACATACAAACACAATTACGAAAAAAAAAAAAGCTTAGCAACGTCTTGCTTTTTTAATTTGTAGAAATTCTTGAAATATTTAATTGTCTCTCTGTCTCACTGATTTCATTAACAAGAAATGCCAATACATCAACCTTAAGAAATTCCATGCAAGTCATTTCTCTTTCCTGCCTCTGAAAACAGTAAGTTTTATGAGCTTACCAAAAATCTTCCTGATTTTGTATCAGTAGCAATACTAAAGGCACAAACACAGATGCAGAAGAGTCTCTACCTACACCTGTAAAGCAAAATGCAAGTCCAAAGTTGTCTGCTAAAATCTGGGAGATGACTGCCATTTTGGAAAGCATGAGTCGAGTAATCATGCAAAAGAATTGTCATAGTTAAGAACAGGGCATAGTTTAAAGTTGCATTTTCTCGCTATGTCACACCCTTCCTCATGCTAACGACTCACAACCACCTGAAAACCACAGACTATTTCCTTCTGTGGGTCCAATTTTTTTGTAGAGCCCACTGAACACTTCAGCACTCATGATTTCTAGAAACCTCCAGGACATTGGCTTTGTTTCTTTTTCTAATTCATTTCAGGGATCCATTTTGCAGTGTAGTTTTACAAACATCAACACAACAGACTGGTGAACTTCAGTCACCAGCCTTCCTTCCACCTGCTACAGAAGAAAACACACAGTTGGGTTTCAATGGATTTAGAGGGAGAATGAGTGTACTTCTGAACAGCCAGCAGGATGAAGGGGGTTTGGTTTGTTTTGCTTTTAGTTCCAAGGTTCATCTCTGCAGTCACAGTTTGTTCTACTGCTTTTATGTTTGCTTTGAAGGACGCTTCACAACTGTTGACATAGGTATCTGTTCACATGCAAAAAAATCCCATTTAATTTAAGTAACATTAAGGTCTACAGTCTGTATCAGTAACTTCAGATAAAAACATGTTCAACATTCTAACATGAACAGCCAAGGAAATTCAATCCCATGCTGTGCTGTTCCCTGTGATGCCTGTTCCAAGGGTAACCTTCTCCTTCTTGGTCAAGGATTTCCTGCTCCTTTCCAAATTGGTTTCCAGGCTTCGTCCAGCCCACAGAGTAATGTAATTGTAAGCAAAATAGATTTTACTGTCACCCACACGTCTGCGTTCCTCACTATATAAAAAAAAAAATATACGTATATATTTTTTAGATTTACAAGTATAAATAGGGATTTTTATTACAATCAAAAAAAATATTGGAAAAACCCTTTTGGTCACCTCACCCATCTTTCTGCTAGTACATGAGTGTATTGTATCTTACACTCTCTGGAAATGTTTTCTTCTGTTTTCTGTAGAGTGTTCATCTACCTGGGGAAGATCAGTCACCACCTTCTACATTATTTTATATGGCACATTCAGAAAGTGGAGAGTATACTGCTGATTCCCTGTACTATACTCAAGACTAGAAGGAAGCTCAGCCAAGCACTCTCCTCCCAGGTGCATTATTTCAGCACCTGGACTGCATGTTCTCCACAGTGCTCAAAAGTGTTATCTGCTTGGTGTTTAATGACAGCAAAGCCTGACCTTAAGTCAGAATGCTCATAACCAGTTAGTATTTGGGCAAAAATCCAGGACTTTCATGAGAAACAATCAGCAAAAATGAAATGGTAATTTTTACAGTTTAAGTCAATTAAACTTGAAAGGGATTTTGTGGTGCAAACTAAAAGATACTCTTCTAGCCCAAAGGCTTTCTCCTTGACATATTCCAAACACTTTTACAGTCAGTAAAGATGTTAGCATTCTTTAACCAAAGGAACCAAAAAAACAAACAGAAAACCACCAAAACTGCAAAGAGTATTTTAATGGAAGTGTAAGAATTAGATGCAAATG
Organism: Elanus axillaris; assembly: GCA_026212715.1. Lineage (NCBI taxonomy): Eukaryota > Metazoa > Chordata > Aves > Accipitriformes > Accipitridae > Elanus > Elanus axillaris. The sequence goes on along the minus strand of JANZLQ010000079.1, from coordinate 16,843,391 downwards.
GTAAAGAATGGTGACTCCATGTAACTAGATCAATTTTTTTAAAACTTTACTTCCACAAAGCCATAGACTACTTTAATTTTCTCCAGCTCTGAGGTAATATGAATATATTAACATATGCTGTACATGTACAATGGCATATAAATTTTGCACCTGCTCCAGATCTGTTGGCAGAACGGCACGCTATTGGATATTGTTTCCAGTGGCAAGAATAACATGAAGTCTTCCTAACATTCACACTCTCCCTACTCCTGCAATTTTTTGTGAAAGAATTAAACACATGCCAATTCTCCGTAACTCTGAAAATGGGAATTGTTTATTTTTATACAAAGACACATACTAAAGTAATAGTATTTTGGTTTCAAGCTGCAAAACTCTTTCTGCAGTTTTATAGGCTGACTCATGTTTGGTCCACAATTCTTATTTCTTTCTTCAGTTAAAAAAAAAAAACAACCTAATGCAGAAAGCACATTACTGAAGTATTTCAGAAAACAGTGAGAAAAACAAAAAGCTGATTTTTTTTTACATTATCTGAAGCCACATGGCTATAAAAAGCCAGTAGTCTCTCAAATTTGCAACTTCTGAGCATCTTAAAAATAGTCATATTAACAAAAACATTCCAGTTAAGCCAGCTTTGAATTCGTTGAAGTATGTTAAATTAGAATGTTTTGAAAACAATTTTATTGCAAGGAAGGGAGGAAAGGATTTAGAACAAAGTATCCACAATGTAATGTCTCATTGTGCTGCTTAAGTTACAACACTGCACCTCTCATGCTCAGCTCTGACAAATACGTTTCATCCTCCTATCCATAAAGAACAGATATACTAGATGCCTCATTGGGTTTGGGGTTTATTTGTGTTTGTTACATCCTTCCTCTTCCTTAACTATTTCCACACATCTTTGAAAGACCTGCTGTTGGTCTGTGGGTCACCCTTGGATCACAATCCCTCAGTTACAGATGTGTCAAGATCTTCAAAAAGCAGCAAACGCAACAAGCATACTCTGTCCTAGACAGGCATCACAGGCCTCAATCTTAAAGTCAAGGATGGCTCCAAGTTCTTTGTGACTCCCTCAAGGCCACAGGAATGTACAATTGCTGTTTGAAATGGTAATGTGAATTTTAATGCAACTCCGCTAAAAAAATAAATTCAAATTATGCTACACTTGAATTTTCAAGAGCTTTTCAGAATGACTTTTCTGATACCAGGTTGAGAACAAAGCACTGCATCATGTGGCATAACGCTTCTCACAGTGCATTGTTTCCCTGCATGTTAATCATCCTCAGCCTTACCCAGAAGAAGCTCTACAGGTTCACTTCAACTTCAGTTGGCTCTCAATGAACACTTCCTTGCTCCTCTGTTGCTGTTAATTGACCTTACTGCCTCCACCTCCCCATAGTCATTTCATGCACTTCTGTTCTATCTTATACTGTTCTCAAATATCACTATGCCAGCTTACCTGAGTCTGCCTGGCTACAGCACCCTTGGCAAATCAATGCACTCCAACAGAGAAGCTCCTTGCTGCTGCAGCAAAGCAGTTCTCCTGAAAAGGTTTAGCATTAAATGTTTCCTCCTATATTTTGTCTCAAATATATCTGCATTTGGAAAGAAATCAAATAGTACCAATTTCAGTACTAAAACCTGGCTATTCTTGTTCTCATCCATATTATCTACAAACCATTTTGGTCCTCATCAGAAAGACTTTCATTTTCATTCAACATGATACAAACTCAGAAAGAGTAAACTAAAATGCTCGCTCAAGAACTTGTTAAATGTTAGCCTCCAGAAGTACAGATAGGAATAGACTGCCATCTAGGAACTCTGAAACTGTCTAAACACTGCCTAAACATCTTTCTTGCATTTATATCATTCCATGCTACCCCTTTAGGAGCAGAAGTTACCCTACAGCACAAGAAGGGCTTTAAGGACTGAAGAACAAAGGAAAGCAATCTAATAAAGCATTGTAAAATACATTCTTTAATTAACTATTGTTCAAAAAGAAATCAAACAGAAGCAACAATGAAAAAAACCCCATATGAATTACATGATGGCAGCACTTGAAAGCATGTACTAGAACTTCTTAGACATAGCACCAACCCCAGGAATCCTGTCCCACTTTGATGGCAACTCTGCTGTTTGAGGAATTTCAAAGATCTTTTGGAATCTGTAGCATTTCTTCGATAGGAGCACAATCTGTCTGTTCCTATGAAGATGGGATGACAAAAAGGAAGAAGGAATGGGAATGTGAAGAGGAAAAGTGATCTAGAAATGACAAGAAAAAAACAGCTCAGAAACAATGTTTCTCTGCTGTCACAGGACTTTCCTGAATCTACAGGTACCTTTCTTCCTAACTCTAAATTGCATCTTCAAATGAACCTTCTCCTCCTGACTACTCTTAGGATCTCCTAATAAAACGCACTTCCTTTCCAGTAATAGCGTCAGGTATTTGCAGGCAGTATTTGTTATGTTTATGCACTTGTTCTTGAAGATACATCTTTGTTTTCAAGTGTGTACAGTTAGATTTTGAAATTCCTTTATTTAGGATTCAGAATAGGAGAAGAGGAAAGACAACATGAATTTGAACTCCCTGTGCAGTTAATGAATCTTATACTCACTTCCAGGCTGTAAAACCCTCCAGGACTACTAGGTATGAAAGCACTCCTAAGCCACCGGTGGGCAGCCCCCCTAAGGAATAGCATCAGTGCTTCTCCAGAAAGCTTAAGCCTGCTACTCTCCTATGCCAACATAGTGGATAATGCATTTCTCCATGTCATGAAGGAGGCAAGTGCACCCTTTGGTGTTGAAGTACCTAATCAAAGAAATATACATGGAACAGAGCTGCCTACAAATCTGGCCCTTGGCAACTTGTTTTGCTGTCAAATTCCCCATCTCATAACATGACTTATTCCCAAGCATAAGCATCTCCTAGCTCCTCAGTTCTGTTGATGTTGGAAAAGAGGACAGATAAATAATGTAGTATTTTCAGCCTTCTTTAAAACTCTACTGCCTACCTCTGTGCACCAGAAGTAATCCAAAAAGCCTCAAATCAGGCATTACTGAAAAACTCAGTGCCTAATGCTGTTGTTGTTGAGGAAGAAAAGCATTTACAAACACAGCTTACAAAGCAATTTGCATAATATTTTGATTACATGCACAGCAGAAATTGTGATCCCCTTACACTGAGACACCTATAAACTCACCAAGAAAGCATCACAGTGCAATTTTCTCTCCCATTTGACCCACTGGTGTGGTTCCATCTCACGGTCTGACTGGACAACTTAAAACTGACTACCTACATGCAAGTACAAAAATGTTGCTCAAAGGCTCAAAAAAAGCAGCAGCTCTTTGTTGCATACAAATTTCAAGATAGACAAGCATTTTCACTAGCTTTGGCTCTAGTTTTGGTTTTGAATTGCCCTTTCATTAGCACAAGGCTTCAAAATGTATTCTTAATAACAGGATCTGTCTCAATATGGAAAAAAAGTATTTTCCTTTCCCCCTTGAAATCTCTTTCTATTACTGCCATGCCTGTGAGTGTGCATTCCTAGAAATATGCATTCGTTATTTCATTAGTAGTGATGTTATACAATCATACTGAACAAAATTTGCTCAGGGCCTTTAGGCCAAGCTGTGGGTTGTGGTTTTCCTGTGAAAGAGGTCATATTTCATGTATTTTAACCAGTGGAAAAGGTCACTTGTCATAGCAGCTTTTAAAGTTTGCTAAATGTTCGTACAAGCCAAGTGGCACAAATTAGATGCCACACAGTTCCAGATACCAGACTCCTGTCGTTTGTAAACAACAGGAAACGAGAGGAGTGAAAATTGCCACCCTTGCATATAATTGAGGTGATGACCTACCCTCTTCCACCTGAAGCATGACTGGAAAGGGCGTCACAGCATTGTTACAGACACCAGTTCAATGTCAAATGCACAGTGCTGATACTGTTTGACAGCATGTATTGTATATTTATTGCCTTAAGCAGGACAGATGTTAGCAACGCAGGAGATGCTCACTTTGTACTCCTTCAAGAATACACATAGTACTTCTCCAGGAAGCCAGATTTAGCAATTTCATTAGTTTGCACATTGACAAAAAAATTAACAAAAGTAACAGGAAAATAAGCCCAGTGATGCCGCAAAGTGGACAGAAAATACAGAACAATCCAATTGCTTTTAAATTCAAAACCATGCTATTAACCCACAAAGCAGCTTGGTTGGAAATTCATAATCAGAGAGGATTACGTTTCCTTGGCAGTACCATTTTGTAGCAAAATTCACAAAACAATGCATTTTAAGAACTGACATACAAAAAGCAGAGCACGGGGAGAATCACAATGATGGTGAACACAAATGTAAACTGAATGCAAATGAAGCAGCATGAGCTCCTTCTGTACTACTTGGAGCAGACCTGGCAAGAAGCTTGTCACATGAAATATCTAATTAGTTTGTAATAGTGTAATACAAAGCTGCTGGCAAGGTATGAACCAACAGGGTAACTGGATATGGTTCTCTTCACCATAATGTTTTCTAAAGGTGCACGAGATAAAAGCAAGGTGCAACCTGCAGCTGCTCCTTGCCATCCTTTCACCTCCAAACAATCTCTTCTGATGTGTTGGGTTAGGAAGAAGAGGTATGCATGTGTGTTGTTCAACAAGACACGTGACAGGTTGTGTACAGTGATAACAGAGAGGGGGGGAAACATGACTGAGTGCAGGACACACAGCCCCTAAGTGGTCCCATAGTAAGGCACCTGACCCTGGCAAGATGCAAATGCTGTGACACAGATCGGCTTCTCCCCTTTGGGCTGTAAAAATACTGTAATCGAATCTGTAATTTCCTAATCTAAATTAAAGTTTCCCATGTGATGGCCTCACTTTCTAGCATTACAAAAGAGACACCGTGTTCAAATGCTTCAAATAGTTCATTCTTTCATTTCTGTGGCTAGCTCTACTCTTGAAAGGATTACAGAGAAAGTCTGAAAGGAAAATACTGCCAAGCACTCATATTTTGAAGCAGAATCTCACAATTTTTCAACTTCATACTTTTACAAGGGTACTCATGCCCCTGTATAGTTAAAGCCCCTGTAAATTTACTAAAACCATCCCTCTGCCCTCAGACACTCAGCAGTGCTTCTATAAGGGATATCACCCAGTCTCCCAAGTGTTGTGCAGGTACTTTGACTGGAAACCGCTACCCTCACTCACCCAGGTCCTCTCTCCCTCCCAGCGCAGAAGGTGGAGTTATGACCGCTACAGTCAAGATGCCAAAGGGAAAGTAGGCAGCTGTTCCCAGAGCAGCTCCCTGGCTTGCTCTCTCCCAGGATGGGGACCTCGCTGTTACCTCTCTAACAGGTCAGCACACGCTTTGGCAGCAGGAGATGGCTCATCTGAAGCTCCCCACTGAAGCAGTGCACTTCTGACTCTCAAGCTGGTGTTGATCTTCCCCTGTGCAAACATACTAGCTACACAAATGCAGCTCTGTGTGCCTGTTTCAGAGCACATTCACTGGTACGGGAGTTGAAAAGTTTGTTGGAGAGGACAAAACAAATTAGAAATTAATTTTTTTTTTAAATCCTGAGAGTTGATATGCAAGAAGTTAAGGAACAATGAAAGTTAACTTTGCTAAATATTCCCAGATTTCAGAAGTTATTTAAATACTGTAAATTACCTATGAGATTTTAATCCATTTGGCCCAACCTCCTTTTTGCACTTCAGAAATGTAAAAAGGCAAAATCATACTTGTTGAATGTCATTTATTTTCAGCTCTTCTGTCTGTTAAGACAGACATCTTTGAGCATCCAAGGGCACTAGCACAGATTTTAAAAGCATGTAATCACTCTCAGGCTTGCAATGAAATCCTTACAAATATGCAATGGACTTTTATAAGTTTAAATATCAATTCCAGTCTGTACAAGGCAGATACTATACACAACTTTAGTGTCAGAACTGCCTTAGAAATGTAAATGTCTTAACAGGATTTGATGTTGAAGCTGACCTTATTTTGTCAGGACGCACAGCATAACTATATAACTATAAATAGGCAAAAGAAAAAACTTTACAAATACAAGAACTGGAATAACTAGGTCTGCTGCAACTGAAGATCAGGCAAGTGATTTGATACTGTAGGGAGAAAAAAAACAAAACTAAAGACTGATTAAAATTACCCGTTTGATGTGCAAAAAGATGTAACACAGCAGAAATTATTTAGGCAACATGACAGTCAGCAAGAAAACAAATACCCCAAATATTATGGTACTTTAAAAAATGTTCATTTATATAACATCCTTATGAAATTTTCCTATAAAAACCTGCCCTACAGCAATAATTAAGCAAAATGGATTGAAAATACTGCATTTTACTAATCAGAAATTAACTATAGTGGACCTGTAGTCTACAAGATTTTTTTTATGGAGGTAACAAAGACTTATCACAGAACAGCAAGATCAGTGTCTGACTTGGGTTAAAATATGTCAGCCTGCAGCTAGGCTTTTCAGAAGCTGCACAGAGAATCAACATAAGAAAGACACTAACAGGCTGAGTGAATACTCCGTGCCTCTTACACCTTCCTGCTTATTTTCCTTCCTCTTAGAGTATCTTTCATATAATTTAAACAGCAACTTAATATCACAGTTTCCAAGCTAATCTATCCACTTAACTTTCAAAGGTGAAAAATGCACATCTTGGGACAAAATAATCAAATACATCTTAAAAAAGAAATTGAGAAGTTTGTTCAGGTATGCTTTTTCATGCACCATTAAAAGAAAAGTCAGGTGAAATATTGGAGAAAAAAAGGAATAAAATTCCTGCCAGTGTTCCTCAGCAGCTCAAGTTCAACAAGGTCAGTATCATTAATTCCTCTACGAAGACAATGGAATAAAAAGTTATACAAAGAACTGCTTAGGGTGGACAGTAAGAACCCATTTCACTGGCATTTGTATTAGATTTTATTTTTCTGTTTCTTCACAGAATTGTTTCTTCTGCTTACAACACAAGAGTTCCATTTCTATCCATGCCCATTGCAGAGTCTTCTGAGCAGTGTTTCAGTAAACAGCACTGTTTAACACTGGAATGGAAGGCAGAAAGTTTCCTCTATTTTCTGCCCATCCTGCCACAGCTGCAGAAGTAAAATGCAGTGGTGAGAAAAGAAATACTAACCAACTACAGTAAGCCCTAAAAAAACCAGGAAATTATTAGAGAAAAGGTGGAGTGCTGCAGTCAGTCTAGGCAGGTGTGGACATCATATTCTCTCTCTTCTACAAGCCTGCTATTTTTAACAAATAGGCTGCATAAGACTTAAAGCTCTCTTTGAACACACCATACTGTTCTTTCTGAATACCCCAAGCAAGGTCATTAACCTACCTCTTTTTGGAGTGTCTCCAAAAAATGCTTTCTGTGGTTCAGCTACAGAAGTTAGAGGCATTTATAGGTAAGTTCACAACTTCCATTAAAACATCATATATATATTTAGATCTTACTTTTAACTCCCTCTTTTTTATATTTGCTTCTCTGTAACTGAAGATCTCATATTCAGAGAGTGCCTCCAACACAGTACACACTACCTGAAGACAAAGCATTAAGAAGAGTGGACCTCTCCCATTCCAACTCAGGAAGTGAACAGCAAAGCATAGACTGCTCCCAAACTACTGCTACAGTAATGCAGCAGAAGGCACCTGCTTCTGAAGTGTCAGTATAAATGAAAAACAGGCAGTAATCATGACTGTAGAACAGTCCCACCTCTTCCAACAAGCTCTGAAGGTATCCCTTAGATGGGAACCAGCTACAGGAAAATAAAGCACTGTTGGCTCTTAAAGATGTGAAGTATTTTGAAGCATGAGTCTACTAAGAAAACACACATGGAAAGTTCTTTTTTAAAATTCCACATCTCTCATAAATTTTCTCATTTAGAATCCCTAAAGGAAAAATAAAGGATTAATAGATAACAAAACCTTCCACAAGCAAGTCTCTCCAAGTTGCAACTGCTGAGCAGTATCAAGTTCAACATTTTACAGATGGAAGAATTGAGAAGCTGAAAATGGAAAACTGAGAAGCATTTCCAACAGTACTCAGAAAATGTACAGACACATCTGTATAGGTAGATCTGCGCAGCTTCCCCAACACCAAGGCTTTCCATATGTAAAAAGTTAATCTCCTACTTTTATAAAAAATATATTCCACCTCTTTTCTGCTTGCTACTAAGTGTCAAATAATGCAAGAGACAACCACTCATACCCTATTTAAATGCCATGAAATTCTACTCACTTGATGTATCTAAAGGCCTTATGACCCTCTGAATTTTATACCTTACAAGATTCAGCAGAAATTTTTTATTTTTATGTATCTATACATAGAAGAATTATCTGGTTTTAAACATCCACATTAGAAAGAAGATGACTTGGAGATTACAGGTTGACTGCCTCTTCCTCCAATTCTCAAAGGCAGCCATCAACTTCTTTGTAACAGAGGACACATTCAAAAGAGCTATGTTGGTAAGACTGAGCCTTCCTGTTAGAGAAGGTTCCACTTTTATGTTCATCTCTCCCTAATCTCACCCATTTCTTACACTACCTTATCTTTCTACCTTAGAGTCAGGAAGAAACTGACATGGAAGAGATGCAGTTTTTAACACATTTGTGAGGGGAATACAGAGCTTACTGTCTAAGTAAAAGCAGGGGGATTGGTACTGCCTGGCAGTACTGCAAAAGCATAGCAAAAGTACTGAAAAAATAGGGTTATTTTCTATTGCTACACACAAATGAAGACACTTCATTTGCTAAAGCACTGTATAGTTTCTGAGAATAGCAGGCAGGAAAATATATAGGTGCCTGAGAATTTGCAATGAATTCCATGAACAGTTTTCTTCATCTGAAAAGAATGAAGGACCAAGCCTACAAAACCGGTTTGAGGCAAACAGGAAACAAATTTTGTAAGAAAAAAGGTGGCATACACAACTGCATTAAATGAGAAAAACTCACCAGATCTTTGCGTTTTTCAACTGCCTTCAAGGCCTTAAAGTTTAACTCTGCCTGGCAATGAAATGGGTCACCACATTTAAGCTTAACTTTTAAATATTTCAGCTACTTCTCTGCTGCTTATTTGGACTGATAGTGGTAAATTTACACATTATGTAAAATTCAATTTACTCCTGTACAAAACAAGAGTTTCAGTACTAACTATATGTTGACATTGCCCAAGACTGCAACCAACTGTACACAGTCAACTGGGACCATTTTCTTCTTTAATTCCATGACACGAAGACACATGGGCAAAATAGTAAGTGTTTTAGTGGGAACAGAGCACGTGCAGAGGCTGTAGCCAGTTACAGGGTTTGTAAATGTATGTGTTACAGACTGTATTCATAAATTGTGTATATAGCCAGGTGAAACATAAGAATACTGTAAAGAGAGCACTGTAAAGAGATCCTTATTATAAGCTGAGTAATTAAATCATGTAAGATCACAAATGGAGCCAGATAATTAACTACACCCTGCAGTACAACTGCCAGAGGTGAGTGCATACTCCTGGAGTCACACCATCTGGTAAATGGTTTCCAAGTAAAATGTCAAACTACTCACAACTTAGAGGACATGGGTTGCTCTGCCATCCATTTGTATGCTCATAAGAAAACAAAGGTCCTCTCAGCATCTTGAAATTTCTGGACTGCAGCTTCACTTCTTCCTCTAATTAAATGGATTTAATCAGAGATAATAGATATGATAGATCCAAAACAGTCTAATGCAAGAATTGCTGTGCATTGCAAGTCTGGAATTTCTGGCTCCCATGGTTGAGCAATGAAATTTCTGACAGCTTTCTGTAGCAATGTGACAGCCTGGAAGCAAATTACAATTTTCAGGCTCATTCTTCTGAGCTGTTCTGTAGTCATATGGTTGAGTTACAGCCTAACTGTGGTGATACTGCTCAATTTAGGATTAAACACGATGCATTGTCCTTTAAGGGGCACCATTACTCAAAGGCTTCACTATGCAGGCCTGATTACTTTGTATGAATCATGCA
>JANZLQ010000079.1:16811688-16833067 GCA_026212715.1 Elanus axillaris | reverse complement strand
AACTAAGCGGGTGAATCTAAAACTGTGTAAGTTGCTTGTTCGTTTAACTGCAGGGTGCGCTAGCTTTGTGGAATTACCGCCTTGCACCCATCTTTGCGCAAATATGAAATAAATAACGTCTATCCTGAGTGTGTGATTAGTGGCTCGTGGCACACCGGGGGATGAATCCACTTTTCACGCAACAGTTCCACACACTCAAGATTATCCAGTCATTCTTAATACAGCTCCTACAAATATGAGGACTTTTCTGAACATTCTGAAACTGCCTTTCAGGGAAGTTTCTGCTTCCTTATCAGCAGCAGTACTTTAGATTTTAGTTCTCTGAATAAAATTGGCTTCATGATGTACCTTGCCAAAAGCAGCAAACTTGCTTGTATACTGAAGTTCAGAAAGACCTCAAACCAGGACTGTGCTATCTGAGGCTACCCAGGCCTCTGATTACCTCCTCCAAATAGGAATGAAAAAAACTTCTCTCTCAGTCTCATCCTTAAACATTTTTGCATTCACCCAAGGCCACTTACTTTTTGCAATTGCTAGAGACTTACAAATCTGCTTGACAAGAAGAATAAACTCAGTTCAAGAGTGTACATACAGCTTATTTGTGTTCTCAGAAAGAATGGGTGATATCCTCATCAGAACAGAAAGTGATAGACAGGTAGCTGATGAATGCGAGAAGCAATTCACAATTGTTTAGTCTTTGCACCTCATCACAGTTCCTCCAGCATCGTGTCTTTTAATTGTACTCTTTCTTTGAGGCCCTACAGATACAAATTACTCCTCTGTTTTGAAAGAATTGGCACTTAAATGCATCGCCCCAAAAGCTGAGGACTGAGGAGGCAAATGAAGGGGGTACATCACAGTATAGATGCTCAACCCTGCCACCTCCTGCCTTTCTGGAGTGGGATCATGTCACTAGCATCCACTAGCTCTCACCGTTATGTCACTCCGTTAATAGAACTCAATTTCAGAAGGAAACAAAGTGCTAAACTGAGGGGGAAGGCGAAGTACAACCGTATTTCCTTAAATACCCATCCAAGTGCAGGTCCTGCCTGCATGCCATGCAGGCTGCACAGAATCTACAGCCTGAATTGAGCAATTGATCTAACTCCACTAGAAAAAAAGCTTTGTTTCTCATCTACTCTGCTTTGCTGTTAAAAATGGAGAAAGTATTTATAATGGCAAACTCAGAAAGCAGAATGGCATACTTACTGAAGTAAACAGAGCAAAACATATAAGGTCTAGATTTGTTCACAGTCCAGAAATGTATAGAAAGTCTGTAAAAAACAGGAGCAAAAAACCAGAAAACCTTGTCCTGTTATTTTAACAAGTAAAAAATAATCATTTAAGATTTCCAGACTGCTATTTACTCTGCAGAATGATGAATATGTATTATGATCTCAACTTCAAATGCAGTCAAACCCCATTTTGATTTTGAAAAAGCAGTTGCAGAAAAAAAGAATTTAATAAATTTCTATTGTTATATTCAACTTTTAAAGCATCTAGAAGTTAGGGCAAATGAATTAAAAGGAAATAAAATTGAATTAGTATAGTAACATTTTAATATTATCTGTCTTTTGCCAAAAGCATTACATTAGCAGGCTTAACAAACCAGCATATTTATCAGTTATTCTTTGTCTGGTGTTGGCAGACCAAATCCTGTAACAAAATTCTTCAAATACATGTATAAAGAAGGAACAAAATAAACAAAGTATTGAATTCTCACTAAGAATCTATACATAGCATTCACAATTAAAAAAAAAAAAGCTCCCCCAAGAAGTCCTTCATGGTTAAGAATGAAATCATAGATGAAATAAAGAGAAGGAAAACCAAGAAAGGAGCAAAGCCTTCCATAGAACAAATTTTAATTAGATAACTGAATCTAATGAAACCTGTGGAATGGAATTACAGAAAAAAAATTGGATAACTATCGAGATAGAACACTGCACAAGAACAGTTTATTTATGATAACAATTTTCATGCATAAATGTTAACTACAGATCATGTGTAAAAATACATAATAATAAATACCTTACACAGTAATGTGCCTTACTGGATCCTCCTAGTGAAAAGGCATAGCAGAAACTCTTAAAGAACACACACTCACTTCTCACATTCCTGGACAGAAGAATATTCAGCACCAACAATGTGAAATTTCTGAAGCCCTCAGACCTTTTCTACAGCCATTATCAGAATTCTTTTTTTTAGATGGCTCCTATGGTTATAGGAAATGATCACAGTTGTTTAGAATGGTATGGACTAGGCAGCCTAAGGAATTACTGCCATTAAGAGTGAGAAAGAATGTGCAAGTGTGAGCCCATGTGGATAATTATTAAATTACTGAAGGAAATAGATATTAAATAAACACAACACTTTTTTGGATCAATCTTTGTTTGCAAATCAAAATCATAATTAGTAGCACAGGTTATTAGGATTGTTAATTTGTGCTCCCTCTACTGATTAATTCACCCTATAGTCATAAAAATAGTAATAGTCTAAAAAAATCCCCAGATTACTGTGTTCCAACTCAACAGCCTAAAAAATCTGAAACCAAATTATATTATTAAATAAAACCCTTATACACAGCCAGTATCTTACACATCAGTTCTAAATGTCGCCTTAGCTCATTGAAATGTCAGAATGGAAGCAAAAGAATCTTGCAGTTCAAAAAGATGTTTTCTATCATACCAGCTTGTTTTGTGTGCCTAGTTGATAGAAATTCCACTTGCCTCAGATTTAAAAATGCAATTAAATATTTCAAATTCTGAATCATTGTAAGAAGCCACTGTTAATTGGATTTTTAATTGAAAGCTCCTTTTTTCTCCTCCTCATACAAAATACCAGTAGCAACCGAGCTGCAAAACAGCCTAGATCACAGGACAAACCGGGCTGGAAGACAGGGTTTGGCAGCCCACCTGATCTCCACGCTCACCGCGGGGCTAACTCCACGCTAAGTCAGGATGCTCAGGGACTTGTCCCGTTAACTCCTGCCAAGGCTGGCAACTATGCAACCTCTCCAGGTAACTCGTTCCTGTACTTAATCACCCCCATGGTGAAAAACTTTTCACGGCATATGCAAAATATATGCTTGATTTCAATCTAAACAAAATTCAAAGTCTGAGTATAAGCAAACAGCAAATTTGTAACAAAACCCAGGAAAAAACAGTTTACCAAAAATCATGCGATCTGATCACAATTACTCCTAGTCATAAGCAGCATTATTTACTGGGCAATGCAAATGTCATTAGCAGCTTGAATCACCTGAAAGAATCAAAGGCCACCTTACTTTTGAATTTTCATTGTATAATACCTATGGGACTCTGCATTTCATCTGAAGCTGACAGAATATACTCTATAAATATTTATATAACATATAGAAGATTCTCTGACTTTTTCTTTAATGAAAGACAAATAACATTTATATATCCACAGGTTTTCTGATTACCTCTCCTGGAGAGATAATTTAAATACTAATTTTCAATGTCTCCTTCTGACAAAGAACTGTTTAAATGGTCTTTAAGTGGAGTGAGTTGTAGTAAACATTAATGTATTAGTACAATTAGTTAGCAAAAGTCGAAATAATGGCCAATTTCATTTACCTTGCTCAGTACGTTTTTTTTTTTTAATTAATAGGCTTTAGTTTTGCAGATGAACAAGACAAACTTCTATTGTTATATACAGATTAAAAGTGTGAACACTTAGCACTCCCCACATCGTCAGAACTGATTCCGACTGGAAGTCAGAAGGGCCAGTGTGACAAAGAGCACTACTGCCCCCTAATGAGACAGGCCCGCAAAAGCTCCTCTGTAACAGCGTTTTGTGTCTTTCCTGAAAAAATGTAAATTATAGCTATGAATTAATAAAAAAGAAAAAGTTTCGTGAGAAATTAAGACAATCATTAAGAACATATGTGCTACATTCATACTAAATTTCTGTGCAAAAGACACACACACGTAAATTTGGAGAAGAAAAAAAAAGTATCTAGGATTTTCAGGTAACTTAGTGCAGAAAGAGATCATGAAGATGTAAAACACAGAACAAAAATTATGTTCCAACACTTTTGTCAGTATATAAGCAGATATTAGCCAGTCTTAAACCTATTATATACATATATATATACTAGGGTGTAATCTCTCAGAAAAAAAAAAAACGTAGTTCCTATAGTTATTTTCACACTAACCCAGATATTTAGTGCCTGTAGTGTGAGAGCATCAGTATGTTTTTCTTGTTGCACTGTTCTATCTAAATGCCAGTTACAAGTCTATTCTAGGCTTGTAATTATTGCAAAATAATTCTGATCTTGGTATCTAATTATACCCACAAAAAGAAATAGAGAGGAAACAATCAAAAAAATCCACTTGCTGAATTCTGTTTGTAAAGGAAACAGACCAAGCTTGTCTGTCATGCGAAAGTGATTTTTTTTTCCTCATTTTTTTAAAAATTGTTTTGCCACAGAATTGAATCTGTATGCAGTGCTGCCCAGTGCAGCTTGGACATATTGTCTGGTTCCTGTATTTGCATTTCAAAACTATAGATTGCAGTGAACTGCTGAAAAAAAACACAACTGCTCCAAGTCCTGGTGACAAGCACAAACATAAGCTGTATATTCTCTTTTATTCTACCATAAATCAGAAATTCCACTCACATTAGTAAAATTACTGTGATTTAAATGCAATGCTAAAGTAGAACTGAGTTCTGATTTTTCCCCTCAAATCTTTTATACTGACTTTTTCATCGATAAACACTGACAGACACCACAGAAGACTAATTTCCGTTAGCAAGATAAGGTTAAAAGCAAATCATGTTTTTAATTTAAAACATGCTAGCTAACAAAAGATATAGATTTTATGAATAAAAAATTACATTCATTAGTGGTTTTTGGCACTGAAACACCATGAGCCACTAAAATCCTTGAACTTAAGACTTTACCTTAAAAATTCTAATTATTGTTTTTCTGTGGCTTCACATACTCTGTCAGCATTCATATAAATACAACATTAGCACTGAAAGGTTGCAAGTGATGAGTAGTATCTTACATACCTACACACATGGTAGACAGCTGCAAGCTACTAGGCATTAAAAGTATAAGAAGTACCAATCACATGCTATGAGATAAAAATAAGTTATCTACACAGATATCTTAAAGACCTAAAATAGCCATATTCCGTGATACTTCTCTATTATGTTACAGCCCAAAGAGCTGGCAACACAGCTCTAAGCTCTCAGTTCACCTAACGTGTATGCTATCCCAATTCCAAATGCTTACTATAATTTTATGAAACATGAAAATGAAAACACTGGTGAGACTAACAATGATCAAGAGTTCCAATGGATGCCTCAGAACTTTGAACCCAAGGCCATCACCACAACTCATTCCAACTCTGCCAGGCATGTATTTCTTACCTTTGAATCTTCATTGCTCACTCCCAGCTCTAGCACAGCTCGAGGAGACTTTAGCTTCGCTTGCATGGTTTCTGCCATTTGAAGATTAAGCTGCCATCCAACTGTTTCAAGCTATAAAACACAAATTTAGATTACAATCAGATGGTACAGAAGCACTCAGGTCAACTTTCAATAGTGTGAATGGTCTGTGTCAGTGAGCACTATGTCAGGCTCTACAAATGTTACGCATTTTTATACAAAGCACATTCTGCAAATTCTCCTGGACTCCAAGACAGATTTGCTTCTCTCTCTTGCCAAATTTATCAGTTCAAACTGCCTGTGACCACCCAAAATAAAGCCACTTCATATGCCTCAGGTCTGCTGGAACCAACCCACAAAATACAACCAAGGGTCCAAAATAAGGTAGTTTCCCCTCCTTGTGGAAGTTTATCAGCAAAGTTGTGGATTCAATTTCATTTCATATTTATTTTTCTTTTAGGAAAAAAAAATTACCAATAAATCGTAAACCAGCTAAAAATGGTAATTTCTTAATCAACAGATCTATTCATGGGTGTTCTACCGTATACAGATGTTAATGACAAAAATAATTCTGTGCTGCTTTATAAATTGTTACTACTGAAAAGCCAAAAACCATCTAAGCATGTGAGCAACAGAATTTTTAATAGAAAACTACACAAAAATAAATTTCAAATGGCTTTTTAACCATTAATTGAAAATTATATTCAAACTTTATAAAGCTACACCTCACACATAAATGAAGTATACAAGAACAGAACTACAAGTCTTTCATGAAATAACCTACCTCACTTTCTTGAATAAAGAAAAGTCAAATTATAAAGTCTCACCATCTGGCAAGTTAATTTTCATACAAGTTCTTTTTAATCTAGTGTCTCCCCTCTCCTAGTAAATATTGTGGCTGACTTGGTAAAAGTGAAAGCATGCCACATCTCAGTTAATCTCTTACCAGTCCAACAATTCAGCTAAAATATCAATAGCACAAAGTCATCCCACAGGCGCTGTACTGTGAACAGCAAAGAAGCCAATACATACCCTGCCTCCTACAGCAACAGTAATCACTAGATGAAAGATAGGAGGGAAAGTGAGTGGCAGAAACATCTTCCATGGGCACAGCTCAAAGACAGAACTTTCAAAATTTGTTGCAGCTAAACCCTTTACATTTACGCATTAATGTATGTTATACTGCATTTCTTTGTATATTGCATCAATATTATACCAACTATGTAACAAACACTGAAAGCCATAGGACTAAGCATACTAAAACGAAAATCATGACCTATTAACCACCACTGCCAGTCCATGATGGTTAGGGAGTTTAGCCAAGGCCAAACAAAGTTAATGGAAGGACACAGTCAGTCTCAGACTGACTTTGGGTACAGCTATAGGAACAAGACAGAAGGAAGAACTTCAGCAGGTCAGCCTGCAGTCTGTAAGCCACTCTGCAATAAAAGCCCCTATTCAGGCTTCATTCTGTGGTGAAAATAAGGAAGTTTACACATTCATCAAATCAATAAAAGCATGCATCCAACACAAACAGACACAGCTAAAATGCTGTAAATCTGGTCTAAGCTCATTTTGTGGTAGACTTACGTTTAGTAACAGTATGCCCACAGCCTATGAACTAAAGATGCTTTAAAAGACAAGTTTAATAAATCCTAAAAGCAAATTAATTTTTAATCATAATTCTCTGTATTGATTTCCTCTAACCTGATTACATCTTGGTTGATAAAAATAATATGGCATTGCCCATCCAACCCAAAAGTACAGCACAATCCAATGTGGATTATGTGGACGTGCTGATGTCAATCACACTAATGGACAAGTCTGCTAGGCCCCTGTGCTGGCCAGTATCTGGAATCTTCCAGCAAATTATACCAGAATCACACAGCTGGAAAACATTTTCCCCTCCACAAACTTCAATGAAATTAATTACAGAAATTACCTCTGGTTCTCTCACGAGCATAAAGGTCTTAGCATCTTGCCTTATTCTAGGTTTTAGATCAAGAGAGAAGTTCAGTTCAGTTAAAGAACCCTATCATAATTCATAATGGTCAACAGAGAAGGACCCAAAATCTGACTTAGAGGTTAGTGGTAGGAGCAGCCTGAAGCAGACAACAGGAAACAGTACCACCTATTTTGATAAAACACCTAATCACTAAGGTCAGATACAACAAGCAAGCTCTGGAATGCAGTCGCTCTTCATACTGCAGTCACTAAGGTTTAAGCCCCATACTCACCATTTAGAAAGCACCTCCAGTTACTTAAACAGTTTACTGTAGTAGTAGCACCTCCAGTTACTTAAACAGTCTACTGTAGTAGTATGGAAACCAAGCCTTAGACAGACTAGGAGCCTATGCAGGATTATAAAACAATGCCACTAGAGACAAGAACAATATCCTAGGAAGGCTGACTTTTAAGACTTTTCTAAAGCTGTTAAACAGCGTACTGTACGTAGCATGAAAAACAAACCATCGAAAGCAAAGAAATTCAAATTTATGTCTTCTATTTCATTTTCAATACACATCTATCCAGGAATATTGTAGAGGGCTCAGAACAAATACAATACATGTGGCAGCACAGTGGCCTGAGTTTATAGCTGAACAGCAGCCATAACTCTTTTTTTATATTGCTTTACCTTAAAATTACTTTGTTTTCCTATACGATTCATGTGCCTTTTCCATTTTAAATACAGTTGTATGAGAACACGTTTTGATGAACAAATAGTACACTGCCTAAGGCTTCAAAATGGTCTGGCTATTTATTTTCTTGAAAGAAAAATATAACATGTATTTGGCCATGGTCATGTTTACTTAGAAGACATTCAACATCTTGAAGTATCAATTAACCTTTTGAAAGTTGTTACATGTTTCTGCATGGCATTTTTGTCAAGGCACAGTATTTGGTAGCCAAAGTGGTACATATTTTAGGGTCAATTTTTTCAAAAATGGAAGGACTACAAAATTATTTTCACTTCTGATACAAAAACTGTTACAGAAAACAGAATGTTGGCAGAGACTATATGATACCAGAATCTGTGATATATTACCCAAAGAGCATTTACTGGGGAGAAGGGGGAAGTATTTCTCCATAACTAGCATGAAAATAAAGCCATGGTTTTAGTTACTGTAGACCATTATCTTCTTTTTACAATCTCTTCACAGCAGTTTAGAAATGTACAAGCTACCTTTGTCACTGAAACAATAAACACCATTGAAACTGTATTATTTAGCACTGTAAGTTCTCACTAGTATCTCTGGCACTTACTTAACCTCAGGGTTATGTTTAAAACAGGTGCAAGCTGCAAAACAAGGTAAGGAAAAACATAGATACTGAATAAAACCAATAGTAAGCACATATGAAAATGCTCCGGATCTGCTCCACGAACCCTACAGCAAATGACTCAGGGCAACAAAGATATGAGGAAGCTTTCCACAACCACTGTAATCAATCCTCAGTTCCCACATCTATTCTGTTCCACTCAGGCTTCTGCACAGGATACCACGACAGCCAGGACTAACAGGCATGGAAGGACCTATGTACTTCTTTCTCCCTTCCAGCACTGACTCAGTATTAGCTGTACAAAAGACAAGGTGTTATACCTGCTAAACCAGCTCTGTACCCCCTTACAATCAGAGTGCTTCTCAGTGGCGACCCACACCTGTCCCAGGTGCAGATCCACACTAGAGAGCTGCCAGTACCCTTAATATGAGAGGGCCCGACCCTTTACCTTTAGATCACTAACACCTTTACAAGTACATAAATACACGATCTCTGCTCTGTCTGTGATGAAGTCTATGACATTCACAGCCACTTTCCTCCAGTGTAAAACATGGGAGCTTCTAACTCACGCCCACTGCCCTGTCTACCAGACTACTTTCCATACTAAATAGCAAAGTGTAGTATTTTATATATTGGAACAAGACCATCAGCAATCCTACTATGGTAAAACGCTTCGGTGAAAGTCACCCTCTGCAAAAAGCCCATGTGCACTAAATGTCATCAGCTTTTACAGCTTATCCGATAGAAATGTTAAGCACGATCTCCAACCAAATAAAGGATTTCACATAGCCAAAATTAACATCCACAGAATCCACCATTTCCCTTACCACTTACAGCCCATTATGTTTTTACATACTATTGTCTCTTTCTCACATATTTTCACTTTTGACTGCCCATAAACATTTCTACAAATTAAATCAAAACTAAGAAGAAATTCAAGAAATCAGATAAAGAAGACAAGTTTCTATATTAGTTGTCAAAATCAAAATCATTCTCGTCAACTACAAAGATATTTATTTTATACTCTTTAACAAGAAATCAAATAAATGTTCTTTTGCAAAGAAAATCAGGCTAAAAACTTCAAGGAGAAAACAATTATCTTAGCTATACAAGAACTAGTCTATCAGACTCAAAAACAAAGGACTATGACTTTGAGAGTGAAGGTAGACTGGATGTCCAGAACAGGCACATAGAAGGGCTCCAACCTGCGGACCAAGAACAGAGCCAAAGTGTCTGACAAACTCACACTGGGAAAAATGTTAGCAAGGACTTTGATTTGGGAAAAGAAAAAAAAAAGTGGGAATATTGTGAAAAAGGGAAAATAAAAGTGGAAACAGAAATTCAAAAAATACATAAGCACCTAAAATGTCTTCCCTAATACTTCCAACTTCAGCCATTCAAAACTTCTGGAACAGTATCCAGCATTTTTAAGGGAGGAGAGGGAAAAAGGGGGTTAAATGGTTGGTCAGTACCAGAACAGGGAAAGGGGATATTTTCTGATTTTGGACTTGAGTGATATACTGAGATCTATACCCATGAAGACTAGAAGCTTGTTTTAATTTTAAATGGAAAACTGGAATTTTCATATAAATTACCCACTTCTAGAAGGTGAAGGTTTCAGAAGGTTATCTAATATAACGAATCATTACAGAAGCTATAGAAGAATCAGTATTACTGCCCTCAGAACTCGCCAATGTGGCACAAACAGCTTACTTCTTACCACAATGCAAGTAGGATGCCATAACGCCATGCAAACCACTATTTCACCTCCATGGGTAATCCATGATTTGGCATCTATTTGTCCCTTAGAAAGTTCTGCAAGCACTGACCTCAGAGTAAGTAGGAGTAACAGTGAGTAAACTGAACCTGCAAGAATTACAATATGGAAATACTGCTTGGACACATAAAATCAACATGACTGAGGTTTCTATAACCACCAGACATTTACACAGTTATGAAATAGCTGATGACTTTGCAGCTCAAATTTAACATGTTATGAAAATCTAATTATTTCACTCAGATTCTTGCACTCCATTATCTAGGAAGATTTGCTGCTTTCAGAACACCTAGTTTTCCATAAATAGAATAAATACTATGTACTTCACTTCTGTTTAATACTAAAACATAAAATCATAATCTTCAGTTAATGAGAGAATAATTACATTCAGAGCACATACATGATTCGGAACATGTGGGAAAATGCAATTAATCAGTATTATAGGTTAAATATGACTTAACAAGCCCCTATAGATAAACTGGCTACAGAAAAGATTATGAAGATCCTGGCATATCCATTATTAGCATCTCAAACAAATGACTATATGCATTTCTACAGGGAGAGAGAGAAATGCTGATCAGCATTTAGCAAAGAGCAAGAAAAAGAATTTGCAAAATTAGAGTTTCATCTTAAAGTCTAAAAAGTGAGAAAAACAGACTTCTGGGCTGAACTTGTTAACAAGCCTGATGGGCAGAGAATGCAGAAGTAATTCTAAATTAGTAGCAGTGTTCTGTACTTTTACATTTATGGGGGAAAAAAGGCTCATGAAAGCCCTGAATGGGAAAGGAACACATAGCATAAACAAACTAGTATATGCAATTTGTGCAGTCTACTACTACAATTACAACAAACATTTCAGTATTGCCAAAAGGAGATTGGTAAAAAAGAGTGGTAACATTACCACTACATTTGATAATATTTGCAAATCAACTATGCAATAATACAATTTTTCAATTATATTATTTCAGTTTGGTATTTCTCCCATTGTCAATGGGTTATGGTTTAGTTTGTCTGTTTGGACTTCTTTTTAAAAGCAACAAATCCCCCAACAACATGTGGCTTTTTAGAGAGCAAAATGTTTTCATTACCCTGAAGCTGCTAAGGGGCTGTTGGAGCTTCCCAAAATGAGTGATAAGAATTTTAAACAAACTGAGCTTGTGGCCCACAGTCAGAATTAAAAGCCAGTAATAGTAACCTTTAGAATAACTAGATCACATGTTGTGAATATTGAGAAGAAGAACCTGTACTAAAGAACTTATGGTATGAATCTAAATCTTACTCATCTAGTTCATAATGCATGTATCAGTTCAGTCAAATTGGCCTCTAGTGACATTACTAACTTGAGCACACCTGAAAATAAATCTTAAGATCCCTTCTGAAAATTCAAATCTTGGCACGAAACCGAGTGCTTCTCATAGTACTGCCTCTTGTGGTACTGATGGTGCTGAAGGACTTGGTTAATATGGACATTCCCTGTCCTCGGTTGCCAGCAGCTTCCTATAGCACAAAAAGCAGGTTTTCACTTGCATAGCTGAGATCTAAAATCCAAGTCTCATGTCTTTCAGTCAATACTCAAAAAGCCACTTCAAGGTAGTTTAAGTGCATCTATAGTTACTTTCCTTCACTGGAAGTCTGATTAATTCGATGACAGGCTGAAGCAGTGTAATTGACTTCATTTTTGTGAGGTTTTTTAAAAACTGCATAATAGAAATAGAATGCCAAAAAGAACTTCTTACTGACTCATTCTTTACAGATACCACAGAAAACAGTCTTCTGTTAGGCAGAAGCCTAACAAACTATTTCAGATAAAGTAGGACGCTTGCAGTAATACAGAAATTAGTTTCATGCTCCACTGGTATATAGGCCCACCTGTTTGATATTCAAATAGTTTAATTAACTTAAATGTTCCTGCACATGAGATTATGCTGTTCATATCCTGAGGAAAAAAATATGCCTGCCTGTTTCTATAAAGGTCTTTCTGTAAAAAAAACAAAAAGAATATGGAAGTGTAATGGCACCGCTTTTCAGAGTTACACTCTCCTCATCTATTTGTACCAAACATGGTGTATCCGTAAGAGCACTGTATCAGTTCACACGCAGCAACTACTGTTGGAAGTTCAGCTTCACTACATCAATGCTGGAGTGCTCACTTAGTTAAAAGGCTACTTTAAATCTCAGTCTACAGTAAATATTGATAACTTAGGATTCCAAAGTCTAAACTTCTACTGTTATAGTGTTAAGAGTGAGTAACTAACACTGTAGGAGAGTGCATAATAGGGGGATGAAAACCCAGCCTTCAGTCCATTCTTGAAGAAGTAGATGTGTGATAGCTGGAGAAAACAAGGTTCAAGAGCTACCCTCAAAGAGCATCAGTGTGAGCAAAAGCTATTAGATACTTTAAAGATGGAGCCTGACAAATTCAGAAAGTCACTATATGATGTGGCTGCTTGCAGTAATAGGGAAAATGAACAACTCAATGTCTCTACCCACATGTACCTTAGAAAGCAACCTATCCTGCCCCCAAAGGCAACAATTACAGAAAGAGAAAAATTAAATCCTGTTTCAAAAAATGAAATCAGAGTTTTGTCTTTTTAACTCAGATAGTACCCCACTCATTTCAGCTATTTTCCCCTCTAATTTGAAAGGAATAGTCCAACTTTAAATATGAAAACATTTCCTGGAACAATCTGAAAGAGCTGCTTATGTAATTTAAGATTTCCATGGTATTACTCTCATCGAAGCTGTTACAAACAGTGAAGTGAGAGATAATGGGATATGAAAGACATCTTCGGCAAATCTTTTTTCTCATACTACTACAACAGTGTAATATCACACTGACACAAAACATTTAAGAGTGTTTTCCAACTAACAAAATATTTTAAGGAAACAAATAATCCCTAACATAAGAATTTTTGTGGTGCAGATCTTTCACTTACAGTACACTTATTTCAGTTGTCCTAACCAAATAAACTAGAGGAAAATGAGTATAGCAATCCTTCCACTCAGTTTTAATCCTTGAAGAAGTAACTCCCATCATTGCTCCACTGAAGACCAAGTACTCCTCATTTCATTGTAGAAAGTCAGAATACTTGCATTTTAAAGTTTGGGTGTCTCCTCCCCTCATCTTTCAACAATCAAATTAGACAAAACTTACTAAGTCAGAGTTACATAGATGAATACCTTTCATTTAAATAAAGTACTCCAACGCATATATATGGTTTTAATAAATTAACTATCAGTTTTGTATGGATGGAAGAGGACGAAAGGTATATTTCATGTTAAGAAAAGCACTGGTCTACAACATATTACTCTAACTTTAGACCTGTGTAATCACACCAACATAAAACTAGAGCAAAACATTAAGTCTGCTCTCTCTTAAATTTAGAGCCCAAGATGTCAATTCCATTCTTCATCAGCACACTCCACACTGCAAAATAAAAACTCTAAATTAGATATGAAAATGTCAATTTTGCCTGCTGTGATGATGAAAATAATTTAGGTAAGAGGCCAGGAGAAGGGTGACAAAACATGTATGACTGAACTCCTTCAAAAAGTCTCCCCGTCTGCTTAAGAAAGGAATGATAGTGCAGAGGAAACACCAGCAGAATGAAGTCAAAAGTGTACGCAATACAGCAAACAATTATTAAAAAAGAAAAAAAGGTGCACATTTTTAAGAGGAAAGCAATAAGTGACAGGCACAATTTGCCAATCATCACAGGTAGAGTCTTCATCACAGAAATATTCTGTAATTGGGAAGAGAGTGTTTCCTTTAAGATAAGCCCAAGATCAAACATCAGTTCTGTCCTGATGGGAAGCTCTAGCACTGGGGGCAGGGGCAATGACTGCATAAACACACTGATTTCTATTCTCTGTTGTTGCTACTGACTTGAGTTGTATTAAGGTGGCAGGGATATCTTTGAAGGAAGTTCTGTATGTTGCAGCCTCTTTTCCACAGGCCACACTGTAACAACTGCTCCTTGGGTGAGGTGTCTGCAAGTGAACCAGCTGGGTCTTCACATTGGTTGCATGAAGACTCTGACTACAGTCTTCTACCACATTTTGAACAGCAATGGAAAAACCTGATGGCATACACTATTTCAAAATCTGTCCCCCTACCGTACAAACATACTCAACTTCAATACAAATCAGTACCCGCATTTTTTAAATGGATAACTGAGGCATTTTGTGGCTTCAGTGAAAAGTAATCTTCCATGGCACATTTTAAATCTGCAACATACAAATTTTATCGAGAAATATGAGTCACAAATTGAATGATCAGCATCTTCAGCTGACAGTACTAGGCAAATCTTCAAATTAAACCCAAGAGTCAGAGCAGGCACCACAAAACCAGTATGTAACTATCAATAAAACCTTAAATACGTCCACACAGTGTCAGGAAAATAGGATATTTTTTTAAAAAAAGCATAAAAGCCTGTAATTAAAGACCGACGTAACACATACGCAGAGCCAAGTTAAGCAGAGGTTGCACAGTCAACTACAGTGCCTCTGACAAAATTTTAAGACCAGACTTTGCAACCTTAATGCTAGTTTTGCAATTTATCTTAGTCATGTAGTTGTAAGAAAGTAAGAATCACTGGATTGATCTTATCTATCTAGTCACAATTCTAGAATGTAATGTCAAATCCAATTCTGCCTTAATCTTGCAGATACTGCAAAACCATCAGTAAACAGACAAACAAAAAAACCCCAGGAAAGTAGCAACTATGTTTTTCACCAGTAGACAAGAATAATCTTCCAGGCTCTGAAGCAGTACTACATGCTGTAATTGTCTCAAGCTAGAAATAGTGGTAGTTGTAACATAAAGGCAAGGAAAGGGTTGGATTAAGTCAGGCAGACAGACAGTGAATTTACAGAACCCTGTAAAAAGACTGACCGAATAGAACACAATTCCTAAAGAAAAAATATCTGAAAGTTTAAAAAACAATGGGAAACTATTTATGTGGCTTTCTATCTTAGCCTCAGAAGAAGGCACTGTAAGACCAACAGACTGAAGATAGGTTGGGCCAGAGCCCCAGTCGCATGGTTAAACCAAGCAAGTGGGACAGGGAGGCACTGAAGAGTGCCACAGGCCATGCATGATGTTTGCTGTGTAACTCTCAGATCCCTCAACCACAACTTCCCCTAACAATACCAGCAACTTCGAGAGGCAGAAAAAAAACCCTAAAATAAATGAGGAGCCGTAAGTGTTTTAACTTTATAAACTCGGAGTTTCAGTTTGTAATTAATGCTACAAAAAGCAAGAGAAGCAATCCCAAAAGCCAGTACCTCAGTTACCTCTCAGAGAGAATTTGAATATTAAAAGGGTATTAAAATTAGAAAAAGAAACTGAGATTTAACTCTAAAAGGAAAATTTGCACACATTATATACACCTAAAGCTGTCTTATTTGGTGAATATGTAAGCTGAACTAGATTCTTCAACCAAGATTGGCTCTCTCCTGCAGGGTTAATTTCCTCTGACTTCCCTTTTTGTCTGCAAGGATAATGTCCTATTTCTCTTCAGCAAACCTTACTTAGCACATATGCCAGGCAAAGTGGTATTTTCAGACTTCTTCATTCAATAAACAAACTAAAACTCCTCACATCTTTCATCTTTGAATTTAAAAAAGGAAAAGACACACACCAAGAAGTACTAGTGGACTTCAAAAGGGAGTAAACAAAAGAAGTAATGACATGAAATTGGTACAGCAAGACTAATGCTAAGAAGCAACAACTTCAAAAGACTTCTCTCTAATTGAAGTTACTGCAGGTTTTCACCTTTACATGTATTTTAACTGATAAGCAACTAGCTTGAAAGCAAACAGAAAGGACTGTATCACAAACATTAAAAACAGCATTCAAGGTTCCAAAACCCTAGTATTTAGGGATCCACTTTATACAAAAGATAAAAGTGTTGTGCTTTGTCCCTCTGAGAAATCTGTAGGGACAGAGTTGCACTAAAAATACGTACCAGTCTACGAGCACTTATAAGGAAAACTCAGAGCTGACTGGCTCTTTTATCTAACAGAAGAATATATAGCAAGATTCAACAGTGGGAAGATGAAGTTAGACAGATTTTAATCAGAGATAAGGCACACATTTTTATTAACCTTAAAAAATGCCCCAGCAGTTACCTGTCAGTTCAAGCCTTGAAATCACAACCAGACCCCTGTTTCAAAAGCTCTTTTACATATTGAAAAAAAAAAATTACAGTTTGTATTACACAGGAACTTATGCAAGATAAGAATGATACTCTCTTATAACCTTAAAAGATGCTATTTCACATGTAGGAACAGAACAAACGTTTCAGACGTTTTAAACATTCCCAGAATGTACCTTCTTCCAACCTTTATTATTTATACTTTCTTGGTAGAAGACAGAGAAGGGTAAGAAGGATAGGAAGACACTCATTAAAAAAATCCTCAAGAAGTAGTACCTAAAAAATTGTCAACAATTAAAATACCTACTAAAAAAGCTGGGCAAGTAGAAGATTAAACAGATTCAGTTGTACTGTAGCTGGCTGTTAAAATAAATCTCAGTAGGTATACAACTATGCCTTTACTACATCTTTCATCATTTGTGCTCTCTTTGCCACTGTCTGTGATGGCATCTTATAATGCAATTCACAATTCACTGTTACAATGCCCGTAGGTACAACACGGTCTTTGTGACCTCTGTTTGCACTGTAAGAATGACTAGTGGATCAGACACTAACAAGAAACTGAGATATTCTTTCTGTTTGAGCTGTATTCTTCTTTATTTTGCATATCTTTTGATATCAGAATGACTTTTTCCCTCACGACACACACAGAGCACACCGATTCTGTTCTTTTTTGTCATAACCACCATAGGATGTATGCGTTTCAGAATATTTCTACAGATTTGCCAGCATTTAGCAGAGGGAATTTAGCATATTTGCATTACATATACACCCCTTAGAAAGAAGACCAGTTTCTGAGAAAACTACTTTCAGAGTTTTTCCCATATGGCTTCAAACAGCCAGTCAAGATACAGAATTGACAGCTCTGTCAAGAATTTTAGGTATGTAATTTCACTAGTTGCATTCCCACGCATCATTATATTAAGTAATGGTGTCTGAAGGCTATAAAAAGCTTCTCCTGCTTGGCAACATAGGAATCTTATTTTTTTATTATATATATATTAAAGATACCCTCAACAGTTTTCCAAAACAAGCAAGCTATGAGGCATTTAGCTTGACCTGCCTTTAAAACAGATTTACACAGAGTACCAAAAAAACATACAGAGAACATAATATAGGGGAGGGCAAGAAAAGCAACAGAATTGATGAAAAATTGCAATAAGAACTCAGAGTGAACCCTAATAAAAAGCTAGCTCTTCTTCACAGAGAGGAAAAAATACACTTTAATCTGATCAATATGTGTCCTGATTTCTAAACTGATACATTACCCAGCAAAGACTTAAAAACTGGGTCAGATTGGTATCAGACTATTATCACTGGCCTATCATTCTAGAGGCCAAATTAAGAACACATTCAAAGAAAAAACTGATACAAATACCATCATTCTAATTGACTAGGATTGTATTTATTATACGGCAGGAATAATACAATAAAGGGACTCCCATACAAGTAAAGATTCAAAGAACTAATGAATGCATCAGGAGAATACACATAATTAATAATGCTGTGCAGCTGAAGACTGCCTATAGTTCAGTGAAGAAAAATGAAAACATGAAGTAAGAAAATAAATACTATTTAACAGTACAGCTTTAGTTTAACTCCACAGTTTTTATTAATTTCTCAAGACAATAACATCCTATGAGCTAAGCATCTGCACCAAAAAAATTTCAAAGACCTATGTTCAAAAAAGAACATTTTTTTCTCTAACAATTAAAAGTAGTGTTCAATATGCCACAGAAAACTTCACCTAATCAGTATTCTGGGAAATACTTGTTCTGTTGCTCTTACAAACCCAGCTTGGCTTGTCACCCTAATGAAGCTATTAGCCAGCACGTTACCACCTACACCTCTTGCATAGAGCTGACAGACCCAGAATCCAGAATACTAGTTTTTACCGAGTTGTAGTTTGTGGGCCAGAAGAGAATCTGATTTAAGAGAAATAATATGGCAATACAAGTGAAATATCTGTAAGAAATTACTTCTTGTAATAACTAGTGGTCTGGAGTCCCAGTCTGAGCACTGCTACAAGCCAAAAGATGCCTATGCTCTCAAAAACGGTGATGAGCCAAATGAGTAAGTAGTATTACGGAAATCCTAGACAGTCAGCTACCCACTACTTTTGGCCATAAGTTAATCAATCCTCAGTTCTTCCCTCAGTTTGGCCAAAGGTTCCAAAGTTTGCATGATGTGCAAACCATACCACTAAATAAAAAAAAGAAAAAACTGTCAACCATTTTATGTTGTCTTAAAACAGAAATGCAAGATTAGCGCCTGGTCCTTCTTGTGTACACTACAGGAAACAGACTTAGTGGCAGCATTTCAGTACTGCCAAAATACACAGCTGAGTATCAGATGCCAGCAGAGACTCAATTATTTTGCCACTTGGATTTTAGTAAAACACTTTAAAACAAAGATAAAATTCCAATTAGATATTTCTTAGTTACATTGCAAACTCTATCTTGTACAGTTTCCCAGAACACCCTGTCATGACTATCGGGATCTCAGTAATACTAATCATGACCCTGATTCTGCACTCAGAACCAGGTGAGCTATCCCATGCATACACCCATTAAAGCCATTACAAAGAAAATTCAGAGTGAGTAAGTGTACACAAAAGCATATGGCAAGCAAAAGCATGAAATATTCACACATACTGTGAATTCGAAATTAATATGTAGTCCTGCACACCACCTGAACAGGTCAGTAAAAGCCCTTACCAAAGACGCAGAGACAACCAAAAAGCCCATGTGTATTTTTTAAAGTATACAAAATAAAAAAAAACTGTATTCATAGAATCATATTATGGGTTGGAAGGAATATTTAAAGATCACCTAGTCCAACTCCCCTGCTGTGGGCAGGGACTTCTGTCAATAGATCATGTTGTTCAAAGCCCCTTCCAACCCTGACTTTGAATACTTCCAATAATGGGGCATCCACAGCTTCTCTGGACAACCTCTTCCAGTGACTCACCACCTTCACAGTAAAAAATTCTTCCCTTATATCCAACCTAAACGTATCCTCTTTTAGTTTAAAACCAATCCCCCTAGTCCTGTCACTACAGGCCCTGCTAAAAAGTCTCTCTCCATCTTTCTTATAAGCTGCCTTCATATACTGAAAGGCCACTATAACGTGTCCCCAGAGCCTTCTCTTCTCCAGGCTGAACAATCCCAACTCTCTCAGCCTGTCCTCATAGGAGAGGTGTTCCATCCCTCCGACCATTTTGGTGGCCCTCCTCTGGAACTGCTCCAACAGGTCCATGTCTTTCTTGCTCTGGGGACACCAAAGCTGGACACAGTACTGCAGGTGGGGTCTCACCAGAGCAGAGCAGAGGGGGAGAACCCCCTGCCTCAACCTGCTGGCCACACTTCTTTTTACAGAAGCTGGGATACTATTGGCTTTCTAGGCTGCAAGTACACATTGCTGGCTCACATTCAATTTTTCACCCACCAGTATCTCCAAGTCCTTCAGTCTTCATCCCCTAGTCTGTGTTGATGCTGGGGACTGCCCCGAGCCAGGAACAGGACCTTGTGCTTGGCCTTGTTGAACTTCATGAGGTTCACATGCACGCACTCCCCAAGGTTGTCCAGGTCCCTCTGAATGGCATCCCTTCCCTCTGGCAAACCAACTGCACCATGGAGCTTGGTGGCATCCACAAACTTGCTGAGGGTGCACTAGCTACCACTGTGGAATTGATAAAGACCCTAAATACTGTTGGTCCCAGTCCAGACCCATGAGGGAGGCCTTTATTATAAAGCCACCACATAAAGTATTAATATTTCAGGCAAGCCTGTATCACACTCTACTCACATTCCCTTCTTGCAAAATATAGCAGAAACATGTCAGAGACAGATAACATGAAGGATGACAAACAGGAAACTTCCACAGAATGAGTGAGAAATCACAGACTATGCAGCTCAAAATAAAAACAAGACCACAGTCTTCTTTAGTATTTCTCGCAATAAAAAAAAGGGATACACATTAAAATCAAAAGATAATGGATATACGTTTTTAAAAAACATGAATATATATCACCTTTCCCTCAAGTGGTAGAAAATCAGAAATCAGGCAAGTACACAGACTGAAACCTACAGGTTCATTAAGTAGGATATTTCACGAGAGACAAACAATCATCTCTGAGGGTATAAGACAGCTTCTAAGTCACAAGGTGAGGCAGAAGTTTTCATCAAACAGGTTAACTAGAGGATCCCATCCCTACACTTCCATCCAAGGTGCCAAAGACAGGATATACAATTAACAGATTTTCTGATCTAGTACAGCAACTCCCCTATTTCTGGAATCTGAATCACTAACGAAACTACAAGCTACACTTGACCAAAAAAACCCCATCATTATGAATGTAACTTCAACTATACACAAAGCATGAATAAATCAAGAGTCTTAAAAAAAACCCAACCATCCAAACAAAACAAAACAAAACAAAAAAATCCAAAATCAGCCCCAACAAACACCAATCCTTAAGACTCCTAAAGAAAACAAATGTCACTCTGTCCTGGGTTCAGCTGGGATAGAGTTAATTTTCACAGGGACCTGGGAGGGGGCATAGCCGGGGCAGCTGACCAGAACTAGCCAAGGAGCTATTCCATACCATGTGACACCATGCCCAGTATATATATAGGGAGAAGGCTGGGGGGTGGTCTCTCGTCTTTTCGGTGGGGAAGTGGCAGAGCGCCGGGTTCCGGGGTTCTGGGGGGTGAGCGGTTGCACTGTGCATCACTCGGTTTGTGTA
>JANZLQ010000079.1:16794126-16811588 GCA_026212715.1 Elanus axillaris | reverse complement strand
AGCAGCTTCTCACAGAAGCCACCCCTGTAACCCCCCCCCCCCTCGCTACCAAAACCTTGCCACAGAAACCCAATACACTGCACTTAAAACCTTTCAGTAACCCTCTTACCTGCACTTGCAGTATAAAACCTACCTCCCTAAACTATTTTTTTCCTGTGTTTTTAACTTGCTTCTTTTACAAGCATAGTATCTGTTACTACTGTGCTTCTTGATGCTTTCATGAACTTCTATTTCCTTCATCATACAGTTTTGACTTCTATCTGAGAAATCATTTTGGTACACATCTGAACTGTGCTATTAAATGGTATATAGCAGCAAAACTGTAAGGGCACCTTGTTCATTCATACATTAAGTCCCCTGATTGTCTGCAAGATTCCTGTTATATAGCCTACACCAAGCATGGAGAACTTAGAATCTTTCATAGCGTGTGTTAGGTAGCCTGAGGAGAACGAGCTCAGAAGTCTAATTAGCAGTCGACAAGTACTACTGAAATCATTAGTACATCTTTGTGTATTAATGGGCCTACTTTATAGACACATTTGTAGATATATGGTCCAAATGTTAAAGAAGCTACAACTACAATATTGATTTTGACAAAAGTTACAGTATTTTTCCCAGTTGAGAGATGCTCAAGTTCAAAATGCTTCATGTAACTTGAGCAATCTCACTCTGGTACAATTAAATAATTAGAAAAGTAACCTAGTAGCGAGAGCACAATTCTAAAAGCTGCGAAACCATCCTTGAATAACCTTGGAAAAATTATTTATCTGCTTTCCTCTCCATAACATGGAGATGATGGTATTTCTTTCAGTATAGGGGTACTGTGCACCTAAACAGAGAACTAAAGACCCTTACGTAACAAGCAGGGGCCATAGGAACTATGCATCTAGAACACAAATATTACGTGAATTCACTTGAAAAAGTCACATTGTCAAAGGCTATAATGCATCGTACTTGATAAGAATTTAAATATTTTGCACATGGTCTAATGCATATGGTTATAAACAGTTTTCAATGTCTTCTAAAAAGATAAAAGGTTCATAGAGATAGAAACATTCAACTTAAAGATGAATTAACTCTCTAAAACAAGGACACAGGCAACTAAAAATTCAGTAAGACTTATTTTTCATTAGCATAGCAACAAAGGATAACACTCCATTCAATACAATGTCTTTGTTCCTTTGTATACATTTTCTCAAGCCTCTTAAATTGCAAGGCAGAATATGCAGTATTAAGGACTCTTTATTAAAAGTCAGATGTAGCTAAGCACAAAAACCATTCAGAATCACTTATAGACAGCACAGTATAGTTCTTAATAGATGTTTTGCATAGGATGCTTTTTGGATTACTGGGTTGTATTAGTCTTGTGCACAATAAATTGAAAAAAATTAGTTCTAAATTTATAAACTATAGCAAGAAAATAAAACCAGTATCTATACAACTTACCCATGAAAAGCAGCAAGTTTTATTGACTAATGCCTTTTTTCTTGCTTTTTCTTTTTTTTTTTTTAAACACCAGTGCTATTTATATTATCATAAAACCTCTCCTTATAACAACATCCAATATAACTTCACTTAGATACAAAATAAGGTATTTATGAACCTGTCCTTTATGGTAATTTTCTCCAGAAACCTGTATTGTGGAGAGATCTTTCCCAATACCTACAGCCTAACAGTCCCCCATATGGATCAAACATCTCACAGGAGCTCTGAACTTTCAGGTACTTAACTCTTCACAGATGAGAGTATATCTGAAACAGAGCTGCATTTTACTGCAGAGCATTAGAAGCAAGTTTCTGTTTCTAGATTTCATTTTAAATTGTTATATTGAAAAAAAAAAAGGGGGGGAGGGGAGACCATCACAGTAGTTATGGAACACAGACAGCTTCCATTATAACATAATGCAGTCATATCCATAAAAAGTCAATACACATTCATGATTCATAGAACAACCAGAAGTCTTTTTTTTTAATTTTATTTTATACATGGTATGAAGCTGATGCAAAAAATCTAGATCTGCTAGGACAGAATATAGAGCACTTATATAAATGCTAACAGCTACTGTAAAAGGTTTCACATTTAATGAAGTCATCTGCATGGCTAAACTTCATCCATATTTTAGAAAATTTTCCAGTTCTTCCAGACATAATCTTTTAATTAGTGATACATTTCCAAAATTCTGAGAAATATAACTTCTTTAACAACATGGGGTTTTTCTAGGTTAACAACCTGTCCTGGGTTCAGCTGGGATAGAGTGAATTTTCACAGGGACCTGGGAGGGGGCATAGCCGGAGCAGCTGACCTGAACTAGCCAAGGAGCTATTCCATACCATGTGACACCATGCCCAGTATATATATAGGGAGCAGGCTGGGGGGGTGGTGTCTCGGCTTTCGGTGGGGAAGTGGCGGAGCGCCGGGTTCCGGGTGGTTGCACTGTGCATCACTCGTTTTGTGTATTCTCTTATCTGTATCGGTTTTGTTCTAACTTCTCTTTTTGTGTTGCCCCCATAAATTGTCCTTATCTCAACCCTCGAGGTTTCGGGTTTGGTTTTTTTTCCCTTTCTGGTTCTCCTCCCCATCCCACCGGAGGGGGGCGGGGGGAGTGAGCGAACGGCTTCGTGGTCCTTTGTTACCTGCTGGTCTGAAACCACAACACACTCCCATCTTCAAGATGGAGGACCCAGGGAACTAAAGGCTGGTCAGCCTCACCTCAGTCCCTGGGAAGGTGATGGAACAACTAATTGTGGAAACTATTTCCAGGCACATGAAGAACAAGAAGGTGACTTGAAGCAGTCAGCATGGATTCACAATGGGGAAGTTATGCTTGACCAATTTGATAAACTTCTTCAGTGAAATTACTGGCTTGGTAGACAAGGTGAGAGCAGTGGATAAGGTCTATCTTGATTTCAGGAAGGCCTTTGACACTGAGTCCTGTAAGACCCTGATAGACAAGCTGTTCATGTATGCTGATGATGCAGACAGAGCATTGAAAACTGGCTGAATGGCCAGGCACGGAGGGTAGTGATCAATGGCACAAAATCTAGTTGGAGGCCAGTAACAGCACTGTATGCCAGGGCCAAATATTGGGTCCAGTCCTGTTCAACATCTTCATTAATGATCTGGATGAAGGGGCAGAGTGTACCCTCAGCAAGTTTGCAGATGACACAAAACTGGGAGGAGTGGGTGATACACCAAAAGGTTGTGCTGCTATCCTGAGGCACCTGGAAAGGCTGGAGAAGTGGGCTGACAAAAACCTTGTGAAGTTCAAGAAGGAGAAGTGCAAAGTCCTGCAGCTGGGGAGGAACAATCCCAAGCACAACTACATGCTGGGGGCGACCCAGCTGGAAAAAAGCTTTGTGGAAAAGGACCTGGGGGTCCTGCTGGATACCTAGTTGAACATGACCCAACAAAATACCCTTACAGCAAAGAGGACTAATGCTATCTAGAACTGCATTATGAGGAGTATTGCCAGCAGGCTGAGGAAGACCATCTTTCCCTTCTATTCCGCAATGGTGTGGCCACATTTGGAGTACTATTACCAGTTCTGGGCTTTCCAGTACAAGAGAGATATGGACATACTGGAGACAGTCCAGCAAAGGGCTACTAAGATGATGAAGGGACTGGAGAACCTCACATACGAGGAAAGGCTGAGAGCTGGAACCCCTCAGCCTGGAGAAGTGTGGGCCCAGGGGGATCTCATCAATGCATATAAATACCTGAAGGGAGAGTGCAAACAGGATGAAGCCAGGCTCTTTCCAGTGGTGCCCAGTGACAGGACGAGAGGGAATGGGCACAAATTGAAACACTGAAGGCTCTGCCTGAACACAAGAAAACACTTTTTCACTTTGAGGGTGACCAAGCACCAGCACCAGGTTGCTCAGGAGGTCGTTGAAGTCTCCATCTGAGACATTCAAACACTGTCTAGACACAGTCCTGGGCAACCATCTGTAGGTGGCCCTGCCTGAGCAGAGATGCTGGACCAGATGACCTCCAGAGGTCCCTTCCAACCTCAACCATTCTGTCATTATGACAACAGAACAGTCGTATTTGTTCTATGTACCTAATACTGCTTCTGTGAGAGAAGTGAACAGTGCTGGTCATTAACTTACACACAGCCATTTAAAGAAGTACCTACAGAGAAGGCACATTTTTAGGGTCAATTGTTTTAAATGTTATACACATATATACAAGTTACAGAGAGTACTGCTAATCTGATACACACCTCCTTTTACAAAGAAATAAGTTAATACGATTTCTACATCAATCTAAAAACCTAAATTGTAAATCTAATCTAAAAAGCTAGCACTCTGGTCTAAGTATTTTTCAGGATTCTAACTTTTTCTAACTTTAATTCGACATGTTGATGAAAGCTTACAGCAAGTTGGCTACTATAACAATGTATCACAAGTAAGAGAATATTTTGCCCGCCATTTCTCAAGGTATAGAAAGATAATACAGCAAATATGTGCTGATACACAAATACTTAGAGAATATAGAAGGAAATAATGAAGGGATCATGCAGTCATCTACTGCACTTATAAGACATTACAATGAGATTCATAAGATTATAAGGAGATGGCAAGTTCTTCTTCCATTATCTCATGAAATTTCTAAAGTATTTTATCTCTGTGTGCCTTGTTAATAGAATAAATACTTCCTTTAGCAATTAGTTCTGTGAATTGAGGCTTTACGTTAAGGAAAAGTTCTCTTGAACTTCAAGCTTTTCATTCAACTAAAATCTACAGGATTAAGATGTTTTCAAAATAAAATGAGAAAGCAAATTCAAGTTCAAACTCAAGTTACACCTTAAGAGTCTACACTCACACTCAAACCGATACTCAACTCGTCATCTAGCCTAGGAAAAGGAAAGAACAAAAGAGGGCGAAATGATGCTTTAAGCATATGTAGAGGCACACACCTATATTTAAACCTGCTTTCAGGCTAAAAAACAAGTAAATTGAACTATGGTATTTCGGCCATTGCTTTGCTTCAAGCTTAATTACAAATGGCATTTTAAAACTGCTTTATATGGGATGGAATACACTATCAAAATGCCATTCCATTATATGAGATCTCAGTGAAGTCACAAAGAATCTCCAAAACTGTAACTTACACCAGAAGCATTGTATGTTGCAGGGCTCACAAAACTGCAGGCAAGAAACAGAGCAATGTCAGCACAAAACAGAAGGACCACAGGTCTGTATGGTACTAGCTCCAAATAAAAGAGGATCAAAGGTGTTTTAATTAGTTTTTCATATGCTGAAGACCCAGCAGTAAAATATGTATTACTGCATAGTCCATCTGAAATAAATTCTTAGACAGGTGCTTGGTAGGGTATCTTCACAATTGCCTTCCATTCTGCACGCATATGCTGTATTCTGAAAAGTCTGACTATCACATTCTGTAATTTCACTTGGTTTCCAAATTACTCACCTCCTTCAATGGACAGTCATACTTGCCTATATACTCACGGTATCATTGACCATTTAAACTTTGGGACTTGTATGCTTGCCACTGTAAATATTATTGCAAAATATATATATTTTATTATTTTTATTTTTATATTATTTTTATTATATTTTATTTTACAAAATAAAATATGTAAATATTATTGCAACAAGCCCAAAATGCCTTGTTCAGCTCAATTTTTTTTTTTTTGCATACTTAAATTATCAGTCATTTACTTGGTTAGGTTCATGAGTTCCTATAATTTTGCAGATGAAAATCCTACAAGTTTTGTGTCTAAGTTACCCAGTTTTACAAAGGATCAAGGTTAAATAACTTCGGAAAAATCACCTGTGATGCAATTCTGAATATCTTTAGTGTGCTCCACAGACATATTTTGTCTTCTCAAAATGTGCATTTTACACCTAAATATAATTCTAGGTTTATTTAGGTGTAAACCTGCTGGTATAAATTATGTTGTTCTACTTCTGTCAGTGTATCATGTCTACCTTACACATAAAATTATTTTCTATGTATATTTCACTAACCAAATCATAAAGTAACAAACTGAATCTTATCCCAACAAGATATATAGCAATGACAAAAATAAAGTGAGAATAACTGAGTCAGTGTTCCACAATTCTTTTGAACCATTTGATCCTGGCTGTCACTGATGTGTTCTGTACACATCTTCTACTGCAGTTGAAGACTTATTATGAATCAACAGAAGGATGTTATTATACCTCCTCATAGATACAGACATTTTGCCTAAAGATACAGTAAGACTTCCACAGCACGTACCAAAGTTTTAACTGGTAACAGGCACAGGTGAAGCAAGATTATTATGCCATGGGAGAAAACTATCCCCAAATCATAGGAAGTATCACAAAATGCACCATCCAACCAGCTTACAAAACTAAAGGTGGTAGGAGCTCAGATACACTTTAAGTACAGAGAATCAACAGGCTTATGATCAAAACAACTACAAGTGTTCATGAGCACATTTTACCCTTGTAAATCATGTTCACAAACATCTCCAAATCGTACGTAGGTTGTATTACTTTATATTACTAACAATGCACATATAGTCAGGTTCCAACAGTTACAGCAGCTCAGCTAACAGGTAACATCTCTTTAAGACAATGGAACTCCACTGCCCCAATCATGTTTATCTACTACCTAATAAGTACCCTCTTTATTTTCCAGTACATTGGCTTGTCACAAACTTTGTATCTTAGTCTAAACTCCTTGCTTTAAAACATACCTACACGGCTTTATTCTCTCTTAGAAAAAAATGTTACCTTCTGAGGGGTCAAAACCCTCTGCCTGAACTTTTCAATGGTATCTTGACCTGCAGCCGCCCATGCACTGGCAAATGTTTCAGCTTTGTCTTGATCCAGGTGAATGCTTTGCAGCTGTTGTTGCAATGAAGTAGGTTTCAAGTTATGATAGACTGCCTGTTAAAGGAAAAATAACTGATGTTGTCGAGTACTGCTCTACAACTTGTGCCAGATACATTTTACCACAGATGGCCACCACATTCACACAAGATTTTTACTAGCAACACTACTGTGGGACTGCAAGCATCCTGTTCATCTTAACCCTCTGACTGAGAAGACAGAAAACTGTAACTATTTCAATTGTATCTCAAATGCAGTATTACAAATGACTTGTCTGAAGACAAACTGTGAAAAATGTATATAAAAGCTAGATCTGAGTATATGTATGTTTCCACTGTACATAATGCCAAAGCAGCTATCACTGAAAAAACCCTGGGTTTTGAAGTCAGTTGTGACCATGAAGAAAGGACAACTTTTCCAAATTCACATTCTTCAAGCAAACCCAAACTACAAGGTAATATTCTGAACAGACAGGAACAGTTTGCCAAAAAAAGTGAGTTAGATATAACCTCCCTATTAATATCAGTATTTGTGGTAAACACGCTGTATTAGTATGCCCATCTCCACTTTCAAAACAGGACTCCATCAGCACCAGGGCAGGGAGCAAAAAAGAAAAAAGAAACAATACATGCAGCAAAGACCATCCAGCATTTTTATTATCTATAGTGTCCACAGACCAAAGGGCTGCTAAAGTTACCCTCTGACAGAACAAGGAGCTACTCTGTAATGCACAGCTATCAGTGGGAACACAAAAGAATCCTCATACAACACGTATTCCATCCAGGACTCTTCTTTGGGCAGATACTAATATCCTTCCCTTTTTTTTCTTTTTTAATGCCAAAGAAGTAATTTCTAGAGGAAACTGAACTGCTTTTTCTGTTTATCTTCAATAATTATTGTATAAATGAAGCAGCCTGATGATACTAGGACCAGACAATCAAACAGGTAAGTTTGCTGTTTGGTTGAGATGAAAATTCAAAATTCCAATCTGGATGTCACCTCAGGTTTCATTTTGACTTTTTGGTGCATAGGAGTCATAGGGACGACTGTTTGTTTGTTTTCTTTCTAAAGCTGTGGAATGTGTTAACTAAGTGAACTAATCATAAACTGACGTGTAAGAAAGGACAAGATCTAAATCCCTCAACAGACCATCAGAATGCAGGCCCTCTGCATCAACTACACTTACTATACTTGCGTCAAATGGATGGATAACATCACAGCTGTGACAATTTCTAGGAAAGTTACTATATTTACCAGGTAATACATTGGCTTTGCAACCTGAGTAGTGGTAGACTGCAGAACTGGAAGACCTTCCCTGTTTACAAGACACTTAGCTCTACACCGTGCAGTCACCTACTCATTCAGATACTTGAGCTACATCAGCTGCACCTGCTCACCCAAGTACAGACTGCTTCTGTGCATGAAAATTTTCTGTAAATGACATGTCACGTAACTTAAGCAGTGCTCAATAACACCATCTAATATTTTCCTTACAGGAATTAAAAAACTGCATGTCTGGTTTGCTTACAATGAATAAGAGGAAATACTATAACTCACAATTACCAGCACTTCCCTCTGAGTCATGCAGAGCTCACTTCCACCATCTATATTTACATCAGCTGGAAACTCACTCCACAAATGCAATGAGTCCAGTCCAAATCAGGAAGGCATGCAAACAAAAGCAGCAAAATCATGCCCCCAAAACATACATAATATACTACAGATATGTGGTTTTACTAATTCCTTTTCAACTTGTCTTTATTTGATTGTAAATTTCAAAAATATAAAAGTCAATATATTCATCTATTCATAACGATAAAAAAAAAGGTACCTGTTCCAAAATGAATGATATTGTTTCAAGAACTAGATGAAGATCCTGCTTTTCCAATGAAAAGGCTATTTGGAGTTTTTCTTCTTCCTCTTCACTGAAGATACTTTCGGCCTGAAGCACAGAAACTGTTAATCCTGACATTCCATTTAGCAACCAAAACCGTACCTGTCAAAACAAAAACCTTCCCCACATAGCGGCTGTCCAGTTGTTTCTAAACAGAAATACCAAAGTAAAGCTCTTTTCCAACACAAAAATACAATGCAGTTCCTCTCACTGA
Source organism: Elanus axillaris (assembly GCA_026212715.1). Lineage (NCBI taxonomy): Eukaryota > Metazoa > Chordata > Aves > Accipitriformes > Accipitridae > Elanus > Elanus axillaris. The sequence continues at coordinate 16,802,635 of JANZLQ010000079.1, read as the reverse complement.
AAATAAAAATTAAAAGCCAACAGTTTCACATGAGACATGATGTATTCCAAGTAATCCTAATAACAAAGAAAATGCTTTCCCTTTGCACCCGAGAGACACTAAAGAAACATTCTTCTTTCAACTATCACACCATCTCCATTAACCTCTCAAAATAAAAAATAAGAGAAGTACGAAGTGTGTTACTTGAATCAGACCCCAAAGAAAACAGAAGGCAAAACTGTAGTGAAGTTAGTTACATATGCTCCTTCCACTCTGGATATTCTTCTGAAAAATCACCCATGCTGTTACAACAGAAATAAAGGCCTAATGTATGCTTATCTTGAAAGTCAGATTGAATCTATAGCCTACTGTGTTACTGAAAATTACTAAGAACGTGCTGTACTTTTAAAATACCGTAGTTATATTTATTAGACTACAGCAAATTAAACAGTAATTTAAATGCAGATGTTGCAATCTTTTAAAACATAATTACTAACAAATCTATGCTACAGACATCAAAACACCATATTTAGACCACTTAGTAATCCAAAACTGCAAAGCTGCACAAAAAAGCAATTCAGTGATCAGAAAAAGACAAAATGAGGCAATTACACAAAAACTTCCATGATAGCAATGTTTGTGATGAGTATCAAAATGGAAACATTATTTGAATCACTAGCTGTTAGAAGGAAATGCAGAGCTCTGAGTACCCACTTTGTTAAGGCAAGAAAGTTTAAAGTTTCCAGCAATCTAACATGCCCTAGAGTCAGATACTTTGGAAAGGCCAACTAATGATTTATGAGATTGACTCAGGGGGCTAAATTAAAAAGACCACTCCAGCTCACATAAACACTGATTAAAACTGTGAAGAGCTACTTACTAAACTGCTACTGAGTAGTTAAAAAAAAAAAAAAAAGGTGGTGCGTTGGTAACACTTTCCAGTTATCAGCGACTTAATATCCATGCAATACAATTGCAAAAACTGTCTCCAATAACAATGGTATCCAAGCTAGTAATTTTGGTAGGAAAAAGATCAGTGGCTGAATCAAATAAACAGAACAATCCTTAGAGTCTCTGAATACTTTTACCTTTAATACACTTGTACTTTCTACCTGTGCTGCTCCTAACCTGTAATATTTTAAGGCTTATTTTGCATATATATGCGTATAGAAAACAAATTCTGCATTTCTTTTTGTATTTTTTCCTAAACACACAAATATTTGTATAAATACAATATACAAAACCGGGAATAAACAAAATCTGACACTGAAAGAAAATCAACAAATTAATTTCTCTTGTAGCATTTATCTTTCCTGCAATACTTAGTGCAAAGGTTAGATTTCGTCTCCATTTCACTTTTTGGCACTATGCAACTAAACTTGACTACCGATTTTATTTCTTTCTTTATTCTGCAATTAAAAAAAAAACAAAACAAAACAAAACAAATTTCTGTAAAGATGACAAACATTCAGGAAAATTTAGGGACTTCATTTTTAACTTCAATTCCACAGATGGCTTTGGTTGATGGATATACAGAAAAAAAACCAAAACAACAACAACAAAAAAAAAGCATTTAGCCCTTCCCTCACGAGGGCAAGAGCGGAGTCAGTGCGAAGAGCCGGGGAACCCCGAGGAGCTGGCGGGTCCCCCCCGAGGGCGCTCTCGGAGACGGCAGCGCCCGGAGGCGACGGCCCCGGGATGGAACAGGCGCTCCTCAGCCATCCCCTCCGGCCGTTCCTCACCGGCTCTGATTCCATTCACCTGAAATAGCTCTGGACAATTCAGTGATGAGTTGAACTAAGGTCAGAAGTACTTAATAAACAATTAAAACGGAAGTAATTGCCCCTCAGCACAGCGGAGTGCCGCCTCCGTCCCAGGAAGAGACAGCGGCTGATCCCGGCCCAGCGCAGGGGAGGCCAGGCTGCCCGCGCCGCCCCGCTTCGGGGACACCGGTACCGCCGGTCGCGGACCCACTCCCGCGGCTTCGCCCCCAGCAACGCCGCCAAAGCGACGGCGGGACCCGGCGGGGCCCCCCGCTTCCGCCACGCCGCGCTCCGCTGCCTGCCGGGCACGGCCCCGGCCGGCTCCAACCCCGCCGCCGCCCGCCCCGCCAACCTTCAGGTGCAGCTTCTGGAGAAGGCGGGAGAGGAGCCGAGGGAACCGGCCCGAGTCTACGGCGTTGAGTAGCGACACGGCCCTGCGGATGCTGCACGGAAGGAGAGGAGGCTGTCAGGGGGACCCAGGCCCCGCCGCGCCCCCTGCACCGCGGCGAGGCCCTGCCCCCGACCCGCCCTGCCGCCGCGGGAGCGCGGGCAAGGGAGGGAGCGGCGCTGCCGCCGAAGCGACCGGTACCTGTCACTTTCCGGGACGACGGGCGCCGCCATGACTGCCGCTGCAGCCCCGTCTTCCCTCCCGCCCCCCTCCCCTCCACGCCCCGCGACGGCAGCCCGGCGGGCTCAAACGCCGCCGCTCCGCTCCGCTTCGCCCCGGCGCGGCCAGGCCGGCAGCCGGGGCCGCCCCCGCCGAGGGCCCGTCGCCCCCTCGCAGGGTCCCGGCTGAAGGCAGGGCGAACCTGTCGGCGGCCTCCGGGGCTCGGTGGGGAGCGGTGAGAAGCCAACTGGCAGCGCCTCCCTCACCCCTCCCCCGCTGGAAAGGCCGTGGGGTTTGAAAGCGTCGAGGACGTACGGGCGCCCAGCGGAAGGTACCGGGGTGCGGCATTTCCCCCCCCGGCGAAGCCCCCCCAGCACCCTCCCGGCGCCACAAAGCCTCTCCCAGTTGCCGTGTGGTAGCGCCCAGCCAGCTCCGAGCCGCCGCTCCGCCACCCTCTTGTTGGCAAGGCCGCGGGCTTGTAACGCGGCTGTCACGGCAGCCGTATTACTGCAGGTTGTCGCCGAGGCGGTGGAGCTAACGGCGGCTGGCTGTGCGTGTCCGTCTTCCCCAAATCGGAAGGTTATTCCCCGGGTAGCAGCCCCAAACTTGCCGCGTACGGGTGTTACCTTGAAGGGCCGTAGCGTCTGTGAGGCCTCCAGTTCCCACCAGATTGGGCTGAAGCGGAGAAACGGGCTGAAGGACCACGGGACCAGCAAACAGGCAGCATGGCTGTGTAAGCCTTGTTTTCCTAGGAAGCAAACTAAACATATTCAAAATCTGCAGAAGGCTTCTGAACGTGGTTGTAAAGGTTTGCGGGATGTGGCCCAAAGGGTTAGGTGTATGGTAGTAAATTATGGTAGGCTCAAGAGGCAGGTGGGAAAAGGCTGGAAATTTCTGAGGTCCTGTAAAGAAATGTTTTATAAACATATATGCCGAAATCTTGACTCTGTTGAAGAGAGGGGAGTTTAGTTGTTAACTTCAACAGGGTCAGAATTTCAGCCATGACATTTGAAAAGATTATGTCTTTTTAAAAAGACTCGGCCTTAAGAACCAACTTCAGGAAAAAAGAGTGGCAATCCTGGCTGTACTCCAATGGGAATTTTAAAGCAGAGAATTCCTGTCTGATACTTTAACAACGTTTGTACTACACCTCCCACCAGAAGTTGGACCTACAGTTGCTGTTATGAAGGGCAGCTACATTTTTCATGCTATTGTTCTGGGGTGAAATATAATTACATTCAACTATTTCATCTGTTTTTCTGTACTCTTACAAAATGTGAAAAAACTATATCCTCACAAGAAGTTTATTTGGCTGGAAAAGAAACATGAGTGTTTAACTCCATGTTGAAATAATGTAGCTTCTTGTTCTAGGAAATCTCCCCTGAGAGCAGAAGTTTATAAAGTTCATTCAGTCAAAATGAGCAAAGGCGACTGGAAGTCTAGACAATTGCTTACTTATTTTAAAAAGTTCCAGCTGATACAGGTATTGGATGCACCACTCAGGTTTGCCGCCAATTCTCTCGTTTTATAATCAAATGGAGCTATTTTAAAGTGTTTTCTTTCATGCTTTGCTGCATCAAACAAATATTAAAAATGAATAGTCAAAACAATTAACATTAAAAACTCAACTGGAGAGGATCCTGAGCAACCTGCTCCAGCTGGACCCGCTTCACATACCAGGTTTGACTTGAGAGCTCTAGAGGCTTCTTCTACTCTGTATGATTCTGTGTTCAAAGCCTCACTGAAGAAAGACAGGAAAGAGAGCAGCTGATTGGAAATAAAAAGTAATGAAGTTAACCTGACAAGGTTCTGTCAACTGCACAATTATTTTTTTTTTCTAAATACATTTTCTGTTCCCAAAAAAGAATTATAAGAAGTTGTGACTTCTCATGCATACATTCCTGTAATACTGTTTTGTACTTGCATCCATGATCCATTTTTCTAATGTGAATAATAGCTTTTTCCACTGACCTAATGATATTACACAATTTAATGTATTTTTTCAGTTGTCTCAACTCTTCATCTAGTTAAGACATATTTTGAGTCAATTGTAAGCCATATTTTGACTCGAAATACTCCACTTAGACGTGCAAATGAATGTTGTGGGGGGTTTTGGATTAATCTGCTCACATCCTATGACAAAATCTTAGGCATCAGTGACTGAGACTTTAGTGTTTAGCTGCTAATGAATTTTGGGAATTTTACTGCCTTACAACAGTCTTGAAAAGCTCAGTCTCCCCTACTTTGCACTTGCAGAAATTGAACTATATATTCTGTTCTTTCACAAAGACGAAACAAGTCTTCATGTTATTTGATTATGGTTTGTTTTACAGACTCTTCTTACCACCCAGCCATTCAGTTAGAATTCATTTAGGCTCTGCTTTTTAAAAATACTTCTGTGGTTATCAAATGAAACTGATTATATAGAGCGTGAAAAGGATGTAAAGTTAGGAACTACAGAATACTTTCCACACAAGGTTAGTTAAGCACTGTAATAAATTGCATGAGAAAGTTGAAGAATCTCTTTCATTACAGGTTTTAAAGCACAAAGGGAAAAATACCTGTCACAAAAAATGGATAGTAAATTTTTAGAAACTGCGTAAAGCTGATCCAGCATTGAGGACTCCAGGCTCTTGAGATCCTATCAGGACCTGTTGTTCTTTGACTGTATTATTTTCTCTTTTATCTTGGCTCCTTTTGATCCTCTCTTTATTCCGTAGCCTTTTACTTGCAATGCCATTCTGTCCACACTCAAGCCTTTCCTTTTCCTGTCATCTTCATCTCTGTTATTTTTCCTAACTTCTGAAGGTACACACAAAAGAACATGCTGAACTCCTTCAAGATCTGATTTGTACAATATCCCTGACACTATTTATTGACTAAATAATTGTCCTACAACTCATTGAAAATAAACCAATAATGTTTCACCGAAATTTTCAGTTAAACGTGCAAGTGGCTTAAGCAACTGAAGTTAGCAAACTATAAATTTGTGGGGCAGGGATTGAATTGCACCTTTTACCTAGTATTAAATAGCTCAACTTTTGAACTCTTGTTGAAAAAATAATTCTTTTTTGTAAAGTGTGTTCTAAGTGTTTCAGTTAAATTACATCTATCAGAAATAAATACTCCTCTCTTGCTCTCTGTGACTGTTACTATGAAACAATCTGCCATTCTTTCTGTGTCATTACTTGCATTCCACTGAATGAGTAATCTCATTAAAATCACCAGGACTACTTGAATTCTGCTTGGAAAGAGTAAGGGCAGGGGACTATGAATAAAGGAGGGGGACTCTTAATTTATTAGTTCTCTATGCTGGCTTTTTGTTTGCTATTTTTGTGCTTATATGTGAACTTTCACTATTACATCTAGACATGTGAAGGGAGTCAGACACAGTGGGTGACACAGTGCTTGACAATGGAAATCAGGGCTGCATAGCCTACTCCTTTAATCAAAGGCATCTGTGAGCATACAGGAGATTCAGCTGTGGACAATAGACCTTAATTTTTGCCATTATAACACAAACAGATATGATCCTGTAAGAAACCAGCATTCATACATTCGCACCTGTGTGGAGGTGGAAGCAGGTCAGTACTTTGCAGGGCCAGGTCAATGGAGAAAAGATGTGCTCCCCTCTGCAAGCAATATGACAGCAAATCTTTCTATGATTCATGCCAAGATTACAAATCAGGGCTAATGAAATGCAGGTATCATGCTCTAACTAATGTTCAAAGTTGCAGTTAGCTCAGACTTGATGTATCTGTTTTCCACATAGAATGCAATCAAACAAAATAGTCTATTGAAACATGCATAATTGGTTTTAAAATGTTTTAAGATCATGAACAATGTGTCAAAGGAGAAGCTGCAATAAATATTGCTATCAGTAGCTAAGAAACCCAGTACTGCTGCAACAACTGTAATGCTTTTGGTGCAGATATTTATCTGAGGCATATTTATCCAGAAAGTATTAGTCTATATTTCTTTAGTCAAGCTCTTCTGGTTTTCCCACTGAAGTGAATCACATCTATATTCTACTCTGGCGTGGATATATATAGCGAAGTTCAGTTGTGCTTATATAGAAGGTGTTAAAAGGATCATGAAAATTGTCTGGAAAAGAGTTCAAAGTAAATTATTTTTTTTAATGCCTTTCTGTGTTTGTGTGAATCACAGAGACTGGCAAATATTAACTGTAGAGTTCTTACCTTGACAAATGCTGGCACATAGCAGTGTAAGTTCCATAACATTATGGGACGCATTTTCCTCTTGATGTGTTGGGATTGAATGGCACCTTGCCATATGCAGAAGTTCCTTTGAAGCCAGGAGGAACAGTTTAGTGGTCTCAGGTAGTGACTGACATATCTAGACTTTCTGAAATCACAGATCTAACTTCTCCCAGGGCTGACTGTCCTTCATCAGTTTTAAAGCACTGTAGGTAGACTGAATACTGTGCAGTTTACTGCAGCCACCTAACTTTAAGTCTCCATGTGGACAGGAATCCAATAATACTTTTCATACAAAATTTGGGAGCTTACTTTGGGGAAAAAAAAAGACCTCCATTTCCTGCTTGTTGTTTTACAGTGCTATAATCTATTGTATTCCTAGTCTGTGTTTCAGACATGCTACATTATTTATTTAACTGTAAATCAGTAGTCACGGAGCCTTTACATCAAAGGATTTGTATTCTAAGTTTTCATTGTGGAACTTTTCATGAAGGATTTGCAAACACTAAGCAAGAGAAGTCAGCATAATTTTGCCTGTTTGTTAGCATGGAAACAGAGGCAGACACGGGAGTGGTAAGCTTATTACAGCTGACTAGATAGTCATCCTCAAGCCCCAATACAGCTTTGGTCTACCTTCTTATTCAAAACTCCCATCTCTTAACTCATGTGAAAAAGCCTCATGTGTTCTTTGCCATTTCTGGTAAAGGGTTTTATTTAAAAACACAATGTTATGCAGTGTGGCATTATGCAACTGCCTAACAAAAACTATCAGATATGGGCACTCTGTTCTTATTTTTATATACATGTATCTGCCACTAAGTTTCACAATCAGCATAAACCTATGGATGACACTAGAATTTTTCTTTCTTTTTGCCCACCACCCCCACCCTCCATACAACTGCACTAATAGGGATTATACTTGTGCACTGTCAGCTGCTCATTTGGAACTGGGGGAAGAGTTAGCAGCATCATTGCAATGATAATAAGTCATTCTCAAACCAAGCAGAACTGACTCTGCAACATCCTCTTATTTCAATATCCTTATCTTAGCTCGCACTTCCGTTTTTTTTTTCAGGTTTTTGTGCTATATTTTCAAGGTTGCACTGTGGTTTTGATGGAATTCTCTTACGCTTTGCATTTAGCTATGGTTGTGACAGAGGCACAGTCCATGTTAAAAAAACACAAAGTAACACCAATGAATTCATTAATGGGGTTCTAAAGACTTACACCAGTCTGGGTTTAACGACATTACTCAGAAAATTTAACATAGACCCTTACCACAGGAATCCACCTGAGAAACTATTTGGGGTTTTACCTTTAAGTGGAAAGTGAAAGTAATTCAAACCTGTCCATTTCAGATGTCGAGGTCATTACAAAGGAAGGCTGCCATCTTCCTGTCCATGTAAATAAACTCTAGCTTCCTGAAGAGCTACTTATTCAGTCAAGTCCAGAATGAGTCTGTGGCACACCTGGAACAAAAACAAACCCTGACTACAGTGGCAGGATTTCCACCTACCTTAAGAAATATAACTCAGAGATGATGTAGGCTGTTTAGACTCTTGGCACAAGTCAAAGGATACTTTGGGGCCAGTGAGGTATATGAGAAAACAGCACCAGATCCAACTGCTAAACAGAGTGTTTTAACCACCAGAGCAAATATTCTTACCAAGTTTTTTGGTACTGGGTATTTTTATGCTACAGGCTTAAGTACTGAGGTGTCACTTGTTGAGAGGAACAACAAATCTTTCCAAGGTATCAAGTCAGTGTTATGGATGCACAAATAACCAAATCCAACAGAAGTTAAAGCTCACATTTATTCTTCAGTGAGAGCTGGTTAGGAGTCCAGTAACGTTTTATAAAAGCACGGGCACGATGGTGTGAGGGGAATTAGTACTGCACAGGTGACTTAAGAATCCCTGAGATTTGAAGTGATGGCTCAAAAC
>JANZLQ010000079.1:16755769-16766845 GCA_026212715.1 Elanus axillaris | reverse complement strand
GGAGGCTGTGACCCCGTGGGAAGCCCGCGCTGGAGCAGGCTCCTGGCAGGACCTGCGGATCTGTGGAGAGAGGAGCCGAGGCTGGAGCAGGTTTTGTGGCAGGACTTGTGACCCCGTGGGGGATCCATGCTGGAGCAGGCTGTGCCTGAAGGACTGCAGCCTGTGGAAGGCACCCGCGCTGGAGAAATTCACAGAGAACTGTCTCCCGTGGGAGAGACCCCACGCTGGAGCAGGGCAAGACTGTGAGGAGCCCTCCACCCTGAGGAGGAAGGAGCAGCAGAGACAACGTGTGATGAACTGACCCCAACCTCCATTTGCCCATCCCCCTGTGCTGCTGGAGACTCTAGGAGTGAAGTTGTGCTAGGGAAGAAGGGAGGGGTGGAGGGAAGGTGTTCTGAGATCTGGTTTTATTTCTCATTACCCTGCTCTGGTTGACTGGCAATAAATTAATTTTCCCCAAGTTGAGTCTATGTGCCCATTACAGTAATTGGCTGAGTGATCTCTCCCTGTCCTTATCTCGACCCACGAGCCCTTTGTCATAATTTTTTCTTCCCTGTCCAGCTGAGGCAGGGGGAGTGATAGAACGGTTTTGGTGGGCACCTGGCATTCAGTCAGAGTCTACCCATGGCACACTCTTTGTTTTTCCTTGAGACATGATCATTTTTTTCACTTAATAAAATTCATAGTTGATTTTTTCCCACACTTACAGACATATGAAGTGTGAGGCTCTAAAGTCCCTTTGAACTCATCTCAGTGCCAGGAAGGACAGTGAAATTAATCATCTCCATCCAGTTCATAACCAGATCAGCTAATATATTTCACAGCCTTTTCAGCTCTTCAACTCAGATAAGCTATGTAGTATTCCCCCAGGAAAAAAAATATTTCAAATTTTATTAATAGGAGAAGATAGGTGACTATTTTGAAAACAGCCTGAGAATTCAGCATAGCATTTTTGCTTTTAGTGTGGGATAGTAAGAATATTCTGTCTGGAACATAACAATATATTTAGGCTATTTAAGCTTTTCAGTTTAACTGCAAAGCACAATTTCATTTTTATGAGGATGATCACTACAAAGCTATTTAAGAAACCACAAACATAAAAGTACAAGTTCAGTTTACTTAGCTAACTACATGTATCAACAGCAATACAAGTAATAACAAAATATTTTTTACAACTTCAAGTAAAAATAATAATGAACTTTAAATATTCACTCACCGGTGCCAATACTATCTGACTATTGCACAAAAAAAAAAAAAAAAACATCAAAAGAAAGAGGGAGGAAAAGAGAATAAGAATTTCAATAAATCGTAAATTTTCTTTAACAATGCAGTACTCAAATACAGAAAGTCTGAACCTGGTAGAGAGCAGCCTCCATCCTCACAGACCAGAAACCTGACCACTAGGCTCCAATATCAGCATAAGAACTGACAGCTGTTCCCCACACCTCTTTAAGTGAATACAGACCATGCAAGGCAATTTGATGGGCTCACCATGGGTAGATGCCTGTATTATACAAACATAATTTCACTCAATATTGCTAAGAGAAGGTTAGAAACTGAGTTAGTGTACATGATAACCCTAAGGCTGGACTGCAGCAAAGGGATGAGACAATATAGGTTGTTAGCCCTAATTTGAACTTCACCTGTTAGGTGGCTAAAGAGATTTTAGTCTTCATGGCAAAAATCTGCATCCTCCAGCCTGTAAAGTCTATGTAAAAAGCAGTAATTATGAAATCATGATAAAATTGGGCTTTGTGAAAGAGGAGCATGGGAGGGTGGGGCAGAGTTAGGCTTAAATTCTGTCATTCTGTTGAGGAAGAAGAGCAGCGTACAGAAGCATTTCTCATTCTGCCTCCCCCATGTAAGAGCCCTTTAACTTTCCACCTCACTTGCGCATGCAGAGCTCTAAGAGCACATTATCATTCTTACTTGTACTCAGGGTTGTCCATCCACTTAGCATACAGTTCAGATGACAGGCTTAAACAGTCTTGGAGACCCAGCCAGCACGCTGTTGCAAAAAGTTTTTCCAAATACACTCTTGAAGGGAAGCCAAAACAGCAAGAATAAAAGATACATATTCCACATTTGGAGTACCTGAACTGTGTGTGACTAGCACGGTTTCAGCACTTGATGCTGCTAACCCAGGAGAACCCCTACTAGAAACAGCTGAGTTTTAAAAAAAAAATTAAACTACTAATAATGGGTTCCTGACATCAATATTCATGGACGTTAGTGAGGCTACCAAGGTATTACAATTTGTCTTAGTTTTTTTGTGTGGTTCATATCCCTCTTGGTAGTTTTAAGAGACTAGCTGCATCTAGTCCAAATCACTCCGACATTCAAAACTGTGGCTGCAGTGGCCTCGCAAAATGAAGTATTTTAACGTTCTAGTGATTGACACATAAATCACATCTGAAATTCGTTGCTGTGTGTTTTTCCCCAACTAACAGCAGCCTCTTGAGCCTGTTCTTCACTAAACAAAAGCTACCACTCAGATCATTAAACTATCATCTTTTATGCTCACCAAATAGACAGAAAACACCCCAAACTATCCTGATACTGCAGTTTCATTGAAGGTATCATCATAAGTAATACACACTTACAGGACAGTAAAAATAACAATTTAATTAGAGCATTCTTCTGGTAGCTTGTTTTAAATTTACAGAGGCAAACAGCAGTGTATCAGATCAAATCACATCAGAAGAAACTTTTGGGAAAAGCAGAATACTTACTGAGCAAAATAGTCATCTTCCAAAGCATCAACATTTTGACGAATAAAACCTGCATAATAATGGTATATTGGCAACATTCTCTTTAAAAGGTATTTCTTTTAAAAGAAGGGAAAGAAAAATTACTTTAATTTAGACAAGTTTTTTATTTTACTTTATTTATCTTTACTTACTCAGATTTATCCTCAATATTTGCCACTATTAATTTCTTGGCAACACAGCACATTAAAATAAAGTATATAAGCTGGGTCTAAAATTCAATACGCTAGTACATCCATTCAAACTGGGAAGTTAGCATTTCACATCACTAGGACCTTTGAACTCATTATGAAAGAAAACAAATTCTCAGAGAAAAAGACAGAAAAAAACTTCTCAACAGAAAGGACTTTGTTCTTCTCACATATTTTAAACCTACCTTTACTTTTAGAACTTAAGAGAACTACTACTGTGGAATTTTACTTCAAACAAAAGTGAAATCTTCTTCAAACAGAAGTCAAGGAAATAAGACATTATCATCTCAGGTAGCTCAAATCTGGGAGAGAATAATCTCATTTAGTATCTAAACGCAATTCCTTCTTTCTCTCCATGAAGATGAACTGGAAGGCAGTACAAACCACAGAGCACATACATACCATATGCCCTTAATACGTAGCAGCGTTACTCCCATTACTTACTACTGACTATTTACTACTGACTGACAGCTGTATTTTCCAGATCCTCAGTTTTACAAAAAAACCCAGGATCAAGCTTAATATAAGGAATGTGAATATATTTCTGCTTTAAAATAAAAATGGCTCAAGATTCAATATTTATCATTGACTAATATATACAAAGAAGTACCTCCTCCTTTTAGAGAAAAAAAGTTGACAAAATTGTGCAAAGGGAATGACAAGACCTATGACCCATCATAGTCATCATTACATTCTTGAGAATTTAGAAAGCATTCATTTTAGTCTGATTTATTTAAATGGCCTAGTATCTTTGCTAACTAACAAAAAAGGTGGTACCTTTAAAAGTGGATATACTTCATAGTTCTTCAGAGTACTTTCCAAATCCTCGGGTACTAGGTTTAACAATACCACATTCCATATGAAGAGTTCATCTTCTCTGGCAAGGTACTTTGTTAGTTCAAGTGCTGTTTCAATCTGAATGTATCCAAACCTATTTGAAAATAAAAAAACTCATACTTGAAATACCTATTCACATTAATTACCTACCACAAATACCTTTCTATTTATGAAACTGACAATAAAACATCAAGGTACTGCATAGAAAGTGACCTAGAAAAGACACTGGAAAAATAAAATAAATATAAAACAATGGTGCTTTTAAGAGCTGAACTCTGAAAACATTTATTACAGAGCACAGTGCTACTATCAAAGTAATAGGACAAATTTTAGATTCAACGACTTCAGCATTGCATTTCTGTGCCTTAGTGTGGAATTAGCAGAGAATTGTTTTTTTCCCAGTAAAACTCCAATTTAAGCCCCTCTCCTCCAGAACAGAAACATTTCTAGTGTACTTACATAGGAGGGCAGTTCTATACTTCGCAGTTAACATTCCTTGTTAAATACTAGTTTTGACCTCTCTTATGAGAAAGGACATTTTTATAAGAGGAGGAATGGGAATTTTTAATTCCTCCTCTCGGAGCTACCTCCACAAGCTCTGAGCAGGGGGGTGGCTGATGTGTCTGATGCTTTTGGGGTCTTTGGTGTCTCTGAGGCACAGACATATTTGTTGCTCTTCAGCTCACTACAGTACTGGTGATCTCTCCAGCACCACAGACACAAACAATTGAGGCATCTATCAGCAAGGGAAATGAAAGGGGTATTAAGAGGGATGCATAGCTGAGACAGCCCAGAATAAATTAAGGAAAATTCAGACTGTTCATTCAAAATTGTTCTTCTGCTACAACAAATATAGGTTCATCCCTAAAAAACTCATGACAGTGCCATTATTCAAAATATTTCCTAAGGGTTGGAACAAAAGTTAAACACAATTTTGAAAGAAATCACTGACCGCTGATGGAAGAATGGATTAAATACTTAACTTCCTCACCATTTTGTCAAAACAGCTGTTGTTCTTCTGATGCACATACGGGTAGGAATGAACAAAGCAGAAGTAGCAATGTTGAATGCAGTCATGTAGTTTAATCATTTTCCATGACATATTCAAAACATACTTACTGTGTCAATGCAAAAACATCATCTATCAGCTGGAACCTGCTGACAGCAGGAATAGCCTGCAGAAAGCATTCATGTGGTGTTAATAGATCTAAACATGTCATTAAGAGTTTAAAAAAGCTTTACTGTGTTTCAGAAGGATAAGACAAGTCCATAACACTTTTTTCTAAGCCAAAATCTTCTACAAAACATCATAAAATGGATCCTGCATTTTAAGCTGAAATAATTTACATGCTTTTAGGGATGTTTATATATTTAAAAATATACAACTATACAGTTACATAATATATTTATATATATATATATATAAAATATACAGCTACAGTACATTAAGCATGGCATTTCAAGACCTCTCTAACTTGCATGCCATAATGAAAATTAAAATACAGAAACCCTACATATCCTAAAAATATCCTAGTTATATAGTTTCCGTACATTTCTTCCTTGTGAGGCTTCAGTTCAGAACACGAACTCAGATTGGTCCAGAGCAGAGTGTCTGGCTCTATCATGCATTAAATGACTGAGGCAGAGCCGTGGGTGAGCACCTGCCTACAGCTCGTGCTCTCACGACGGCGGCTGGTCCCTCCTCATCTCCTCCCCTTTGGCTCGGCTGCTGCCTGAGCGAACCTTCCCACCCACCGGTGCCAAAAACCAGCCCCAAGTCAGCACACACCCCATTTCCTGCTGACTTAGATTTGCTGTGGAAGAAAAAAGCCTAGAAGAAAGGAAGCCAGTGTGCCACAGAAAGGTTTTAACCACACCACTTGCTCTGTTCGGCCTCGCATCCAGACCTGGAGAAGTCGCTTGGCTGCACTGATTACTATTCCGCTGAGATCTTAAACTTCCTCACCGTTGTTAACAAAACAAATGAGCTGACATTACTACTAGAGCTTCTAGGGTCAGACACCATTAAATACTATGCAACCCTATATACAGCCACAGGTATAGGCTGTTCTGTGCCACTTTCACCTTCAGCCCAAGCTGTGGCAAGTCAGAGGTGGGATGAACTCTACTCTGAGTTACAGTGTCTATGGAGGACTGAAAGAGCCCAAGTAGAACTGATTGGATCTTCTCTTCTAAGAAAAATATCCACAAAAAAAACCCAAAAAACCAACAAACCAAAAAAGCCAAGCCAGATGATTTTTTTTTTTAAATTTCACTGGCAGAAATATTGTGGTTCGAGGAAATGTGGAAATAAAAGGCTTTGTCCCAGCTTTCCTTCTCCATGGTTACCTTACAGCAGATAAAGCTCAGTCACACATCTATACCAATAACTCTTTGAGCCAAATTTAAGAGATCAGAAGAACCACAGGCTGTTGAGACGACTTTGAAGACAGAATGCCATCTCATGTAATTTTCATATTTATGTGAAACTCTTTGGGCCTGTTCCTATTCCACTGTGGAAGGCTGCCAGTGGCTTTAGTGATGCAATAGTGGATCATGACTTCTTATGTGATATGTGAGTTTCTCATTATTCCAGGTTTTCATCAGTGTGATTACTGGTAAGAACTGCAAGAAGAAATACACAGAAAGATTCTGTTTATAAGCTTGAGAAAACAAATTATGATCTTACCTTTGGATCATTTTCAAGCAAGCGTGCTAATCTTTTTAAGTTTAATTGATCATAGTTCACTCTGTAGTATCCACTTAAATTTACATTGAGCAGGATCCAGTCATATTCTGACTCCGATACTTGCATTTCAGGAAATACTTCTGTGAAGTGACATTAAAATGTATCACTTTATTTCTGCGCACTGCTGAATTCTCTTGCATTTATAAACGTTGGACTTGGTGCTCCTCTGAGACCTGAGACACAATTTTGAGGTTGGACTCAAAGAGAATCCACCAAAAGCTCAGTGCATCGGTGCATCTGTGAACTCTGCTCCACAGAGCAGAAGAACTTCAACAAGCAACTCACCCCTCAGGTACTGAGCACCTTGAGGTGACAAAGGGGAGGCAGAAGACCCACTTTGCTCCTACCCTTTAGCTCACAGAGTTCAGAAAGGTTACCCAAGAATACACAGTCTGGATGAGGAGCAATGCCCTCACATGCCTGCTGCAGGACACGCACCCCCAGCACGCCTGCTGCTCCCAGTGCTGCTCCAAAACACAACGCTCAGTACCTCATGGACGAACCAACCACCTACCACTATTCACATTTAATGGAGATCAAGGAAAGAAAACCACCTAAGTTTATGCAGGAGACAAGTAATCAAAAACATTTTTTTTAACTAAAACAGTCCCACGGTCTTTTTGAGTTGCATGACTCACTGAAGGCCTCCTTCTGCAGTCCCATTTCATCTCAGTACTACCTACTTTATGTGTGCTTGTCTGATTACTTGCTCCCGATAGCCTACAGCACCTCTGAAGGAGCCAGTACAGCCCTGAAGGCTCTAAGTTGCCTCATAAGAAGAGGATTCAAATGCTGCTTTAACGGGTTACGATCATCCCGATTTAAGGTGGCAAGCTCTCTTAAGGCAATAAATCAATACTGGTGAGTAGTCTAGACCCAGCACTGCTTTACTGTGAACAGAAGACTGAGACTTCAATGTATTTTGACAGAGCAAGTACTCCAGGATTCATTCCCAGTCATCTTCACAAGTTAAATGAGACAGAAAAGTGGCACGAGACAGACACTAAAAAGTGTGGTGGCTAGAATATGGCACTAGCAGTACTTCGTCTGTAATGGCATATTGGTTCAACGCTCTGTTAATCATCAGGACCACTTTCAGATCCAGCTAAAATAGCAAAACTATGCTCCACCACTCCCCAGGCTGATTGAAACGTTCTACCATAGCACCACCATCCTCCTGGTGTGTCTTTTGCTGTGCAGACACCTCGCTCTGGAACACGATTATATGGGCAGAAGCTTAGTATGTAGGCATTGCCTGTGGAGCCCTAAAACAACAGGACAGGCTTTTAACACTGTATAGTGCAGTGCTGAATGAACATGCTTGGCTGCAGTAGTACCCCAGCTTGGAGCTTGGGGTTTAATTTAGCCTGTTTAGAAGTAAGATAAATCATCTCCTGCAGAGCTCTTTGCAGCAAAACCACACATAAGCGAAATCACTTTTGAGATGTTTCCTCTTTATGTATTGTTATGCCACTGCGGCAACTATTCAAAAATTCAAGTTAAAACTGTACTTTGTACCAAATCCCTCATTTTCATTTACCAAGAGCATTCTGATGAATAGCTCTGAATGATAACATAGCAGTTCTCCACCAGAAGCCATTTCAATCTCACAGGAACAAAATGGTAACTGAATTTAAAATCAGCCTTAACATTTCTAGTGCTGTAAGAAACCATTTGGTTAATTTATATATGAAAAAGTCAAAAAGAAATGTATTATCTTTTTAATCTTAAAATGTGGATGCAAATTCCTTGACTGAATAGTCTCTGGCAAGTCTGATACATGGCTTTCAAATACAAGTGGAATGTGTTTTAAAGACTGAATTTCTATTTTATCGTAGTCCCTTCAGGCAGATGCAACTTGATGGGGTTTTTTAATAACTTCTGTAGCTCTTAAAGTCACACAATGGGTGAGGAAGTGGAATTGGTATCACTTCAATAACACAAGCTTAGCACATGACCCAGTCCTTCCAGGAAAGTGCTGCCGAACAATTCTTTTCTGCAAATTTTCTGAATTCTCACCTTAGCAATCACTGGTTTATATAACTTTAAAACATTCAGAGGAATAAACATCCACTGTTTGCTTATTGTCCATATACTGTGAAATCATCACCCAAGCTATCTTATTGCCTGTTGGCAAAAGATGGAAAATAGCTTCAAACCACTGCAAACAGAGGGTGGAGGGCTGCAATACGCACACAGCTTATTGTAGTTTTGCTTTAAGCATTCCACAAACATATCAGTCTCTGCATTTCCTTCTAACTGATTCAAAACCTAATGGGAGTCCAGTGCTGACTTGCTGAAGAAACATTATTACTCCACTCTAATAACTGTACTTCTTCTTTCTCAAAAAATTATAGCTGTTTATTGGAAAACACTGAGATGAGGAAGAACTGAATTTTGTATTTGATTGGAGATGCCCATAAACTCCCTTTTCTATCATAAACCTTTAAAACTTTTACAAATCCTACTCTTCTGATAAGAGTATTTTTTGCACTTCATTTGCATAAACAAATTAAACTAAATCGTGTTGAAAATATTAATTTCCTATTTTTACAGATATCCATGTGTGACAATGTTCAGTCACTTCACACAGCTGGTTTTAATTTTTTCAGTCTTGTATCTATTATTTGAGCTGATCATTTTCTGATATATCACAGCTGAGATCCTACCTATACTCAAAAGCTGTCATTAACATCAATGGGATATGCTGGGGTAAGAAGAATACAGAAGCATGAGGAGCTAAGAGTTTGGATTTGTGTACAAAATGACAAAATCAAAACTATTGTGGAAATCTCTACTCGTGTTCCATCATATTATTAAAAACATACACTAAAGTTTGATGCAACATAGAAAAAAACAATCTATTAACCTATTTGAAAATCTGTTGCTATTTTAACACAAAATTAGCACAACAGATAAACATAGGTATTTCTGTAATTAAGTTTTATCTCCCTATTCAATTCAAATATACGGTCCATTTATAGAAGAATTAGGTGTGGGTTTTTCGGCTTGGTTTCAGTATGTGTGAACAAATACATTACTTACTGCTGCTTTTATCTAGCCACATTAAGGGTTGTGATGATCCATTTCTCATCCAAGAAATAGGAATAATCCATGTGTTACTTGACAAAAAGAAGAGATAATATCATTAATTCTTATGCTTAAAAAAAAACGCTCTCAGCTGATGCTCAACTAGATTGCAGATTAATTCCTTCTTACAAGAATCTCCACCTACCTTCTCTCTTTGATGCACAAATTCTCATCAGATGGTGGCACTTATTCTGGATCAGCACTTAGGTTCATCAGAGATAAAGGAGTTTTAGCATGGCTTTAAACAGGCACTCACGTCTAGTATATTGTTCGACAGGATCTATTTGAATACCACTGTATCTCTGTGCTCTGGCTTTCCTTCTTCCAGCAATAATTTTATTATCCTCACTTATTACACTTCACCCTACTGCTAGAGAACATAAAGCTCCTTTCCAGAAGGGCCTCAGGCAAGCAATACAACTGTAATTCTGACAACTACAATTTCCTTTCTGAAGGAATGTAAAACTCCTGGCAAAAACAGATGAGAGCTTCAAAACCCTGAAAAATTCTGTAACACATGTTGTGGATTTTCTTACATTCACATGGTATTGCCTCTTGCAGTAAAGGACTTAACATTTGTAACTTGGAACTCCTTATCTGAGCTAACCAAAAGTGCTGAATGGACAAACGCTCTGCAATTCCAGGAGCTTGGTACCAAAGGAAACTCTGTGATTCTCCTCAACATTTCTTTTGGCTGTTTGTATGACCCTTAATAGCAGCCAGAAAGAAACTGCTTTGGGTTTTGCTGTCCTTTATGCTTCTTCCCCATGTGAGAACCCATCTCATGGGCCCTATCCATGCATCCCAACACTCATGACAGCTGCTGAATTTCATGAAAGTTCAAACTCTAGTCATGGATTTCCAAAGTGGGTGACCAAAGGCAGCTCCTTCTATCACTATTTTTAGGCAGAAATGTTAGAGCTCCATGTCAGGTACTCAGCATTTTCTGAGAAAGAGGTCATTTATATCAGTACTTAAATGCAACCAACCCCTTTATCCTTGCCAAGCAGAAAAGGCTGAGAATATGTGCACTGGAAAGAAGCTAAAGCTTGGTTCATCCAGGTCCCCAGTCCATACAGCTGAGGGATGAGGAAAGAAGAAAATGCCAGGCAAAACTCCTGCCCTGCAACCTAATCATGGCCTGTGTCTGTCCGTACAAAGTCATTATGTGGCTGGAAAAGTCACTACTCCAAAGGAAAGCAACCTTTTGGCAAACCAAGCGGCTTGCAGAACTATTGCGAACTCCAGTCTCATACAGATTTTACTTCACAGCTTGTGATAAGAAAGAACATAAAGTTAAAAAATTGATGGTTAAAAGATAATGTTCTAATTGAAGAGTTTCCTGCAAAAATAGGGAACATACAATAAAAACACAAGCTAAACATACTTGTAAGAATCAGTACTGTTTTCATTCTTTTTATTAAGAAATTGTTCCTGACTG
>JANZLQ010000079.1:16734998-16752656 GCA_026212715.1 Elanus axillaris | reverse complement strand
GGAAAAAGGAAGGGGTGGAGGGAAGGTGTTGTGAGATCTGGTTTTATTTCTCATTACCCTGCTCTACTTGATTGGCAATAAATTAAGTTAATTTTCCCCAAGTTGAGGCTGTTTTGCCCATGACGGTAATTGGCTGAGTGATCTCTCCCTGTCCTTATCTCAACCCACGAGCCCTTTGTTGTATTTTTTCTCCCCTGTCCAGCTAAAGAGGGGAGTGATAGAACGGCTTTGGTGGGCACCTGGTGTCCAGCCAGGGTTAAGCCACCACACATCCTCAGGGAAAAATAAGTCAACTACATTAAACAGCAAATGAACAAATACTGCAAAGTGAAAATCTGTATCTCATTTACATCTGTGTGTAATTAATATGGCAGCATTTTCCTCCTAAATTCTCTGTTTCTCCTGCTGCAACCCTGAGCTATAACCTAAAAACTCAGCTACAGAGGGTAGCAAGGTTTAACAGTACAGCATTTCTGCTGTAATTTGGTGAGAAATATGGAGGGGAAATTGGTCCTTTGGAGTAAATCAGTGAAGTTCTCTTTTTGTCAGATGATGATTGAATTTCCCCCAGCTGAGTATCTGTCCTATGATAGGATGGAAAATGACATAATCACAAAGGCAAAGAAAAAAATGTAAGTTTTTAAAACACTGCAGGCCACTTTGAGTACTTCTGCTTCTTAAGGAGAGAACCATAGGTTTCCAATTAATGGGACCAAATTTGTTGACCATTTTTCTCCTTGTAAACAGCCAGTAAATTTAATTTTCAGGGTTCAATTTGTAACTGGGTGGTGATCAGTGGCACAAAGTCTAGTTGGAGGCCCATACGCCAGGGCCAAATATTGGGTCCAGTCCTGTTCAGCATCTTCATTAATGATCTGGATGAAGGGGCAGAGTGTACCCTCAGCAAGTTTGCAGATGACACAAAACTGGGAGGAATGGGTGATACACCAAAAGGTTGTGCTGCTATCCTGAGGCACCTGGAAAGGCTGGAGAAATGGGCTGACAAAGACCTTGTGAAGTTCAACAAGGAGAAGTGCAAAGTCCTACAGCTGGGGAGGAACAACCCCAGGCACCAGTACATGCCTGGGACCACCCAGCTGGAAAGCAGCTTTGCAAAAAAAGACCTGGGGACACAAAGGACACCAAGTTGAACATGAACTAGCAATGTGTCCTTGCAGCAAAAGAGGCTAATGGTATCTACGCCTGCATTAGGAGAAGTATTGCCAGCAGATCAAGGGAGATGATTCTTCCCCTCTACTCAGCACTGTTTAAGGACACACCTGGAGTGTTGGGTCCAGTGCTGGGCTCCACAGTAGAGGAGAGATACAGAGCTACTGGAGAGAGTCCAGCAAAGGTCACAAAAATGATGAAGGGACTGGAGCACCTCTCCTATGAGGAAAAAGGTTGAGAGAGCTGTGACTGTTCAGCCTGGAGAAGAGAAGACTCAAGGGCGATCTCATCAATGTATATAAATACCTGAAGGGAGGGTGCAAGGAGGACAGAGCCAGGCTCCTTCCAGTGGTGCCCAGTGAGAGGACCAGAGGCAACGGGCACAAACTGAAACACTGGCGGTTCCCTCTGAACATCAGGAAAGACTTCTTCATTTTCAGGGCATATTGGGTCTGGCTGAGATGGAGTTAATTCTCCCCATAGCAGCCCTCATAATGCTGAGCTTTGCATTGGTAGCTGGAAAGGTGTTGATAACACACGGGTGTTTTAGCTACTGCTGAGCAGTGCTGGCACCGCATCAAGGCTGTCTCTCCAACATTTTTGCCACCCTTGTAACCCCCCACCCCCCGCTCTCAAAACCTTGCCACAGAAACCCAACACAGACGGTGACCAAGCACTGGCACAGGTGGCTCTGAGAGATGGTGGAGTCTCCCACCTTGTAGATATATTCAACAGCTGCCATGACACAGTCCTGGGCAACCAGATGTAGGTGGCCCTGCCTGAGCAGGGGGTTGGACCAGATGATCTCCAGAGGTCCCTTCTAATCTCAGCCATTCTGTGATCCTGTGAATGCGTATGGCCCACAAACTGCATAACAAAGCCCTGTATTCTCACACCTGTGTAATTTGCTCTGGATTTCCAAGACATACCACATAACTGCAATTTATCAAATGGAATTACTGCCCAGTATTAAAATGTACTTTATGGATGTAAATAAAATGGCACTTATTGATTTTTAGAAAGGCAAGCTTCTAAATGAAAAGATTAAAATTAAGAAGGAGACAAGGATTTATTTCCAATTTGAAATGTGGTGGCTTTCACACTTTTCAGTGATATTAAAATACTGTATTACAGAGACTAAAGTGAGCTGTTGTTGAAGTTCAAAGCATAAGGTTAGCATATCCCATGACCTAAAAATGCTTCTGATTGATAGAATTTGTTCAACATGCCTGTATTAATTAGTTAACTAATTAATTAATTAGTTTCCAATTAAGCATCTAATTAATGACTTTGGTGAATTAGAAAGGAAAGTGACAAACAGTATTTCTTCTGAGCCAAATAAAAACCAGACTGGATTGACTGCCATCTTGGGCCTGCCCAAACTAAAGGCTTCTCCTTTCTTCGGAAGTTGAGGGCACTGTGCACAGACATTTATGATAGAACAGGTGAGTTCACCTCATCTCACGGCTACAGTCAGCAGCACCCATCCTGTCTCAGAGTTTAACAATCGATGGAGTTTTCTAATATGCTACGGGATTTACACTTATTCCTGTTTTTGTGGAACAGGAAGGAGTTTTACTCTGCTGTCAGATGAGCCATGTGCATTATATTTTCCTTACCTACAACCAACCAGACATCCACAGACCCAGTGGAGTAAACAGACTCAAAATGGCACAACTTAGTCACTGCCTGGTAAAGACACATGAGCTATGGGATGGTTGGAAATGAGCTTGGACAGGCAGGGAGGCAAACCATGAGCTACAGGACCCATGAGAGAAGGCTGGGTTTGCTACATGACAGATCTGGGGCAAAACACTAACTCCTTGTCACTGCAGAATCAGAGCTGTCCACCCGTCCTCTGTGCCAGCTGCAGAAGAGCTGGGTACGATCACAGCCCCCAGCAGACAGAGACTCTCCAGGGAAGAATCAAGACCTGCTGGAATTTCCCTGGGGACTTAAGTTCCTAATATCGTGGCTTAATTAAATCCCATCTCCTGCACCCTTCTCTTCTTTGTACGTGCTGGAACTTTGCTACTTTAGCTTACTTTAGTAAGCGTTACTACTTACCAGTGAAAGCTTAGGTTCAACAAAGGTAGCTCCCAGGTACTCAAAGTAAGATGCCAGTCCCTCATTAAGCCACAGATCATTCCACCAGTTCATTGTAACCAGATTTCCAAACCACTGAAATAGAAAGAAAAAATGTCCCAACATCTCTTTGGACTGGTGTTTTCATTTTTTCAGGTTAAGCACACATACTTATGCTGAAGTAACTTCATTTAATGTGTACACGTCAGTTGAATAAAAAGCTGGATATTCCTTCAGATAGTGAAAACACGGTATAAAAAGATGCATCTTGGAAAAAGTCAGAGGTTCAGTGCAGTTAGTTTTTAATTGTTTCATCTACAATTTCATACCATGAATATGGATGTCAGTGGTTTATGTCATTCTTTTACTCTATGTAATTTTAAACACTTCACAATAAAATTTAAATATCTGAAAGATCATATGAGGTTATGATTAAAACTAAGGCATTTATCAAACAATTACAAAAACATTTTTCCATGTTCTTAACAGAAGGAAATTGTCAGGGGAATGATAAACAGAACTGGGGAAATAATCATTTCCAAAACCAGCAAATCCCTACCCTGGCAAGCAATAAAACTTCCACAACAGCTTTTACATATTCGTATTTGGCAGCTCATATTTAACAAAAAAACTGATCACTTGTGGATTTGTATTTTATTCATTAATTCTTAAAAACTTGAACTACTGCTTTGTTTTAAAATAGAGTTCAATTAAGTACTGACTTTTGTTTCATTGGCCTGCAATAAAAACACTCTGCTCATCTGAAGGTCTGGTAAGTTACAGACTTTGTCAGAAGGGACTTCTTGACTAAGTGCAAATAGCTGTTGCTGTGGCAAACAACAGTACATTAAAGAGTCAATTAAAAAGTGAAACTGCATTATCACTCCAAAACAAGTAAGAAAAATTTTGAAAATCTCTACGAAAACTGGACAAAGGTCAAGCTACGGTGTAAAATGTGTTCATGTTAATTTTGTTCTATCACACCATAGGCTGTTTCTTACAGAAAAACAAAGACTTTTTGCAATATGTACATGCACTGCCACTACAAAAGAATACTTATGAAGTCCATTAATCCTCCCAGTGAAGCACTAAGTATACTGCCTATAGAGAGCACTGTGTCATTCCTACATCCCTACAGTATCTTCTAGTATGGCATTCGGGTACTGCGTAAGAAAAAGAATAAGAAGCCCACTAACAATTTGTATCAACAAGTCCTGCGCAGTCAGTATACAGTCTGTGATACAACAGAATCTGCTTTTAATACTAATTTATCAACAGAACATATGATCAAATAGTCTTTCAGTACTCTAGTGCTCACAATCCCTACTGTCAAATCACAATTTTTCTTCTACTAATCAGTGACTGCATCATCAGCAACTGGAAGGAAACAACCTCATAGGCAAAAAAATGTACAGAATTTTTTACCACATGCCTGGTGTCCTAGCTCATGTGACACAATTATGGCAATCATTGCCTTTCTGCTTGTGAATTTATCACTTGGGAGGAACATCAACGATGATTCCTGGAAAGTCATTAGTCCCCAGTTTTCCATAGCACCTGCTCCAAAGTCAGGCAGTGCAACCAGATCTAAATTCATTCAAACAGAGGAAAAAAAAAAAAAAGGTGTCTTTAAAATATTTGGAAGTAAAATGCTCACATGATTTTAGTGCTCATACTGGTTCAGTTTGCAGTTAAAGGATACTACATTTTAGTGGTTCTTTGCAGTATTACGGCACCATTCTTGCAAATGGTCTGTGAAATTTCTTCTTGTCATACTTTTCATCTATGACAGCCACTCTTTCAGGAAGACACATAATAAATTACCATGAAGCCCACATCTGTACTCTATCTTGTACACGCAAGTGTTCTGAACAAAAATGAAGGCTGTATTCTACCAAAGCTAGGAGAGAATATATTCACTTCTGGCTCTCAGAAATCGTTCTCTAGATGAGTTTCTCCTGTGTTTCAGAAAGATCATACTTACATCTTTCTTCAGCCTAGCAACCGATTAAAAAAAAATCTTGCTCTTTTGGCTCTGTGAGTAGAGGGATCATTTCCACTCTTAGTTGAAAGGTGCCTTAGAAACATCATCTGTTTGTTTCCACAGCATGGCTGTTACCTATGTCCTCCCCTTCTGCCTTATGCATAGGGAACAGTTTTGGAGCTCAAATGTGAGAGAAAAAAATCAGGGATCTCAAAGAAAGATACAGTGTTTAAACTCAGAAGCAAAGAGCAAAATTTGGACAAGACACACAGAACATTTTGGAAGCAGACACAAGCTTGTACTCCAAAGCAGCTGACCGTGAGCCAGTTTCTGTCCGAAAGCTAGGCAGTTAATGTAAGCGTGGTGCTGAACCCAAACAAAGCCGGAATGCATCTAAACAGGGCTTATCAGCTCAGGCTTACAGCAAAGGTATGTCACTTTTTGATGAGGCAGCCCTCATCTAGCCAGCCTGCAGCAAGAAAGCTCACTTATAACTGCATCAAGATCAGTTGAAGACAAACCCTTAAATATCCCTGATTTTAGATGTGTTTATTCTTAATTTCACATTTTGAATTCACAGTAGAAATGCCTAGCATTCACAGGAAGATATTCTTGCTTGATCTAATCCCGTTGATTTGTACGCAAAACTTCAAAGAAAGTGGGAAATGCAGTTGGTATTGCATGACATTACAGTGGAGATTCTAATGGTATTACAGCATTCTGTGAAACTAAAATCTTACCTATCAGGAAGCCTGCAATACTGTTCTTCTAGTTCAATTTTTTAATATTTTTATACTGATGAATTAATGTACTGACACTGATGCTAAACAGAAGAACACAACTGCAAAACAGAATTGTCTACAGCCCTTGAGTAGCTGGTATGATTGATAACAAGAGTGAAGACTGCACATACTACATTTTCCATAAGAAGTGTAGTGAGTAATTCTGCAAGTTATTCTAAATACACTGGGAGATAATACATTTACAGAGATTAAAATTTATTTCTTTCAAGTGCAGATTTGACAAATCAACAAATTACCTAGTCAAGAAAGGAGGGAAATTCTTCCCTCAGAGTCCTGCAATCTGCTAAAATCATGGGCAGGTCCAAAACTCATTTTAAATAAGAACTGCCTTCTGTGCTCTCACTATTCCAAAAATTGTTTAAAAGAGCATGTTTCCTGATAATACTCATGCTGAAGGCCTTGGGAATCCAACTACAAGTAGTGGACAAACTGTATATTGGAACTACGTGATGGTACCCTTTTTTTCTTGACTGAAGCTTGACTTGACTGACCTACTTGATGTCCATTTTAAGTAGAAAGAACGTTTTCCTGCAGGAGTCTTTTTTTGTGGGGAGGAACGTGAAGGAACATACAGCCAACTCACAGGTAAGACAGGGCATATTGAAGAAAGCAAGGAATGCTTTGGGGAGACATGGGTTACAGCAAGCATGGATTTACTAGGGAGACGTAGGGACTAAAACATCCTTGCCTGGTATGGTCTATGCATCCCAGATATAGCCACGTGACTTAATAATTCCTTTCTTTCCACTTTGTAGTGCCATCAGCCCCTTTATTAGGAAATGATGCTTTAAAAGAAAGAGTGGGATGTGAAGCTAAGAGTGCTGAGTTATGGGTTAGTAAGAGCCAAGATGCAGAAAGGAGGATTCACTAAGTTGAAGTTTAAGGGGTTTACTCCCTGAATGTGATAAGCTGTAGAAAGAGAATACTGTAAAAGAACCTATTCCTTCTGTGAATGTTACACCATTAGCAGCCAGTTCTGGTCCATTTAAGAAAGTAAGTAATCTCACCTGTCTTTGGCAGAGGGTAGCTGACATTAAGTAAGTCTTCCAGAAATGAAAATACCGGGCCTGTGATATTTAAAGCATAGTCAACATACCCATTTTTAACTGCCTCTTTCCGAGCCCAAATACGTATCTGCAATAAAACAAGGCAGTGTTATTTTAGACAACTCTCATGTTTTCGTTTTCTTTGCTTCTCCTCTGTGAATCATTGTTTGAAAATGCTGTCCATCCACACTAGACCACGCAATGAAGCTTTGCATGAAAAAAATCCCAACTCAAGTTTTGCTGGACCTAACAAAATGTGGCACAGAGCCTAACCCTACTAAAATCTAGGAGTGTTCCAGTACTTCAAAAGGGCCAAGATTTGAATCCAACTACACATTGCTGGAATAAATGGACTCCTGGTTTTTCTTTTATTAAATGAGAAATGCTGTAAAACTATTTAGAATCACACATTTTAAGCCAATGTACTCCAGCTAGTGAGTCTGGGTGACAAACTTTCCTTCGGCCCACCACTCGTTCCCTGAAAAGAGAGAAATGAATTTTCAGAGAGCATCTGCTGTCCAAACATACACATCTCTCCTCTTGAACTTTCTCGCAGACTGAGACCACTGGCCTCTTACTGCTGCTGTAGAGAGCAGATGACATCTCAGCAGATAACTTCTGTACTCCTGAGTAATGGAGACAGAAGCAGCAAGCGAAGCTTTCTGCTGATGTACCTATTTGCTTTGTCACAGTACTGAAAAGGGCAGCTGCTTGCCCAAGGTGATGGAGTAGACTGAGAAAAGGTTTCTGTCTCCATCACGCACCTCTGGACATGAGACCCCCCAGGTACTAGCAGCTCAGAACTCCTGCACTTCTTGCCTCTAAATGCAATACACTTGGTCTCACAAGGAGCTGCACAGCCAAACCATAAGAGCACAGTTGGGAAGCATCAGGATTTAATTTAAAAGGGAAAAAAATAAAGCATATCAGTCAACAGAGTATCCTCAGCCTCTGAGACCCTCTTTTCAGCCAAGGCTTCAGAGGAAATTCAAAGACTAGATCACTTTATTTTGCAAAACCTAAACACAATGGGCAGACTTAAAATCCTAATCCTAGTATAACCTTTGAGTTATAATACCCGTGTTTCAGATTGTAAATTACTTACCAGAAATGACAAAACAGACACGATGAACACGGTGGTGCTGAGTTGACAGTTGGACTTGATGATCTTAGAGGTCTTTTCCAAACTTAATGATTCATTTCTATCCTATTCTATTCTAACATGTTCACACAAATACTGTGGAGGCGTAAACTGAGCATCCCTCTCTGAAACCAAGGGGCAAAATACCCTCTCCCCTCTATCTCACAGAACACAGGTGGTGCCTCTTCCCTCCAAATAATGCTCATTTGAATGCTTTGTTTTGCTGATTCCTGTCAGTATACATCAGCCCAAGGAAAAGGCAACACAGTCAGAGCTGTAAGCATCCAACATGTTCTATACAGATAATGAGATATCAAGTCCAACCTTCACTTTAAAAAGGAGATAATATTGTGCTTCCTAGGTCACCTCTACGCTGTCCTCTCACCTTGTCCCACCTTTCCCCAGGAGGATGACAGTGAAGTAACCATGAGGCTAACTAACATTGTGCTCTCATTTGTTAAGGATAGCAAGTATATGCTACCCTTAATAGCTTTATGCTTCAGTTTACTATTCATTTTGGAACAACTTGATACATCTTTCCCCTGTTGACTTTCAGCAAAAGAAGGAAAGTGGAACAACTGGTGCCACTGGAGTATATATTTTTACAGCTTCTCTCAAGAAGAAAGCTTCTCTGGCCATTGTAGTGTAAGAGCAAAACTGAATACTCACTGATGAATAAGCTTCAAACACAAAATAGTCACTTTTGGAGGCTAAAAAATATGTCTATGTAGAATAAAAGGTTTAAAATACTAGTATTCAAAATGTTTGGACCACTGTATTGATCCTACTGATGTCATGATGCTGCTCCCCAGAGGGCCCTGAAGAACAAGGCACTGAACTTCAAGTGGTTTGTCACAGCAGTAGAAATGGCTGGTTTTTTCCAACTAAGACAGCTAAGATAAGAAGACCCTGAATTATGACCAGTACTTTCTGCAGAGTAGCTGCTCCTAAAGTTTTAACATACAGAGCTCATACCTACTTGTGAAATTGTATGAAGCAGGACAGGACAATAAACTAATTGTCCTAGAGGAAAGCTTTCCACAGAAATATCTGCAGGATAAATGTTAGCAGTTTTGCCACATAAGCAAACAGGTTTGGTATAGAAAGCACAGTCAATGTCTGTGGTATCTTCTAAAGCGTGATGCACCACAAAGCCAACTTCTGTTGTAAAGTGCTATCATGTGTTAGGCAGCCTCCTATTTACCTCGTTTCCGCGCTCGGTTCTGGTGACATAATCAAAATCGCAAATCACAAAAGCAGTCAAGTAAGTTGACATTTTCAGCGAAGTGTTAAATGTGGTAACAGCCCACAGGCTTCCATTTTCATCCTTCATTTCAGATACATCTAGAAAAAATATCAAAGAAATATTCAAACCATTGCTCTTCCATAACAAACAGGGAATTTTGTGTTTTCTGCATGGTTTTTTACACCTCTCTTCAATATGCTGTATTTCTGCACTAACTTCATATGTTTCTGGTGGAAGGCAAGCAGCCAGACTCGCTGCTACTGCCACGTATCTGAGTCGTGACCTTCCATGCAAACAACAAAAATCCACTCTTGAGCTTCCTAACTGACGTCTTGGAAGGATATCAAACTGCGTCAGTTTCAGGATATGGGCAAACTGTGGACAATTTATCCCATCCTGCCTATCTCTAAAATGTATGATCTATTACGATTCAAATGTAAGTCACGTGTCCCCAAGATTTATGAAATACTTAATTGGATACCTTCTTTCTAAATACAGGGGACATGGACAAGATTCTCAGGGGATGAAAATGCTTTAAGTGATTCTCACAGAGATCCAATCTATTATAATTCCTAAGCTACTTAGCTTCCCTGCAAATCTCACAAAACTTCCTTTTACTGGCTGAAAATTATTTAGGTGAAAAATAAAGATTCACGGCACTGAACTGCAGAAAATAGACATTAAGAAAGAGGCAAGTGATCCAACAGATTGCTGTAGGAATACTAATTTATGGAATTTGTTTGGAATTTTATACCCCACCTGCATCTCACACAAGATCCCAGCAAGTGATGGGAGGTGCACCCCTAGAGCCTTACAGTCCTCCTGTTCTTATTCTGCACATACGCAGGAGGCTATAGTGTCTCTGTCTGGGAAAACAATTTTTTTTATGTTGTAAATATGTCTTAAAATCTACTTAGAATGAAAGGAATCCCTTAATACCACAATTACAAGCTTTGCATACTGGGGCTGCCATTTTGTTTTAAGCAGATGCCACACAGTAAGACAGACACACTGGCTAAGCAGTAAATGCCAGGAATCAGACCCTACACAGCCTCCAGCAACCACAGGAGAGCACATAGCAACTGACAAAACTATGGAATTATTGCCATCAGAGACATTAATTATGAGTAACTGTCTCCAAATTTTTACGTTCATACGCACAGATTTTCTGTGCATTTTCAAGACATCAGCATAGGGACTGCTGTATTGGATGATAGAGTCTGGTTAGATAAATTGCAGCCTTTTAATTCAGGGTGGGAAAAAAATGATAAATCTACTTGCTGTTTACCTACCAATAGCAGGCATGTTGGAAAGAGCCACATAGCTTGGGTCATGGACAATTCTGATACTAAATGTGGCCTTCATGGCAGGTTCATCAAAACATGGGTAAACTGTCCTGGCATATGTTGGTTCCAGCTGGGAGGCAATCACCATACTGTATTAAAAATACAAGTAAGATTAATCAGGCGTGCTACCGCTGATCAAAATCAATATATAATGCAAAAAAACACCAAATCAGAAAAAGCAAGTGAATCACATAGGTATGCAGATTTGGAAAAGGTTTGTTTATTATTTAAAGCCATGATTAAATCCCCATGCCCAACAGACAGTTCAGTTTGGATGCTTCTAGAGAAAATCAATCTTTTTTAATAAGGCTGGGTTGTTTTTTTTTCCTCACAGGCCTTTTCCAGATATCATATTTTAAATACTTGAGCTTTTCTCATTTGTCTATTAAGATGGGAGTTGATTAACGTTTTGCATGCAGCAGGCCAGTGCTCAAAAGTGATAAAACGTCCAACTTTAATTTCATAATTAGGATCTCTCCATACACCTGCTCCTCACTCTAATTCATGCACTCTTATTTTAGTGGTGCATTTTAATAAAAAATTGTAACAACTGTTAGGCAACTGCATATAGATGCACTCACACACTTCTGTCAAATCACGCAGAGAAGAACCCAAGCGAAAGCAGCACCAGCGCTGTCCCAGCGCGCTGGCAAGCCCAGGAAAATATTCAGGAGGATCCTTTTCTACCTCGTGCTATGGAGCCTTGCCTCACTTGGGGCAGATCTCCAGGACACACTGTGACAGCTGCACTCCTCCTGTTTGAACTAACTGAACTTTGGTCCAGGCAGATGCTCAGCCACTACGCCTAACCAAAGTTAATCCTATTGTGTGAGGCGATCAGTGAGAACTCAGCACCAAACTCAAAAACAGGTTTGGCTGGGGACCAGGCTGATAAGCGTCTGAAACTGCATTTTAACAGCAGAAGATTTGACTACAAATCAACAGCTTTACACTATAAATATCTGCAGCCATCAGGGTCCGTTGAGCTCGCCCTCTGCAGCAGCAAGCTGCATGGCATTGATGTCCCCTTGAGCAAGGATGCCTCTCAAGGTTACCCCTTGAGGCTGAGAGATCCCTTACCTCACACCAGACATTGATGGGTTGGTAAGTGACACTTTTTGCATGCATGTAACATCTAAGATACATATAGGAAGCTTACGTGATAATCTTTGTATCCCATACTAACTTGAAGTGTAGTCAATAGCAGAGGATTGACCGCCAATCCATCTGTACTTATTAAATATTCTACATGCCTAAATTTACCGATTAGAACTCAATAAAATAACTACTAGATGGGATCTGTCTGAGTGATCTCTGACTCTTCTCCTGCAACACACACTGGCTGGAATCAAAAGACAAATCACCGTGTCCCATGGCCAAAGTTTCAAAGAGGAGCTGTACATCTGGGCTGTTCACATTAGGGCATCTTTACCAGGAATTAGCAAAAATACACACGCAGTGGCTCTCAAAGCTCCATACCTGTCAGCCAAGTAGTAGCCAGCAGCTGGGCCTACAAGAATGGCATCATCTCCTGTTCCGGTGACCTCAATACTACCACAGGGCTATTATTTTTCAGTCGTAGTTGAGGTGTTCCCTAACAGTGTATTCACACCAGGTTCACAAAGGCTTATACTTAGCACAGAGACATTCCAAATGAGCCAGGAGCCATCAGGACAGCATCCATACATTAAGTAACATTATGTAAGGAGTCAGATCTGCACTACAAGCACAGCGTGACTGCGCCTGACCGTGATCTGTAGGCAATCTGAACCATGTCTGAAACCTAAGGTTGTGTGTTTTAAGATTCCCTTTTCATGGGACCTGAAATGAGCGGATTAGCTTCCCACTGATATTTACATCACTCAAAGCCAGTCTAATCGACCCAGTGCTGAAAGCATCAGCTGCTCATCTACATTACATCACCCTCACTGCTGATGTTGGCGAACTGAGTTAGTATCAACAGGACGACCCTGTGTATAAAAGCACTATACTCTCACAACATGGTCTACTCTGCATTTAACAGACATATCTGGTGCTGTACCATAACACAATTTATGACATCTAAAAGAACCCATGTTGAACACATGTTGATGCAGAGCCACTATCGGGACCATGACATCTATTTTGAAGTGAGGAACAGCTAGAGAGAGAGCAGCACAGCGTATCTGGCTTCTTGCCTGCCAGTGCAGGGAGATTTTCTTTATGGACCTGATTCCCTCAAGGGTCAAGTTTACGCTTTGCCAGCCACCAGCTGCTTTGCTGAATGGAGCTGAAGCTCTACTTGAGACAGAAGTATCACCTCCTCTCCTCCTTTACCCTGTGCAACGACAGAAAAGTGACTTAAATTTCTGCCAGGGTTGCACAGGAGCAGCAAAAGTGACAGGCCACTTCATCGAGCGAATTAATCACTGAAAATACTCTTCTCTCCTTCTACCCTTGCAAAGTATGCTTTTGCGCACTCAGTTATGCAATCACTTGCAGCTTCGTTCTAGGAAACACCGAGCAACCCCACGACAGAGAATTCCCCCACACCCGTGCAATTACCGCCTCAGGAGGCTCTGTACCCGCAGAAACTGATGCAGACACTTAGCAAATTTGTCCACAGGAAATTCTTGTTCCAGAGTACAAAACAGCATATATTGGGCAAAAGCATCATGATAACAAAGAAATATCAGGACAGATTAAATGTTATTTTCCAGCAGGACTCCAAATGAAAAAGAAAAATGGGAACGTTTCATGCATGATACACAAATAACTGGTGTTTCAAACACACATTACCTCATATCATTTGTCAGAATGAGTCATTGTTAGGGCTTTTTTCTTGGTTTTATTTGCTGAGCGTTTTTTAAGGTGAAGGTATTAGCATGAACTGAATTACTAGCAAACCTTTTTCCACAAAACAAATTACCCAGAAGGAAATGAATTTTTAAAAAAGCCTAACATTGCCTAAGCAGACAAATAAATTCCTCTCTTAAGCCTAGAGTTTTGTGGAGAGATTTCATTTTATTTTTTTGCAAGTATCATGTAATGCCTCCTTCCCCTAATAAAACAAAATCAAAGCCACAATACTTTTAAATAATGAGAAACAAACAGATAATAACAGGATATCTTAGCCTAAATCTTTGACAATTTATACTGCATGGGTTCTTTTTTTTTTTTTTTTTCAGTTAGTGTCTAAAAACAAGAAAAGGAAAATGAGGAATGCATCCTGTATAGTACACGGACATCCAGTAGAGACTGTTCAACCTGATAAAAACCCAGCATAATTGTAGAAGAAATGTTTTATGTTGATGCAAAAAAAGGTTATTCTTCTAAAAATGCCTTCTCATTAAAACAATATTCTTTGTCATACTGATGGCATAACGGGGTTTTGTGCTAACATCTCATATCTGATTTCTTCCATTTAAAAAATACGAATGAACTAAACTGTAAAACAAACCCTGAAGTGGCTCAAAGTAAGGGAGTTTTACAGCGAGCAGCATTCTGTTCTCTGCAGCAGCTCTCTGCAATTCCTGGTCCCTTTTTCAGGTGAACGGTGCTCAATACCAAGATGCAGCCCAAGAAAACACCAAACCTGTTATTTGCTGTGATCTCTGCCCTATGCCTTTGACGGTCTTAACCCACACACTGATATAAAACAGAGCTAGGAACTTCAGATCCCCTGCTCTGAGGCACAATTAACTGTACCGATGCTGTTCTAATCCCCCTTCACCCTCATTCTAGTAACTGGTGCAGAAGCAATTGATAAAAATCAGCACAAATATTGTGTTCCATTACATTTTGGGATGCCTGTTAATGCCAGCCCGATGCAGTCAAGTATTTCATAGAAGTTACCGAGGACACGTGCAGAATGGCTACCAAGCAAAATTCTCAAAAGGATTTTGAAACGCTGATGTGAACAGTGACATACATCCTGCACTTTATAGTACACTCCACGGGGATCCTCCGACCCTGGAGTAGTATACATAAGCTCATTCACAGCAGCGTAAAATCTGTACGCAGAATGATGCTACCACAAACCTCCTGCATCGTGTATGTCTGAGCCAGCCCTGCTGGAGAAGGAGGGCAAAAGTGGTTTCTGTATCTTTCTGCCTACCCAGTTCCTGGCATGGACTCTCCCAGCTATATGCAGAATACAGATTCCCCGTGTCAATAGGGAAGCCTTCAAATACTTAGTGCTAGTGAAGTGGGAGCATCCTCCTTTTTTACTTCCTTTGCTCCTGCAAGCACTGCAGAGGTGGGCTGTGCACTACCCATAAAGATTACTCCCATTTTTCCGTTTTCTTTTGTGTGTAAGACCTGACCAGGTGGGCAGTACAAATTGTCAGCCACAGCAAAAACATATGCAGTCATCAATGATCGAACTGATAACAATTTCTATGCTGGAAATTTAGTGAAGTTTGGGCTTTGGTTTCTTCTGTTTTCCACGGAGGTGAGGTTAGCACTTCTGAAAACAGCTGTCTCTGCGAACAGCTTTCCCACACCACCTTGCCAGTGTGCTCCGGCTCCAACTTGGAGAGAGGACAGGGAACAGTACTTCGTGTCAGCTAGCTAATTCTGCCAACCTGCCGAGAGCAATGGGGATATCTGACCAAGAAAAAAGCGGGTGCCAAAGCCCGGATGGAACAAACATTTCAGGGACTTCCCTTTAGGATCTAGCTGTCTGCTGAAAGCTTGCCCTTCTCTGCTTCAACTCTTCTGAAACGAGAGGTCTCTAGTGGTTCTACGAGCACAAATTACAAAAACCACTAAGGCTTCTAGTGCATGCAAGAAATAGAGGAGGCTGCATGACTGTAGATAAACGGCACATCGCCTGTTACAGCCGATGGTTGAAGTTAGGCGCTGCAGTCAGAAGCCTGTGCAGGAGTCAGGCCCTGAAGGTCTGCCAGAGCCAGGTACAAGTCCCTTTAAAAGACCCACAGGACAGCATGCTGGAGACTGTGATTTCCTCGCAGAATAGTAACAGCCTTCCTACCGACAGCTGAAGGGCACCGGAAGTTTTTAAATCGCTCCTGATCTATATAATCCATTAGAATCCAATTCTTTACATCATTAACAGCTTGCTAGAGCTTACAGACTATATCCCTCAAAACACCCCTCCTCCAAAAAAAAAGAGGAAGGCAAAACCCCTTCAGTGTAACTGGACCCCATCAGATTAGGAAACAGCTGGTAAAGTGATGACTTAATTCTCAGTGAAGGAAAAAATAACAAGATACTGCTGCATACCCTCGATCCAGAGAAAGCCTTTTTAAATCAGAAGAGATAAGCAAAATCCATTCAAGAGTATCAGGAATGTAGGCAGGAACAAGTAACCAAAACAATACATTACATCTGCAATCGGTGGATTTCCTCTGATTTATTTCAGTGTCTGAACACCACTAGCATCTCTTTAACCAGACTGCGGTCTCACATTTCATTAGTGCTTCACGATGAGCTAAGAATGAAATGGAACAACTGTCATAAATCCTATAAACAGTGGGAAATTGAACTATACATATTAATTTAGTGATTTAAAAACATTTTTTTTCTTATCTTCCACTGTGGCAGCAGAGCTGACAATAGCTCTTTTTTTTTGGGGGGGGGGGGGAAATCTGCTGAGTTTTACATAGTCTGACTCAAAAAATGTCATAGTCTAACTCTGTGTTTATGAGACAGGAAAGGACACTGATACAGTATTAAGTAATTAAGTGCTTGTTCCTTTCTTATTTGGTTTTTTTTTTTTTAACTACATAAATTAAGCAAAGTGTTCTAGATTTTCCTTAACTCAAAAGTTGTACAAATAATCCTATGAATGACAATCAGTGAATGAAGAAATAGCAACTGGAGAGAAGCAGCATGTATTTCCTGAAAATACGTATTACCATACTTCATTTTTCTCCAAGGCTAGCCAACTTACCTCCTTAGTCTTAAAAAAAAAAAAAAAAAAAAAAGCCTGCACAAGTTAAAAAGATGTGGCAGACAATGGTATCAGTGAAAATTTACATAAGAGCTGGCAGCTGAAAAGCCAACTCGTTGCAGAAAAACCACACAGTCCTCCTTCATTTCAATAAAAACTATTAACTTAATTTTGTGGTTTCGCATTATTCCTACGGAACACTACCTGCTTGAACGAGAAATCTATGGACTGCTGAGATACCGTGTACTTTGGTGGACTCGTCGGTAGGCTGGGAGCCAAGAACTCTTGAATCTTAACTCTAGTTCTCCTTTCGACTCACTGACTGCTGATCCTCAGCAATCCACTACATCTTTAATTGTTAAATCACTCTAAAATAAGCAATTTATCTGCCTCTTCTTTAAACACCTATTTTGAGAAACTTGTCTTCCGCTGGAACTATTTAAATCATAATCTTGAGTTCTGCTTTTCTTTAGCAAGTTTCGCATCTGGAAGTTTACAACGCAACCCACCGTGAGGACATTCCCAATTAAAAAATGCACACGCCAGCATTGTTTTGAGGGTGAAAATACGTTTCAGATTATTGACCGCCTGACAAGTTCACAATGCCCCAGCGCTGATTTTGCAGTTCAGAAGAAAATAGAAAGGAAAGGATCCCAAGAGCACTTTATCAAGGAAAAAACACCGGTTGGCTGATGACAGCCAAGCGACTTCATGGGCGACCGCACCTACGCAGCCTAAAGGGGCGACCCGTCCCGCTCCACCATCCTCCTGAAGCTGCGTGGGCTCGACGCCTCTGAACTCAAGCCCCAAACCACATCTGAAATCCCGGGTTCTGGACAAAGCCACGCTCCCCACAGACGCAGGGAGCGGAGATGAGGAGCTGTCGGGGCTACACAGAGGCGTGCGGAGCCGGGATGGAGACGCCGGGGCGGGCTGGGGGG
>JANZLQ010000079.1:16721219-16733248 GCA_026212715.1 Elanus axillaris | reverse complement strand
GAAGGAAGGAATGGAAGGACACACACACACACACACATACCCCCCAGGATATTGGTGTTTTTCCACCACCGTAAGGAACGGCGAGGG
Organism: Elanus axillaris; assembly: GCA_026212715.1. Classification (NCBI taxonomy): domain Eukaryota; kingdom Metazoa; phylum Chordata; class Aves; order Accipitriformes; family Accipitridae; genus Elanus; species Elanus axillaris. Next base: position 16,733,161 of record JANZLQ010000079.1, on the reverse strand, counting down.
GAAGGATGAGAAAGGGGGGGTTGGCTGCTTGGAGCGGATCGGCTCCTGGGGGAGATCTACACGTTAGAAGGTTTGGGAGAAAGACGTGGAGTCAGAAGGATCTTTGGCATGTAAGCCCGGCCGAAGCGGGTGTCTTCCAAGTGGTCCTCGTGGAGAGCCCCACTTCCCTGCGTGGTTCGCTCGAGGCTACAGACATCTCCGCGCTGTACGCGCGTGGTTAACCCCGTTACAATCAGTAGGGTTAATCCTGTGTATCCCTGCTAAACAGGTACGTCAAGGGTGAGCCGAGTCGGGGCCGGATTGCCAGCCAGATTGCAAAATTAAACCTTTGTCACCTTGTAAAACTTGCCTGTTGGTTTTGCTCAGTTGCAGCTCTTCTTCGAACTCACAATGAGCCGTGTGTTAACAGGAGCAGTAGCCTGGAGCAGTCGCCCTTGCGTGCCATTGCCTCGGACAGTTTTTAATCTGGATTACAAGCAGGTTTTCCCCCTCCTTTTTTTTGGTTTAAATTCACTTCCCCTCCCCGCACGGAACCCAAGGCAAGTCTCTTGGGTTTACAGCTCACACAACAGCCACCCTCAACACTGGAGAAGCTCTGTTTGCAAAATCGAGGCATTGGAATAGATATTTCAGTCTGTTTTGTCGTCAGAGTTAAAGCTAAACCTTCCAGAGTCAATTCACCTCAATGACTTAATGCTAAAGCTTATGCCTCCTGCTAATTTATTTGTTAATTGAGAAGAGAGCTTTTTCATGGTCCCGTATGGAATACAGCTATTGCTTTCCTCATGCCCCTGGGCACAGCAGGAGTGGCTGTTACGGATCTGGAAAATAGCTTGGAGCCACTGAACAACGAAAGTTTCTGGTTCCAGCAGCAGAGCATAACCTGCTGTTTCCCTGTCACTTGGGGGATGGAGGGGATCCCCTCTGCCAGCCGGTTCTGCTGCCTGCCCCAATGCCTTTGCTGCTGTTACCCACTAGCCTCCCAACAGACTGTCTTTTGGCACTGGCCCATCTTCTGCTGTTTTCTGTCACACAGCTTGACTTGTGTGTTTCTGTTTCTGCGCCTTCTTTTCTCATTTTGTTCTCATTTACCCCAGTCTTCCCCACCCATGCCCTGGGACCTCTTTCTGTTTCTTCGGTTCAGGCCTCTGTACTCTTTCCACACAGCCCCTCATCTTTTCGCCCTTCTGTCCTTGCACATGCCTCACATACCTTTACTCGTCATCTTGCACATCATCAGCTTCTTCCCTTTCTCCCATCACGTTTGGCAACATGCATCATATTTCTCTCATATTAAGACTTTACAACAACCTCCAACAAACTTCTTGGAGATTACTGGACCTGCAGCCACACAGCAGCCATGAACTGACTGACCTTAAACAAGTTTGACCTGCTGCAGGTCACTTCAAAAGATTTCACACAAAATGTTTTAAATTGTTTAGGAAAGTATCTTTTCCCTCTTGCTGTCAGTGTAACTTTGGGAAGCAGTTTGTTGTGCCAGTCTGCAGAGCTGCTCCATCCCATGGGAGCACTGACGCACTACAGAGACTGGGTAAGATGAATGATCAAGAGCTCCTACAAAGATCAGGAAAGAAAAGACAGTGCTGCAAAAAAAGGAGGTGACGGGAAGAAGAAATCACAGAAGTGCACCAGTGTTTCTAACGAGAGAGCCCAGACATTGTAGAGGATTATGGAGTGTTTCAATGCCCTGATTTCCAAATGTTTTTTACACACCCTTGACATTGTTCAGTAAAACCATGCTCATCCACTCACCCCCTCAGAATAACGCATAGGCAAAATCAAAACTGTGAGGCATTTCCTCCCATGTCTCTGAAAACAAGCAGAACTGCTCAGTATCAAGCCTGTAAGTAGTACAGACCCTACCGGAAGGTTGCCCTTCTTAATGGTGCAGAGTATGTTTTAAAGTTTACAGTGCATATCCATAAACCATACTTTTATTTTCTCTTGTTTGCAGTGGGGAATTCACACCTGCTCCTTTCCTCAATTAGCACATAATAAAACTACAATAGTTAACGACTTACAATAAGTGTTTTAAGAAGTGTTGTTTGACTACCTTTTCCTCCCAAATGATTTATAACAGTTACCTTATAAAGCAACTGTTAGATGAAGGCTTTTACCAGCCCATGACTGTGGATTCCCGTCCTGGTGGGATCACACACACTGACGTGTTTGAAATGGGAAAATACTTTGCATGCAGCACAAAACATGTGAGTAGCTTCTGTTGCATATATTACACTTCACCGTCCTGCTGAACTTATTTCTGGAGTTAAGACGTCTGAACAACACATTTCTGAAGCCAAAGCTGCAGGAGGTCCTGGGCCAGGACAGGCACTCTGACTACAGCATGTCAGGCATAGTCTTTTCTTCAGGCCACAGCTCAGCCCAAATCCTGACCTTGGATGGAAAAGGTAGGCTTGTATTTAAGTCAGCAGAAGAAGCCTCTAGTACACATCTGAAGGTAGAAACAAATCACCTGTTATAAAAGAGGTCAGACAGCTCTGCTGCTCTGAAGGACGCCAAAGCATCTGACAAACTTTACTGTCTTGTTCCAGACGAAGGGGTCTGTGCCATGCTCACTAGCTGTTCAAAGTCCCATCGGTGTCCACCGAATTTTAAACAACAGAGAAAGGTCACATATGACAGCAGGGGGTCTACTATCCTTTAAGGTGCAGTAAGGTAAATGACACTTCATGTGGCTGGGATATTCGACACATCATTTCAATTAGCAAAATATTACAATGACCCATTCTTAAAGTTCATCGAGATTTTCAGGTTAATAGTATTGTTTTCATAAAAATACTGTGATACATCACAAATCATATATACTGAACGCTAAGAAAAAGTTTAATCATGTGTTTAAGCAACCTGAAGTAACTGTTAGGCTGAAAGATGCTTCCCTAAATCTCATTATTAGTGATTTCTTCAACTTAATTTGAGAAGTTCTGAGTGATGACATGTGTGGCAATTCCAGCAGTGGGAGCTGGGCATTATTAGCACTCCTGAAACTTGTTTTTTCACAGAACTGTAGATCTTGTTTCCTCTTCAGTTTTTGGAGAGGTGCCTGATTTTTTCTGTATTTACAAAGTCAGATCAATGGTCCTTCTAGGCATAAGGGATCCGTGAAGTCCCACCCCCCCTTTTTTTTTTAACTTGGACAGCTCCTTTTATGAACTGTAATTTGCTCTGCATCATTTATTTTCCTTCTTTACCAGAGCCAATGATCTATCAGAGCTCAAAATGTTGTAATGCCTGGAAGTATCTGTGGCAGGAGCTATTCCACAGGCGATGCTGAAGTCGCAACTTTTACTGTTGCTCTGGAGGTCTGATTTAGTGGATATTTCAGGTTTCCTAGTCATCTGAATTAAGAAGAAGTGTGAGCTATAGGCGGACATACGTAGTTAGCATAGCTGCAAATAAGTACAATACACGCGAGCCGAGCATGAGCAGTTGAGGACCGTAACTTCTTATTGGACATGTCAAAGAAGTCCTCAGCTTTCCTGCAGGCTCAGGATGAATACCTTATGTCATCCTTCATGAAGTAGGTATCTTCAATATCAAAGTCAACACAGGTGATACTAGTTACCAGTTAACTGGAATTAAGACTTGAAAGAACAAGGTTTCCTTTCCCTAACAATAAAGAAAAAAACACCTCCAAAACCTCTGTTTCATTGTTTCTGTCCTAAGGAGATTTTGTACACTCCCTGCATAGATCTGTCAGTGGATATAAGGTTTACGAACTGGCACAGTAGCAACTGGGCGTGGATCTCTAATTGTGTTGACAAGATTGCCTTAACTGGCCAGTATAGGACAGTACAGAAAGGCAATGTGGAGAAGACTTCCAATTTAAAAGGGTCAAATTTGACCAAGTATTGGAGTATCATCAAAACCCGTGATACTGAAAACTCAGATTGACAGTTTGGAGTGAGTTGTCATTGCATGGTGGTCACTATGTGAGCAAGGAAAGTGCTTTCTCTGTAGGAAGTCATGCATCTAATTAAAAAATGTTATGTAGGGAAGCATGCTTGAAATGTTGCCATTATTGGTAATGATGTCTGATACTGTAATTGAAGTCATTTTTCACTCCTGCTTTAATTAAAAAGCTGTTCCTTGGTGTTTTGGACCAGCAGGACACTGATAATCCTCTGTAGCACAAACTACCAAACCATGCAAAAAGTTGTTTGCAAATTCTCTTCTTGTTCGATGGACCAGACGTGAACTTTTTACCAGGGCCTCACTGACTGCTTCCGTGGAGCTATGTACCAATGCGATGGTTTGGATTTACACAGCAAATGGTGGGCAGTAGCAACAATTCTCATCAGTGGAGAAAAGACAGCAAAGACAGCAAAACCTAGTGATTTCTTTGGGTACTTCTGCTTGTGGAGGACAACAGGACAATCCCTAAATGGTATGGGTAAAACGGGGTAGTGATGACCCATAAAACGAGGTGCTAACAAAATGACCTATGTGCCCAGTGAGCAGAGTTGCACCCAGAGGTGGAGAGGACTCCCTCCAAACTGTTCAGGGTGCTCAAATGAGCAAGAGGGGCCTGCAGCCCTGTCTGAAGGTATATGATACCTGGGAGAGCAACCTTCTCTGAGGGTCGGGTCGGGAAAGCATTTCCAAGGAACAGGAGGAGATCCACAGAACAGCGTGGAAAGTAACCGAAAAGTAACTACAGCAGGCGTGAAAAACTCTATCCAGAATATGAGCAGGAGATAAAAATTACACCAAAGCAGGAATTAAGGAGGCTGCAGTTTTATCAGTTGGGTTTTTTTTCTATAGTTGGTAACTCTATCCGCTGGCTTCTAAGCTGTGGCAGGCAATTAACAGGACTGATAAACCAAGTCTTGCAACTGACGATGTGTGGGAAAGAAGCGTATCACTTTTTCACCGGTTTGCTTAGCAAGAAAAAAAACCTGTAACCATGCTCTCTTAATTGGAATGAAGCTTTGAAAAAAAAAATTTAAGGATTTAATAAGAACAGTATGAGTAGATCCATGAATCATTTGCAGCATTGAAACTTTGTTCCAGATGGCATTTAACTTTTGTTTAATGTTTTCTGATTGTTACTGCACTTAAAAACAACTTGAATAGGTATCAGCTTTTCTCCAAATATGCCAGCATTTTCAGGCTTGTGTATGGAAGTGAGCAAACATTTGACCAGAAATAACTTGTAAGTGGATTTTTTTTTAAATGGCATTAAATGTCAGTAGATTGATACTGCTTAATAGGATGAATGTGGGTGTATTCAAAGTTGCTGGCCCTTTTTATTAAGTGTTTTACAAGCTTTCAGTTGCCCTGTATTTTTCTGGCAGCTTCACTGAAATGAAGCAGGAACGTGGTATTTGTCCCCTGAGTGCTAGTCATACTGAGATTTATCAGCTCTCTGGGATGAATAGCAAGTAAAATTTTGAAGAAATGACATATTGGGATACTGTAAACTATTGCTTACCCAGGGAGTTAGACCAACAGAGTTGGACCAAGGACACGTGTCTCCTCTCATCTCATCTGCTTTTGTTGCAAGTATTGTCTCTTGGATGGTATGCAAGCTTGAGATTGCAACAACCAAGTACAGGAAATGCTTCACGAAGCTTACTTCAGCTCTAGAGTTGCACAAGGCGCTGAAAGGGAAATAAGCAGAACCTTAGAGCATCTGGCTTGCCCTCCTGTTACTGTGAGGAGGCTAGCAGAAGAGAGAGCAATGGCTGATCCTGCTGGAAATAACCTCTTTATCTGCACTAGGCAGGTGTCAGCCAGCCTGGCTGTCTGGAACGGTGGGCAATGTTCAGTCTTTGTCAGGAGTTTTGAAACTGGTCTCCTGGTGCACCTCATGCGCTCCAAACAGTGACGGGCATTCAGTCCAGGACACCAGAAGAGAGAGGTCCAGGACACCACAGCTAATCTGAAGTTAACTCCCTGGAAATGCACATGTTTTGAGAACTGGGTCCTCTGTACCAACTGCTTTGCCTTACAGGTCCACTCCTTTTGGGCTACCCTATCTGCGTATCTCAACCTTTCTTGCCCTACTGTCCTAGGAAACTACCTGCTTTTTCTGTGCTGAGAGTTAGCTCTGCAACAAAGTGTTATTACTGCACACCTACGGCAAGCCCCACTGGCTCATGATCATCATAAAAAAAAAAAACCAACCCCAAACCATATATATATATATATACTTCAGGTACCGAAAGATTGTTTTTAAATGTTTTCAAGATGTTTGCTACATTTTGTGATGTGCCAAATTTTCCAAAATTACTGAGAAATGAGGACAACTGCTTCCTCACTGGTTTTTTTTCCTATTAAAATCTTCATTAAACCAGTCAGACTACAGAACACCTGCAAATTACTGCTATGAACTCTCATGCTGGCAGAGAACTAAACACCCAAGACTTCAACAGCTTTAAAGCTTACAGGTAGTCTTTATCCCCAGAATCTGCGTATTATATTTTGCAAGACAAACTTCTTGAAGGAGTTCACAAAACACGCCTTGAAGCCTTATCGGTCCAACAAACCTGTGCTTCACTGCAGAATGTGGCTACATGTCAACTTGTGATCAAATTGGCCAGAGCACCGTGTATCCCTACAGAATCTAGACTTTCTTCCGGAGCCTTTTTCTGGAAGACCTTTGGCAGAAACATACTAAGGCTTGAGTCTGATTTATATGGAATAAAACAGGTCTCCAGTTTAACCCTTTAGTATGCTGTTCTTGCATCTCAGAGCACTGTGCTTGTTTGCTTAGCATTCTTGTCTTGGTGTAGTTCTCCACTCCTACTTGCCAGGTTTGCTCTCACAAACCCTAAATCTGATCTCATCTGATCCTTAAACACTCTGATCCATTCAGACAAAAAAGTGGAAGATGTCTGCTGGAGTCTGTATGATTGGCTGGCAAATAATTTCAATATTTTTGGCAAATATCTGTACTTGGTGGCATGCAACATGGCACAAGAAAACCTGTATGTGACGGAAGTCATGGAAATGTTTCAGAATGCATGAATTACAAAATATAAATCATAAATCTTTTGTGTGGATAGATCTGGGGAGGGGATGTACCATGTGCTGTTGTACAAATCAGTTTCCTACAGTGAATGTGACGTAACATAGGATACGGAAATGTGATGTCCCTACTTACAATAGGATAGGAATAAAATTTTCACCTAAAGTTTATGTGTGTAAAACAATAATGCTGCTGGCTACTAGACCCTGTCTTTGGTACAGAAAAGATGGTAACAGAGTAAAGGATGCAGATCAGTCTCTGAATGGCTCCTTCTATTAATAAAAAAAAACACACTTCCGTGCATTTGTCTGTGTTCTAAAAACTACAGTTACAAAAGCCAGAGTTTCTTGCAGGACTAATTATGTAGTAGATGCCTCAGAGGATATCTCAGTGACAATAATAGGGTTGGGGAAATATTTCTGATCTTTCTTTTTTGCAGAGCTGGGACTGCAGGCTGATCCATGCCACTGACTCCTAAGTGCGCTGTGGTGATTTCTGAGGTGATACTGAAAAGGTATTAGGAGAACACAGTCAGGATGCATCTCTGAGGAAGATGGAGATGGTGATATGAAGATCAGTGAGAAGACAGCTCCCAGCTGATGGAAGGTGAAGAGAAATGGTGGGAAGTCACAGGGATTAGAAAGCAGCAGACTGCATCACTAGTTTATTCAGGGGACTGTTAGAGTCTAGCTGCAGGAATACTACAGTTTTCCTAGAAAGTCAAGATGGGGAACCTGTGTCATTTATAATCTACTTGCAGCATCACATTATCAAATCTCTGTGAGGGACAGAGAGACATGTCACAAAAAGGAGGATCCCAAATTCTTCATGTCTGCTACAAATCTTGTTCTGAAAACAGAAAAAAATGGTCAGTGAAGTACAGAAATGGGCTGGTGGCCACACACATCGCTGAAATTAGAAAATGTGGCTGCCAGGCAAAAAGAGAGGGAAGCCTAGCAGGCAGATATACTGAAAGAAATACCAAGGAAAAAGCAAGTACTTTGTGGGAAAGCATTCAAAGCTTCAGGCTATGAGGAGCTCAGTGCTGGCACTGGGGAAGAGCATGGTTTTGTAGTGCCAGTCACTCAGAAGAAGGGTGGCCTCAGGATTCTTCCCACCCCACCACCTGGCAAGACTCTGGGATGATCTGCTGGTGGCAACTGGACCTCATGCAGTAAGCCAGTCAGAAAACAAACTGGTTAAGGCACCTGTCATTCTCTTACGGCTTGTCTACATCACATACCAGTAATATTTCTTACACTGTCAGCTAGTGACTTCTGGGAGATTATATAATCTACTCAGTTACTTGGAGAGAAAAATGTTTGCTGTATTTTTCATAAACTTCAGTTCTTAAGGCCTTTTTCCCACAGCTATCCTAAACTGGTTTCATTCATGCCTTGAAGAACTTCTTTGGTTCACTATACTTCCTCTACTGCTCTGGTATCATACTGACTCAGTGTCACGTCCATCTTTAAATACCAACATGCCACCGTATCTCCCTCATTTTCAAGGATTTATTGCTAGCATCAGACATCACTCTTGGCCTTACATCAGTCACACCCCGTTCTGGAGTGATCACTGCACAGATCATATCTTTCCTTTGAGTTTGGGGAAAGGAGGGGATCGCATCCTGTCTCAACAGCATCACTCTTATGCCTAGATCTAGAGAAGTACCCGGCAAAATGAAGAAAATGGATGGAGGGCTTTCCAGAGGAGGATCCAGTGCTGTGACAAAAGAAAGGGCTCTTGCATAAGCACAATAATGGACAACAATCGGACATATGCACACATTTTCAGTTCCTGCCCCTAACATTACAAACGGGTCTTATTTTCTTCCCTGGGGTCACTCCTGTTGGGAATGAAGTAACCCTACAAACACAACTGCAATTTTAACCAGAACTTAAAACCTGAATCCCACAAGATCTGTGTCCTACCCCCTGAAGCTGACCCTGAAGAAGAGATAAACCTCAAAGCCCCAGCAGATGTCCAATATAACTATACCAGGATTATCATGGGCTCACTTACAAAAAGGAATTTTAAAATAACTTTTGTTCTGGGGACCTCATAGGAAGCTATTGGAAGCTTCTCAAGCAAGCTCAGTTTTTATTACCAACCCCACACCCATTTAATAGTCTCTCCAAATGATGTCCAGAATGAACAGTCTATGCTTTGTAATGTTCCTTTTCTGAAGTATCAAACCCTTCTGGTTTTGATTACCCATTTCAAGCACACCCTCAATCCATCTACTAATTTAATATTCCCTCAGTCCCTCTTTGCATGACTTCTTCCCCCACCATGTGCTCAAAATATTGCCTGTGCCAATAAAATGTGAACTCTGAAGTGTTTATTTGTGTAATATAACAAAGCGTTCTCTGTCCCATTCAGATGGGTACTGTTCCACACTCTACTTCAGCTGATAGCATCTTGGTGTTAATAAACAGACACTTCACAGCAAAGGCTTTTTTCCTGCTGTGGTTGACGCACAAAGACAAATCTCAGCATAGAAAGTAGATGGCTTCACATCTCAGCAACGTCTTGAGTTTACAGCTACCTTGTGCTTTGATGGGGTGTGTTTCTATAAATCAAGAAGTTTCAAAATGCAGAGGAATAAGTAACAAGGAAAGTGAAAGTACAAAAAAAAATGATTTTGGCATGAATCATGGAAAGCAAGAAAGTCATTCCAGGGCTGGCAAAAAGTGACACCAGCACTGGCCTTCTACTGCAACAAATTTTTGGAGGCTACTGTGTAGAAGAACTTCACTCATATTTTGCTGATGCTCCCATTGCTTTCTCTGCATCTTGATCAAACTGGAGATAACATATTACAAAGTGAAGATGACTCACAATGTGTAGTTGAGACACCCCTATTTTGCATGGATTACATAAAAAGATATTCAGCAAATATTTTCCCCAAACATTGCACAGGCAAAGGCTGAGACATCTCACCTACATTGAACAAAGAGCATTACCTTTCTTGTCTTGTATTCATTTAGACATATATATCCTATTTATTCCATCAGTTTAGTTTCTGCTCTATCCTGATATGCAAGAAGAGTACATATTCTGTAAAGGATCAAAAAGCACTGGTCAAAAATACTCACTTTTTGTTTTATTCAACCCTTTTGTCCACCACTCTTTTCTCTTTGCTCACTTTAGTGTGTTGCTAATGCAGGGGTTAGGCCCTGAGAACTTGTTTAGGCAGACAGCTTATTACAAACTCTTCAAATGCACCATCTGCTCTGTGTTTGTGTGAGCAGATCTTTGGGAGTCGCAAAACTCATAGGTGGAGCTGAAGGATCATGATAACATGATCCATGAGCCATGATCTGAAAAACTCCAGTTTCTTTTCCTGGGTTTGTTTACTGGTATCATACAAGGTGGAGTAGCCATTACAGATGTTTCTTCAACTCCCAGGATGGCTGACTTTGCAAAACATTAATAAACCCAAGTGCAACCTTTGACCCTTCTGCCAAATCTGGCTCTATTCTCCTTCATCCTTATTCCCCTTCTCATATTTTTGTTGTAATGTCTGTATTTTCTTTCTTAAAGTTGGATACAAACTGGAGTACCTTAGAATCCATCCCTTTACAATAATCTTTCCAATCTCATTTCAAAAGACAAAGAAATCTCAAATGTTGAACCCTAACATCTTGTCCTCATTTGGATTTGGGAAGCACAAAGGGCAAAAAGGAGTCCTCACATCAACTGAGTTCTTTGCGCAAGTGTCTGGGTCATAATCCTTGGATGATGCTGTCATAAGATACAGGGTGGGTGCAGACTAGTCAAGAAACAAGAATAGAGAGCAGTACAATTAATATGGCATTATATGGGTGTACAGTATCTAACTGCTTCTCTAGGCCAGAAAGATGTCAAACTGAAAAAGCAACATAGAGCATAGTGGACAATACACGTCCCAAAGAAAGATCTGCTCTCATCTTACCCGGTCCCTTACACCTCCAGGAGATACCTCTCTTAATAGATGTCACTTTCTTTCCCCCTGGTAATTAAGTTTCCCCTAAATAATTCTGTTTGAATGGTAATGCACACCAGGTTACAGTGTTTACTCCATTCTCAGTTTCTTTACTCCCCTCTGTTCACATTTGGGATATTATGGGATCAATCCTATTGCTAGAGAATCTTCTCAGACAGTGGGTAATTTTTCAACAAAATATTAGGGGACAAACATGTTGGACCAAATGCGGCTATGCAGGACGCTATCTCTGAATAGAACAACTGCATATATTCAATCTGATGGGTTTTATTTCTCAAGCAGGGAATATTTTCAATGTTTAGTTAACACAATTGTATTTTTAAAAAAACCAAGTGAGCCAAATCCCTGGCAGCATGCCACTTTTGTTATACTACTTAATCATTCTTCTTCTTCCCAATAAGGGATACAGAGGTGAACATTGCCACCAGAGATGAGGGAAAGGCTGAGGTACTTAATGCCTTCTTTGCCTCAGTCTTTAATAGGAAGACAAGTTATCCTCAGCGTACTCTGCCCCCTGAGCTGGAAGGCGAGGATGGAGAGCAGAATATACTCCCCATAATCCAGGAAGAAATAGTTAGTGACCTACTATGCCATCTGGACACTCACAAATCCATGGGACCAGGTGGGATCCATCCAAGAGTACCGAGGGAACCGGCGGAGGTGCTTGCCAAGCCGCTCTCCATCATCTATCAGCAATCCTGGTCAACAGGGGAGGCCCCAGACGACTGGAGGTTTGCCAGCATGATGCCCATTTACAAGAAGGGTCAGAGGGACGATCTGCGGAACTACAGGCCTGTCAGCCTGACCTCGGTACTGGGGAAAATTATGGAACAGTTTGTCTTGAGAACACTCACATGGCGTATGCAGGGGATCAGGCCCAGCCAGCATGGGTTCATGAAAGGCAGGTCCTGCTTGACCAACCTGATCTCCTTCTATGAC
>JANZLQ010000079.1:16687732-16699027 GCA_026212715.1 Elanus axillaris | reverse complement strand
TAGACAAGGCGCTCCAAGACATGGTCTAGTGGGCATGGATGATGGTTGGACTCGATGATCTTGAAGGTCTTTTCCAATCTAAATGATTCTAAGATTCTGTATCAAGAATATCCCATCCTTCTTCCTAGGCTAAACAGCAATGGTAAACGTCAAGACAGAATTAACTTAATCTGCCCATAGAGAATCCTCTCCACTGCTTTCGACTGTTCAAATGCTACTTGAGACTCCAACAAGTTTAGAACATAATAGTCTGATCATTTAGCCAGTTCTCCATACACAAGACTGCTTGCTTTCTCTTCCGCTTTAAGAGTGACCTTCAATATGTTATTGTTCACATATGATTGCAAGCACATGAAATCAGATAGTGTTTACACAGCCTTTCTAACTGGGAAATCCTTGGAGCAGCTGCTGCATTTCCCCACACTTACACTGACATCCCAGTTTTCTTTCAATAATATTTTTTTAAACTACTCCTAGATTATACAGAGAATGCCAAGGCAACACTTTAAGGGAAAAACTGTTTAAGTCCTGCTGAGTAGCCAAAACAGAAGTGTGTTAGGTCTTTCAAGAGGACCTACCTATAGGTTTAATGCATTACCAGTAAGGCTTTTTAGGTCAAAATGCTTTCTTTGTTCTTAATTCCTGCCCTTTACTTTCTAGCCAACTCTAAAATAAACTAATCATGTTAACTGAGAACTAGTTAGGGATTTTTCTGCCAAAATAGGTATCCCAGTCATATACTTCTTTTTTTTATTTAATTAGCATAAAAGCATCTCTGGTCAGGACAATTTATCTTTAAGAACTGAGAAAAAACATCTTTCATGAACTGCACTCCATTTCCCATATGCATCTTACTGAACAACATTACCTTGCAATGCTATACACAACTTTTCATGGAAGACTGCTCTCGCAGATTTAGCTGCTTATTTAGTCAACGTGTCTTGGAAGTACAGCAATGGGCTAAAATCCTCAAAAATGCTTAGAGTTGGCATAGGCTTTTAGGTCCGTAAGACAGTTAGGTACCAATGTAAATGTCACTCAATTTTCCCTCATAGCAGTGTAGAGCTATTTATATTTCATTACATACTTTGTTTCCATACTTTTTTCCAGCCTTACACTTCACAGGCAAACAAGAGGAGTCTGAAATAGCTACAACTCATGACATAATTCATACTGAATCCAAAAGACTAAAAAACCTACCAAGCATAGCACAGATGCTGACCTATCTCCCATCCAGTTAATAAAAAAAATCCAAGAGAATCTTGCATTTGCATTAAAAGAAAGAAAATGGACAAAAATTAACAGTATGAATTTTCCTGAGTTCAAATACATCTAGTTTGAACACAGTATGAAATCTGAGGCAGAGTCTATGATATGTAACACATACAGTGTATTCATTGGGTGTGAGCCAAGAAGACTTACCTGTGAAACAGCTCTGACCTGAAAGCTGGCTGAAAGTGGCCTTCACAGCAGTATCTTATGTACTACAACAAAAACTTTATGCTGAAAAGAACTGCAGACTGCCGTATATAATCTAATCTACTATAGATTTATTCAGTTTACAACACAGAAATCTTTTAAGTGCTAGACTGAGTTCTAGGTTTATTTCACCAGTTTACTTTCATAAGATCATAAACTGGCCCTCTACATAACTACTTTTTTAAACAATTCAGTATATGTATAATTCATAAAAAACTCCACATGGCTGTTACCTGTGTTGTCTCTGAACTACAGTAAACAAAGATGTATGAAAACGGTTCAATACTTCTCAATAAAAACCAGACAAAGCTTATTTGCTTGAGTAGATGTGTACGTGTATATACTGCCAGCCAGAGTTGCACAGGGGGCTGAGATGTAATAACAAACTTTGAGGGTGCTTTTCCAATGTAAGATACATTTAATTCTGATTACTATTGCTAAGAGGATTAAACAGGTCTTTCTTGTGAGCCAGACTGGAAATTAAAAATGTTTAATTAATCTCTGTATACTTTCTGCTATAATCAAATGGTTGAATTACAATGATTTAGAGAAATGAGAATACTGAACAGCTGCAGGTACTGTGGTGAGACTGTATACACAAAATCATATGGGTCAGAAAAAAGTAAAGTATTTCTATAAATAGAAATAGCTTTTCTATTATTTCTAATTCCTTCAGGTAATTATACTGGCATGTAATTAAACACTGGGGTGTAATGGAAAAGATGTGAAATATAAAAACTGAGAGACTGCAATCCATCGAACTACTTCTGGCACAAGAAGAAACACAATTTAGAGAAAAGTTTAGTTTCTCCCTAATTAAGAGAGTTTGAGGGCTAAATAAATATAGGTTGTAGTAAGCTCAAGCAATTTGCTTCAACACCTTAAAGTAAAATTTAGGTTACACTGTGTAACTGGAAATAACTAGATGCTACTGACGTGACATTTTTAATATACCATAATGAATAAAATCTTAGTTGAACTTGCATAGTGGCCCTGCAAAAATGTAACAGGTCAGACTGATTGACCTAGATAGTCTTTCCTATCATCTGATTAAACATAAGATATTTATAATATCCACTCTATCTGAAAAACATACCCAAGTCACATGAAATATTAACATGCTTCTTTTCTCAGTTAATAAATATTTTAGCACTTCCAAGTAAGAAGACACACTATGCAACAAGCAACTAAAACTCTGTACAACAAACTGCTAAAAACAAGTAAGGTCATTGTATACCTCACTCAGTAACTTGCGCAGTTCACATATTGCAGAATGTTTCTATGACCAAAGACGATACAAGAATCTAGAAAGCGTTTCCTTCCCTGCTACCCACATGACCACTCAGAAAGACAATTTGGATCTACTGCCCGGAAGAGCACTAAAGAGCTGTTCTGAACACTAATAGGTGACTATGAGAAGCTATTCAGCTCCAAGAAAGGTCCGCAGGGAACTGTGAAGGCTTTAAGGCTCACAGTGCTTTCTGCAGTGAAATAATACATAGATATAGCCTCATGTCTCAGGTTATCACAGATTTTACTTATGTAATAAATCAATTCTCTTGATGTGCAAGCTATTGAAAGGCTTAACAGTAAGTAAATCATATATCTGAGACCCATTTTATGTAATGACATACATCAGTTCATGGTGTGAAACTATTTTTTGTCACATCTGACTACACTACCAATCATCAGTGAAATTGCGTATGCACAAATTTTAAGTTGAAAATCACTGGTATAGCCTGAGTTCTCTTGACGTAAGTGTTTGTAATACCAGAAATTATTTTTGTTGCTGAGTTGATACATTTTTTTATACAGATATTATTTAACAGTTTAAATCATACATGCTGTATTGGGAGCCTTGCAGAAGACACTGTATTCAAGGAGTTAGTGATCTTGAACAGGCCGTGTCTGCTCTACTAGGCTTGGCAAACTTGTATGTTATTAATGTAATCTATGACTTACAATATCTTTGGGATATGTGAACTGTAGGTGGATCAAGGAGTGGAATGTTGTGATCCTGACCAGGAGACTGTTGCATGTTTAGGAGTTAGTAATCAACATAACACTTAACCTGAGCAGGAACAGTCCTGTGCTGTGCTGCACAAATTCTTTGGCTGCAGGACAAACTGAGCCAGCTCACTGTAACAGAGGAGCCTGCAGGCAGCTCCCACTCCGTACAGGTAGTTACACCACCTGCATGGCCTTCCCTGTACCTCAAAGCGCATCAATAAGTTCTTATGAGAACATCCTTTAGGAATAGAGTTGGCTTCTTGTGAGGAAATTATATAGTAACTCAAAGTCCAAAAAAGGGAGAGCTTCACTCCATGGACAGGATTCTGCTCTGCACAGTGCACCGTGGGAAAATCCACCTGGGCTCCATCAGATGCTGCATGAACACAGGCTGCCCAGCATCTGAAGGGGTGTAAGATTTACTGTCTAGATTCCTCTCCTTACTCATTTTTATCAGACAGTTATCTTAGTAAGCCATTTTGTTGTTAAGCTTTTCTTATTGAGATCCAGAAGGAACCAATACCACCTCTCTTTCTCCTCACCTCTCCCCACCTCCAGTGCAGAACACATGACTAGGGCAGCATTTGCACTCATTTTCTAAGGTATATCCGGCCAAAGGCTCATAAGCAACAAGGAAAGTTTCACCCAAAGAGGTTTTGGATGCGTTAATCCATTTTATATTTATAGTAAATATATATGTGTGTCTGCATGTGTATACACACACACACACACAACTTTGTGTCAAGGTTCTCATAATCTAAACTTGCCTAGCAAACATTTGAACTGCATCAATTTTACCTGCAGCCAAAATGGGGTTTTGAAAAGCTGCAGCAAAAAGAATAGCTGTTGACTGTTCAGTATGTTCCAAACTGTTTCCTTACATTCTCATCAGCTTGGGAAACAACTTTTTCAGACAGTCCAGAAAACTGCAAACAATCTAGAAGTAATACTCAGCACTTTAGTGCATTCACAGTATGAAAGCCACCTTCACTTCCAAGTATTACAGAAATAATACAGCTAAATATTTAAGTTCTAAGTACTTAGAAGTAGAATTCCACTTATTAAAAAAAGCAGAAAAAAACCTTACCTGTATGAGGTCTAAAATGCCAAGCTCACTTTCTGAAGAATCCACACAGAAGACAAAATACAAGGTGGCATAGTGTCGGTAAATTAGTTTGTTATCAGTTCCGCCTATTAATCTAACCAGGAAAGAAAACAGGAAAGCTTAGTTAGCATCTCAGGATAACCTGGGCAAATCCTCACAGTTATTTCAGTTAATAGGAGGCCTATTGTTAATCTGGCTGGAGCTTTCCCAAATCTAACTATATCACACTATATCTAACACTATAACACTTCTAACACACTATATCTAACTATATCTATCTAACACACTATATCTAACTATATAACAACTTTTATTTTGTGATATAATTACAATGGAAGAATACTAACTACCAAGACAGCCCAAGTTACATTTACCACACAAGCACAGTTACTGTTATCCATATGGATAACAATTACAACATACACACCTTTTTATTAAAATCAATTCAAACAGATCATTTAGTTTAATCAAAAAATGGGTATTAAATGTACTTCCAATACACACTAGTGGGCACTGTACAGGGGTTAATCTGCTTTACAGATTAGCAGAGTGTATGCCTATGAATCCTTCCCTGCCCTTCTCAGAGGAGCATCAACGGAAAAAGAAAACTATAATGCAGACTGGCATTTGGATTACAGAAAAAGCCTTATTAGCGTTTATGTAGCACTTAATCCCAAAGAACGTGTAACACTCCTGTGCTACAAAATGTTTGGTATCTTGAGAAATAAGACTGTACTACAAGCAAGAGTTTATGATGCAATGTTAAAGTCACAGAAACAATTAAATTTTTATGGGCTCACTAATCACCAAGTTACTGAGCATGAAGAGGTCTAAACAGGTATTTACTTCCACTCTTCTACTATAGCTCTCCCAAAGAAGGTATATAAATCGTAAGAAGAGACGTTCTTCAGATCATTGACATTTGCTTTTTGAGCAGTAGGAGGCCTGCTCAAATTAAAATGAAAATATTTTGTAGCCTGAACCTACACGGCTATGAACATTATAATTCTCCCTTAATTCTGTACTAGAACTGAATCACCTGTTTGGTGTATCGTAACTCACGCTGTTAGTTTCTGCCTTTATCATAGGGAGAGAAAACATCAATAAATAAAAAGAACGTGAAATCTTTTAGGTCACTTTTGCTTAAGCATGTTGCTTTCCATTAATGGGTGGGGGGAGGGAAACCCTTTGTTCCTGAAGAGCGGGAACTACATTTAAGAAGTACGAGACAAAAATATTACAAACAAATGTGAAAGTAGAAAGAAATGGCAATTAAACTCCCCTTTTTTGTGCTTTATTTACCCAATTCTTTCAGATACTTTAGTACAGAGTTAGTATATATAAACTGTTGAGGCCTTTGGGTAAACTGCAAACTATAAAGGGATCCCTGTCCCGAAAAATAAAGAAAAAAAAACGACCTGAAAAAATATATTGAAATGGTAACTCTGGAACTGAGAGGCAGGAAGAAAGTCAGAATTGTGTCCTCTGTCTTAGTTTCTTTCTGTTGCACAGCTGTGATTTTTTTAAAAGATGGCTCCAAATGGCTCCTTTCACTTACAGAATTCAAACCAGTATGTTTCCAGCTTGAAATCATCTCCAAGAACCTAACAACAGAACCACCAGTTGAGTAGTTGGAAGAGTACAATTTCAGTTTAAAAAATAATAAAAAAATTAGGAATCATCTCGATCAGAAGGAAGACATCATAGCTGACATGGTACAGCTAAGCATTTAACTGACTCTGCACAGAGAAAATTCAGGCATTAACATACCAACTTGCAGTAATTAGAAATTTCCGTAATTACAGTATTTAACAAGCTATGACAACCACTGTGTTTAGACTGGAGATTATGGGCTTACTCTATCAATTATGACTCCTTTTCCTAGAAGGTGGCTTTGTAAGTATTTACTCTTGATGACAAATATCTCAAAATAAAACAATTCTCCATTTCAGAATTTCTTCTCTTCAACTAAAGCAAGACCACATTAAAAAAAACAAAGGTGATGATTCAAGAAAGAACATTTTGTGTGTGTCTTCTAGAGACAGAAGACATGTCTGGCTTTCCTCCTACCTTGCCCTACCTATATTAATAAAAAATCTTGGTTGACATTGCCTTAGTTAGCACATTTAAAATCTACTTTTTCCTTCCTAGTTCATGCAGCAAGCCTGAACCCTGACAAAAAGGCTGAGAAATACTACCGTCAGAGGCCATCCACTCAAATTTTAGGAGCTCAAACCAAAGCACCGGCTACAAGATATTTTAATTTTCTCAGTGGGTACGCAAATGCCAATACCTCTTCAAATGAGACTAGAAATCTTTAGCTTGAATATAAGGAAATTGGTTAGGTATCACCTGCCTGTTTCTTCCCCAACTTGTGTCTGAAACAAATGTACATTAGATATAGCACTCTGTCAGAGCACTAGAAAGAATTAGTTTCATTGCCTCAATCATTTTGATACATGTATGTATGCTTCAGTTAGTAAAGAATATGTATACCTGGTGCAACATGATAATATTCTTTATGTATTAAAATATCTCAAATGACATGGCATTTACATTACAGCTGTAAAAACAGTTATATTAGAATCAGCAGTAATAACATTTGCTAGCCAGTAAGTATTGGGCATTTATTTCAAACTTGATACTTACAATCCTCCTTCCAGGAAATTACAGACATTTTCATCACGCTTCGATACTAAGTGGAAAGTTTCTCTGATAATTTGTTGCTGTGTATCTTCACTCTATGAAAGAAAACATATTTTGCTATCAAGCTAAAATGGATTAATTAACAATGCATAGCACACACAGCTAATAAATAGAACACAAAGTACATTAGCACCCTCAAACTATCTACTTCTGAAGCCTTAAATCTGCCAATTAACAAGCTGCATATTGTTTTTTGTAATTTCTACACAAAAAGACATTTAACATACAAGTGAAGTTGCAGAAGAATACATTACTGAGAAACAACTGTGAAAAGAGCAATTGTTTTTAAGAAACTGCTAAAAAAAAATCTAAAATACTTTCTTCAAGCAAACAGGAAGTCTTCAAGCATTCTGAATTTTTTGTATCTCCACCATACCCTGAACAGCTATAGACATGCTTTGAGACTATTTTCATCCATGAACAAAGGTGAAAAATTCTCAAAAGCTTTAAGGGGTGGCGTAACTAAAAAACCCATAATACATAATGGCATCACGAGCAACAGGTTCTCCTAAGCCATTAAGTTTCTGATCTGCTAGAAGGAAAGAACACTTCCACAATTGAATTCACTTGGCTCAAGCAGAGTCCCCACTGCGAGTCCATCATTCCAGCACACTTGCTTTTGCTACTCTTCTGTAAGAGTGGACTCATTTTTAACAAATCTGTACATCCACAGTCAGAAAATTTAGATACAATTCCTAAAATCCTGCATTTGTTTTATAGTGCAGAACTCTGAAGTTATCAAGTATAACCAGCCCCCATCCCTGTCCAAGCATGTAAGTCAGCATTTTAAACCATTATATGGACAAACACTCTAAGCAAAACTGCTGTGTGTACCTTAAAAGTGATTTCAGCTAGAACAGTGGAGTACCCTGCATGACTGCTAAGTAAACAAAGCCTGGCATTGGTGTGGTTTGCATTCATCACCTTCAATTCATGTATTATTTTACAAACAACCTCTAGAATCCAGAAAGACATCAGCAAAAATCTCCAGCAGAAGTAAATTGCTCCATAAAACACAGAGCAACAAAGTGCAGGTTCCTCTGTTTCTATAGTTGGTGTTCCTTGAATTCTGCCTGTCTTACTCCACTGCAGTTATCTCCATTACTTGCCCCATATTTTCTATGATAGAAGGAAAGAGACAATGTTTCTTTTTTTTTGTTAAGAAACTGAGATACTGAGTATTGAAAAAAACTTTTTTTTCAGAATCTGCCCTTATTGACACAAAGTTGTTCAGAAACTTATTTTTAATTTTGAAATTATGGCCACAGTTCTATATTCTGAAACTTAAAACCACAGCATGTATGTCCTTCTATTTAATTGCTGTGAATTATTACTATGCAACCTAATTACAAAAGATTATTAACTTTATTTTATACAGTAGAAACATCCTCCATTCTCTCATATATCGGGGAAAAAAGTTGCATGGTTTTTAAGGTTTGGTATCATGAAGCAAACAAATACCCTTTTCACAGATGTGACCAAACCATTCTCTCTAGAAACCAGGAGATAATTCCACATGTAGAAAAAGAACCCAGAGATTTGCCTCAGTACTGGTTCAATTGGTATTAAAGTATGTGAAAGTTTCAGAAAGCTCACAAATAAACATGTCTTATTGAAGTCACACACAAAAAGATAATCAAGACAATCGCATATTGTTTCTGTGCACCACAAAGCTTTAGGAAAATCACCTAATCACATAATTTCTTATTTCATTTGCTATTCCATTTTCAAAATTTCAAGGTGTTCTGTTTACAGCTGTATTACCCTACTTTCAGCACTGAAGATTTGTTCTAATTCCAGTTATGAAAGTAGTAGAGCAAAATGGAGTTGACAACAAAAATCTGCTATCTGCCTGCCATTCACTCCTCTCCTTCCTCTGCTTCTCCCTCCCAGGACTTTGATTACACACCAGTAACAGAAGACACAAAAGGTTAATTACATTTGAATGGAAAATGAGAATAGAAGTTAACTGTTTCACATTAATGCAAGTTCTGTATACCTTTCCAAAGTCCTTCATCTACCTATTTAGTTGTTACCTCCACAGTGACAGGTAAAAAAGAAAAAAAAAAAAAAGAAAAAAACCCAAAGTTTGTTAATAAGTTACTGTAGCTCTGCAATGGAAGTTATCAAGAACAAAGTGGGGATGCACACAAGGGGAGTATGCTTATCAGTTTGTGTAGGTGAGAATATTCCATTTTAATTTTTAAATTAGAAATGGCAGACAAAAGACATCTGCTTGGTAAGCCAGCACTGATGAGAAAGAAGAAAAGGGGTTCACAAACCTGTATTAGAATTTCCCAATATTGCCTTTCTAAAGAGAAGGGATCAAATTCAGTCATCCCCAGCAATGACCTGTATCGGTTACACCCTTTCATTAAAAGCCTGACAGTACAAAATGAAGTATCATAGTCATCATTTCTGCTCTGAGATGTAGAAGTAAGGTATGTCCCTTCCACTAACGTTAAATATGACCTCTGTAATAGCCAGAATTGCGAGTAAGTGGCCACAAATCCAAGTAAGTAATAGCACTACTGAGGATGATTATTTTGTTTACATAATCCTGGGAAGCATCACTTGTTTTCTTGTGTTTTAATGCCCAAGATCATCCCAAGCAGAGCTGAGCCCATTTGCTAGAAAACACAGTACATGATCAGAACGTTACCTCACAATCTCTTAGCCATGAATTAAAACAACTGGTTCCACAATTGTTTCTTAAGTCCCTGTGGCTGCACTTTCTCTTCATCCAGATCAAGTGCTTGTGCTGCACTTTCAGAGCTGCTCTGCTTCTTGCCTTCTCCCACATAAAAGACCATACTTTTCTAGTTCCTGACACTTCTTTTTCACGTCAGCTGTATTTTTACAGCACTCTGAAATTTTCAAAAGGCAAAGGCTCTGCTTACTGGACCTGCGAGTCCCACAAAACTCATATTCCCACTTCCAACACCTCTGCCACAGCACGGAGGCAGGCAGCACTACACGGAGACGCCGAAAGTCGGGCTGAAGAGCGCGGCAGAGCTTAGAGCAGCGCTTCCACAAGCAGGCTGGGAGAACCGAGCCTGCCGTGGAACCAGAGCCCCCTCCTTCACCCCCGGCACTACTACAGCTCGGTTTCCGGTGAAACGAACGCTGGCTGGGAAAACGGCCTTCTCCGAAATCCCGTTTTCCTGACTCCCGGCCCTCACACGGTGCCGGCACCCTCCGTTTCCCTACGCCCTCGGCCCACGCCGCTGCCTTAAGCGCAGAGCAGCAGCCGAGCCGAGCCAGGCCGGGCCGGGCCCGGGGGCTCCCCGCCTACCAACCCCCGCAGCCTCACCCCGCCACCGCCGGTCCCGAGGGCACCGAGGGCTGTAGGACGGGGAACACCCGCCGCCCCAGGTGGAACGGCCGCCCTTCCCGGCCCCGGCCCCGGCTCCGGCCCGCCCGTACATAGCGCTGGTAGAACTTGGAGAGCCGCGGCTTGCCGTGGTTGTTGAAGATGAGGATGGCTTTGATCATGGCGGTGGCAGCGGCGGCGGCCGCCGGGCCCGCTGCGCTGCGCCCTTGCCCTTCTTCTTCTTCTTCTTCTTCTTCCTCCTCCTCCTCCTTCTCGCCCCCCTCGCTCTCGGGGCAGCGGCAGCGGGTCACAAGCACCACGTCGCCGGCGACCCGCGCCCGTTAGCGGCGGAACGGCTCCTGCCGCACGAGACGCGCCCCGCCCCGTCACCTGACAGGACGGTCGCCGTCCTGCAAGGCACAAATAGTCTGGCGGGGCGGCCTCGGTAGGCGTCACTTCCGCCGCCCGGGGAGCAGCATGGCGGAAGTGGAAGAGCGGGCGTCGGCCTCGCCTCAGGTCAAGGACCGAAGCGAGGGAGGGGAGGAAGCCCCGGAAGCCGGAGCTGCAGTGGGGGCTGTTGACTCGGCCCCGCCTCCGGCCGGCTCACCGGGCACCGAGGAGCCTGCCGGCGACACGAAGAAGAAAAGTAATGGGGCGAGAAGTCACCGTCAGGGCGGGCGGG
>JANZLQ010000079.1:16673572-16687727 GCA_026212715.1 Elanus axillaris | reverse complement strand
GGCGGGCGGGCGGGCTGGCGCGATGACGGGCAGGCACGCTGGCCAGTCGGGGGTGGGAGCGGGAGGCGGTCCGGCCAGTGAGGGAGCGGGGGGCGGGCCCGCGTCCGGCGCTAATGCCCGCCTCTGCCCCGCAGTCGACGTCCTGCTGAAGGCCGTGGGCGACACCCCCATCATGAAGACCAAGAAGTGGGCCGTGGAGCGGACCCGGACCATCCAGAGCCTCGTTGACTTCATCAAGAAGTTCCTCAAGCTGATGGCTTCCGAGCAGCTGGTAGGGGCAGGCACCTGGCGGGCGAGGCCGGGAGCCAGCCGTGCTGGGGAGCAGCGCTCACCCCGGCCCCACGCTGTCACACCTTGTAGGGAGACTGCCTGAGTCGAGACGACGGCTTTTTAGCAGGAAACTTGGCACCAGCAAATCTATTCGAAGCACACACTGCAGCATCATGTTGAGATGAGCTGCAGTGGGTGCAGCGTGGGTATGCTTGGGTGCTCGGCTGCCACCTTTGGCCTTTTTGCAGTGTCTGCATTTCTTGTTGTCTGATGCTGACATGCAGAGCTGTGTGCATGTTGTGCAGCGACGCACTGCAGTGAAAGCTTCATACACACAGCGTAACTGTAGAAGGCAGGTCTACAGAAGGAGTATTTGGGAAAAAGTCTAAAGTGTTTGGGTTTGACTTTCTGAATATTGGTGTCTGTTTCCTTCAGAATTTACTTCTCAAGCAGTTTAATTACTGTTGTGGGATTGATTTCTTCTTTAAAATGGGTAGCTTGGAAATGTTTGCATTTTGGCAGCACGTTACCAGTATTGTTTGTGTTCCTTCCTGTGAAGCCCAAGTGGCCTTCCGATAACATCAGAAGAGCTGGAACATTCAGAAATGTGATTGTACTAATTTTGCAGTAAGAGATTAGCAGTATGCTTTTAACATCCATACGCTTTGAAGCTCTCAGTCAAGATATAACATTAAAGCCAGACTCATCAAAATAGTCAAATGCATAGCTACAGCATAGATGAAATCAATCTGTTCTGGGTCTGGTGGCTACTGTTTAAGCATACAGGCACAAACAGTTTCACTAGCTATCTCCTTCACCTGGCAATGAAAAAGGGTTTCTTTTTCCCAAGGCTTAACATCTCAAAGAAGAGTAATAATTCAGGTATTTACTGTTCATGGATATTCTCAACAATTTAATTCATTAACTGCTATCTCATTATATCAGGAAAAAAACACCGGAGCATGGAGTCTTCCACTGTGGTTAAGCTTAAGGCTATACTTCGGGAACAGAGCCCTAGGAATTTTGTAACTCTTCTTTGGCAATAGAATGATACTCTGCTGCACATTGCCATCTAGCACTGCAGATCCCAAGGCCCTCTGACATTATGGACTAGCTACTATATGCATAGATACATTTGGAGCAGGAAGTGAGAAGGATGACATCCAAAAGAACAAAATTCTAATCTCTGTGACAGCTGTTCTAATTGAGCAAATTTGGAATAGCAGGAATGGTTTGGATACTTGGAAAAAGAGCAGTAACAAAAGCAGTGAGTTCACATTGTGCTGCTATATGGGAGACTAATGGGTCAACTTGCAGGAAAAGGAAGTCCGCATGCTTCCTTTGGCTTGGTCCGGTTGGCCAGTCAGAGGTGACTCCTGGAAGTCATGTTGCCCCTCTACATGGAAGTGAAAATACTAATTTGTGGTATTTTGTTATGGACTGTAAAGATTATAAATGGTGAACAGAGGATGTATTTACCCACCTCTGGCTGTGGAGTGTTTCTTCTGTGATCTGAGCGATCTATGGGAGATATCCCATCTCTGTTTTCTTTTCTTGCAGTTCATATATGTAAACCAGTCTTTTGCTCCATCACCAGACCAAGAAGTTGGGACACTCTATGAGGTGACTTTCATCTTAAACATCCTTTCCAAATGTGCTTAGCAGAATTTGTCAGTACAATTCTGGCACTTGAACTCTGTTACTGCCCCTAACTATGCTGGTAATATCTTGCATTAAAAATAATGTAGTTGATATTCACAGATCTGTATGAATATGATTTAGAGAGACATGACTTTGTACAATCTCTGGAAATGCATCTCTTCACATGCAGTATATTGTCATGCCTCCCGTTATGATGGAGAGCTTTGTTATCCATAACAGTATTCCCTGACCCAGTTATCTGGTGGGGGGCTTTTTTGTTTGTTTTGCTTCATGTATGTGCTAGCCCATGAATAATCTTACCAGCTCTTGTTTTGGTTTCTTTTTTTCTTGCAGTGTTTTGGAAGTGATGGCAAGCTTGTACTGCATTATTGCAAAACTCAGGCATGGGGATGAATGCCAAGTGATATGGTTTTAAAAAGTGGAAAAGGGACTAACTCTCTTGAACTGAACTTTTAACCACACAGGAAGAAGGATTTTTGCATTTAGGCTTATGATTGTACACTTATAAAAATGATGCAGGTGAACAGCATAAAAGAAGAGCTGCCTAGGCTATCTGATCATGTAGCTTTTTTCTGAGGTATAGAAGAAAATCTGCATCTGCCATCTGTAGAGTAGAGCGAGCTCTCTTGTTGCTGAGTTCTCAATTGCTGTATCTGAAGGGAAGCTGTTTAACAGTTGTCTGGAGTACTGACAGGACAGCTCTGTCGCTCTGTATGCTGTACTGAAGATAAAAGTTCGTTTTTATTAAAAGGGATGTTTATTGTACATGTAGCCTGGGATTCAGTTTATTGCTGACATACTGTACGTCTGTTACGTGCATTCTATTCTGTATGAAGTCTTCAACTTGAATATACATTATTATCTCATCATTTCAGGACAGTATTTTTTTTCTCTCATAATTAATATGTAGTATTGGTATATAATCTAATTACTTCACCTTGTTCCTTCATTGTGATGGTAGCATAAGTACCTCATACGGCACAGCATAATGATAGGCCTCAAATACTTTCCTCTCTCTCAGATTGTGTAGTGATTCGTTGAAGGCTGAACACTTCAGCAGTTGCCAGGGTGTCTTTTTTCCTGGTACTGTTTAATGACTAGCGTCATTAGTTGAATGATGCAACTAGCTGTTGGATCATCATTTAATGAAGAAATAGACATGAGGCACTAAAAACCTGCTCTATATATTCTCCTGGCTGCTGCTGTTTTCCTATTTCACCAGCTGCATGTTCCATCAAGAAAACAGAATGCACTCGATATCCTTTTGCTAAGTCATTACATAATGAGGATTTATTTTTTTTTTTTCATCCTGGAGAGGACTTGGTACCTTGACTAGGATACTGAACTTTGCTTTTATTTATTAGAGGGGAGAGGGTGGGGAGGGGGGGCTTATTTTAAATGTCTGTAGTACAATCTTTTGTATTTGTTTAAGCTGAACTAAATTAAATGTTAGCTGTTCACTTGCAGACTGTTCTTACACTGGATGACTGTTTTGGTCCTTGACGTAATCCCCTTCTTCAGCACATAGAGGCAAAACAGCCTGTTCTAGTTTAAAGCACGCTTGTACAATAGCCTTGAGCCATTCGTTGCTGTTTCATGTATAAGTGGCTCTTACGTGGTCTGTGCAACCTGTGTATCAGATTGTTTCTACCCTTAGAGAACTAAAACTCAGCTTAACTTAATGGTGTTGCTGCAGTTTGCATGCAACCTGCATATATGGCACAGTAACAGGCACGTGCCCTGAATGTTTGCTATGTGAATAGCTCGATATATTTTACCACTTTTTAAGTGGAAAACCTGGCTTCATTGGATTACGTTAAAAAGGAAGAATTGGTTGTAAACTTGAACACTTCAAGTAATCCATACGTTTGCCTGCTCAGAACCCTGATCTCATGAATCTTCATCTGTTTAAGAGAACTATTACAGAGGTAAGCACTCTGTCTTCTTGACGAAATTGCTTGCTCGGTTACTGTGAGGCCAGCTTAACCTTGCAGAGCCACTAGAGGGTACACAACGACAAAGGTATTTGCATAGTTTTTCCTACCCCCACCCCCCACCCCCACAGTCTTTTTTGTAATACGTCCACTTGCTGGCTTTACAAATATATGATAAGCTACCAGTGTGGCTCTCCTTAAAGAATGTTCTATTGGTGCCTTTCACCTCATTTGATCTTAGCAAATGAAACTACTGCTGTACTGGAAATGTGCTCTTCAGCAGTGATGCAAGAAGGTTGGTTTCTGTGTGTGTGTCTTTTGGCGCAGGGGGTGTTTTGTTTTGTTTTTTTAAAAAAAACACCCCTCTAGGATCTCGAGGTGAAGGAGAACTGTAGGTCATTGAATCTTGCCAGCTAATGCTAGAAGATTGTCCTTCATGTTGAATCCACAGATAATTTTTATCCTTCGAAGTTGGAAAAAAAAAGTGTTTGCCTTGATCCCTTCAAAGGTAATAGTCCAATACGGTAAAACCCACAGTAATGGTTTGTTTTTTTGTTATTCACCACATGCATTTCTGAACTTGGATAACTCACTCATGCAGATTTTAATTATTCATTTATTTAAGACTCGGCTTGTTACTCAAACAATATTTATTAATCTTTGTTCCAGCATTTTTCTGTTTAGTTTTTCTCCAACCTCGTATTTCTTGGCCCCTAGTTTACCAGTATATAGTGACTACTTACCTGATCCAGCTCTTGCTTTCTGTTTCCTGAATGCTCTGAGTGTCTGACTTTATTCTGTTCCTTTCCTTTTAAAGACTGCCAGTTCCAGTTCTACTAATTCCCCCATGCAGCTTCTGTACCTTCTTCACAGGGAGTCATCCTTTTTGCCTCTTTCCCTGTGGTTTTCCACCTTCTTGTGTCAGGGAGGTAGTAAGTGCTTGTTTATCTCTGGTAACTCCTTAAGGACATGGCGTCTCTGTCTGGAGTTGGGTTGTGACTGTTTTAAGTGGCAGAAACTTTTCCTCCTGCATATTCTTAAATAACAGAGTAGACTGCAAATGCGTCAAGTAGGTAATGTGTCAGGTGAACAATTAAGTGATTAGCAGCACGTTGCTTGTAGAATTTGCAAAAGACAAAGGTTGCAAAAGATGTTAAATCTCATTTTAAAAAGTGACAGTTACAGCATCTAAAATCATAGGTGATCCTGAAATGTTTTAAAATGTGTGTACTTACCCCTTTAAAAAGAATAATTCCAGTAAATTGGAAACATCAGAAGCTTAAGTAGAACATGAAATATGTTCTCTGTATTCAGCATGTGTTGAGGAAGAGCGTTGGTTGTATAGTTTTAAGTGACTTCATTTGCTACAGTGGGAGGAAAAAGGACGTGAAAGTAAGGGCTGACCTTTTGGGCAAGTCTGTGAGAGCTGTACAAGTGTAGACTTACTTAGAAGTTCCACCCAAAGATGCTACAGCGCTAAGCTACCAATATTTGTGTATTGTGTTTCTGTGGCAAGCTTTTGGTAGCGGGGGGTGTTACAGGGGCGGCTTCTGTGAAAAGATGCTGGAAGCTTCCCCTTTGTCCGACAGAGCCAATGCCAGCCAGCTCTAAGATGGACCCGCCGCCAGCCAAGGCCGAGCCCATCAGTGATAGTGGTAACGCCTCTGGGAGAACATTTTTAAGCAGGAAAAAAGTTGGGGAACAGGGGAGAAATGGCAGCTGGGGAGTGAGAACACGCAAGAGAAAGAACTCCGCAGACACCAAGGTCAGGGCAGAAGGAGGGGGAGGAGATGCTCCAGGCACCGGAGCAGAGATTCCCCTGCAGCCCGTGGTGATGAAGACCATGGTGAGGCAGGCTGTGCCCCTGCAGCCCAGGGAGGTCCACGGGGGAGCAGATCTCCACCTGCAGCCCGTGGAGGAGCCCACGCCGGAGCAGGTGGGTGCCTGAAGGAGGCTGTGACCCCGTGGGAAGCCCACGCTGGAGCAGGTTCCTGGCAGGACCTGCAGATCTGTGGAGAGAGGAGCCCACGGAGCAGGTTTTGTGGCAGGACTTGTGACCCCCTGGGGGACCCACGCTGGAGCAGTGTGCTCCCGAAGGACTGCACGCCGTAGAAGGGACCCACGCTGGAGCAGTTCGTGAAGAACTGCAGCCCGTGGGAAGGACCCACATTGGAGAAGTTCATGGAAGACTGTCTCCCGTGGGAGGGACCCCATGCTGGAGTGGAGGAAGACTGTGATGAGTCCTGCCCCTGAGGAGGATGAAGCAGCAGAGACAACCCGTGATGAATTGACCCCAACCTCCATTCCCTGTCCCCCTGTGCCGCTGGGGAGGGTAGGTAGAGAAGCTGGGAGTGAAGTTGTGCCCGGGAAGAAGGGAGGGGTGGAGGGAAGGTGTTGTGAGATCTGGTTTTATTTCTCATTTTCCTACTCCATTTTGATTTGTAATAAATTGAGTTAATTTTCCCCAAGATGAGTCTGTTTGGCCCATGACAGTGATTAGTGAATGATCTCTCCTGTCCTTCTCTCGACCCACAAGCCCTTTGTTATATTTTTTTCTCTCCCCTGTCCAGCGAAGAGGGAGGGAGTGATGGAACAGCTTTGGTGGGCACCTGGCATCCAGCTGTGGTCAACCCACCACAATTTGTAACATACTTTACTTAACTTGCTTTTATGTAAATGAATTAACAGAACAGGCAAATTGAAAAAAAAATCAGTAAAGAAACTAATTTTTAAAGATTGAGAAATAAAGAGAAGTATTGGAAAGTAAAAATATTATACTGGTTTTATGAAAGACTTGGTACTTCACAACATCGTGATACTAAAAAACAGTGCTATGCAAAATTACTTTACCCTATGTTCAAGGTGACAGTCATCAAGTTCAAACACTAAACCAGAAGGCATTATTTATTTGAATTCTTATTCAGATAATGGTTTAGAGACTAGCATTAATTCTAAATTTCTAATCTGTAGCTTGAACTAGTCTTAAAAACAAAACTAAAGTTACCTCCAGAGTGAAGTGGTAAAATACATAGTCATGTCACCTATGTGCATATTGAGCAAATGTCATCTTTACTTTTACGTCTTGAAGAACTACTGCTAAGGTGTTAAGAGAAGATGTGTCTGTGTTAATTATCCCCACAACATAACTTACTGATCTACAGTAAATTCAAGTGGGGTGGGGGTGGGAAATTCACACATCCATTCTGCAAACTCCTTCTCAACTCTAAAGCAGCTTCTATTTATCCATTTTACTGTTCATGCTCATTTTGCAGGTCAAATTCTTCTTCTGGCTTACACTGTTCTTGACTGTCCTGAAGTCTTAGTTACTCTTCAGGGGTGTTGTACAAAGGTTACTCAAGTCATAACCATACTACTACATCTTCATACTTGGAGATGAGACAAAAAAGGGAGAAAAATGCCTAGAACTCGGGTTTTTGTAATACTATGACTGTTACAAGCTTGTATAAAATGCCATGTGCATTAGAAAACAAAAAGTGTTTCCAGCCTTGTTTTGTATTGGATCATCAAGAGAAGAAAAACACTTGACAAGAAAGCATGTTTTATGAGGAGCGGCTGAGGGAACTGGGGCTGTTTAGTCTGGAAAAGAGGAGGCTGAGGGGGAACCTTATCGCTCTCTACAACCGCCTGAAAGGGGGATGTGGTGTGGTGGGGTCGGTCTCTTCTGTCAGGTGGCTGGAGATAGGACGAGAAGAAATGGCCTCAAGTTGCGGCAAGGGAGGTTTAGGTTGGATATTATGGAAAATTTCTTTACTGAGAGGGTTGTCAGACACTGGAACAGGCTGCCCAGGGAAGTGGTTGAGTCACATCCCTGGAGGTATTCAAAAAGCACATAGACAAGGCGGTCCAAGACATGGTCTAAGGGTCATGGATGATGGTTGGACTCAGTGATCTTGAAGGTCTTTTCCAACCTAAACGGTTGTATGATTCTATGTGTTTGTTCTTATTTGCAGAGACCACACTTCAGCTTTGCTAGCATCGTATGCTCCCAAGGCTAAACATCACAACATTCTAGATATTTTCTTGTCACTGCTTTGCACTTGCTTCAGTAGCCATAATGCCATGTGATGCCAGCTGCATCTCACTGTATTTTTAGTCAGAAAACTTCTGACTTAATGCCAAAATATCTAGAGAGACAAAAACTTGTTTAGAGGTTTTTTCATCCTAAAATAGGTGGTTAAGAAAGTTTGAATGAATCACATTATTGACGAGAGAGAGAGACGAAAATAAGTAGGTTAAAAGCTTAACATTAAGCTGGTTGTACTACATCTATGTCACTAGACTCAGTAATGCCTTTATGGGGCACTGCAGCTCGGTCATCTGTACAGTTAGCTGGTAGAACAGTTGCTGGCACAGACTTCAGCCTGTGCACAATTCCAGAGTTGGCAAGGTACATTTCTGGTGGGCACTTTGGACGTGACCAGCCTGTTCTGGAGGTTAATAGGTAAATAATGTGGATGTAAACTGTTCTTTCCAAGTTGGCCCCTGTGCCAGAGGGCAGTCCTTGGGATATTTGTTAGTAGACACGCAGTCCCAATTTCAGGTGAGATTTGATCTGTTGTATGCACACTGAGAAGAATTAAACTTTGGGGAGAAAAACATTGTCCCTCTTTGAACTTCAGGAGCAATCTCAGTACTCTTTTTGAAGGGTTCTCCAGCTTTCCCTCCATGTAATCATCACATACATGCTTGCTCTAAAGGCCTACCAATAGTTAGATTCTGTAAAATTTTTAGTAATGTGCAGCTTATAGGTAGTGAGGAAGTACTACTTATACATCTGAATTCACTCATACCTTTTCTTATTAAATGACAAACATTAATTAGTAAGATTTAGGAAAAAGTACAGGAGTCTCGGTGTCCTTGCTCTGAATCTAGTGTTAAAATAAAATTGCATGGAGGGCTTAAGCATTTAACAAAAAAAAAAAAGAGGTTTGAGTTACATGTTCCAACTGCAAAAATCTATATGACATTAAAGCAGACAAACCCAGTTTGGTAAGAAAACTAATAACCCTAGCAACCCTTGGGAACTAAAATGCGTTAAGAGCTCTTCAGCTCTGAAACAGAAAACCTCAAAGAAGAGAAGGGATCCAAACAGAAAGCTACACAGTAAATATCGTCGGTGCAGAGAAGACTAGCCAGTACTTTAGCTTTCTCATATAAATACCACAAATGCAAAGAAACAGAAACTTATTTTAAAGTGTTTTTTTCACAGAGAGAAATGTCAATATTTTATATTTTATTTATAACGCATGCATAGTGTACTAACCTCCCACCAAAAGTGGATGAGACATGATTTCTTCCAAGAGTCCTTTGTGTGCCTTGTGGTTTAATGCCTTGCCGCTCTTCAGTGCAGTTTATTTTTTTGCTTCAGCAGTATGCGTGCTGTTTAGTAGTTGTTAGCGTTCTCAATGTATGGCATGACTTAGTAAGTAGTGCCCTCCTTTCAGTCACTGATTACTGTGTTTTGTAGTCTGATGATGTTTCACTGCATGATCTGTCTTTGATATGATTTGTTCTCAGGCTTTCTTTGTGAATCACTGTGCAAGTAGCAGGTTCTCATGCAAAATCTGTTGTGTACTGAGGGATCAATCTCACTTTCCAGGTTATATGACTGAGGAACAGCTGCAGTGCTATTTCCACGGCCCCAGATGTAGTCATCCCACTCGGATGTAGGGCTCCATAATCATTTAGCTTGGTCTTCCAGATCAGAGTTTGGGAACTGCTGCTTTAGATG
This sequence comes from Elanus axillaris, assembly GCA_026212715.1. NCBI lineage: Eukaryota > Metazoa > Chordata > Aves > Accipitriformes > Accipitridae > Elanus > Elanus axillaris. The sequence goes on along the minus strand of JANZLQ010000079.1, from coordinate 16,678,109 downwards.
GTGCATTGCTTCCAAACACCAGAGTGACATCTGCAACAAATATTTACTTAACGTTTCCTCTTGATTATAACCTGAAAGGTCTCTTCTGTGCAATTGGTATCCTTCCAAGAGTTCAAAGACCTTCATGTGAAATAAAAGGGACAGAACTCTTACGCATCATAAACTGAGGCACTTCAGGTTTTCAGATGCAGGATGCAGTCCTTAAATGATAAGAAGCTTAAAGGAAAAGGCAGTAACCCTTTTGTAATACTTTGGGAGTACACAACACAATGCTGTATTTCAGTAAGGTGAGTCCTTGGTGCAGGTTATTAACCTTTTATACGTATTATGATCTGTGTGACAAAATGTTCTCGTCTCTTAAGCCTCCTTGGAGAGATACTGCCATTGAGTCATGTAGCCCCCAAAGTTGCACTACAGCTGCAGATCCAGGTTTTCTCTTAAAAAAGCCCTCTCTACAAACATAAAGAAACTTAGGTGAACAAAGACTTAATACCATTGGTAAAGGGGTGGAAGTTGTAGTATCTGGAGGAGGAGATTGTAGAAGATGATTATTAGGTTGAAGTGATATTATCTGTCCAGGCTAAAAGACTAAAGAGATGCAGTATAGTTGTTTGCTACAACAGTCTGAGGATTCAGACACCTTGCATCCCACTTTCAACTTGCCCACAATTTTTATTTGGAATGACAAGATGCATCACAAAGTCTTCAGTCCCAAGCTACATATTCAGGCCCAATACATGATACAAAGTGTCTAACTCTGGAGCCCATTAATTCCATCAACCTTAATTGAAGATTTTCCTCAGTAAGTCAGGAGAAAAACCCTATGAGCTGCATCCCAATAGGAGATGAGGTGACAATATATGCTTGGGTGCTTCAGCTGCTAAGTCTCTCTTGGAGTTAGACGCCTTGTCCAGTGATTGCTTGAAGTGCTTACACCTGTCTTTTGGATAAGAGTTGAGTGGTTGGGCATTTGTCCATAAAGTAAAGTTTCTGTACTTAAAGTCCAAACTCCCATTTTCCAAGACAAGGTTTTAACTGCCAGGCTATAAGTAAGAATGGTTTACTGGTTTCCTCTCTGCCTCTCAATGAAGTTATGTGATGAAGTATGCAAGAATGATACACTTTCCGTGTGCCCCCTCTGAGGTTCTGTGCTTTTCACAAGGGCTCTGTAATGTAAAATACAGGAAAAGTCTTTAGACCTTTATGCTTCTTCCCCAAAGCTTTATCTTTCTTTGTGGCCCAATACCCCAAATGCCCAGTTTAGGGATGGCAGTATTTGAACACGAGTGAACTACCCATGTGTCATCCTATGGATGTCACGACATCATACAGATTCAGGAGAACTCAATATGATTGTGAATCTCCTCCAAGTAGCACCAAGGTATGCCATCATTAAGCGAAACTGAGTAGCTCATTTATCAGAGAAACTAGATGAGAGACCCTGATTACAGGAACTAGCAAATGTAATTATTTCAGAATTGTTTAGTGGGAATATAGTACTAAGTACCTGCTACTCATGAAAAGCCAAGGACTGAGAGAACTGATGCTACCCAAAGACGGAGCGAGAGACCTAATTTATGAGGCATGTTGATACAGTGGAGTTCTGATCAAAAATTACTGTTTCTGTAGTTTCTTAACCTTCACTGATGTGTGACTATGATACTACCTATTACCGGTGTGCAGTCCAGCTGCTGAGGAACTGAACGCCAGCTGCAGTGTTGCACTCTGCACTGTAAGATACCTAGATGTGAATCACTGTGCCATTTGCCTCAACTTTGGACTTATTTTTTCAAATAAGCTTTAAGTAATTGTTCTTGGAAGGCACCCAAGCTTTTTGCTGTAAAATTGAAAGTTACAATATCTCTCACACTTTTTGGAATAAAACCTCGCACAGACTGAGTATTATTCTATAATAATAGGACAGTTGAGAAATACGTGCAATAGTTAATTTCTACAAGGGTATAAATACATGATTTTCAGAAATAAAAAGAAATGTGTAAAATGTTGTGCACTCCTTTATAAGAAACACATGAGAATGTGAAGACAATTCCCGTGCTGTGTGGATTACAATGCTCTCTTTTCTTTTTTTTAAATTTTCAGTGACAGATGCCCTCAGTGACTGAGGCTAGAATCTGTTAACTGCTGTATGTGCTGAGATCCTTGCACCATTTCTGTCAATGGGGTATTAGCAAAAACACAAGCTGGAGAGCCATAAATACTGTTCCTAGTGATTTTCATGCAATCAACTAATCAACTCCTACAGAAGTTTTCAGGGTCAACAAGTAACACTGAATGATTCAAAATGAGAAACTGTGTAAACACTTCTGAACAGAAGCAAATAAAAGTTTAAGATTTTTCTATTACTACTAGAGAAATATAAGGTTTTGGTAACCAAAGAAAAAACTTGGACAAATTGGTACAGCCGTATAAGTGATCTATAATAAACAACAACAGCAGTTTGAAACCGCAGTAGGTAGATCCAGCCTGATCCCTTAGTGGTAACAGAGGAAGGTATGAAATGTCCTTTTGCTTTCACTAGCAGTATTTAAAGGCATCACTAATGGTCCCATCAACATTCCTTGGGGCAAAGGAATCAAAAGTTCTGAGGTTTCTGGGACCAGAAAAACACCAAACATGTAGGTGTACAAATGAGCAGAGAGACATTCTAACTGCTGGAAAATAATTTAAATCAGATCCTGGGATCATCAGAATAAAACAAACAAAATGTTTGAAAGCTTATCTCACTGTTTTTTTCATAATCCATTTTGCTGAACTTTACAACAACTTATTCTGGTAAGATACATTCCTCTTGGCGGTGTTTCCAACAGCCTCTAAAATACTGTGGATTCTGCCTTTGAAATAAACGGCATAGGGCGTTTCACGCTAAAAAAACACAAGCACGTACTGAAAAGAAGTGCTACTTGCCCATACAATCGTTTGACACCAACCAATAGTTAAAATGGATCTGAGGCACATTTCATTAAGAAATAAGGCACTCGCTTTTAACTGTGAGTTTGAACAAGCTACCAAGGGGGGGGTGGGTGATGTGTTTGTTCATTAGCTGTAGGTTCTCCCAGGAAGACTGGATGCTTTCTTCGTTAACCACCCAATGGCTGTTGATACCAGTGCTGGGGTGTCCTGGTTGCAATTCAGAGATTTGGGATGGTCTTAGGTTCTTTTGGACCTTAAAAAGTCTCCTCGAAATTGTCACAGTTCTCTCTCACACAGCCGGGCACACAAACACAACTTGTTAAAAACGTAGCAATAAGGTTGGGTCTGCTTTCTGCGTGCCAGGAGAGGTTCTGGACTGCTGCCTGGCAATGCACCTCTTCAGTGCATTCGTTTGTATTTCACTCCAATGCACGAGATCCCAGCCCCATTTAAACCTATGGGAATGCATTCCCAACTGCAGGGGAGCCAGAAATTCAACCAGCCTCTCAAGATGTAGCTGCTGGATTAGTGGTGCTTCTTTCTCACACTGTATTTGGTTTCTGTGGCAAGGTTTTGGTAGCGGGGGGGGGTAGCAGGGACTTGGATGCACAGGTCAGGAAGAGGGAAGAGAAAGCAGGCATGCTAGAAAGCCCTAGATGGTACTACCTGTAAGGGAAATGGCAAGCTGCCAGTATTGTGAGCACCTTTACGCCTCAGAGCTGCAGCAGACCGCACCACCAACCCCACTGCTTGCAGCCCCACAATCATCAGGCAGACCTAAATAGCTGACGTAATTTTCTTTTTTAGAAAGAAAAGATAGATTTTAAAAAAAAAAAAAAACAAACAGGATTCTATGACATACAGTGAATGCCATGGCCAGAATTCGTGACTAATGAACAACCTATGGACAGTTGACCTGGCGATGAGGGCGGCTGGCATGGCATCTGCTTGCGCGCCAGTGTACCGCTTTGGCAGGCTGAGGAGTGCGAGGGTGCTCTGCCGTCTTAGCCTGGCCTCCTCTTTACATTACCTCTGTGGGTGTCACGCCGAGTGGTAATGGTCACAGCAGCCCTAAGGGCGACCGCAGAGCGCGCGTTTTTCACGGCACTGCACTTTCAAGAGGCGGGCTGTATTCCTCCAGCGGCAACTTCGCTGCCTGACTCGGGTCGCGGCGTGTTTTGCTTTGCTGTAACACACACCTTCCAGATGTAACGTTGTTAAGGCCGGCCTCGCAACCGCGGCTCTTGGCTGCAGCTTATCGGCCTGCAAGCTTCTCCTTCCTCGGTGACACAAGCCACGGAGGCACCGGCTGGGCCGCGCTTCGTAAACCGCAGCCCTTGTCCGAAGGGGATGAAGATGCGCACCCGGAGCGGCCTGGCGGGGAGAAGGGGGACCAGCGCCGAGACCGCTCTCGGGACAGACGCTCCCCGCCCGCCAGCGACCGCCGCCTCCTCTCTCCCTGCTCCCTCCGCCGGGAATACCGGCGAGCCAAGCGCCCGCCCGCCCCAGGCGGTAAAACCCAGACCCGCCGCCCCGCACCGCCGCGGCTGGCCGGCCGGCGGCAGGCGGTACGAGTCGCCCCCGCGCAGCCGGCCCTGCCTGCCCC
>JANZLQ010000079.1:16627564-16654566 GCA_026212715.1 Elanus axillaris | reverse complement strand
CCACCCCACCCCCCCGAAAAAGGCAATAAAATGTGATTGACAGGGGGACACTTGCAAAATAAGACAATGCTTAAGTTCAGAAAAGCTTTTCAGACAAGTGTTTTTGTAATAAAACTTGAGTTTCACCACTGACTCCCACAGAAGTGCAACTGGATTGAATGGTGTTGAACTCTCTCTATTGTAATGATGTAACGGTGAGTTTTTGCTGTTGTGGGTTTGGAAAGGGCAGCACCAAAGCAGTAATGTTCCTTATACCTGTTAGTTCCCCTTCAGCAGAGGCAGCTGTCACTTATAAATGCCTGTGAACTTTCCTGGATTGAACAGGAGACAGACTGTTCTTCCAAGAGGTGCCTAGCCCCAGAAGTGTGTGGGCTAGCTGGGATCTGAGACTCTGTGATGGTTTTTGTCATGTTCTGGCTCCAATCCCCTTGTTTTCTTTACTTTCCAATTGCTTTTCATTGCAGGGCACAATGTTAGTTCATCTCACAGGAATTTGTTTACTATTTTTTCACCATTTCAAGCCTCTTTCCTGGTTAGTTTTCAACTCAGAAATTACCTTTTTCCACATAGACACAGTTTTTCCCCTACAGTTGATTAGATACCTTTTTTCTCTGCTTTTTGCCTTACTGCCATAAGTAGTATTACTACTGACTCAAGAGCACTGGTTGGTTTGCAGCCGTATTTTTCATTGAGGATGAAGGCATTCTTAAGTTAAGAGGGTGTCTTCTTTGCTGGATGCTGACCAGTAATAACTTACTGGAGTAAAAGCAGTGAAAATATGTCAGACATTTTGAAGCACAGTCTTGATGTTGTTTGTACCTTATTTTTCAATATCTTGGGCCTGAGGGAATGTAGTATTAGCTCACAATCTATTTTTATTTCCTATTTTTTCTCTTTTTCCATCTTGTTTTCTCCCCTTTTTGTTCCTACACTTTTGTTTTCTACACTAGTTTCTTCCCCCCACACTGCCTTCACCTTACTTTGTATGCATCATGGGCTACAGCCAGGAGAGGGAATTTGATTATGTGGAGAAGCTCTGACAAAGCAGAGTGGATGGTTTAAATGAATAGGCAAAGCAACACATCTAGTGTGAAAGATGTGTAGATTTTTCTTCCACTCTTCTACCATATTATTTTCAAACATCTTCAAACTATATCTTATTTCAGGGCTTAAACCTGCTAAATAAATGTAGCAAATTGACAGGATTCTCTGTCTTGCCCCTCTCCCTCCTAGTTAGTGGTGGTTATATCAAGGCTAACAGGTCTCTGTGCATTAGAGGTTTCTGTTTTCTTAGAGATCTCTTATTTGCCAGCATTAAGGCTTCTGCTTTAAGTCAATTAGATAGGGTCCTGTGGTTACAATTAGGCCATTGAAGGAGGACAATATTGAAATAACAAAAAAATTGTCATTCAGAATGAAAAGTCACCATAATCTGCAAGACTTTTTATTGAGAGTCCTTTTAATGCTTAAGACCAAACTCTCAAAGGTTGTATATGGCTAAGGGAAACAAGAATTCAAGAGCTACATCTGCTGTTTGTGCAAACAAAATGCTTAGTGTCTTCTGGGGGAGCCCTGGTAGACATCTTTATTGCTGTGCCATGTTGATGATGTATCATCACATTAGTGTGACCATGATGGAGTAGGGAAATGGAACCATGCCCCACATTACCAGAACAGCTCAAGCTTAAATGTAACATAAACCCTAGCAGCCGACAAGAAAGGCTCCGCTGGTATGTTGCAAAGTACCAGCTGGAAGACATTACATTACAATTACATCTGGCTCTTGCTGTTTAAGATCTGCCTGATTCTCCTTTAGTGGTAAAATATTTTAAATTGTAATACAGTTTAAAATAGAGCACATGCATCACACCATAACACACAATCTCCACTTTCACTTGGGAAGACAGAAACTTAAAAACTGTTTCAAAACCTGCAAACACTTCAGATTTATTTAACACTTTATACTTTCCTTGGCTGTACTAATTTTCTACTTTTGAAATATTATCTACTTTCTAAATATATAAACTTCACCAAACTGAATATTCACAGAAAAAAACAAATTGGGAGGATTTTTCCTGTTCTAAGAATGTAAATTGAATCGTGCATCCCAAAGGAATGAGGAAGATTCTTTGCCAAAAGTTTTTTTTTTTAAATAAAAATAACTGCAATGAGAGATGTGCCAGTTTAGGACATATTGTCATACACAACCAACTGTATCTATGTGTATATAACCAAGCAACTCTAAACAACTGATTCTGTATCTCTATGCACAGACAGTATATATGCCTGCTTATAAACAAGGAAATAGGAATTATTTCATTAATTATTAATAAAATAATTATTAAATAGCAATTCCTGCCTGGCTGCCTTCACAGGATGCACAGAAGTGTGACCAGAGCCAGAGCGGGTGTCCTGTGTGGCTTCTGCTGGAGTGGAGTTAGCACTGTCCTGTACTTCAGACCCGTCATGGCTAAGAGCAGACAGCCTGAGGGTTTAACTCATGCTGTTCATAAGATCCTGTGGTTCACACAGTCATCTTCCTAAGGGACAGCCACAACAGAGGGTGGAATGAAAACCGTGGCATTCTGGAAGGAGAAGGTTCAGTGTAGTCTGATACCATGGCAGGCACAGATGAAACAGCAGATGCAAGGCTAATTTAAGGCAGTAGGAGTCTCAAAAGGGTAAATACTCCTCTCTTCCATGGCAGAAGGACGGGACAACAGTTTGTGTACTTTCCTCTTGGATCCAAATGGAAGTGTCCAGTTCTCATCCGCACTCAAGGATAAAGATTGCTTGCTGTACTTCAAACTTGTGTGCTGTAGTTGAGGTGACTTGTTTGACTTAAATCCACCCATCAGCTGCTTCTTCTTCTGCAGCTTTAATGTCAGGTTTCTTAGCACATCTCTTATTCCTTCATATTTACTGTCTTGCACTCAGAATAATTAAGCTACACTCTGATGAATGTCTGGGTTTTTCACATTTTGTACAGCAAGGCATTAATTTGGTTTACGCTGACTTTCATTTCCTGGGACTGCCTTTTACTTAAATAAAGTTCTGTATCTTTACTTAAACATGAAATGCATTAATCAGTGATACAATGGCTTAAGTTCTATTTTATTATACTTAGGTGGGGCTGGTGAAATCACGTAGTTATATTGATCTCAGCTCAAATCAGGGCTCAGTTCTGACCTTCGATATACTCACATAGAGTTCCTGCTGATTACAATGAGACCCAAGCATATGCAGCCAAGGCTCACTGTTTGGCCTTTGGTCAGAATATGTATTAGTTTTTTTGTGTTTCTCTAGATGTAGAGGATATGTCAAAAAACATCATCCATTTCAAACTTGTTTTTCTCTTCTTTTGCTTGTCTAAAGTGAGGTGACTGTTCCCATCATCCGACCCCAAGTAAAAGTCACAAAGCTGACTTCTAACTTTGCCAACTGTAGTTCTCCAGTTGTAGTTCTCCAACTTGCCAGTACTTTTGCATCAGTGATGAGGACAGGTCACATCGCCCTGTTGACACAAAGATATGCCTTTGCAGTGCAGCCCAGGGATGACACAGGTGACCCTGCCTGTCTGTTTCACAAGCAAGTATTTCGTCAGTTCTTATTGGAAATTCCCCCGAGCCAGGCACCTCATGGAAAATGGTGTTTTAGCTGTTTAGATGGTAACTAGTTATGTTTATACAGGAACTGTTAAACTAATTTAGCAATAACTTATTTAAAACTACCATCTTGCACAATGAGAAAAAGCTGAAAACAGCCAAAAGTAGTGTTAGTTTGAATGGCCTCAACAGAACTGGCCAAATATTTTTAGCCCTTACTTAGTGTCATTCCAACAGAGTGCACAAAAAGTTGAAGGTGAGACAGTTTTCTCATTCTGGTTGCAGTCAAAGACACTGCAAGAAGTTTCCTGCACCAGGAGCTTACAGTGTCTGAAGATAAAAAAAGGAAAAGTTTTCTGAGGAAAGGAAGTATTACTACCCAGATTCTGAGACAAAAAAACATAGGCAAAGAAAGATGAATGATTTGCTCAAAGCTACCAGGGGCTGTGGTGCTCTGAGGAACCGCACTCACTGCTCCTGGACGAAGTACCAGAGTACTTTTCCACTCTGTTTTGCTCCTTGGAGCAATATTTAACAATATGCATGGCAGAGTATAAATACACTTAATAATAAATCAAGGTAGTTCAGATCAGCTGGTTGTTTAAGTCTACACATAGTGTGTCTATGTCTCCCACAATGCAAGGGAAAAAGCTGCCCAGGATAACCTGGTTCAGACTAGGTAGTTCTAGAAGCTGAACTGGGACAGACACGGGGAAGAGTCGAATCAGTTTTACTGGCAAAAAGGGACTGTGAGGGTTTAGATGAGGTTCTAAGACAGCCTTGCTCAGCTGACCACAGCTATTGCTGGGGTGAAAGTACCACAGAATAGGTCTATTTAAAATAGTCTCTGATGCTTGTGACAGAGCCCGTGTTAATGTTGATAAAACAGGTGTGCATTTCTGAAGCCATTTTGTACAGTTTACTATGAATTTTTAAGGCTTTTGTACTAATTTGACAGTGTGCTTCTGATCTTAGAATAGTCCTTTCCTGCAGCAACCTGGGAGTCAAGTTTTGGAATAGGCTGAATTTCAAAAAAACATTAGGAAAAATTGAATCTGAAAGAATGTTGATGCCTATACACATATCTAAGTATTTAGGTATGCATGTACAAGACTTAGATGCATGTAACATATAAAGAAAGGACTGTAAGGCAATATCATTTAAGGAGATAGGATTGGAAGAGGCTTCCTTTTATATATAAGGGAAAGCATTTCTTTTCTGAAGTCTTAAGAAGTTTTGTGGGTTTGCTTTCTTTTTTTTTTTGTTAAGTCTTGGGGTACTTCATGTACACAGGCCCTACCAAAGTGATGACTGCATAGCTGCAGGCAAAATTCTTATTTTATTTTGACAGAATAATTTTCCTGATTTCGCTCTGAAAGCACTTAAAATAAGGTTTGCTGGTTTAAGTTTATGTAAGAAGTTTAAAAGTGGAAGACAAAATTGCTATTTAAATCTATTCCTTCTACTCAAAGTTCTCTTCTTCCATTACTGTGCTCACAAAATCTTGTCCATAAGATGTCCGCAAATGGTCACTGAATTTTTTCAAGAGTGAAATCAATAGTTGGAGAAATGTAGTCTTTAAGGTCATGATAAAAGGCTGATAGAATAATATAAAATATCAGTTTCAAATGAAAGCTTGAATTTAAGGTTGCAAAAAGATCAATAGATATGCTGACTGTTGAGAGGCTGTTGACCCGAGCAGCTTTACTAATGAGAGAAAACACGTCCTTTATTAGGATAGACTTTGTGAAAAGCTGACGTAAGGCTCCTCTGCCTGACTGACATAGTTATCTTCTCTGTTTTGAAGTTTAAAAGAATGTGAAGAGCAAGAAAGTCTGTTCTGTGTCAAGTAATGGAGGAATGCCTAAAAATTCTTGAGACAAAGGTGACTTTTTCAGAGTTTACACACTTAGGAGTGTGGTAAAAGTACTGTGCACCCAGAGAAGAAAATCTTACACAAAATTTTGTCAAAATGCTAAATAGGAAACGTGCATATATGAGTATCTTGCTAATCTCTTTTTGCTGCTTTTCTCCTCTTTTTGTTCTCATTCTTTTAAAAATAATCATCTTGATATTTCTGTTCATTCAATTATTTCACATTTGTTTGATGTGTCAGGATATTCTGAAACATTAAATTACATAAATCGTTCTTGCACCAGAGAGACAATTCAAATCCTAATATAGATGTAGACCCCTTCTTCCTGGTATATTCTTATACTGCAGAATATTAGGGCTGATTCGGTCTCATTTGCTGTATGACCATTCAAAAAGTCCACCTCTGAAATTAAAACCCTTCTAAGTATCTTGGCCCATGCAAATGGCAAGTTGTTTCCATGTATTTGAAAGACAAAGTCCAGAATGTGTGTCTTGCAATACTCATCTGAGTATTTTAAAATGGGAGATTCTAAAATGAGAGCTCAAAATATTAGAAAAAGGTAAAAGTGGCAGCTGTTTTATGGAAACTTTGCTGAATTTCTTTTAGTAGACAATTATGTGTAAATGCTGCTTAAAAACATCAAAACCACTTTTTGTTGTAAGATGTGAACCCAAAAATACACACCTACTCCTTCAGTTTTTAACTTATGCTTTGAAAAGGCAGTTTCTAGTGGCGTGTACAGAAAAAAAGGTCTCATTACTTAACAAGGGCTCTTTCTTCAACTTTTCTTTTTTTTTTTTTCCTACCATTGATATTTTAAACATAAGAATAGCCAGCATTTTTAACTTTGTCCTTCCTTCATTGAACTGATGTGGGAGGAAACAAAACACCTGACACAAGCTAACAACCTCTTGTCAGATGGCATACTGATGAAGAAGATATGTTCAATTTCTAGCCAAAGCTACAGTTCAGCAAGCTTTCACCAGCATGCAGAAGAAGAGTTGCCAATCAACAGTTAAATACTGAAATGAATAGTGCCTTTGTAAATATTTCTGTTGTGCCTTTGGAAGCACACAAGCCAAAACAAAAAATCTTTTGACAGTGCGTGAAAAACAAAACTGAAATGCTTCAACAGCCTTTTGCAGCTAGAAAGCTGGCCATATAAACTCTTTAAAATCGAATGCTCTTTGTCAGGCGGAGGAAAGCTTGTGTTCTGAGATTTGACCATCAGGCAGCCCAACAGTGCAGCTGTGTGCCTTAGAAAAGGATTTCTTAGCTGTGTGAGTTGATTGGTTGCATTTTTATTCACATTCGTGAAGCATTTGCAGTTGTCATTGTATTCTTCTTGAGTGAGTTTCCCTTTTAAAGGCATTAGCAAGACACTGAGCAGTTTCCAGATCTTCAGTCAGGTCTGATACATTGTTTGTACGTTCTGCCAAATGAATCCCCAAGTTGAGTGATTTCCTTACCTGGAAGAATCAGGATTTGAGTTTGTGATGTTTCCTTTTTTAAATGCTGATTGCACTTGGTGTCACAGGCTCAGCCTGACTCTTTGGTAACACCAGCAGAGAGCAGTAGGTAAGTCAGGCTTAAAGTCGTCTTCTGCGTAATGTCCCACTTCAATTAAGTCATGTAAGCATATCCTTGACTTTAAATACAGGGATAATTGGAACTATTTATAGGTTTAAAGAGAAAAACACAATGCTGAACTGCTGGCCAACTTCTGAGATGTTTTGCTTGTCCTCCATGATTGGCTCCCCTGAGGCTGTTACTCCTGCACTAAAGTCCTTCTGAGCATGAAGTGCAGATAGCAGTGATGGAGGCAAAGAAAAAGAAGCAGTTTTTTTAAGAGGCAGTAGGAAAAGAAGAGCCTCACATACACAAAGAAAATATTTTTTATATGTATAAGTTTATAGTCATCTGTATAGTATAGTCGCAATGACTTGTATTGTGGAAAACATTGCAGGTGGTGACTAACTAAAGAGCATTGGGACAGAAGTGGAGCAGTTATCTTGAGTTGCACAATCATACTTGCAAAATTGAATGCCCAGACTTGTTTGGATTAAAGGGCACATTGGCTAAAGCTGCCAATTTATCCACTGCTTTTATTGTAACTTGTTTTGAATTTAACTTCCACCAGAGATGGCACAAGAATTGTTAGTACCTCATCCAATATCTGGTACTCTCCAGAGCAGCATCACTGCTGTCAGTCTGTTCAGAGGTGGCTGGGACTCCAAACTCTCTCATGAAAATTAAACCCAAGGCTTTGTGTCCTAGGCCATGTGTTTGTGGGAAAGTTGATTTTTTTACAGGATAAACTGCTTTGTGCTCATATGCAACAATTTGGGGTTGGTTTTATTTTAGTCATCTGGCATCTTTTGCATACCAGTTAATCCACTTTGGAAGGGCATAAATCTATTCTAGAATTGTTATGTTTTCAGGAAAATAATTTTCAGCAGTTACCTAAAGTTAGATCAGCAGTTCCCCTTCAGACAGTCATCCCATTGCTATGCCATTCTGCACAGATTTACAGTTGAATTAACCTGTGTCATTTATCTGTAGGTCCTCTAAGGTCAGTTCAGCTGGCTGTAACCTTCCACTTAGATATTAAAATTCAACTAGCCCCAGTAAAATTCCAGCTTACGTACACTCAACAACATTCCCTTTATAGCAGTCATGTTGCCTACCTCCAGATGCACTCGGTAGGAAGGTGTGCAATTCTTTGGTCATTGGGAAAATAAAGAAATTCTCTGAAATGCCAAGACCTAGCAGCACTGCAAACACAGGAGATGGATGGAACTCTAGTATCTTTGAAAAATGGTGAATGGCAAAGGCATCTAAGTAACTGCAGGTGCCAAGGAGGGATCTCTTTCTGAAATAGAAAGAGATTCTTCTAGGTAGATTCTTTTTCAGCATATCAATCTTCATTTAGAAATAGGATCTGGAAATTTAAGACACAAATGTGAATCTTTGGGTGGAGAACTATCCTGCAGCTTCTGCTGAGGGGGATACTGCTAGCTAGAATGCAGGCTGGGATAAACCTTAAAATTATGAGGTATAACCCATGTTCTTAATTTAAAGCAGATCAATGCAAGATTGCTCAAACAAGAGGAAGCAAATGTAAACTTCTGAGGCAAAAATAATTTCTAAATACTGCCTGAGCTGAGGATATGTGCATGTGGATAGATGGAGGATTATGTACAGAAACATCTAGCACCCAAAGGGAAGCCTAAAGTGTAGGGTTTGGGCTAAAGTTCTGTGGAGCTGTGTGGGATGGAGCTGTGTTTCCTGTGGCTCTCACCTTGGCACCAAGGATCCTTCCAGCTGGTCCTTGCTAATGTAGTAACACTGGAGGCTTGGAACGAAGAGCGGAAAACAGCTGGGTGGATCTTGTTATTTGTCCTGGCATAGTATCCTCATTGTAGTAATTAAAATCTATCCTTGAGTTTTGAATTTGCAGTCAGTGCTTACAGCAAAATACTTTTTGTCTAAATCTTCATCAGGGATGTGTAGTTATTTTGTCCACTGAAGTCAATGAAATAACAGTGACCTAAATCATTTTAGCCTGAATCCTGCCTGTGGCTGGAAGCCCTGGCTCTTGGCATTTCCTTTGCATGCTTTGTTTGCAGTAGCAGAAGAAAAAGCATCAGAAAGAAGTGACATTTCTGTTTTGAACCAGAGACTATTTATTTTGTTTTGCTTTGGTCCTTTTTGTTTTTCATTCATTAGTTTATTTATCAGTTACTCACCACCTACCAAAGGTGATACTCCAGCTGAAAACCTAATGGATGGTAACTGAATATCAGAAGATCATTTGGGCTATGCATATATTGACAAGTAGGGTAGCACAGTAGGAGTGGATGTGTAGAGTAAAACCATTGGTGCTGAGGACTTGGTATTCCACAATATATTATTTTCAGTAGATTTTACTTCAGACTGGTTCTGGTCTGACCTGTGAATGGAAAACTCATTAGTAGTTGGAGCACTCCAGGGACACATCCTCTGGGTTAGTGTTATCAGCAGGTAATCCAGATAATATGCTTCAAGACCTCTCTGCAGTGTGGTATGTGGGAAAAATCTGGAGGTTTGCTTCAAAGTTGCACTTTTGGTCTCACCTAAAATGCAATGTAGAAGGCATGGTTTTTCAGCCTGTCCTGAAGACAGGTCATCTGTTGTACATCCTGCAATAAGAGCACAGTCTGGATATGGTCTTGTGAGTCCTTCCCTTATTAAATTCTTCCTAATGGATTAGAGGTAAAGTTGCTTGCAAAAGGATTATTTCTGAGCTGAAGTAAAACATATCTGGTGTATAGCATAGAACTATGGCATTGTTTACACTCTTCTGAGACTTGCCTGAGAACAGCTGTTTCTTATTTTTCAAATGTAGTGAAAGGGAGACAGATCCAGCAGGAAAACTCAGATGGGGGGTGGTAACAGCTTAGAATTTGCATTCCCTTCTTTCAGGCAAGGTGTTTGACTCAAAGAACTGGAAACTGGACCTGGGCAAGTGTCCTGAGGCAATACAGACACAAATGCCAAAGTGTTTTCAACAACCAAAGATCTGACTGATATATTTTTACCTGGAGAGGAAATTACCAAGATACAAGCGTCACTACTGAAGTTTTAAACCTCCTGAGTCATATACTTTCATTTTTGGTGTGCCCAAATGACCAGCGATACTTTATTTTTCAGAAAGTAATAGCTCCACAGATCAGGGGACAGACAGTAAGAGACTGATTTGTTGAAATTAAAGCAATTCATCAATATGCTTATTTGATGATAATGCTTCCTGAAGTAAGTCTGAAACCACTGTTAAAAACAATATCACAGCTGGTGAGAACACTTTCCAGAGGGTAGCCGGAGGTGGCTGTGACAGCTGCTCTGAATTGTCATGTTGCACATTCCATGGTTTAAACAGTAATTTATTTTGCAATCTCTGCATCATCAGTTCTGGGGTGTTTGTCCGTAATGTTTAATGTTTAAAGAGGTCAATATTTAAAGAGATCTGTGACAGCAAATAAAACCTCTAGGTTGCTTGAAAGTTAATGTGTCACACACTGATGGTGATATAGAACAAGAACGGTCTCTGACAAAGTGTCAGTGCCTCTATTAAGACAAGAAATTTTGGTGCCAAGAGAACCACCAGTGAGAAAGACTATTTAAAATTTCTGACGCAGTTTCTGCGTATCTTAGTAAAGTTCACCAGAGCTTAAAGGAAAAACTCTATTTGTTAATCCTATTCAAGACATGCAGGGGAACAAAACAGTGTGAATAGTACAAAACAGGGTATATAGGATTTGCCAACATGGAGAAATGAACGTCCCTGCTGCTCTGCCTCCTTCTCCAAGCCAGCGTGGGAAAAAACTGGCATGTACATTGGCAGACTGTGGGATACACTGCTGCTCTCAGTAATGCCTGTAAGAGTTGCCACAATATCTTCCTGAAGGATCATTGCTTTGAAGTAGCATGGTCATGCTTGCCATTGAGGTTAGCAAAGTGATGCTGGAATAACCAAAGCAGCAAATTTGTGGGTTGTGCTGCCCATAGGGGAAGATGATGGCAGTAACAGCTGGTACTACAGGCTCCAAAATCAGTGTACATGACTGTATAGTAATACAAGCAAAGAAGAAAAGGGCCAGTGGAATCCTTTCGCATGCCGGTTACCTGAGGTTAGCAGGCTTTGTCTCTGCTAACCCTGCTGCTTCTAGATCACCCCCTCTGCCTGGCAGGGCTTTCTGCAGCAAAGGTCTGTAGCAATGATGCTGGGAAGCACAACCTCCCCTCCCTCTTCTTCCACACACAGTTCTGAGTGGAGGACTGTTGCCTTAAACAGCAGACAGACAAAAGACCTCTAAGCAAAATCCGTAATTATCAGAATCTCAGAGGTACCTTTGCTCCTGTTAATTTAAACTTTTAGAAACATAGTTATTTGATTAGTGAGATTTCTGATTTTATACTATACATTATATATATATATATATATAATATTTTCATCTGACTTGGGTGAACTCACACCTGCAAGCACAAGGAAAATTATTCCACTGAACTGGAAAATCACCCTTTGAATCTGAAATTGCTTTGGTTGAAACATTAGGTTAAGCATAATGATGTAGTGTATTTGTTGTGCAAACACAAATTAAATAATTAAATAAACATTCTTACATATTTAGTTTTCCTATTTTTTTAGGAGCTGTGACCATTTGTTTCCAGATGCTCCAAGCAGTTCTGATATTTCTGGGAGAGGGGAAGGTGTTAAAAAAAATCCTGTCTCTTAGCAAGGAAGTTTGGTGTTTCAAGCTGGAAAGATAGCTCAGTTCCTGAAAATCACATCTGATAATATCCTTCCTTGACAAAAAATATTTTTTGTGTAAAGGAAGCACAAAATACAGTTTAATACTTCTAAATAGCACTTTTAAAGAAATGGGGGATATGGTTTGTTTCCCTAACCTGATCCTTGCAAGTTACATTCTCCATAGTCCCAAAAGGCATGAATAGTTTCTGTAAGTAGAAAAGAGAAACAGAAACAAGACCTATAAAATCCTTAAATACTCAGGTCTCTGGTCTCAATCTCTCCGCTTTCTTTCTCTGTCTCCAGACCTAAAAATGCTGTGAAGCTGAGGCAAACTGCCAAGAGTTTCACACCCAGTGCAGAACTGGCATAAAGTCAAAGGTTGCTAGTTGCATTTGGATGCCAAAACATTAGCAAAGCTCTCACTACTGGCTCTTACACATCCTTTTTCAAAGCTAGATAGTTTGCAATCTTTGCCTCTTCTATAAGCTTTCATTGCTCGCTTTCCCAAGTTTTCCTTGAGCGCTAATCTTGCTGCTGGTAAGAAAACACCTTGCATAGTAGAAGTTTCCTCTTCAGTGGTAGCTGTTGATGGAGGTTCCTCTTCCTCAATGGGAAGCACATGCATCAAGCATTGCATGCCCTGGATACATCTACAGTATCAGTTCAGCGCAGTTCAAGATTGGTCTTTGGTCCGGATTCGCCAGTCAGACACACTGCAATCCCCAAAGCCCCACTGAGAGGCTGCCTCAGCCCGAGCTCCGCAGATGCATTCTGAGGGGCACAGCCTGCCCTCTCTTAGATCCTCAGAATATGTCCAAACTTCCACTCAGGAATGGAGCATGTTAAGTTTGAGTGTAATACTGCCCTGTCAGTGTCATCCCAAGCCTGACCCTTGTTAACACCGTATGAGTGCGCTCAGTGACTAACCAGCGCAATTCGAAAAGTCACAGGCTGCACCAGCTGGGATCTGCCCTAGATCCCTGGTCTTTACCCCACAACTAATGTCTGCCCTCAGAGGGTGCCAGTCTGGAACAGCAGTAGGCTTGAGCCATAACTTGCAAGCACATTTTTGGGACATAGTCTTTTATTTACCATGTATTCAGTTAAACACCATTAAGCAACTAATAAACCACACGCTTCACTTTAAGGTCAGAAATGTTCCCACTGAAGTCAGTGGGAGTATTCACACGTTAAATGTTCTCGGATCAGTCACCTCAGGCTACGAGCTCCCAGATCTACTTAAAGTCCCTTGCTGTTATAAACATGTATGTGTATTGAAGCATCTGACAAAATGGCAGATAGACATGCTTGCAATATTTGATACGATAGTGCTTTAAATTAAGGCTCTGTTCTCCGGAAAAAGCAAGGACTCCAACCACAGAAAACTCTATGTAATGTTATTTCTTTATGGATGGTCAAGTGCCTGGCAGAAGGAACCAACACAACTGAGCTGATGCCACCTTCCACCAGGGCAGAGTTAACCCCGGCATGGAGGGAAAACAACTGCAGCCTATAGGGAAGTATTTAATCTCTGTTCTCCTGTGCAATTCTCAGCAACACAGTAAAAGGAACACACACTACAATTAATGATTTACATATTTATAACCCAATCCTCTTGACCTTTGTTAGCCAAAACACCTGAGTAAACTAATCTGTATGCTTAAATTTCTTGTAACAGCTGGGAATGTGGCAAATGCTTTAAAAAAAAAAAAAAGTGGGCAGGAAGGACAATTGGTTTGTTTTTTTAAAGTCACACAAAGCAGGAATATAGAAAAGGTCAGATGGAGTTTAACAATAAGACAACAATTGGTAACTGCTAAAAATAGAATGTAAAAAGCTACTCTGCTTATGCAGTTGCACACTTCAATTTTGCAATGATAACAAGTTGCTTGTTTATCTCATCCAAGCAACTGTTTCCCCATTTCACGTCACAGCAAATAGCTGACTAGGTGAAAAAGGTTGATCAGTAATTTTGAGGATTATAGCTAAATCGTTGCACTGGTGTCAAGTTAACGGTCATAAAAATTTCTTATTACCTTTGTAGCAGTTCTTTGGAAAGAACACAGTATTTTGACTGTTTCCAATTCTTAGGATGGCAGGCATATCCTAAAGGAATATTAAAAAAAAAATAAATGTATGTACCCTTTTTGATAACTACCTCTTTTGCCTTCATCCACCCACTGAAATGAACGAAACCTGAGAGTAAATTTTATGCCCTTGAACAAGGGCAGGATTCCTTTTCTGGGTATGTCTCACTGAAGTTCCTGCAGCCAGCATTTTGTCTTGAGTTGAGTCAGCCAGGGATGCTTGCTATTTTGTAGTAACATGTGGCATAATGAAAATTTAGAAGCCAATTTATGTCAGACAAGCAAGGGAAGGCCATGCAGAGAAGCAAAGTTGTTAGGAGAAATAACACATATCTCACTCCCAGGAACTCAAGGCTCTGTGAATGCCAGTGAAAATATTCCTGCCTACCTTTAGCATTCTGCTTCAGAGGCCAAAAGTAAATCAGGATCCCTAAGCACTATGGATTCCTTTAGCTCTACGTAATACCTGCAGTTGCCAGATCAAAGCTTTTAACTGAGAAAACCAATCTATGTTTCTGTATTTGAGTCAAATATGCTTGATTGTGCACACCCGGCTGATAAAAACCAGTGCTTAATCAGCATAAATGCATGCTTTGTGTGCAAGAGCACAGTGTTTCATTGGAAACAGATTGGAGAATTTTAGCTGGGGAAAACCACTGTTGTCCAGATCACCATCAATTTGGAAGGTTATTTTTCTGTAGCCACCTTAGGTACACATGGAGCACTAGAAAAGTCAATGACTGTTGGATGATATTGCATCCATATGGCTGCGGAGGGGGTCAGAAAATTAATTGTTAGAGAGGTTTTAAATGAGAACTGAAGGATGTTTGTTATTCCACCCTGGAAAGTGCAAGACATAAATCTGGACTTGGGAGCTTGCTCAACAATTACTCAGAAGAAAAAAGAGTATCACCATGAGTTCTTAAGTACAAACACAATGTTCATAAGACAGGCCCTGAAATTTCCATTACAATAATTTGTTATTGAAGACAAATAGTAATTAGTAAAACAAACACCACCACCCCAACATTTTAAATAACCTAACAAAGATTATTTTTCTCTTCCTAAATCAATTTTTGCTCTTCTCTGTTTTAAGGCCACTATTTCCTTTGTTCTTCATGCTCAAGACTCACAAAGTAAAAAGGACCTTAATTTCTGAAGTGAAATAATGTAGACGTTAGGCTAATTTACAAATAAACTTTGTGGCTTCTCTCAAGCCTGGTGCTTTGGGACACAAGGACGTAGTGTTCCTCTTCACTTACAGGATCAAAAGGCAGGAACAGAAGTAAGGAAAAACTCTCTTTAATTTTACATATGTATTACTTGTGTATTTCCTGAAACAGAAGGTAAGCAATCTAATCTAAAGCACTACAAACCACTTTTCTTTGACCTTAATTGGCTGGCAGAGGTGCAGCTGTAGTACAGCTGATCCTTTGTTTGACAAGCAGATAAAAATCAAAGTTTGAGGTAAGGCTCTTAACTAACCTGTGTCTCAGTGCTGTGCTCCAAGCCCTTCCTGCAATGCTCTAACTACTGCTTTGTTACTGCAGTGAATACCTAAAGGTATTATGTCGCAAGTTACCTGCTAGGTATTTAGGCAGAAAATCTGGCCTAAAGGTGTCAATGGGATTTTTGCCACTGACTTAATTTACAGCCTGGATTTCACCCACAGCTTGTTGAATCACTGGGGCTTTTTTACTGAATTTTCCAAACTACATGGCTCTAGATAACCTTCATACCTGATTTTTCAACACTAGTGCTTTTTTTTCCTGAGTCAAACATCTCTGTTGATCTGCCTAAAAGCATCTGGAAAAAAGAGGGGGGGGGGAGAACAATTTTTTTAAAGTTTTTAAAGAAAATTTTGTATGTCTTTGCTAGGTATGGAGCAACAATTGCAGAAATCGTATCAACAGGACAGAAGATCATCATTTCAGGAAGATGAGCAACTAAACCTCGGAGGCCTTATACTTGGTATGCTGGAACAGTACCTGAATGATATGGCTAAAGCATGGAGGAATTTCAGAAAGGTAAACGTTAACCTTGCGTATTCAAATCTATCTTCCTTTGAAATGCATCTCTTGACAGGGGAAACCGATTTGCAGAAGTGAGTCTTGGAACAACTGACCTTCCGTGTTTTTCCATTAAAGTAAATATCCTGTTTTCTAGCTGTACTAATGATTTCTGTTGTCCAAAAAGACAGTGGTTCTTTCTCTCCTTTTGTGGGGGGAAGGTGGGAGGAATACTTTCTTAACATTAGAAGCATACACATTACTATGCTATAACACCAATTAAGATACAGACCTTCTTTAGGCACACCAGTCTATAAAATCACCACTCCCAGCCACTTAGCTTTATTAGAAATGAGTGATGCAGGATCTTCCTTTGCCCAAAATCACTGTTTCTGATTACAGCTATTTCCTAATCTTTTATTGCTATTTTGATTTTGCAAAGCAAGCCTACACCTGCTCCATTTTGCATTCCCCTTGCACAGGTGCAAATGATTTAGCAGTTAAACTATGTATGTCCCATTATAAAACTGTGTATACTTCCTATTTTAATTAATGTAGCAAATGACTAATTGTATAAATGTGCAATTAAAAAACCTACTGATATGAAAACATGGTAGAGAACACCTTCATCTTTGAGATGCTGCTACACTCTGGCTGAATATATCGTGTTCAGTGCTATAATTCTTGTCTGTAATAACACTCTACCCAGTTAGCTGGTTCACCTTTTTACTCTCTAAGAAATGTGCTGAGTTGTAACATTTGTGTCCTGCTGTAGAAGTAACAGAGGACAGAATGTGATGCCCTCAGTTGGGTGACCTGTAGGTGCAGGTGCACAGATGATCAGGTGGTTGCATTAGAGGGATTATGTATTGATCCATGGTAAACTTTGGATATCTCTGCACTCAAGCAGGTCATCCTTTTGGACTGGGAAAAATTGATCTCACAGTGGAAGAATTAGCTATTTCTAAAGAAAGAAAAAAATAAGATGTTTATTTTCCCTGCTTGTATTCCTTTATTTTCTGAGATAGGTAAGTTCAGGACTAAAATGTTCTCTCTGGGTAACACTGATAAAATAGGAAAGTCCTGTTGAAGACAGCCATTCTGGATTCCTTTTCCCCTTAAGTTACAGCTAATATTCTGAATAGACAAACACAAGGAAGAAATGCATATATGTCCTTTGACACACACAGAAAGTTAAGAATGATCAACAGCTAGTGATAATGTGCAGAGATGTAGTAATGCATATATAAAGGACACATATATTGGGGAAAAAAATCCAGTAATTTTGTAAGGGTTCCTTCTCCAGCTTGTAAACTCCCTGTTATGAAAAGTATTACTCACAGTCTCAGTTTTATTTTTATCACTCGGCCAAGCCCAAAGTTGCTTCAAGAATGCAATTACAGGACATGCCTACTATTCCAGGAAGGAAACAGTACTTTTACTTTCTCAAGTTCTCCCACTTTTTGCAACCTCTAGTATATTAAGAATGTACATATGCAAAGGGCATCTGTGAATGAAAGAAACTACCTTTCTCTTTGTCGCTAGAACCACATGTATCAGTGTTCAGACTTTCAGAATGCAGTAATGATGATTACTATAATTTTTGCAGATGCATCCCTACAATTTTAAGTCCTCACTCGTTAGTAATAACATCAACCCAGAGACATAAATTCTTGGACAAATGATCAGAATGTATACTCTTGAGCATCTAAATTCCAGAAAAAAAGCATGAATTCATTTCAACCTCCATACAGCCTCATTCTACAGAGTTCCGTAATAACAACATCAATATTTTGCAATGTAATAACACATACAATTTTTAAAGCCCTCTGGAATTAAAATGCAGGCTCATGGGACTTTCAAAAATGAAATCAGCTTTCTAAATTAAGCCCTTAAAATACATTCTTTTCTCTGCAGTGTTTCTTCATGTCAGCTTTCTGTTTCATCTAATGTAGAGAAAGCCCTTATCAAAATTCTTTCTGGACCTTGGTAAGCTATTAAGCAAATTAAAAATACAACATTAAGCCAGAATCTTAAGCTTTATTTCTGTATACAACTTTAATTATTACATACTTTTACACCATAGTCAGCTTTCAGTCTATCTTATTTTTGTACTGAAAATGTGTAACGGTCTCCTAACTTGTAAGAAGAAGTTGAAAAACTAACAACTACTGTTCCTGGTACCAAGAAGATCTACAGTCATTCAAGAATGTAGAATAAATACCTGTCCCAGCAGACTGACTTCTGCTATAGCCTCCCAGTCACTTTCAGTAGTATCTTAACCTTTCTTCTTCTGCCTATAAGTAAACCTAACTGTTGAAGCAAACCCTTATGTTCTTGGTCTTGCTTCTCTCCCACACCCACTTTAACATTCTTCCCCCTCTCTGCTTTAAAACACCTGTATCACCAGAGACCAGGTTTGTCAGATTATCTATTTGCCACTTTCTCTAACAAAACAATTAACTCTTTGCACTGAAAGAACCTTTGAGCTCCTGGGACACAAAGCATGTCACAAAACTCCTAGCAGAAGTCACTGGAAGGTTCTTTTGAAGACAGCTGTGGGTATACGTTTAGTTTTGCAGATTGGCACAAGCATTATCATCTTTCCAAGTCTGTGATTAAGTACCAGACACCATCAAAGCTTTTGATAAGTAATTCAAAAAAACAAGCATGGAGATCTCTCTGCGTTCATAGCCAATACTGGTATAAACCCTGGTTATCTATTAACCTAGTGATAGCTACCTGTTTTACATCATTGTGATAGGTCCCATGGACTTTATAGTATAAAGACAAACAATAAGCAATTCAAATTTAGGCGGATTATCTGAGCAGATACTTTGAAAATATCTTTTCAAGGGCCAGAGGAGATGATTACCAGAGAAATCACATGGTGTTGAAACAGATACTATGAGTCTGGAATAGAAGCCTTAAGGGGAAGAAAGAGAGTAGGTTTTATTTTCAATCAGTGTTACTACTTCTCTGTGCCCAAAATACAGTAAAGAACGGTAACAACAATGCTCAACCCATAAAAACATGGCATCATCCTTGTTCTCTCTTTCTTTCACAAAAAAACATTACCCCAGTTGCCTGCTGGATGTCCTCATTCATCCCAATGTTTTAGTTTTTATGACAAGACTTGCGTTACCGTTTTCATCTAACAGAACAGCAGGATGTGGTAGAAAGTGCAGCAGACGCTGGTTGCAATATCACCTCTAATACCAGCTGTTTCTGTACTTTCTCGCAGGTGTTTGTCTTCCACATGCCTGACAGCTGAATTCTGTTCAAAAAGGATGACTAAAGCTGCAATAGGTACAAAGCCAAGTTTCCTCTTGGATTCTCTTCTTCCCCCTGCTGTGCCTCATGTGGCTGGCAGAGCATTGCCATTGTGGAACAGAGGTTGCTGGAAATAAATTCTTCTTAAGCAGACAGGCTTTTGTTCAGTTCTGACTCCAGGCTCCCAGCCCAGTCTTGAGCAATCTGCACTGAGAAAACTCTGTGCATCTGTGGTAAGGCTGTTTTTTTAGAGGTTTCTAGTCTGAGCCAATTTGTAGTAAAGAGAACCATTTTCTGAAAGACTGTGTTCTGGGCAGATGATCTTCATTATCAATCTTGTCCTAGCATATTCTCTGAGATTTCCATCAAGTTAGGCTTTGGATTTAGATGCAGATATAAGCATTCTTAGGTTTCTATATCTGTATTTCTTTATGTGGACTAGTTGCAGAACAAACCAGGGAGGCATACTGTGTTCTTGCAACTTTTGCCTGTTAATTAATTAATCCTTCACTTTTTTTCTGTACAAATGGTGAAAGAAATGGTGCATGCACGTAAATTTTTCTTTCTGAAAAAGGAATGCATGATTCAACAGCTTATTTTCTGTCATGACCAAAATTTCATCAGGTGAAATCCAAGGTTGCTCTGTGCTCTAAAATAGTCAGCACACTATTCATCTTTTTGCGGACATGCAAGAGGCCAAATAATTTTGTGGGTTTTCCTGCTCCTTTTCTGCTTCTCTTGTTACCACTTCCAGAAGCCAGTGTCTGGAATATCTTTGCACAAGTCTACAAACGAAGGCACTTTTTAGAACCAAGATTTTTTTGGATGCACTCATATCAGCATCATGTTCGTGAAGCATTTTGTATAACTGTTCAAAGAGTATCCCTCTCCTATTTTGTTGGTGATCATGGTAGACAACCCCTCCTGCCTATCAGTTAGAAGTTGTCTTCCCCCGCCACCCACGTTCTGAGAATTTCTAGCCAGTCTTCACCTGTCAGCTATTTTTGTTGAATGCTTTGGTGAATCGTAAAAAAATTGTCTAAGTGTGACTCTTGCTGTGATACACACTTTAGAGACCCTTCACATCTTTTGGAGCTAAAAAGAAGAATAAGGACTATAAAGAGTTCCCATGTTTCTTCCTCTAACCGTAAGTCCCAAAATGCACGTTCACATGTCTGTATCCTGTTCTGCAGAATGGCAGGGCAATTTTACAACAGCTATGAGCTTCTGGGTAGCAGCTTTGTTGTTCTTATTTTCAATTCCATCTAAGATGCTTGCTTTTCCCCATTCTTATTCTACCTCAAGCAACACATTTGATCCTCTGTTATCTGCACACGACACTGCTACATGCATTTTTTTTCCTGGATTTATTTAATGAATGATCTTTTCCTGGACTTCATCTGTTACAAATTGCCACATCCAGGCTTGGACTCCTGTGTTTAAACACCTTGACAATACACTGCTTTTCCAGATTTTTCTATGTTCTGAAAGAATCCCTGAATGTACCAACATGTCAAATATCTTAAAAGCAACAAAGCATACAGCACAAATGACAAAAGCCACAAAACAAAATGCCAGCTGATTCACATCGTACCTGATTATTTCATTTCCAAGGTATTAACCACACTGTTGCTGTGTTAGCTATGTCTAAATGGAAATGTGGAAACCTCCTTTGGCTTAGTATACTGATGACACTTAAGATGCTAATGCTTATCTGGTATCTTAAATATTCAATATCGTGTGTGCTTTTATCCAGGATTAAGACAGGTGGTTTTTGAATCAACAGACTACACTTGGGTAGCCAGATAGGGTATCAGATGGGTATCCTTACTGACTTATATGAAGTTCTGTATTGCTTCCCTTAGGAAATATTAAGAGTAGCAGGTTTACTAGAGAGCCAGTCATGCTAAAGGCTTTATTTGTTCAACTGACTTCTGCTTATAAGCAATAATGGCAGCATGACAGAAGGTAAGGCCAACATATTCATTTTTCAGTGCATAACTACAGCCTGAGCATGAATAGCTGGGATTACTGTGAATAGGAAGAACCATTTAGGTATACAACAGAAAAGAAAAATATAAAGAGAATTATTTGTGCATAAAGGTTTTCTTGGTCTCTTTAAACCCATCCATTATTTATGGAGCCACAATATTTATTAAAATGCTTTAATTGAATCAGTTTCTGTAGAAAGAATATCCTTCGCCAGACCGACTACATATAAAGACTGGACCATTTTAAGTGTTTTACAGCATATTGTAAGTACCTTAAATCTGAGTGGATAAGTGTGCACATATGAAAGAACACATCTTTTTTTCATCAGGCAGTTAATTTTTTTTCATTTTTAGCATTAGCCAAACTCAGACATGACTGAGAGAAAAAAAAAAACAAAAGAAAAGGTAACAAAAGCAAGTCACCGAGAGGAGTGCTGTGGGAAGGATGCTTGGGTTCTTCAGATTCTTCACTTAGAATCTGGCCAGGACATCATTTGGGGTTCCTATCTACTTCAGCGCAGCCAGACTTTCATTGCCTGCTCCTTCTGAGGATTTTCAGCCCTTCCCCAGCTGTGTCCCCTTCACACAGTCCAATAAAGTCCAGGTTCAGCCAGAGAACAGGCAGGAACTGGCCTTTCGCACATCCCGAGCCCTCCAAGTCCTAAAGAAACTGAATTGATGGGGATGGTCCCTACTGCCTCGCCCGGGCGCTACATGCTGTGTAACAGGGCTGGTGTGGGCACTTGCCCCCAGAGAGGACTGGGAGCTGTGAACGTTAATCAGAGATTAATTCCTGCCTATTGCTGAGCGCAGCCCATGTTTGCCACGGATGTCGGAACACACTGACGTGTCCCACGGAGCAGCTTTTGCAGCTCCCTGCTCAGGACTCGGGGGCTTGTAAGCTTCACTGCTGGAGATCTATCTCTATATTCCATATATACAGTGAGTCCTCGTACCTATAGAGGCACGTGGCTTTCACTGCTGAACTGAAAGCCTGACCAGCGTGGAAGCCTTGGGTGTTGTAAGCCATTCCTTTGAGCTACACCTACGTTATGTACGGTCGAGATTACCACTTTTTTTTTTTTTTTTAAGCTTTCCCTTATCCATTCATCCCCGAAATGAAAGAGCCAATTCGAAAGTAGGAAAAGGCAGGGAACAGACTTCCAGCAAAAACTGGGGAGAGCGAAGGGAGGTTGCTGCGACCGAAGAGCTCCCTCTCGCGTGTGAGCGCCGGAGCAGGGGGTCCCCGCCCGGGCCGCTCTCGCCCGGGGCCGGGGCCGCCCCTCGGTCTCGGCCGGTCTCGCCCGGGCAGCCTGCGGGGCGCGGCGGGGGGGACCCGGGCCGAGCCCCCGGGGCCGAGCCCCCGGCAGCGGCTTCCCGAGCTGGCGGCTTGGCTCCGCGCCGGGCACGTCCTGAGCCTTGTCGTGGCAGGGTGGAAGTTCCTTTCTGTATCCAACATTTGCAAGCGCGTTTATTTCACTAATTTGCCTTAAAAAGGGGTGAAAAAGGGAAAGAAAAAACCCCACGGAACCGACGTTCTGAAACAAATTCGTATCCATTTGAACTTCTTACTTAGAAATATATATTTAAAAATGTTGAAAATCAAAGGGTTATGTTTTCATGAATACAGGTTCACAAATTCTTCTTGTCGGGAAGGCTGGAGGCTCCGCGAGAGTGCGTGGGGGTTATTTCAGACGGTAACGGGGGTCACAGCTTTCCCAGTAATCTCCCTTCTGATTCCGTGCTGGCCAACTCCTTGTACTGCGGCAGGTCTCAACCTCTTCCTCTGTGAAGCTGTACATGTGGAAATACAGCAAATGCTTAATTTTGGGTGCAGCTAAATTTCTTTTTCATCTAAAATATTTATTTAAATGTGGTGTTTTCTTGGGGTGTCCTGCCTGGGGTGTTTTGGCTTTTATGTAATCACCTATCACGAGCATAGGCAGTAGTGCACTGACTTTTTAGAAACAAGCAAGCTTACTTCTTGTTCACTGCAGTTTTGAAAACATGAGAACAGAGGTTAGAAAATGCAGTGAACCTTAAAAGAAAGGATAAATTCAAGCAGTTTTAAGCTCTGCTGATTTTCTCCTCCACAGCATGACTTTGCACAAATCACACTGAAACTGTGGGATGAAACTGTGTTAGTAGTTAGTATACTTGACCGCCTCTCAAGTGTTTTGCAGGTGCCAAAGTTGTTCAGGCCTGCTTCTTCAAGTATGAAAAGGGAGATTAATTTGTATTATAACCTGACTGGCTTATTTTAGTAATTTGAATCTATCAAAAATGGAGCAGTGTACTGGCAAGTAAGCAGGAATTAGTAACGGGATATCAAGGTCTATTATTTATGTAAAATCTGTCAAAGCAAGCCCAAAGCAAAGATTTTTAAAGCGGAGGTGCCTAAAGTGGTGAAGCTTTACCATGTTAGGTATGTTTGAGTACTGAGATAAAGCACACCATGGAATGTACTTTAAGGGAGAATTAAATTAAAATGGTAAAGTGGATTTATTTAACTGTTACACACAACTAGATTTCTGGAAAGGTGTGATGGCCACACACACCTTAAGAATTTTAGGAAAACACCTTTCAAAACCTCCAGTAGGGAGGATTGCATATTAGAGGACTGTAAAGGTGAAGAACAGCTTTTTCTGTGTTAATACTCAAATAACAGGAAATGTTATTTCAGTCATAAGATCTCATTTTATCTGCCTGAAATTACTTCCATATCTACAGCCTCTAACATGGGCAAAAGGTCTCTAACTGCCTCGGGAGACAAGATTTGAAACTTGTCTCAGCTACAAAGCAGAGAAGAAGAAACAGAGACACCTGAGTTTCCTCTACTTTCTGGGTCTATTCAGTCTTTCCACAGCTGCTTCCATGTGTGTTTCTGAAGAAATGAACTGCTTGTACCACTACAGTTTATTAGCATTCTTCAGGAGACCATGTGTTAATGAATGCCTGCACAAGAAACACTTGCTGTTTGACAGTTTTAATTTTCCACAGACAGAAAGTGGCAATATAAATTTACAAACTTTAAATCAAACCAGTCTAACAGTAAAATGAATCCTTGTTTATTCTAGTCTTTGACAACTATGTTCCAACTTTACACGCAAGGTAAAAAAGCACATTAATAAAATTATCTAGCTATGCATGTATGTTTGGGAGAGGTTATAATTCAGAATTCTGCTTGCTAATATTCTGTCACAATACAGGAAAAATGATAAAGATTTTTCTCAAGCAAGAACTACACTGAAAAGCATCTGAAACTTAGTCTCACTCTAATTAAATAGATTGTCCAGTATGAAAGAAAAACTCTACATATGACTTCCGCTAAAATATTCCTCTTAACATTCAAATAGTTTTTGTGCAGTAAGATAATAAAGACTAGATGTGAAATTTTGTTATATCACAAACAGAATGGTTACACATGGAGACAGAGCAATGCGAACTGGGAAGAATCTGGTAACAGTAACAGCAGCACCAGCAACCTGGAAAAACAGCAACCTGATTAATTTTTTTATTCCTTGTAAGAATTAACTATTATTAACTGGCTAACTCAACAAAAATTACAACGAAATCAACAAGTACAAAGGCATACATAATGTTCTTCTAAAAGAGGAAAGCTCAGATCCTTTGTGTTACGAATTAATACATAGTTCCATATATCATTTAGGGAATTGGGTATCACTGTGACTGAGGTGTTTAGGAAATGGACAGATACGCCAGTTTCAAGCTTCACAAGAAGTACTGATGTGCATAAGCAGTTCACCTTGATAATAGTTCTTAATTACTATCAATCGTTACCACTACATACACAAAACAATTAGTCGTTAACAAATCTATCCCAGATGAGCTGGGAGCGCAAAACACAGTGGAGCCGATGCTACGTAGTTAGCGCTGATGGCTGCGCTTCATGGCCATCCTTAGTCACCGGGGCCAAGGTGATCAGGCTTGAGATCTCCTTGCAGGCAGTTTGCCGCCTT
The DNA here is from genome assembly GCA_026212715.1 of Elanus axillaris. NCBI lineage: Eukaryota > Metazoa > Chordata > Aves > Accipitriformes > Accipitridae > Elanus > Elanus axillaris. The sequence goes on along the minus strand of JANZLQ010000079.1, from coordinate 16,629,453 downwards.
TCTTCTTTACTCAGCTGATGTTTTATACTCTCTGTCCCATATCCAAAAGAAAAGGAAGTGATCTCATCTGCTCTTGATGACTTATTTTGGGGACTGGGACATGTTCTGGGTTTTGCTTATTCTGAAGGTGCCACCACACACCTTTCTTGCCTGCTCTGCAGGACTGACTTTGTTTTACCAGGCATCATTCTCCTTCCATTTTGTTGTTTGTTTATTTGCTGACAGGTTTCCAACTGTAATTTCTTAGGTAAGCCTGATTTTGCCTGTTTAGCAAGGCTTTAAGAAAATAGCTGGAAAGAGTGACCTAGGAAAGAGTAAGCTATACAGGATCACTTCAGGTTGCTGTGAAAAATCACAGAGTGAGACTTCCTGAAATATATCTCTTGCCACACAACGGAGAAGGTGATTGGGAATGCTCTGCACAGGCATACAGGTCCTACAGGCCTGTCGTCACCGATTTAAGTAAAATGGCTGAATCTGCTTCCTGTGGCACAGATATATTATCTGCTCTTGAGCTGTATCTCAACTGTTGGCCGACACTTAAATGCAACCTGAGATAAAACTAGTGTGTATAAATGAAAACAGCAAAGACCTGATGGCTACTGGTAGGTGGATAATGTCTGCCTCAGGGGTGTGTGGGGGGGACATGGTAAAGCATCTGCCACCTCACTTTAATCCACACCTGCATATCTACCAGAGCCTTCAATGCAGGAATTCAGGGTGCTTCCATCCCATGAAACCCACAGTCCTCCAACAGACACCCAGGCTGCTCATGCAGTGCGGAGAAGAAACTCCACAGGCTCCACAAGCCAGCTCAGGAGCCACCTCGTCCAGACCGGAGGATCACCAAGTGTCATCCCCGTGGGATCCGCCTCTGGAGCCACCAGGTGCTTCAGGCAGCTTAGCCTTTTCCCAGAGCAGCAAAACTGGAGGCCAGGCCTCCCCCTGACGAGTGCATCCTCCCACCTGGAAGACCAGAGCCCAGCTTTCCTTTTCCCGCCCTGTCTGGTTTACCACAGAACTTCAAACGAACATAAGAATGGAGGTTATCTTTGATTATGTTGAAATGTTGAACGACCCATGATGCAGAGGCCTTCACGTCCGCTCCTGTGTGCTCCCTTCCTGGGAGCTGTAAAGCTCAGCTCCCTGTGGCCGTTGGGCAGCGACAGCCTGCTCTCTCAGCCCCAGATCCTGCCCCACGGGGCTCCGAAGACAGTCTAACCCGTGGGTGAAGACAATCTAACCCGCGGGTAATGGTGGCCAACAGACGCAGAGCCAAATGTCCTGACAGGACGGGCTGTATGTGTATGTGTGTGTGTGTGTGGGAGGGGGGGTTGAAGCAGGGAGCCATCTGGAGATGCGAGCCGAGTAACAACAGAACACCGATACGGTTAGAGTTGTTCTCCTCTTATTGCTCAAACAGCGTGCTTATATACCTTAAGCAATTAGTCACAAGCTGTCCACGTGCCCCAAGCCATAATACTATTGCGTACAATCACTTAAACCAAAATACTATTGGATACAGCTACTTAAACACGCAAACGGCTCTCTCGGCCCATCTCCTGTCTTCAGTCATGTAGGCTCGACTTTGTTCCGCTTTCCTTAAGTGCTTTGACTTTCACAACGTACCTCAGGCCTTCAGCCACAAAAACTTCTGGCCCACAAGTTATATCTCGCCAGCTGCTATCAGCCCTGGGTTGTCCAAACCCTAGAGTATTATTCCGTGACCGTTTTCTGCAAGAAATTCCTTCACATGGGGTCTGGCCGGGCCGGGCCTTACCGGACCCCCCCCAGACCCTCCCCACGTCCGACAGACACCGGGCCACGCGCGCCCCCGCTGGCGGCAACCGCGGCCCCGCCCCCGCCCGGAGGCCCCGCCTCCATACAAC
>JANZLQ010000079.1:16612281-16627464 GCA_026212715.1 Elanus axillaris | reverse complement strand
CCTCCGCGCCCCGAGGCCCCGCCCCTTACACGTCTGCAAAACCACCCGCGGCGTACGGGGTGGGGGAGGCTTACCCGGAAGTGTTTCCGGAGGTCGACACTGCCCAGCGAGGTGCTTCCGGGTAGCAGCGCGCTTCTCCGCTCGATCACTCCGCCACGCCGCCGCCGCCGCCTCTCGCCGGGCTCCCCTCCGCCCTCCCCCTCTCCTCGTTCTTCTCGGCTCGCTCTGCGTCGTCTCCCCACCCCCACCTCTCCTCTTCCCGCGCCGGGCGATGCCGCTGCGGGGCTCCCGGGCCGTGGGGCCCTGGGGCCGGCTGCCGCCGCCGTTGCTTCTGTTGGCGCTGGCGGCCTGCGCCGCGCGGGCCTCCGAGATCACCTTCGAGCTGCCCGACAATGCCAAGCAGTGCTTCTACGAGGAGATCGCCCAGGGCACCAAGTGCACCCTCGAGTTCCAGGTATCCAGGCAGCCTAGCGGGGGAAGGGCCCGGGCCCGGGCCCGGGCCCGGGCGCGCCGCGCTGGCAGAGCTGGGCCCCGGCCCGTCGCCGTCGGGATGCGGTGGCCGAGGGGCTGGTGCTGGGAGCCGCTCGGCTTCGTTCCTGTTCCGCGGGCTGCTGCGAGGAGGTGTTGGGAGAAGCGCCTGGGGCGGGAGCGGCAGTTGGAGCCAGGGCCGGTTTTCCAGCTCGGAGCCGAGACAGACGTATGGAGTTGCCCCGGAAAACTGGCAGCGCCTTTTACCCTCGTCTCTGTCGCGCAGCGTCTCACCTCAACGGCGTGGAGGATACCTAAAGCGTGACTGCTCGAGGAGATGCCATGAAAGCGGTTTCCTTGTGGTTTACGAAGTGTTTGCATGATATGAGCACGATACAACTGAAGGAGCTAATGCTTCTTATTTTTAGAGTGTCTCAAATTGAGGTCGTGTAGCAAACAGTAAGAAAGTCATGGAATAGGTATGCAGTATCAGCACAGTGTCTTAGGCATATAGCGAGACAGGAAAGAGTCTTACAAAAAATAAAAGACATGTTATTGTTGACCATGGTTAACGTGCATGTACTAAGTGAGGCTGCACAATTATTTATTACTCTTACCAGTTTCTAACGGTTTGAATATGCAGCCATTGTGACAGAGCACGCTGTTCAGCTTCAAGGTGTTTTGAGCAAACAGCTCTGACGGTTTTGGTGCCTTTGAGTGTATCAGCAGGGTTAGAACCTTTCAGTCTGTCACTTCAGCTGGTGAAGTCACTGACAGCACAGCAGCAGCATGAGAGAGAAATCATCCTTTACAATGGGAATCACAGTTACCTCTGGGGGCTTTTGAATGGGCTGTGTACTTTTATGGTCTGGATTTTTTTTGTTGAAGTCCTGTGTTTTTTCTCTTTTCTGGCTGCTGTGCAACCCACCTTTCATATTTTGGGGAATGTTGCTGCTAAATATTGGTCCTTGTTACTCTGTCCTTCATGTTCTAGTTCTCAAGATACTTTTTTGCACTAACCAAATGTTTCTTGTCCCTGCCTTTTGCTTTTTGAAAGTCTTTTCTGTGCAGTACTTCCCCCCCCCCCCTGTTTTTAAATGGATGTTATTGGAGGTTGCTGGGCAGATAAGCCTGCTGTTGTCAGTTTTGTCAGTGATCAGAACAGGAGTAGCATTGTTAAAAGGAAGGTCTGGCTTTGACCAACTGCCGGTAGACTGAAGTGCTGTCTGCGTGTCCTTTGGCAGTATGTCTTAAGAGCTGAGAGGAGGCTCAAGCAAGCTCTGTGGGAAGGAATCGTAGGGCAACTTTAAAACTCTGGCAAATCTTTACCATGTATATGTAAACTGGCCCTTCCAGGTGTGTGATATAACTGAATGTGAGTGACATTCATGTAATTGGCAAAAGGCACACCCCCTGTCAACTTTGAGATCATATTTCAAAAGTGAACCATAATTTCACTATAGAAAATCTTATTTTTGTTTTTCATTCCAACCAGGTAAGCATTTCTGTATGAAATCCCAACCAGATGCAGACATTAAGAAATCTAGACATCCCAAAATATTTTTTTCTCTTTGTATCCTGTCATCACAAGTTTGAAAAAACTATGAAGATGCTGCTTGCCAACTGAATGTTTTGAACACTTCCTGTTTGCAGAGCAGCTACTGCTCAGATCTCTTGTTATTTCCATTGTACCATTAACTTTAGCATTTTAATAACTTGATATGTAAATAAGCTGATGCAAGTTTAAATAATACTATATGAACCGAAGTGCAGATACTCAGATACTAAAAATTTTCAGTGATTTCAGCACACGTATATCTAAAGGCAGATCCCTTTTGTAACTTTCTTGCTCCTTCAGCATGCTTATCTTAAAAGAAAAAGTTTAGAGCAGGGATTAAGTGTGAAAGTACTAGCCTAAGAGTCATCAGAACACCAAGTTACAAATACCTAAGCTACCGATTAGTCTTTCTGTAGAGGTGGGATAGCTAGCCTACCAAGCAGTATGCTGTAGACCAGCAACGATCAAAGCCATTGTCTGGATGTGCTGGTTTGGGGAAGAAATGCTGTGTCTAACTGTGCAGAAGGGAGGCAGTAGACCATCCACCCCTCCCCCTCCCAACATTGCTCTGGTCTCAAGCACAAGGGAAGACTAGCCAGGTTGAAATACCTGTTCTACTGGTTGAACGCCATTCCTGCAGCCTAAAGCAGCTTGAGCTAATAAGGTGGTAGCACTCTTGGCTGAACAGAAAGGAGCTGTTTTACTGCATGTTTGCAGTCTAGGGCAGCTGAATCAATTCCATGGAGGATGTGTGCATAGAGCAAATGGTTGATTTGTTGCAGTAATGTCTTTGCTGCCCCATCAAGTTTCATCTACTGCAGCCTTTTATGTTGTACAATTATTTATAACAAACTAACTAAAATTGCTCTCATAAACGGTTTGAAAATACAAATGACATTACATACACTGAACCTAAAGTATTTTGGATTATGTTCTTTGTGTCTTCTGTGAGAAAATAATTTTGCAGACTTGCTTTGAAAAATACTCAAATTAATGCATTATATTTTAAAACATTTGTTAAAGAAAAAAATTTTGCGGTGCCACTTGACAAGTCATACTTATTAGAAGAAATGTATAAATCTGTTTTGTTAAAAAGATAATTTCTTGTTTTTTGTTTCCAGGTGATCACTGGAGGTCATTATGATGTTGACTGTCGGTTGGAAGATCCTGATGGCATTGTATTATACAAAGAGATGAAGAAACAATATGATAGCTTCACGTTTACTGCATCCAGAAATGGAACATACAAATTCTGCTTCAGCAATGAATTCTCTACTTTCACACATAAAACTGTGTACTTTGATTTCCAGGTTGGAGAAGATCCACCACTGTTCCCTAGTGAGAACAGAGTAACTGCACTTACCCAGGTAAAACGCTGTTGTGTTTGACAGCAGCTGTTTGGTGGATGCAATGTTTTTTTCAAGTTCAGCTGCATTAGATATCTGTATCAGTTTTGAATATCAATGGATTGGAGCTTTTAAAATAATCTGAATTACTACAGATAAGCTTTCTTTCCGAAGATAAGATTTATAGAACACAAACCAGAGCTGAGAAGGAATCAGCAAGTGCTTAAGAGAAAATTAGGGTAGTAACTTAAACTCTAGGCCATTTTTTTTTTTCTTGAGGAAACCTCCTTTTAATGCCATGGTCGTGTGCCTCTTGAAGTGTGGTTTTCTCAAACTGTAAACATTAGTGGATGAGGGTTTTATAAATTTCCAAACTTTGGAGAAACTTTGAGAATTGTTTTTATATTTAAAACAGCAGAGTTTTTGGGGGGAGGACTTAAGTTGACCTCTCAGGTAACTGCCATTTCTAAAATGGAGAAGAAGATTCTAGCAAAATAAACAAACAAACAAAATCAGCCCTATTTAGCTGGCTATTTGTCCTTTATAAGACACCACAGAGTATCAGAGCATTATTATATTCTCAGGATTTTACAGTTTTGCACTGCCTCTACACAATCTAAATCCATCAAAACTTCCCTTGGAACACTTGCTTCATGAATTCCCACTAATGTCTTTACATTATAAACATCACCAAACCTCACTTTAAACAACCATTAAAGAATGCTGGACTTGGTTGCTGTTTTGCTAGTCTCAACTCAGTGGTATAGATACTGGTTCCCAAATGCCAATCTCATTTGAATTTACCTCACATAATTCTGCAGAAGCTGAGATCTGTAATGAGTAGATGACTTGCTGTGAATTCAACTACAGTTCTTACCTCTTTCTTCTTTTCACTCTTCTCTGCTTTATTTGGTATCTGATTCTTCATCCTGTATCTTTCCATCTCTTTTCCTTACTTTAGTCTTCATTCTGTTCAGTCTGTGTGTTCTGTTACATCTGGGTTTTTTTTTGCCATCTTGGCATCAGCAGAGGGATTTTGAGAATGCAAAATGTGTGGTTCCTGGGTCCAGTGTCTCTTCAGACCTTTGCAGCCTGTGAGAAAAGATATGTAAAAAAAATAGTTTATCACTGGGTTGTGGCTTACACAATGCAAATAACATATTTGGGAAAGGTAAAGTTAAATTTTCAGAATACAACTCTTCTTTGGTAAGAAGGTTCTTGTTGTAGTTTTCTTGAGGCTTGTAGGAATACCAAATCAGGGCAGCCTTTGACAGGGACAGTAAAAGGTAAATCCCTAAAACCAGAGTGACTTTGTGTTTAAATACTTCGTACAAACTAGGAGAGCTCTATAATTTATCAGTGAGACCAACGGCAGAACTTAGTTTGAAAAACCTCTTCCTGAATTTTGTTGAGAAGAATATCTTAGACTTGTTCAGACACCTGTCTTAAGTCATCAACTTGAAAGATGGTTAGGCACAGATATAAGTAACTGAGAGTGGTCCTATCAGGGTGTTAAATGTTTCCTTTTATAATAGTTTGTTCTGTTTGATCTTCAGGAAGTACTAATTTTAAGCCATAAAACAGAAAAACAAATTGTGACTAGACAGAAGGTATTTTGAAGATATATTGGGTAATCTCTTGGTGATCAAAACGCAGTGAGGAGTACTGACTTTTACTTACAGAAGATAAATTGAAAGTGGAAGAAGTTATGTGAAAAATTATCTAGGACTTAGAAAACTGTTAATACATTTTTTAAATGAAAAATTATAATGAAGTTGGGTAATTTGTTAACCACTTTTTGTCTACATGACTAAGAATGGTCTCTTGCTGAAAGAACATGTTGAGTTCAGTAATGTAGACTTTAGGATGTACAACTTGAGTGAGAATTATGTAATGAAGAATGTCATGCTTGTGAAACACAGGAGCATTTAATACATACTGTGTGCATCTTAATGCTATGAGCAACTGCTTGTTTTCCTGGTATGTACAGAATTAACAACAGAGATATCACTGACATTTCAAAAGTGTTTCTAACGTTCATTTTGCACCCAAGTATACATGAATTTAAGATTGGTTTAGTTGTTCTCAGAACTCCTTGCTTTTTATTGGATTTACAGTTTTACACGCTTCTGTATTTAAGAGTCTGTCGTATTCCTTTGTGTAGAGTTTGATCAATGTAAGGTGAGTGTTACGGCATTTACAGTATTTCAGTCTGACAATGGACTGAGTTAATCCTTAGCTTGCAAAGTTTCATGAATCCTAATTTTCAATATCAAACCAGAAAACTGCAGAAAAAGCACTAGAAGGGTTATTAATTCAGTGGTGTCTATTTGTTTGCTTCTCTAGATGGAGTCTGCGTGTGTTTCAATTCATGAAGCTTTGAAGTCTGTCATCGATTATCAGACTCACTTCCGCTTGAGGGAAGCGCAGGGCCGCAGCAGAGCAGAAGATTTAAACACAAGGGTGGCATACTGGTCAATAGGGGAAGCAATCATTCTTCTTGTCGTTAGTATCGGGCAGGTATTTCTCCTCAAAAGCTTCTTCTCGGATAAAAGAACGACAACAACCCGTGTTGGATCATAACTGGTAGTGGTAATGGTTGAGATCATTGTGTGCTACTCATCTGTAAAAATTAACTGTTCTCCAATTAATTGTAGGTGCAAAGGATCTGAATATATGCAACATTCAAATGTGTCTACCCTGTATCACTTAAATCACAAAACAGACCCAAAAAGTTATGAAAGGGAAACAAGATTTGAAATATTTAAAAAATACTTCAGAACTTAAGTGTTTTCTGATTCCTGTATTAAATATCTGGCAGTGACCAGCCTCTTTATTTCTGCAGATTATAGTCCAAACTGAGTTTGATTTTTACCAGTAAGATTAGCCATCTGCAGTATAACACTTTAAAATAACCCGACAGTCTAGTGTCTGATATGAGACAATATATATGAAAATTTGATTTGATTTTTGCTTTCAGGCTGAATGTATTGATTATAAAAAAATAATGTGATGAACTGTAGTGCACTGTTTTGATTTGCTGTTAAACAAAATTCCAGTGGTACCCCTTGCTTATTTCTAAAATTATTGCAAGCTTGACACTACATCATGGTGCAAATTCTTCATCAGCCTGGTAAGTCTCCATCTTCAAAACTTACTAAATTTTATATTTGCGTATGTTTGCTTAAATGTGCATTCTTCTATATTAAAATAAATCAGTTTCCTCTTTTACAATTTCTTTAGGAAAACAAACATTGTAAGCTGAGACTACTCAGGAAATCCACTTTCTATATTCAGAAATCCAAATCTCCAAGTTTATTTAAAAAAGATGCAATAACATAGGGAGTCTTCTAACTTTGTCATTGAAACTGTACAGTTTCTGTACTTGTATATGCTGCTGCTGCTGCTTTTTGGATTTAAGGTGAGACGTAGCTTGGTTTGTTAAGCAGCACAGCTCCAGCACTGGATGAGGTTGTGTTGTGTTAGGCACATACAAAGCTTTTTACTAAATTGTTTTCCTATTAAGAGGCCAATTTGATACTGATACTGCATTGCACAAGTGCTGTAAATTTTACTTTCCTGTGTGTGGTGCACTGATACATGATGGCCTTGTGCATCTAATTGCCACTCTTTTTTGCTAGTGGTCAGGAAATGTTTTAAATATTTCAGGTTATCTTTTTGGTAGAGTTATGTTGTTTCCACTGCTCATGTCTTTAATAGCTTATGTACTGTAAAGTCTTGGTTTATTTGGATATGGAAGGTAGTAAATGTACATACATGCAAGTAGCTTGAATTGAGCTGGTCATAATAAGGCTAAACTCTTTCAGTTGGCTCTGGAGGAATATGTAGACTGACCAGTTCTTAAGAGCACACAAAACAAACTAAAGTGAAAAATTTTGTCATATATTACTGGCTAATTCAAAAGATGCTTCTTAAACAAGTTCTCAGCAAGCAGAAAAAGAATGCTAAACCTTTAATAATTGCCTGTATTTTTTCTAGCAAAAATTTGAAATTGCATGTAGAGGTAACACTTGAGCACTCTGAAGAATTTATCTGAGATTACTTGATTTTAAAATCTTGTAATGGCTGAAAAATGTTCATCTGTTGTGAACTGAACAACTGCTCTTTTGGAAACTGAACCTCAAACAGCTCAAAAAAAGAAAAACCTCAAACAGCTCAAAAATTAGCTAAAAGGTCATGGGGGTATTGAAAAGCTTAACATATATAAAATTCAGGATTATATGTGATGTTTTTCTGTCCTGTACTGAATTTTAAATATCACAGTCCCATTTGGGGATGCAAGCTTCCCAGAAACAGTTAGACTCACGAAGATCAGAAAACAAAAAAACTAGTGCTTTCTTATGATACAAATCTGTGCCTGCACACAATATTCTTGATTGTACCCATATGCTTTATTCTTGTGTTTCAGCAACTAATATTCAGTACTTTTTGTGCTGCATTGCACACAATAATGAAGCAAGTGGTACATTTTGGGTGCAAGTGTCAGATGGAAACATGATTTAATTTTGATAGTGTTCACTGTCATCTTCTGGAGTTTGAATATCACTTGTGTAGCTTTAATGACAACAAAAGCATTTGTCTTCAAAATTGAAATGTGTTTGGTTTTTTTTTTTCCACTGTCTTGTTCTGTGTGCTGTCAAAATTGGTAAACAGTGGGGTAAACCAGATAATGATTGGCCATCACATACATGTCTCTTTATTCTTTCATAATGTTTGAATGTGTGAAGTGGGACTGTTCAGCTCAGTATTACTCCCACTGTAGAGGTTTAGCGGACTTGACTTTTGCATTGAAGTTAGGTATCTGAACCAATCTTCTGATATCCTGCTGCATAATATGCAGCAATAGCTTAAAAATGCCTTTATTTTTGTGTTACTAAAAACATGGCACAAATAAACGTGTTTAAACATAGCTGTATATAGTTTTTAAAATAAGTGACTGAATAGGATATAATAAAACACATGCTAACGCAGTGGGTGAAGAAATGTCTTGTGACTTGGTTAAAGCTGCATCTTTTTAATATATGAAAAGAATAGTTTGGTTAACGGTGTGATACATGAGTAAACACCCTGCGTTAAAGGGGATATAACTATGTTTTTAATTGCTAAAGGCCCTGGGTTTCAGCTATTCCTTGGATGTTTTATGTTTACAGAACTTCTTCTCATGTCCTGAAATGTCAGTTCTTATTTTAGTTTGAGGTAAAATAAAAGTTTAGTTTGAGTAAGACAAAAAGTAGACCCTGTGAATATTGTTATGGGAAAATAAAAATTAATATATGAATGTGGTCTAATTGTTTTGTTTCCATGTGGGAGTGGGGAGCGTTATTCTTCAAAAAAACTTTGAATAATTATTTGAGTAGTCAACTTTTATTTTAACACGTTAGTTAATCTGCCAGTGGACACTTGATCATTACTTCTGTTGCTATATGTCACAAAGTGTACCGGTTCACTGCTGTTCATAATTAGCTGTGCTTTCAGGTCACTGAAAAAACTCAAGTTTCATCAAGATAGTGTGGTTACTGGCTCTTTGCTCAGCACTTCAGCAGTGCAGGTAGTATCTATAAATCTGTTCTTATTGGAGTGGAATTCAAAGTATATGACTACAGGTGCCAGGAATGACTTGGGACATACTGCATCTTCTCACATTAATTCTGTAGATACAAGGTTAATATGGGGTGAGCTAGAAAAGCGCATCCAATCAGTGTTGTCTAGTGATGAGATATAAACTTCAAATATGTAGTAACTAAATGTGTGATTTGAGATATTTTATATTGTGTAGCTTCTTGCTGAATCTTGGCACATACCAGTTAGGTTCTCAAAACCAGATTAGAGTAGGCATTGTTGCTGTGTGTGGCACCTTCCAAAATGGCTTTTTCTTGCAGTTTGTGTTTCTCCTGTGTTGATTGCTGTACATTCAAAATTTTTCAAGAATATTTACAGTACTTGGATTAAAAAAAGCTTTTGTCTAGAAGTATGGGTAAGTTCTCCTCTTTCAGTGATGTGTTATTGTTACAGTCAAGCAGTTATCTGGGATTTTTTTTAGGTGGCTGGCACCCAGGATTTGAAAGTAGCTTAAGGTAAGTTGTGGTCTGAAGCACTTTTATGCTGAAAGCTTATCATACAAAAAATTTTTTTTTAAAAATTAGAGTGAAAAGATGCGTCAGCAGATCAGTTGATTTGGATGATGATGAAGGCTTTTATCAACGAGGAAGTAGAAATGTGCTCTGGGCCACTGCAGCCCATTTTAAACAGGTTTTTGGACTGCCAGATTGCCACAGGGCACAACTGCAACTGAGGCACCACAACCTGGATTTTGTATGACTTATGCAATGGCAAAAATAATTGAAAGAAATTTTTAAAGCCTGACCCTGCAGTTCAGCAGGGGGTTGTGGTGTAACACATTAGTGTGTGGAAAGCTGGTGTACTGCACAAGGTTACTCTAGGAGAGGTTCCACACTTGGTGTGCAAGTGAGGTTCATTTTGTGATACAGATGCAGTTTCCAAAGTAGTGTGGGCTTTTGTAGCTTATAGTTACATTGTACATCTCTAGAAGAAAGCAAGCTTATTGCATATTATCATGAGCTCAGATTTGCACTGTCTAATGCAATTCTGGAGTCATTGCTATTGACTTGAGAGGCTTTTGTATGGATTCACCTTCAGGTGCCATCAAAGTGTCTCCTAATCGTTATTCTTGATGTGCAAGTGGTTTGTGCCTTTGCTTTCTGCCTGATTGGGCTCTTCACAGAAAGCAGACATGGTCATACTAATGGAGAAATCCACCAGTAAGGGGAGCATCATCTAACGTCAATGATTATTTAAAACTAAGTCTTAGCAATCCTCATTACCATTACTGAGTTATTTCCCTTAGCCACTGGGCTAGTCCCTATGCATTTACTGCTGATGAGTGGCTAATTCTGCTTGTCAGTAAGACCATGGACCTGTTCCTTAAAGTGATCAAAGTCTTCCAACATCACCTGCTTTCGTGTTAAAAACATTAAACTCCTGCTTTTGTATAGTTCATTGGAGGAGCAGTCCTCCAGGGGTGAGATGAAACCAAGAGTTTTAACACAGGCTTTAAATAAGACAGATGCAAAGTCTTTCACACTCCTCCCCTTGACTTCTACAGCTGTCAAAACAAGTTCCAGAAAAGTGAGGTTGTGGTGTGTGCATACTGAGGATGGTACTGACCTCGACCGAGTAAGTGTTGCGAGACACAAGGGGATGCAGCAACTTGACTCAGTTTAGGAAATACTCCAGTTATCCAACAGTAGGTGATCTCAAAAGGTTCATGATTTGTATTGGAAAGCCCATGTTACAAACCATAAGCGTAGCATGGTTTTACTTCGTGACACTTATAAGCAGATTGATTTGACCTACTCATGCCTTCTCCCCCACCTGCTGACAAAAACCAGGATGTGCAAGTGGTCTGGTCATCATCACTGGCATGCAACAGTGATTTTAAGTAATCTGATGGCCTTGTGTGTTGCTGTTTTGCAGGTGGACTAACGGGAAAAGGAGTCATACGGGATGGGCTGTAGCCTTGTTGCCGTCTTGTTTTCGGGATGCGGAGTCCTCTGCTGATGAGTGGTTTTACCAGAGAGCAGAAACTAACCTTGATAGCAACATGACTTTCCTGAATTTCACTGTTAATTGTGTGTTTGGTTATCAATAGAGGCCATTGAAGAGGACTTCCTAAATATTTTCATGGCCTGTATCTCACCGTGAGACACTGTCCAGCTCGGAGTGCAGTGAAGGGCATACGATACAGCAGGATGCCATCCCTTCAGCAGCCTGCACTGTTCAGGTACATGTTCAGTAGCTGAATGCATTTTGTTGGTGTGCTCACATAGGAAGATTGTCATTATCGGCCAGGTGTGTGACAGGGCAGGGTCAGTGATCAACTGCATATATGAGAGGTCTCCACTTGATGGAGTGTCCTGGTTTAAGCAAGAGCTTTCTTTTTAGGGATTTTATTGGTTCCTATCTGTTTCTCTGGTATTCTTTCCTAAATTTCTGTACACATGTTTTCCTGATGCCAAGAAGAGCAGATTTGTTCATTTGTTACTGTAAATGAATTTTCTTTATAAATTACCAAAAAGGAAGTATGTTGACATTTTTTGTATTGTGGTTTAACCCCAGCCAGCAACTAAGCACCACCCAGCCACTTGATCCCCCCCACCCAGTGGGATGGGGGAGAAAATCAGGAAAAGAAGTAAAACTCATGGGTTGAGGTATGAACAGTTTAATAGAAGAGAAAAGAAGAAACTAATAATGATAACACTAATGAAATGACAACAGCAATAATGAAAGAATGGTAATGTGCAAATAATGTACAGTGCAGTTGCTCACCCTATGCTGATCAACACCCAGTTAGTCCCCCAGCGGTGATCCCCAACCCTCACTCCCCCCAGTTTATTAACTAGATATGACATCCCATGGTATGGAATACCCCTTTGGCCAGTTTGGGTCAGCTACCCTGGCTGTGTCCCCTCCCAACTTCTTGTGCCTCTCCAGCCTGCTCGCTGGCTAGGCATGAGAAGCTGAAAAATCCTTACTTTAGACCAAATGGTACTTAGGAAAAGGTGAAAACATTGGTGTTATCAGCATTCTTCTCATACTGAACTCAAAACACAGCACTGTACCAGCTGCTAGGTAGAAAACTCTGTCCCAGCTGGAACCAGGACAGATATGCAGGGTACCAAGAACTGAGGAGCAGCATTTTCCTTCTGGAAGAAATCAAACATGAGGGAAAAGGATTTGGGAATGTTAACATACGGATAGGAGACAATACTTTTTTTGACAAGGCACTGCCTTTTGCACTGGTGTTTGGAGGATGTGATGCCACTGGGTGTCAAGGAGCAATCTCAACAGGGACAGAAAGGAGTGGGAAAGAAAGGTGGAAAAGAAGGAGCAGAAGTGAGGGAGGAAGAAAGGGAAGGAGGGAAGGAAGGGAGAAAGAGAGGACAGTGCAGTGAGAGGAGCCCTGTGTGCCAGGTTTGGGAGGTTTGAGGAGCACCCAGCTTGCTCCCCAGGGACAAGAGGTGATTCCTCTCCTGGGGTGTGGGTGACCTTGCCCCACCACGGGTTAGCAGCACAATAGCAGCTGTAATTCACACCAGAATCCACTCTCTCTAATGCATATTGGCACACCCATAATGAGGAATTCAATGAAAATTGCCCCAAGGGAAATTAGAAGAAACATTTGTCAAAGGGTGGATGGAGGTTGGAAGAACAGTGGGCTGTTAAGGAAAGGGAGAGTGAAGAACGGAGTGTGGTAACAACCAGGAGGTGTTGTGACCTGTGAAATACTGTGCCTCACATCAAACCAGCCTTTAATCCCACTGATAGAAAGCCAGAATGACTTTGCAGCTCTCTGTGTTATTGCTCATCTTGAACTGATGCAAGATGGTCAGCTGCCCACCAGTTCTGCACATCCCTTTCACTCATAGTCAAAGATACACAAGACATTAAAGGCCTCGCTTAATACCACACCAGTCTTGCCCTTCTGTAGAGAAAAAGCCCCAAACCCCTGAAAATTCACAGGGCAGAAAATGAGACTGTCACTTACACATAAATCCCTGGGACAAGCCCTTAGTGGGTTATACCTCATTAAGTGGAACTGTACAGCAAGGGGAACTTCTACCCTCTTGCATATTCCCCCTTCGAAAAAAATCTGCCTGCATTTTGAGATACAATTGTGATCTTTGAAAAGCACTGGAAAATAACTTTTCTAGTGAAAGTATGTCATGTGTCAGTCAAAATATTGCAACTTAGTTTCCCTTATAAAGTGCTATTCTTTACTATACACTGAAACAGAGCATATGACAAGATGTCTGAAGCAACACATTGAAAAGAATTTTATCTTGCTGGAATTTCCTTTTTGAAAACACCTTCCTACAGATTACTATGCTTGCACGTAAGAATAATCAAAAACTGAAAGGTCCTCTTAGTTATACTGTAAAAACCCAAGATGTGAAAGTTGAGTCTGTAGGCAGCCAAAACTCCTACACCCACTGCAGTCAGCAGAAGAGGAAAAGACCTGTGGGTGTCCTGGAAGTAAGTAGCACTCTGTAACATTGGGCTTGGGGTATCTGTTTCCTCTCCATAACATTTTCTCATGACCTTGTATGCATGCAAGACTGCTGTAAAATAGGATTGCTTCTGAGCACATGGCTGGAAGCAGTGAGTTTACTGATGCACTTTATTGGACATGAGTGTGAAGGAAGAAGTACATTGAATGCACTGCAATAAAGAAATAGGATGAATGGCACATGTCTACAAGTGTAAATCGATGCACTTCATGAATGCCAAGACAGAGACTCTGCTGCCTACCTTCGGCTCATCTCTGTTGGACTGAACTTTCTATAAATTCTGACACTAGTGCATGGCAAAATAATCCAATTAATTACAAAAATTAAATAGAAATTTGGAAGTTGTGAAAGTCATAGAGGCAATGTTTTGTACAGGTAAGGATGATTGATTCAGAGCAGGGGGTGCTAATAAATGCATTGGTAACACACTTGTTTACTAATACATAAAAAAACCCCAATGCCCATGGGTGGCAGGGGCCAGGTTCTGCATTCGAAAGTATTCAGAAATGCTGAAATTGGGATGTCTTGCTGTAACATGAGAATTTCACCAGTCTGTAATCACCACAGGATCTGTATTTCTTCCTGTCATTTCCATTTACTGCCAAATCAAACCCTGCATTGTAGTAAGGAGATACTTTCTTGGTGAATACAACTGTCACTTGACACTTACTGACTTGGGATATTTAGACAGAGAAAGCCCAGAAAAGCTTTTGCTGCATTCAAATAAAGATAATAAAACCCCTCCATCTTTGTGATACCTATAGTGCATACTGAGACAGCCCTGATTCCCAATCAGATTAGACTAAAAGTAATTCTGAAGTCATAACGAAAACTCCAGGAGGCTGGTGCTAGCCTAGTACTTGGGCCATCTGGATGTGCCTGCTCCTCTGTGGGCCCTAATCCCTCAAGGGGACCTACGCTTTTCAGGGCACACACAGGGCCATCTACTTCCACTGAACTCCTAGGAACGTGGCAAGCCAAAAACAGGGATTACCTGGATCACTAAATCTCCTCTCTTGCAGATGCACCAACGATGAAATGAGCATTTATGCCAGAAGTGCTCAAAAAACATCCTCCAGCCACTACAGGGGGTGTCTTCAGCACTCAATAGCAAAGGAATGGCCTGTCATAAAATACAAGCTCCCAAGCCTCTGTGAAGGTTCTCCAGGCAGCGGCCAACAGGAGAAGCTTTACCAGATCTAAAGCAAAGGTCAGTGATAGAAGGTAAGGGGGAAACAAGGGAATTCTGAAAGACTCAGAGCCATCACTCCCCCAAAACTTGTGCACTCAGGTAACTGTTTGGCACTGTGCTGGAAATAACAGACCTTACAAAGCTCTGCACGCAGATTTGCTACTCCATTCTTGCTCTAAGTGGAGTTTCAGAGCTGTCCTCACAATTGTTCTATGATGAAAGCAAGGAAACTCTAAAGCAGGTGCTGTTCCTTGTCTCAAGCTCCCACAATAGTAGGGGCAAAGCAGAGGCAAACCCTGGATCTCAAGATGCACAAAAAAGACCTTATAGATTGTCGTGGTTTTACTCCAGTGAGCAGCTAAACACCACACAGCTGCTCACCCCTTCCCCCCCCCCCCAGTGGGATGGGGGAGAAAATCAGGAACAAAAAGTTAAACTCGTGGGTTGAGATAAGAACAGTTTAATAGAACAGAAAAGGAGAAAGTAATTATAATGATAACAACACTAATA
>JANZLQ010000079.1:16596203-16608644 GCA_026212715.1 Elanus axillaris | reverse complement strand
CCCTTCCATCTCCCTTTACTTAGCTTTTATACCTGAGCTGATGTCATATGGTATGGAATATCTGTTTGGTTAGTTCAAGTCAGCTGTCCTGGTTACGTCCCCTCCCAAGATCTTGCCCAGCCCCAGCCTGCCATTAAGGGGGGCAAATTGTTGGGGACAAAGCCTTGATGCGGTGCCAGCACTGCTCAGCAGTAGCCAAAACACTGGGGTGTTCTCAACACCTTTCCAGCTACCAATGCAGAACACAGCACTGTGAGGGCTGCTATGGGGACAATTAGTTCCATCTCAGCCAGACCCAATACAATTAAATAACTGATATGATAGGAAGAACTGGCCATACTTTAAAGCACTCAACCTTCTTCAGATTTCAAGGTCTGAGCACCCAAAAAGATGATGTAATTTTTCCAACTCTATCAGTTTGTCTGATAATGTCTACCAGTAAACCGTTTTCTGCTTTGTTAAAGTTGGTACTGGTTTGTCAGAACAAAGGAGGAGCCTCAGGTTCCAGTGGAACTGCCAACTGATAGACCACTCCGGATTGAATCAATTAAATTAAAAATTTCCAAAAGAGCATCTAGGGTTCATAGACTTGTCCATGTATTGCAAATAACCACTGTAGAACAATTTACTATTTGTCATAAATGTTTTAATTTTTCCATTGATTTACCAGTAAATAACTGTTTAAAAAAGGTAAATCTGTAGTTCATGACTGTGACTTCTTAAACACTACTTGAATTGTGGCAGCTTGATGACAAAATTTTTAATGCAAGTGTGCTACCCTAAACAATTCATTTTCCCCTCATTTTATTTTTCTTACTGTACTGACATGTGTACATGAATTAAAGAGAGATCTTGTTCAGAGGCAAGTCCTTTCTTCCTTAATGCACTTTTCTCAGATCACATGGAAAATACTACTTTGTAGCAGGTAGGCTTACTCCCGTCACAATCTAAACCAACCTGAATTCTTTCACTGCTTTCAGTCTGATCCCCACTTGCAATATATGTTACTTCAACTCATTTGGGGAACAGATTTTGATTATACCATATATTTATCCATGACTTTGCATTCATTAATCATATATTCAACAATTTGCAGGATTTGGTATTTTTTTGCCACATCCATTAAAACTGCATTAAAGCAGCACACTGTATCATAGATTCACTTTGCATTTTTTATTATTTTGATGGAATTTGCTGTCATTTTTCTGGTTCAGAGGTATACCTAATACTCCAAATACTCTGCCTCGGGCTTCCAGTGACCAGTGACAATGAGCAGCCCTTGGTCTCTGGAGGTTGTTGGAGAGGCACACCAGGACATGCAGAGGAACAGCTAATCCAAAGGAGAGAGAAATTCTGCCAGTTTCTTCTTTCCTGAAGCCACAGCTCCAGACTGCAGTGCCGGCAAGCAGGCTTGGAGGCAAAGCTGGGGAATATTTTGCAATCTCATGGCAGTTCACAGGAAAACCAGCTCTGGGTGATCAGAAACACTCAGCTACCCAGAAGGAACAAAGTGGAATGGATGATTTCAGGTGGAGTAACTTCAAAATGGCACTAAATAAAGAAATGTGCTGAGTTACTCATGTGATGTTTCCAGTGTTTCTTCTTTTGCTGCTTCTTATTAGAAGGCCTCGTTGTGTCCATCACTTTTCATTCACAGACTATCTCCACACTTGGACTCCTCATACTTTTTTCTTTTTCTCAAGCTTTGTCTCACTACTTGCTAGATAGCCTGAAAGGCTGCATTCACCTGTGTAGCAGTCACTGAATTATGATAAAGTTTTCTCAAGGTCATTTTCTCTCGCTGGACTTGTGTGCTCCTCAACTGCGCTCGCCAGGTGGCAAGTTTTGTATTTCCTTTTTCCATCAAGGTTTTCACTTTTCATTCTGTTCATCCCTCCAGAAGTGTTCCTTGATCTGTTGCTTGATCCACTTCTTGACTTGCACCTTTTGTCAGAGCAGTAGCATCTGCTGCAGGGTCCCCTCTGGCTCTACAGACCTCTGCATTCAGTAAAGGGTTATATCCTGTATGCTGGACTAGTAGATTGCCTTAAACAGTGAACATTAGACTGAACCCTCTTCCAGCAGGGGCACTCACAGACATCTTCAACCATCTTATAAGTATAAAAAGCAGAACCCTGCTGGTGTTTCCTTTGCTCATTTTCTTTTCTGTCATAATCATTGCTGCCTCTGCTTCTTGATCTCCTTTTGCCATGTCCTTTGCTACACAATTGTGATCTTACTTCTCTGAATGTAGTGTTCTTATGACTTAAGAGAGCTTCTCTGGCTTTTTGGAGACCACAGCTTCATAGCATGCTTGAGGTTAGAGGGGACTTGGCATTGGTGGAAGAGGATCAGGTCAGGGAATACCTGAAGAAACTGGAAATATGTAAGTCCGTGGGCCCTGATGGGATGCACTCCCAAGTGCTGAGGGAGCTGGCTGATGTTACTGTGAGGCCATTCACAACAATCTTTTATCAATCATAGCAACCATGGGAAGTGCCCAAGGACCAGAGTAAAGCAAATGTCACTCCTATCTTCAAGAAGGGCAAGAAGGACCCAGGGAACAATAGGCCAGTCAGCCTTACCTCAATCCCTGGGAAAGGGATGGAGCAACTAATACTGGAAACCATTTCCAGACACGCCAACAATGTGAAAGTCAGCAGTAGGAGCCGGCATGGCTTCAGCAAGGGCAAGTCATGCTTAACCAACTTGATGAACTTCTACAATGAAATGACTATCCTGGTAGATGAAGGGAGAGCAGTGGATATTGTCTACCTGGACTTCAGTAAGGCCTTTGACACTGTCTGTCACAAGATCCTCACAGAGAAGCTGTTGATGTATGGGATGGATAAACAGAGAGTGAAGTGAACTGAAAACTGGATGAATGGGCAGGGCCAGAGGAAAGTGATCAGTAGTGTGAGGTCTAGTTGGAGGCCAGTGACTAGCAGAGTACCCCAGGGGTCAATATTTGCTCCAGTTCTGTTTAACATCCTCATTAATGATCTGGCTGATGGCACAGAGTGTACCCTTAGCAAGTTTGCAGATGACACAAAACTGGAAGGAGTGGCTGAAACACCAGAAGGTTGTACTGCCATGCAGAGGCACCTGGGCAGCTGAAGAAATGGGCTGACAGGAACCTCATGGACCTCAACAAGGGAAGTGCAAAGTCCTACAGCTGGGGAGGAACAACCCCAGGCACCAGTACATGCCTGGGACCACCCAGCTGGAAAGCAGCTTTGCAAAAAAGGAGCTGGGCATCCCATTGAGGACCAAGTTGAGCATGAGCCAACAATGAGCCCTTACAGCAAAGAAAGCCTATGGTATCCTGGGCTGCATTAGGAGAGGCATTGCCAGCAAGCCAAAGGAGTTGATCCTTCCCCTCTGCTCAGCACTGGTGAGGCCACACCTAGAGTGCTGGGTCCAGTGCTGTGCTCCCCATACACAAGAGATATGAACATACTGGGGAGAGTCCAGCAAAGGGCCACAAAGATGATGAAGGGACTGGAGCCTTTCTCCTATGAAGAAAGGCTGAGAGTGGAGACTGTTCAGCCTGGAAAAGAGCAGGTTCAGGGGCATCTTATCAATGTACATAAATACATGAAGGGTGGGTGTAGAGAAGATGAAGGACTAGATGACCTCCAGAGATCCTTTCCAACCTCAACCATTTTGCCACTCTGTAATTAAAATGCAGAATAATTTTCAAATTCTCCCTTTCCTACATTTTCCTATTACTTTGGACGTTGAAAACCGTATCTTTTCCTTGCAGAATAAAGAATAGAATTATGCTCATGGAAGAACATCTCTGGATGTGATTTGCAAGGTTTTTCAGATGATATAAGATGTGCAGTAAACAGTCTGCAATTTTCTTCTAGGAAAGGTAAAGGCCTATGGTGTTTTGTGAAAGTTGAATGCATTTTGGCCAGTTCTGTTGTAAAGTATTCTATTCACTGTTGAAACTCAGTATAGTGAGTTGTGCAAAACATTTTTGATCTACTAGTCTAGAGGAGGAGTAATATTTTCTGATGGCAAATATGTAGATAGGTTATGTATGTTATATATAACCTCAAAATTAACTAATACCAATCCAATATTAGTTATCTGTTATGCAAGTGTAGATGTAATTTAATGCAATGCCCACTATTCTTGATAGCTTTGTTATCAGTATGTCTTTACTGATCAAAGCTTTTATGATGTAACCTTGATTTGGAGGAGGTATTTTCATTGCTCAGTTCTGTATACTTTTCTATGTCCTTACCTCTACACTTGCAGCATTTCTGAAATAACCCACTGACTTTGTGTATGGCATTTCTGAAATTACTGATTTTGCTTTGGAGTGGCCACAGCTGGTGGTCAACCAAAGACCTGGGATTATATTTGAGATACATTAGCTGTACATCAGAGGGAAGAGAGTCATATTTCTAGGTTTAACTTGCAAACATGGAAACAAAATTCTTCTGGTGGTGTCTTCTAGCCTACGAAGTTTGTGTTGTTTTGTGTGCAGCAGAAAAAATAGGAAGTTCCTCTCAGTAAAAGCATTTTGATGTTAATGCCATGAAATGGTTAAACAGTTGGGAATACCCAAGAAAACTTCACTGTAGCTCACTAGTAGATGGTAAAGAGCTCATACATACTGTAGAAAATCTAAATAGTCCTAAAATAACTTCAAATTTTAAATAAATCACCTGGAACTATACAAACATGAGAGTTACAAAGGAACTTGGGAGAAAACAAAGGTAAGATTTTCACAGCTTCTACTCATGACTGTCAGAATTAGATACTCAAATCACAGTGCACCGAACACTCCCATCTCACATTTTATTTAACAGAGATTAATGAGAAGAGATGACCATGTCAAATACAAAATGTTCAGTTCAGTGCTTCAGTTAGATAACAGATTGGTAGTCAGTGGTATTTTGTAAATTTTGGAGAGACCTCACATTGATGCTGATGTCTTGAGTGCCATAAGAATTTTACATTTATGTAATTTCTTTCTTCATTTGTGTGTGTGTGTTTGTGTGTGTGTAGCTCAAGTGATATATTCACTTTGGCAGTATTAATGGATAAAATGGATCCACGTAATCATGGGAGAAGAGGCAGATAAATACATAAAGGATAGGTTCCCTTAGTTCAACAGAGAACATTGACCTGCCAGTAAATCAAATCATGGGCTTAAAGTTTGAGTATTAAATTAAAGACGGGTTTTATTCCCTGGATCTCAGATCATTGTAGAAATAGTAGGTTGTTGGAAGAGTCACCTAAATGAAAGGTTTGCTTTGACTGCTTTTATTTCAATGAGGACATTATACAGGTTATGCAAATAGATGAGAAATTGATAATTGAACATAATGTAACTGAAATATGATTTTTATATATTTGCACTTAATTTACAAAGAGGAAATTTATACGAAAGGCAAGCTGTACACACATCAGAGAGAGAATGAGTAAGCAAGAATGCTGAATGCTAGCTGCTCTTTTAGAACAGGTATTTATTATTCAAAGAATACTCCGCACCCTAGCTTTGACTTAAGGTGCAAAAGTGGAATAAAGCATGCTAGATTAGGTGATTGGGTTTCCTTTCTAATAAACAAATTTTCTCTTAGTGCCCCTATTTATAAAATCCTTTCGGTTCATTAGATTTCTTCTTTTTTTTCCAACTTAGAACATTATCAGTAGCAATGTAATGAATAGATAATTTAATAAATAAATAAATAAATAAATCATGTTCTTTGTCCTGATTAAATTGTTGCTTTTCTTGATAGACTGCTTACTGGAGAGTGGCTTTTGGTCAAGGAACAAAGGGAGCTCCCCTCTCAAATGTGAAGCAGCAGCAGTATCTAAAACAAAAAAAGGAAAGAAAATTTGGTACTTCAGAAGAAGAGGACATACAAGGTAGCAAAGATGCTTCCTCTGGGGAAAATAATTTACCACAAAAGTAAGAAGGTTTGACTCATTCTTCCCTCTCAATGAGAAAAGAATGTCAGCTGCTAATAGCTAGATTTGCTAAAGTAAGGCTTAGGGTGGCTTCTAATTCATGTTTGGACATTAATAATGGTATAAAAACAGTCATAAAAGTTTGTGGTAACTGAGATTGCAGCTCTCTACATCTCTTAGGTAAATAACATATGCTTCTTTAAAGATCTACTACATGGCTGTAATAAAATTAGGTAACGCTAGTTACACTAGGTTCATGTGCTGTCACACACAAAAAGCTAGGCAGAGAGCCACCACATTTGTTGCCTTGTACAAAAGCAGAATTTGCTTTTTGTGCAGAACTATACACAGTTGTATGGTTATGTTCTGTATTCCTGGTATTCCCAAAGGTTTCAAAACAGCCCTGCAGCCTCTCAGCTACTGCTTCACTTATTTGTGTATGTAAGTGTGATTCCTGCTGTCTTTTCCTCCCTCCTTTTTCTCTCAACTCCTTGATGAAAGGCTGAAAGGCTCTTCCACCTCTCTTTGCTACCCTATCTCCCTTTCCACCTCTCCAAAATACTTCCTACCTTCCTACCATTGAAAAGACAATGTTTTACGCACTTAGGTTCTGTTAATTCGCTTCCTATCTGCTTCCCATGTATGGCCACAGTATGATTTTTAACATTTAAAAACTATGACTCGTAAGAATTTTATACTTATTATACTGCAGTACTATCTGCACCCAGCTAAATCAGGATCTATAATGCCATTGGCTGCCCATGTTTAGGTAAGAATTCACATTATCATTTCCAAAATCACTTGAGAAGAAATAGTGAGATGAGGGAATATGAAAATAATTAGATTAATTTTATTATATAAAGCATAATGTAACTAATCACATGTTGGTGACTATGTAATATTGACCATACAATTATGTACTTAATGCCTGCATCAAGAATGTCCTGGGAACTGAAAACTAAAAGTTGTTGGTAGAGTCAGTAGTTGCTAAAAATCCTGTTCAATATGCATGAAAGTTGCTATTCATGCAGTTACACATCTCTGTTCTTGCTTCATGCTCCATCTCATCTATATTCTAATTTTGACAGACATTCTCTCCCTCTGACCAGCTCGTGGTGGACGGTGGAATTTCCCTTGCTGCAACCTTTGGCTGTTGCCTCTTCCCTTCTGCTCCATATTGCTGGGAGGAATCTGAGCTTCCCTTTCTCTTACCGCCCATTAGAAAGCTGAAGGCAGCAGTAGCTTCTGCTTCTCCACCGCACCATTAGCCTTCTCTGGGAAGAAACCAACCTCCCTCCTGCATATGAGCATCCCTTTGCAGGTCATGAGTGCCAGGCCTCTAACCATCTAAATGTATCATAACTTTTATAGGATGTTACTCCTTTTAAAATGTGTAAAACCTGAACTGATTTTTAAAAATTTATTTCTGTTTGTTTCTTTGATTGATTGTTTTTTTTTAATAGGATGTTATGGAAAATTCACATCTGTCTGCAAGCATGTTTATCTATACCTTCACCAAAACTACGCAGATTTTTTTGCTGACGTAGATGAAGAACCAATGAATAGCTGACTACTGCTGGTGTCCTTTGTAGGAATGGCACCCAGGAATGTAAATGTCATTCTTTATGCATAGATACATTTTTTTATACTCTGAAATTGAACTTCTAGTTTTTTCTCTTAGTGTTCATGAAGGATAGAAGGCAATTACTTACTTACAAGCTGTATCACTTCAAATATCTAATATAATATAGGTGACAGTGAATTGTCAATGAATGCTAAACTACATCAAAAGTAGGAGAGATGCAGGCCATTTGTGTACAGCTTTTGTTCAACTTCTGTCAGCATTTTATTGTAGTGGTTCATAGTGTTTGTAAAATATTCCACAAAGTATTTCTAAGTAGAACAAATTTTTGCTAAAAATATATCAGAGGCCCTATGCCTTTTCCCTGAAGCACTTGAGCTAGCTTTTTCATTCAGTTGCTTTCCACAGTCACCTGAATATCTTCTGGGCATATCGTGTCACTGCAGTTACAGAGAGTGCTTTACTTCAAAAGTGACACGCTGTGCAGATACCTTGAGTTCATACAATGCCTGACTTCTATCTTAACCACAATTTGGCACGGAAAACTACCATCCACCTGTGGCTACCTGAGGGGTGATGCATTCAAACACATCCAGGGCCTTTGCCCACTGCCGAGGAGGAATGGGGTTCTGGCCTTTATATGAGCCCCAGGGGTTCCTTAACAATAAAAAGGTAAATGTTTGATGTCTTGAGGAAGGTATTACACTTAGATTTCTTAGAGGAGTGAGTGGTACAGATGAGATTTGCATGCAGTACTAAACTTGTCAAATACCTTATTCTACTATAAGCTACTTCTAAAAAAATACTTGCTTGAAGAGGTACATTTGTATTGTTCATGTAATGGAAAAATAAATCAGAGGCCTCTGACAAAAGTCTGCTCTCTGTGTCCAGGTTATTCTGTCTCCCTACCTCTGGGAGAGTCTTAATCCCACACTCACAGAGATAAAATTAGTGTTGAAATACTGCAAAGTATTCCTAAAAGTAAGTTTAAGCTTGTGCAGTTTAAAGCACTTTAAACTGTTGTGTAAGTTCAACAAATTACTGCTGTTGTGTTTCATGTGTTTATCAGAAACAGCTTATTCATGAGATACCAAAGCTCTCAGCATTATTTTTACATTTGAATCAATACTCTTGCAGAGTCTAGCAAAAAAAAAATATGTTGGCCTGCATTGGTGGTGAAATCTGTAATCAAAGGACAAAATATCCAGTGAAGGCAAAAATGAAGGGATTCACCATTTTATGATCTGTATCTGTTAACTCTAACTGCTTACCTCTTTTCTGGACTCATTCTTCAGCAGCTTGTGTGCTGTTGTTATTAAAGTCATCATGCTGCTTTTTATGGTACAGAATATATATATTAATTATGGTTTAGCAGGTTTTTCACTTGTGTTTTGGTGTCCGCCCCCCCCCCCAACTCTTACAGTATCAAGACAACTGTCTTGCTGCAAAACCTTTTCAAGCTTCTGTTTACCACCAGAGTGTCTTCAGATGGAGCTATTGCTATGTTTGCAAACTCTATGAGAAACCAAGGTAAGATCAGTGTAATTCTTGCACTGAGTTTTTTTTATCAATAAACATAATGATACATTTTTGTAACCCAAAATGTCAATACTATCTATCCTTTTGTCTACCTCAAAAAAATTACATATGGTATATGCATATAGCAGTTACATAAATATGTTTCTAGTCACATAGCTAAGATTCAAGCTCTCCTGTTAGGTTTGAAACAACACCAAGAATATCCTTAATACTTATTTAACTGAAAAAAATTAAACAAGTATCTGTCTTGCCAGAAGTGAGGTATATGTGATGCTCTATAAATACATAAGTCAGGGTCCTTATGTTGCAGTATTTTAAATCCTTCTTCCTTTTTTTTACTGCATGGATTTCAGGTATCCTATACATTGAATTTCATCATGTTATTTCCCCACCATTCAGTCTCATAAAGTCCTGGCACAGTTCTGACAGCCCACATCCTTACTAGCCTGTCTAACAGTATCACCAGCAAAGTTGCTAGTCTCACTCTTCACCCCCTTTTTTCACAGGGTTACATTTAGGAATGTACTGGATAGACCAGGTCCTAGCACTGATCTCTGCTGAACGGTATGGGCAACTTTCCTCCATTGCAGATGTTAATAGCTAACTCATACTCCCCTCCCCCATTTCCTATCTGTTAATTATTAATCAGACTTTACTACTGAGTCATTCTTTCAGGCTTAAGGCTTCCTTCAAGGCTTAAGGTTTCCTTTAAAAGCCCTTAGGGGACTTGGTGAGAAGCCTTTTGGAAATCTCGTAGACTGTATTAACTAGATCGTCATTGCTTACTGATCCCTTTAAAGTAACATCAACAGCCTGAAAAGGCTTTAAAAAGCCTTTCCCAGATAAAGTAAATAAAACTGAAGTGTGAAGTGCATTTAAAAAACTTGTGTAACATGAGGCAATCCAGTAGCAGGTGGTTACTGTGTATGTAATCCAAAATCACTGTTCAGACAGCTAGGTCACCTATGCTATGTTAATTACTTCTAATAAAAGGCTTTATGTCTTAACTAAGGCTTTACCATCCTGATTAATTAATTTTGCAGGCTATGCAACAATAAATCTACATAATAAATACACAGCTGACAGACAGTAGGCATTTATTGTTCTGTGGAGGCAGTTTGTAAATATGGTATGGTAATGTGATAAACACTTAAAATATATATAAACTGTTTTGGTATCCAATGCAAATACATACAGGACCACTTAACTAAACATATGAATTATTTACTTTCCGCTGTCCTTAGTTGTATGTGCATTGTGATCTACCCAATATGATATTGGTGATTATTTTTCTCAGCTCAGATTGCCTTTATCTAAGATGTTGGAAAGCTACCACTGAAAAGACATTTTGGGAGGTAAAGTTGACATGTACTTTAAGAACACCTTCTTTCTTAATACATTAAGAATCCTTTCATACAGAAACATCTTTAGTGTACACCTGTAATGTGACATTTTCCCTCACTTGCAGCCTTATAATTTTATATTTTGGCTCTTAAAACTTTCAGTTCACATCACTTAGAATGACAATGTTAGTAGCACCATTTTAACTACAATCTTGGTTTTAACTCTTGTTTAGCTTTCTCTTCCATTGTACCAAATGTTAGTTCTCTGACCTAGGCATAGGTCTGTTTGTCCAGAGCACAACCTGGATAAAATCTTTGGGTTTGCAAACAAAAAGATTTAAGTGAGAATAAAATTGCCAGCCTAGATCAACTGACCACACTAATATAAGCCAAAATGTTTAGAACTTTACAAATTAATTGTAGACTTCCTTATACCATTAATTTTGTCCGCAGCCTGTATTTAAATACTGGTAAACCTTTTGTATCTGAATTAATAAATTGGGTGTATAGCATTTTAAGCTTTATCTGAGAGGAACTTCCCTATATGCTGTGGGTTCTCATGTAGGTTATGCAGTGTTGAGTTCTGGGCCCAAATACCTATAACTGGAATATGGGCACAGAGCCATAAAGCAGAATACTGACAATAGTGATGTAAGAAAAGAATGTATATGGCTTGAATTGATGGTGGTGAATAGAGGTTATTACAGCCAGAAAAGTTGAAAGCTGCTGAGCACCAGTGAAGGGGGAGACTTATGTACTATGTGGGCAGTCTTCTCCACTGTACTTTCTGTGGTGAGAGCGCAGGAAATGTGGTGGGTATTCCATCCTAACTTACCATTGCTGTGACAATTTCAGAGTTTAAAATTTAAAACACTTACTGGTAAAGATCCTGGCACGCCAGACTTGCTTGTTAGTTACGAGCGGGACCCCGCTGATGCGAATGCTATGGATATGGCCGTGCAGATGGAAAAAAGCAAAAGGAATGCAAATGAATGGGATGGACTCCCTCTTACTTCCAGCCAATGCCGTGGAAACGAACGGCCTTGCCATCACCCTCTGCCTGCTGCAGCTCAAGCAGTCGTGGGGGAAGATGAGTTAAAAATACAGGAAAAGGGTACAGACTGAATATATTTTACCAATATAAATTACCAACCACTAATTCACCAAAATAGATTAATATGCTACAACGGCCTTTGCTAAAGAGAGCATAGTCTGCACAACAGCACTCCTTTAGCTGTGTAGGTGGGCTGGAAAACCAAGTCAGTGTCCAGACAAGTTTCCGCAGCTTCCCCTTAACTTGCAGGATCAGACCCGAGCTGAATACTAAATCACAAGCCATCCCCTGCCTGTTCTGAGCCATAGGAGTTAGCCTCATTTATAAAAAGAGGTAACAATAAATTAAGACTAATAGAGTTAGAAAGAGACTGTAGATAGGTAGCATCACTCTTTATTTCTGACACATTTTTATTTACTCTGCATTTGTACAGCGTGTTTCCGGAGTCCACATTTGAAAAGTTGTCAGCATTTGACGGTTTCATTAAAATTTGTACCTTCGAAAAAAATTGCTGTTTGGAAGTTTCAACCTCCTGGAAGAAGAGACTGAAGTGTGTATGTAAAAAAATTTTATATCCCATACTGACAACGCGCATAAAACTCCTACTGCATTAACGCTGCTTTGCACTCTGCCACAGATACTCTATGTGAACACAGCATAGGAATAAAATATTAAAAATATTTTGAAGTAGCTACAAATATTAAAGAACATGAGTTGGACACGTGGTGTTGCAGATTATTTGGGACGCCTTTTCCGGAAATATTTCTGCAGTTTATCACGAGGGGGGGGATTTAACAGCCAAGCTTCTGCTTCTGCCCTCGCGTCCCGCGCACCCCGTGGAAGCTGACGGCGCAGGGCGCCGGCTTCTCCCCGAACCGCAACCGAGCTGGGGGACCGAGCGACCCCGGCTCTGACAAAGTGTTACCGAAATCCGGAATAAAACTCCTTAACAGCAATGAGAAGTTAAGAAGCAGGCACTCCTTTATTGCAGC
>JANZLQ010000079.1:16562778-16595722 GCA_026212715.1 Elanus axillaris | reverse complement strand
AGCGCCGCCTTGGCGGGAGGGCGGCGGCCGGGGGCGGCGGGGCGGAGCGCGGCCCCCGGCACATCCAGCCCCCCCCCGCCCCGCGGCCCTGGGGTTTGTTGTGTGTTGTGCTTCCTCCCCCCGACCCCGGCCAACCCTCCTCCTCTCGCCGCCGCTCCCCCTGCGGCCCCCCTGCGGCCCCGACGCCTACCCCGGCGACGGCAGCCCCGGGCCGGGGGGGCCGGCCGAGCTGAAGCCGGTCCGACGGTTCATCCCGGACTCGTGGAAGAACTTCTTCAAAGGGAGACGCAACAACGGCTCCAGCTGGGACAGCACGGCCTCCGACATCAGGTACATCTCGGACGGGGTGGAATGCTCGCCGCCGTCCTCCCCGGCGCCTTTCCAGCCAGAGCCCAAGTCGGTTCCGGGCTCCTACAAGGATCCTTACGGAGGATCGGGCGGGAGCCACGACTGGCAGAAGGAGGCCGAGGCCATGCTGCCCGGGGACCCCTTCGGATTGCTGGAGCACGGCGCAGGCACCGGGCAGACGTACAGCGAGCGGGTGGAGGCCTACAACCAGCGGTACGCCTACATGAAGTCCTGGGCTGGCCTGCTCAGGATCCTCGGCGTGGCGGAGCTGCTGCTGGGCGCCGCTGTCTTCGCCTGCGTCACGGCCTATGTGCACAAGGACAACGAGTGGTACAACATGTTCGGGTACTCGCAGCCCTACGGCTACGGGGCCGGCAGCACCTACGGAGGCTACTCCTACAGCGGACCCAAAACGCCTTTCATCCTGGTGGTGGCGGGAATGGCATGGATAGTCACGATCGTGCTGCTGGTGCTGGGAATGTCGATGTACTACCGGACCATCCTTCTCGACTCCAACTGGTGGCCGCTGACTGAGTTCGGAATTAACGTGGCCTTGTTCTTTTTGTATATGTCAGCTGCCGTAGTGTACGTAAACGATACCAACCGTGGTGGGCTCTGCTATTACCAGTTGTTTAAGACGCCGATAAATGCATCTTTTTGCCGTGTAGAGGGAGGTCAGACAGCAGCAATCATCTTCTTGTTTGTCACCGTGGTCATCTACCTAATTAGTGCGGTGGTTTCTCTAAAGTTATGGAGGCATGAGGCAGCTAGGAGGCACAGGGAATTAATGGAACGGGAGGTAAGTCATTTTGTATCTACTGGGTAAGGTGTGATGGGGAGCAGTTGTTAAGATCTTGCCATGCTGTAGACGGAGTCGTATCAGGGATCTTCTCTGCAGCAGGTCCATAGCCTTTGAGGGTGAACTTTCACCAGTCTTAACAGTACTTGAGATCACCAAACAAAAGGCGTTTTTAAGATGTCTGATCCAAATTCTTGGGCTTTTTTTAATTCACTTGGGCAAGGAGCTGGCTCTGTTCTCTTTGTAGCTCTCTTCCTGCATCAGCTGATGAACTACTTCCTGGTGTGTATTTTCCAAACAAAGGAAGCAATGAACAATGTGCTTGTTCAGCTGTTCGGTAGGGTTAGGCTTAAAGCCACCTAGCATTTATTTGAAGACAGCGCTTTCAGCACATTTCGGGCTAGCATGACTGACCATAAGAACGTGAAATACTGATTTTTACTTTGCAAGCAAGCAGAACTCCAAGCTACTTCTTTATGTCTTTTCAGCTTTCCTTACAATAGTTATCAGAAAATAACAGTAGGAACAGAGTTGGCTAGATTTTGGTGTCTCAGATTTCAATCGACTTTACCTTTTTCACAGCAACTATTTTGCACTGCTGCTGGCCTTGCCCTTACTAGAAGCATTCACTAGTCACCTGGTTAATGATAAACCGTAACAGTAAGACTTAGCCCTCTCACTAGAGAATTCAAAGTCATTTGTGTAAAACCTCCTTCATGTGAAAACACCACAAAAAAAAGCCTTTAAAAAAAAATCTTAATATAGCATAAAAATTAACATGCGAAGCCTGCATAAGCCTAACTTAAGGAGGGGTCAGCATTTAAGTGATTTTTAGTAGGCAAGAGCAAGCTTAGAGTCCTCTGCTCGGTGGCTGCAGTCTGATTTGCAGCATTTTCATTTAACACTGGTTTCCATTCCGCCATCTTGCATAAAACTGAGACTCCCCTTTTGAAAGGCACATTGCAGCTCTTCAATAAAAGCTTTTACCCAACTTTTAATATGTCCTGCAAGAATGAGATGATTGCTGGAATTATACAGAAGGTGTTCAATCACTCTTCCCTGTTACACAATCAATGTTCTTTTATTCCAGGTACTTAATATTTCTAAAGGGAATTCTTCTATAATATAGGTTAGGCTCTGGAGAGTGCTGTGCAAAATAGCTGCTGGTTGAGCTACAGTTAGCACACTGTTGTGTCTTCTAGGCAATGAATTAGGCTGCAGAGTGTCAGTGAGTTTATACAGGCTCAAATGTGAACTAATAAAGGAGACTGGGAAGTGGATGGAGTATTTCCTGCAAGCTGTTCCTTACAGCTGTGCTCTGGGAGATCCTGTCGTTGTTCTGGGTTTTGGGTGGTTGTTTTTGCTCCACCATTCTTAAACAGGCTTTAAATCAATTGATCTGAAAATATTCCTTATGCTAAATTTCTTCATAGCTAAATATAATTTTGAAAAAGTTTAGATTTTAAGAGTCTGCTTTTGCATTCTGTTTTTGCTGAAAAGAAAACTTACAGTTCTTTCCATTTTTTGATAGATGAAAACACAGTCCTCTTTTCCAGAAAAGAAGGTAGGAAATAGGAGTTTATTTTTCTGTTTACTGATATTTCCAAATGGTTGTTCTTTTTCATGTCACTATTCTGATTGACCTACCTATTTATTTACTTATTTGGCTTGGAAGAGAGGTTTAATTCTTTAATGTAGTCCAGACAACATTCTCCTACCTTTACAAGCTTCTTCTGAATCTTCTAGAAGTTACTACTAGTTAGGCTGGGTTATAAAATTTACTGTAAATAGCAAATCTTATGACTGTCTCAGTGCGCGTACTCTTACACTCTTTTATGAAGTTACAAGTTCTGTAGCATTTATCACAGAGTTTGGCAGACATGGCTAGAACAGCAGGTCATCTGATGGCATTGTAGGTTTTAGAGACTCTCCTTCCTTCTGGCTGGCTGCTTAATTTGGAGGAGAGCTGGTGGAAGCACAGTGGTAGGTACTCTGTGAGTTGAACTCGTTCCTGTGTCTCTGAGACTGCTCCAAAGACATCCTTGCTGGTTTTGAAGTATCAGCAATGTTAGTGCTTCTGCCACACAAAGATGCAGTTGCATACACTACAAAGATTTTATAGGATCTTAACAGCAGATGTTGATTCCCAGAGAATTTATGGTGTATTTATTTCAGTCTTAAATGTCTCCTGTTAGATACTGTGAATTTCCTACCACTGTTGTCTTTGTGGCTTCAGTACTGGATCAGGATCCTTTTTTATGTGTTCCAACAAGACTCCACGTCCTTTTATTTCTGGATCAAGGAATACATTGTGTAATAGGAAACAGGGAACTCCAGAGAACTGAGTGACTCCTGTTCACTCACAGATCAGTTAGATATCCAAGGAAATTCCTTAAATCATTTTTTTGAGACAT
Source organism: Elanus axillaris (assembly GCA_026212715.1). NCBI lineage: Eukaryota > Metazoa > Chordata > Aves > Accipitriformes > Accipitridae > Elanus > Elanus axillaris. Next base: position 16,592,161 of record JANZLQ010000079.1, on the reverse strand, counting down.
GGAAGACCAATCTTTCCAAGCCCCAAGAAATATTTGTCATTGGTACCACTGTTAGGACAAACTGAAGATGGGTACTGTGAGAGAAACATTACTGTAACTCTTTACTAATTTTCTAATTACCGTAAGGGTTGTAAGAAATACCTATGATTTTCTTCTACTGCTGCTCAGTATTTCTATCTCTGTCTTAAAATGAGTTCGGTATTTTGCGGTTTATGTATATTGCATGTGAAGTAAAACTGACTTAATTAAGATTTTTTTTTTCTTTTAAAACAGTATGAAAGTGATGACAGACCAAGAGAGGAGGTCACTTACAGGCAGCTTAAATCAGTGGAAAGAAAACCAGAACTACTAAATGGTCATATACCTGCAGGCCATATTCCTAAACCTATAGTGATGCCAGACTACTTAGCGTAAGTAACTTGACTTTGATGAACAAACTTAATGGAGAATACTTGAATGATGTTTTTCACTCAGCATTTCTCATATATACACTCACGGTTTCTCTGCCATGCGTGTGGTATGAGAACTCGTAATTCTTTATTAAGTTAATGTTAACAATAGAGAGGATGGGGGCTGGTATCAATGGCACAAAGCCAGTGATAAAAATAATCTTAAATGTAAAAAAAACACCCAAGCCTCAAATGTTAAAGCAGAATGTTACAATCTATCAAATACTATAACTGCCAAAGGAACAGAAGATCACCACACAGACAACAGAAAAAAAAAAAAACCAAACATGGGAAATTACTTGTCTTTTTAGCCCCTGAAATTTGACTGCTCTTATACTTTCTAAGTGCTACGTCTATTAACATGCTCCCTTTTAAAGGGTAGCCCTTTCTACATGAAGGTGAAGTATGAGATCATAAATTAATTTTTATATTATTTGCCATAGACTAGGACACAAACTGAAAGACAGGAGGTTCCACCTGAATATTAGAAAAATCTTTTTTACTGTGAGGGTTAGCACAGGTGGCCCAGAGATATTATGGAGTCTCCATCCCTGGAGATACTCAGACACTGTGTGGACACAGTCCTGGGCAATCTGGTCCAGGTGGCCCTGCCTGAGCAGGGAGATTGGACCAGATGACCTCGGGACATCCCTTCCAACCTCAACCATTGTGTCATTCTGTGATTTCAATGCTTTACATACATGCAAATTTCAGCAGGTTATGAGATTAGCAAACAATACAGAAATACACTGTCAAGGTGAAGGGTCCATGTGTTTGTGGAAGTCCTATCTCTAAAACTAGTCCTGGAAATTTTTTATTTATTTTTTTTTAAAGGAAATACCCAGCAATTCAAACAAATGAAATGCGAGACCGGTACAAAGCAGTATTCAATGATCAGTTTGCTGAGTATAAAGAACTGTCTGTGGAAGTTCATGCTGTATTAAAAAAGTTTGATGAGCTGGATGCATTGCTTAGACAGCTTCCTCAACATCCTGAAAGTATATACGTAAGTACCTGTGAAATGAGCTCCTGGAGAACAGGTGTGGTATTAGGCAGTTTCTGACTGTCTTTAGCTAGGGCACAATGTCTTGTAATGCTGGCAGTGACTTTGTGGGAGAGAAAGTTTCCCCAAATACGTTATTTCTTGTTTGGTCATCAGTCAAGGATACCAAGTTGCAATTAAGTTGTATATGTTTCTTCTGTGGGTTTTGGGTTTTTTGTTTTTCATGCTAGTAGCTTTCAAGTTTGAGTGAGTTACAGTTAATTTACATTCACTATTTCTCAAGTACAAGATTTACAATTTAAAAGCTACACCTAGAATGGATTGATCAAATGAGAATTCTACTTCTGACGGGTATTTTGTAGTATTTATATGAAGTTATGGGGCACATTTAAAGTGTTTAAAAATGTGTGGTCTCTCTCATTAGGAACAGGAAAGGATATCCAAAGTTCTGCAAGAATACAAGAAAAAGAAAAATGTGAGTGTTACCAGCTTTACATTGCTAATGAATCTAGCAAAAAGACTGTAAATAGCCCACATGTCTGACAGTAGGTACAATTTGCTAGCTCAGGGTATCTGTAGCTACTACAGGACTTTGTATATTTTATCTTCTAAAACCCTGGCAAAGTTAGGACACAACCCATTCTGCTCATACTAACAACCTGTTTTGAGAATAATGATTCCATTAGACAGGTGTGGGGAAAAAAAACCCACAATAGTTAAGCATTTTCATCTTCTGGGAGTATGTTTCATCTCTTAGCATTATAAGACTGGTTATTGTGAGGGAACCAGTTCATTTATATTCATTGACCAACACAGCCAACAGATAAGTTCACAACAGAAAACATAGTCTTACCCTTGAAGTTTTGTATTTTCTTTGTGGTGTGGAACTTAGACTCTCAAAACATAATCTTCAGTGTAGTCTAGGAGGTTTAACTTTGTTATTTTTAAATGCGGGCAGTAAATGTGTACCTTTGTTCCATTAAAAAACATAGTAAGTTACAAATACCTTTTTTCATGGGATTCAAATTTTGTGTCCATGTTAGTTAAACTTTATTGCTTTTTGAGGGGGAGGGATTTATTAGACATACCACAAGGCACCTAAAAAAAAAATCTAAAATTATGTAGTAAGATGTCATTTATATTTGCAGATTTCTGTTTAAAAACTGCTCTGTTTACTATGTAACTACAGTATATAAAAGCAGAACCTTCTTTTCAAGCCTTTCATGAAGGAACAGGAAGCAGGAAATAAGAAATTGTGGCCAGGAAGAGTGATTTTTGGAGAATATTTATATATTGTCCTTAATCAAGAACATACCTGATAATAGACTATTCTTGGAAGAGCCAGAAAGTATAATATATTAACGTAAAGTTTTTTGTATTTTTGGCAGGATCCTGCATTTCTGGAGAAAAAGGAGCGTTGTGAATACCTAAAGAATAAGCTTTCTCACATAAAACAACGGATTCAGGACTATGATAAAGTTATGAATTGGAATGTAGAAACTTAGCTGTGCCTTCACTTTGTGGATACTATTTCCTATTTTTAAATCGATATGCATATTTTAAACTATTTATTTACTCTCAGAACAGTACACCTATGGGGATTGCTTAACCACTTTGTTACTTATTTAGATGTTGTACTTACTGGGAGGTTTTATATGCAGATCCAATTTTAAATCAATGTAATGAAGGTATGAGCTAAGTTTAGAAAACCCATGCTAACATTCTGCTTTTATTAGACAGTACACAGCCTGGCCTCTTAAATACTGTATTTGCAAACTTGCAAAGCCTAGTAGAGAAAGTAATTCTAAATACCATGTCAAAACTTTGCACAGAAATGCCATTAACAATTCAGATTTTATTTACAGCTGACATCTTAATGATACCAGAAGGAGTTGAGCTGTTCTTTCTGGCTGGGGCTTGGTTGAGTGCTTAGTCACACTGAATAATTTTGGCAAGTCGAAAATCAGTTTAATAAGACTTTTTGTATTGTATTTCCAAATGTTCTGCTGTATGTCAGAAATTATCTGGAATTTTACCCAACAAGAGATGCAAAATAACTTCCTATTTAAGAAACATACTGTGGAGCTATTTGGTTTTGGGGTGGTGTTTTTTTGTTCTCCTCTTTAGAGGTGATGCAACAAATGTATATATGGCCTTAAAGGAATAGAGGTACAGGATGAGACTCGTATTAGTGTTCTTTTAGTGTTGCTGTAGGCCAGTATGCTCTGCATACCTTTTCTGGGTCATCTTAGTAGGAATCCTTGGTTTAAAGGCAAAACACTGTTCTTCATCAGCAAGTAACAGGACTTTTTGTCTACATAGCAGCTGTTTGTGAACTTGGCATTCAGAAAGTAAGTACATCAAAATTAGTTCTCATTCAAAGTATAAATTATTAGTATCCTTTATAAGGCCAGGTAAAATGTTTTAATAGAAATGCTTTCCAGAGCATATCTGCATAAATTCAATAAACATTATTGTATTTTATCTTGGGGATAGTTTGTATACGCAAACATTTTCATAAGCCAGCACATTTTCTCTTTGTATCCTTTTTCATATCTGTTTACTTTTTTACTTACTAAAATTTTTAGAAGCATTGATAGTTTCTTTGTACAGTTTTCTACAACTGCAATTTGTCTGTTCTGAAATATATTTTAATTTGAAAAAAAACCAAACACCAGTGTAGCCATGTTACTCTTATTGCTTATAAAAGCATTTTGTTAGAAAAAGGTGTTCTGATTAAGGTTATTTCAAATTTTTGTTAGCAATCATTTTTTCTTTAAAAGAAAGTTTACAACTTTTGCCTTTAAATTAAGGCAAGATATCAGGAAAGCTGCTTCCAGATGAGAACAGTGACGGTAGTATCACCTGTTCTTCAGTACTGGAAATGCATTAATATACCTCTCTCTGGCAGTTATATCCCTTCTGATTTTTGAGCCCTTATCATTCACACTGCAATCCTGATAGCTACAAACCCACTTTCATATTTAAAAAGCTGGCATTCCAATTTTATCAGCCACTTAATTCCAAGAGTTTTAGTGGATGAAGTAAATAACACAAGACACCATGGGAACACTGAGAGAATTTGAAAACTTGGCACCTCTTCATTTGAAAGCCTTCAGCCTCCTCTACCTGGAGGGTGTCTCAATATTTTCATCAGTCTGAAGTCAGACGACAGTCAGTGCAATGCCTTGTTCTCTCTCTTTTGAAGTCTCTCTCTCTGGTTCAGGTTTATGTTCTTTTCAAAGATGAGGAAACTTCTCTACCTTATAAAGGAGCTGGGCCAAGTGTTTTATACCTATTGTGCTGTATACTTGTTAAACTTTTCTGTGTAAGAGGGGTCCTTGTCCAAATCCCTGCAGTCTAAATGACCTCCTCTCACTGTACACACAGATTTCTCATTTATTTCTCAGTGGGAGTTATGGGCATTGCATCAGTACCAGGTCCAAGTTTAAGGATGTTTATAAAGTGCTAAAAAGCAGAGATGACTCTTATGTTTTCTTTGGAAGATTCACAGTCTGCACCCTTAATAGGTCTTCCTCCTGCAGGACATTGAGACCCAGCTCCAGGCTCCCTTTGACAGTGGTCTGAGTTTCAGTCTCTGAGAAACTGGCTCCTGGCCCCTCAGACAGTGTCTGCGTAGATCCTGCAAGACCATCGTGCTTGTCCTTTCCTGCAAATGGGTTGGGAAAAGGGGACACCATGCCTGTGGCTGGAACAAGGAAATAAAGCAAAGAGAGACAGCTGTGTGTGGATTGCTCCATGTTTCCCAGCAAGATGCCACAGGTGTGTTTGAGTGGATCTTCCTAAAACTGGGGAGAGAAGATACATAGGAATCCTCCCTTCTGCCAGCCTTTTGAGTTTCAAATAGGATTAGAGCAGTGCATGGCAGTGGGGTGTGCTGAGCATGGAGCCCCAGGAGAAGGCATTTACCTTTGCAGCTTAGGAAGTCCAGCAGGGCGACACGTTGCAACCATTAACAGTAAATTACTTGCCGAGTCCTGGATCTGTTAGGACCTCAGCACTGCTAAGCAGGCACTTTTGGTGCATACAATTGGTGAGCTGGTTTTGCTCTAACTTTTATCAAAGGAGGACTGAAAAGGGTCTTGTCAACAGTGCTCTGAACGTCCAAAGAAAAAATACTAATCTAAGAAACATTTTTCTCTCTCAGAGAAATTGAGATTAATGAAATAAGAATTAATGGCTTGGAGTTGATTGATCAAGTGAAATGCAAGAAAGAAATTGGGAGGTAATTGAGTGAGAATTAGTTACAGTCAGAACTGTCAGGGAAAGTGGTCTCTTGATATCCTTAAGGAATAGAAGCTACACTTCAGACAAAACTGAAGCTATTAGATGATTATCGGTCTCCCTAGTCTCAAATGTGTGAAACTACATCGTTGCATGTATGTGTAAATTGTCTGCTATGTAGTCTTGCTCACATGACTGGGTTTTTGCAAAAGGTAGTTAACATTTATTTGAATCTTACCAAGTGCTATTGCCTTACATCAATGCGCATACAGCATCCCCTTCCCATTACAGCCTGTCCTCAGACACTGAGTATATATAACAAGAACTTTTATCCTTCAGTCTTCCTCTTAGAAAATGCCTGCCTGGCTCCACAGGTCTACAGAGGGAAATGTCCAAGAGACTTAAGTTTCCAGGAATATTAATAGTTTTAAACTGGACTTGAATAAATTAATAAAAGGGCTTTTTTTGTTTTTTGTCTTGATAGGATATCCTTGATCAAGACAACTGCGCAAAATCTGCATACTCTTTACTAATCTGTACATTTTTGCAGGGCAGATAAAGCAGTGCCTAACAAATACAACCAAAAGTTTGTATCGCATAGTAGGGTGGACTAGCTTTCATGACAACGACTCAACTAAATATACTCGTGGCAATGAAAAACCTAATTGATCTGAAATGGTTGAAGAAGCTATCCAGTATTTATTTTATTAATGTCAAAATTCTGGTGGGTTTGAAGCATTTGGACAATCATAATCTATAAAATGGTTGTATATTCTGCATTCCTGTCCAGTATTGAAATTCCTGGCCTTAACAATAAAAAATATCCCTGTTCTGAAACAAGTCTCATTTCCTCATTCTTCTATTAAAATTGTCAGCTTGCAGCCGTTTTTCCATTTCGATGTTTCATGAATCGGACTTTTTCCTTCTTAAGAAATGATGGCATGTGATCTAGTGGGAGTAGATCAAACTACAACTTTATTTCAGTTCCTAGAAGCAAATCTTGAATTCATAAAGTAAAGAATTCCCCTTTTTCCACCTTCAGTAGTTATCATTGCTTTCCTTAAGAATACCTGGGATTTTTCCCCAAGTATGGTTTAACTGAAAGCTAATTTATTTCTCTGTTTCCCCTATGTTTATAAATTGCTTCTGATAAATGCAACAGACTGAAGGATACAGAAGTGGTGAGTTTTTCCCTACTCCTGTTTAAGGAAATGTTACTACTGTTTAAATGTTTTCTTCCTCATTTATTGTCTTACTTGGATGCAGAGTGACACCCCTTAGAAACGGATGCTCGGCAACTTTCCTGTAATTCAAGAAACTCAAGTAACTCAAACCCAGTCTTGGCACACTTCCACTGTATCCAGTAAAGTTATGATTGCTCTGGAGAGAAATTGGCTAAAATGATCTCTAGCTTTATTGAGCTAATCCTCACTGTGATGCTTATGAAATATAAACTCTTGATGACATGGGATCGATCGGTGGTGCTCAGAATTATGTTTTGCTTCTACAGAAAATAATCATGTAACATCAAAATACCTGAAGCTTATTTCTTACCTCTTTTTCTATTGTGATGTTAATCTGAAAAGATCTCAAACTCTTTCTGCACATGAATGAGTACGCTTTTGCATAACTCCATTTTCTTTTTGCTTGTATTGTGGGAAAGCAAATATTTGCAAGCTTTTAAAACCATGTGTAACTTTCACTCTAACAAAATAAATTTATTTGTACAGTTCTAGAACCTGCATGGTAATCCTGTTTAAATGTACATAAAAACCTTGTGGAATTACCAGAACGTGCAAGATGGCTATGACGTATTCTTTCATCCAGAAAGATTCCTTACTCCCTACTATTGCTAAAATATGTGCGCTCTGTAGATGTCACTGGGTTTCTTCCTCTCTCCCTATAATTGAGTAGTTACAGTAATTTTTCTTTTCTACCACTGTGTGTAGTATCCCATTCTGGAGATACATAAAAATTATATATAAGCATGTGTAAATTATATGTAAATACTTTTTTTTAATTTCCACAGCAGATTTCAGATGTTGGTAGCTTTGAGTGTTTCATAGTTCTGATCCTGTTTTTCTATTAGCAAGTTTGTTCCACTAACCGATCTGTCCCTCTGTTCCCTTGGACTCCTCTGTTTTTTCCCTGCTGCCTCATTCTCACAAAGGCAAATCCATCCTCTGGCAACATTTTGTCACCATGCCTTCTTCTCAAGTAGTCTGACATTAATCCATACAACTGAAAGTGCTTTTCTTGTATTTAAACAAATCATCCTCTAGGTTTAACAATGTGAACTAGTTGCTGTTGTAACCTCCTGAATGTAGGGACCATGTTGTGCTACATTTGGCATCAGCTGGTATGATACTACTGCAGAATTGTTTGTAAATTTCTGGGCATAGCAAAGTAAGGGTAATAGAAGAAAGTTACTGTTACATAGTTAAACGTAGTTTTATAATCTTTACTACAGTAGCTGTGAAAGGTGATTAGTTAACACCTATAAATATATGTCCTGGTACTGGCTGGGATAGAGTTAATTTTATGCCTATTGGCTGGCATAGTGTTATGTTTTGGATTCAGTATGAGAAGAATGTTGATAACACTGACCTTTCCAGTAATCTTTATACTATGTCAAGGATTTTTCAGCTTCTCCTGCCCAGCCAGCAAAAAGGCTGGAGGGGAACAAGAAGTTGAGAGGGGACGCAGCCAGGGCAGCTGACCCAAACTGGCCAAAGGGGTATTCTATACCATGTGACATCATGCCCAGTATATAAATTGGGGGGAGTTGGGCTGGGGGGGGTGGATTGCTGCTTGGGAAGTAATTGGGCATCGATCGGTGGGTGGTGAGCAATTGCATTTTACTTTACTTGTTTTGTATATTCCAATTATTTTATTTTTATTATTATTGTTGTAATGTCTTTTTTCTTCCTTTCTGTTCTATTGAAGCATTCTAATCTCAACCCATGAGTTTTACTGGTTTTTTTCCCTGACTCCCTCCCCCATCCCACTGGGTGGGGGGAGGGAGTCAGCAGCTGCGTGGTGCTCAGTTGCTGGCTGGGTTTAAACTATGACAATATAAGAGTTCATTTTCAGTGTGAGAAGCACAATTTTCTGCCTGCATAGGGCAATAATCACTATTACAACTGCTTCGTATTTATTCTTTGGAGAGAACAATAAAAGCCCTTCCCAGATCTATGTACCAGCCAAAAACATAGTATTTCTAATGGGTGTTAAAACTGTGACTGATTTTCTTCATGATGCTTTCTTTTAGTGTCAGGTCAGTTTTGCGTGTGCAAACAGAATAGCCTGTTGCCCTATTGTGAAAAGCAAGTGAAAAAGAAAAGCTGTAGCTTCAGGAAGCTTTCATCTGTAAGAAATCTCTTCATTACAGCACCATCTAGTCTAGACTTGGGCTATTTTATAGACCAGAAATAAAATTCTTCAAAATTGCATCAGCCTGTATGGTTAGAAGACATCCAGCAGTATCTTGACCAGGCACCACTCTACAACATTAATCAGTATTTCAGAATCTCTGCTGTAAGCTGTAATGCCAAGAGCTGCTGGATATGAACTAGAGTCCTTCTTCTATCTTTCTGGACACCTTTAAAAATAAGTTGCATGCTTGGAAAGGAAACGAACAGTAAATGTAAAGGTATTGTAAAAATGGAACATACACAACATTTAGTGAAAAACTACGTTTCTTTTGGTCAGAGCAGTTGGCACACACACAGTCAATGGAATACAAAGCATCCGGACCCACTTTTTGAAGGCAATTGACAGTTAACTGTTCACAGCTTTATAGCAATAGTTTATTAGAAGAAACCCCCAAAACAAGCTATTGCAATGAAACAAGAACCCAGCCTGAAAGGGTCGATTCCAAATACTGCGAGATCATACTGCGTGTTCGGCAAAAACTTGTATTACTCCACTACTCAGTTTGCTCCCGTGAGCACATTAAAATCACAGAAAAAAACACCTTAAACTTTGCAGCAATGAATGAATTTCAAGTTCTGTATTTTAGAAGTTAAAGTGGTGCTTTTGCTACTGAGGTAAGAGGCAGTTATTTTCACTAAGTAACTCGTGAGCATAATTACGCTGTAAATTCATTGCTACGGTACAGGTAAATAATGGTGTTCTTCCAGGCTCCCGGCTTCTTCTGTGAGTACTGAAATTACTTCGGTTAATTACAGAAATACCACGTAAACCCAGATGGTACCTTAACGCTGTTAAACTGGTCCCTGAGAGATGAGCGGGGGCCGGTTTGACCCGACAGAAACTTACCGTGGGCTCCATGCCCACACTCGTGACGTACCCACGACGCGTTTCCGCTACTATCCTTTTAATAATTTAGTTAAGAGTATTTTGTTGTTGTAGTTGTGAAAAATACCCTGTGTTTAACTGCAGCGGCGGCAGCATTTCCCTCGCTTTGAGACGACGAGGGTCGTCCGTTCACGGGAGCCACGGAGCGGCCAGACGGCTTCGCTCCCGCCTCCCCCCGCCGTCCGCTTCCCGCCTCGGCGTGAGACAGGGCCGGGCGGCTGCGGCCTCAGAGCCTTTTGAAGCTCAGGCCACGCCACACGCGGCCTTACCGGTGACAGCCACCGGGCTCGGCCTCCCTCCCCGCTGCCCGGGGCCGTCAGGCCCGGTGCTGCCGTCGGGCGCGGCGTCTCCTCCCCGGAACGATCGCTCGGCGGCGCGGGCGGCAGCCGGGGGGCGCTGGCGGCGCACCGAGGCGGAAGAAGGCAGGCCCCGGCGTTTCCGGGCGGGCGCGGTGGGGCGGCTGGGCAGGACGGGAGGCGCGGGGTCGGTACCCCCCACCCCCCCCCTATCCCCTGGTCGCCGGCGGCCCGCCTGGAGCCGGTCCCGCCTCGCAGCGCCTTCTCCCGCCGTGTGACAGCGTAACGTGTCTCCCCCTCAGGCGGGAGTGGCGCCTGCCCGGCCGGGGCTGGCGGCTTTCGGTGTGGTGAGGAGCGCGGTCGTCGTTGCCCTCCGGAGCGGCAGAGCCAAGGCGCGGAAATGGATGACGAACCCGAACGGACCAAGCGCTGGGAGGGAGGCTACGAAAGGACGTGGTAGGCTTTCCTTTTCCCTCCTCGCCTTCTTGTTGGTGAAAGACGAGAAAAATCTCCCTTCGCCTGAGTAACAGTCTCTTTTGCGTAGGGAAATTCTTAAAGAAGATGAATCCGGATCGCTGAAAGCCACCATCGACGACATTCTTTTCAAGGCCAAGAGGAAAAGGTACTGTGCGTGACCAGGAGCCTGCTCATAATACTGCTTGGGTCAGGTATAAGGACTTAATCATTCTGAAACTGGGTCCTCTAGGTTGAGTAAGCATATCGCACACCTGCAGTGTATTTTTGCGTCCTTACCTCTTCAGAGCTCCAGATCCGTGCTTCTTGCCTACTACGTACTAATTGTGCCAGAAAAAATACTAAAATTTATTCTTATCTTTCATGGTAAGACTGAATGTGTACGGGCTAGGCAGCCTAGATGTAGGCTAGCTAAAGAGATGAGGTCTTGATCTGAGGAAACAGTGCAAAGCACCGCGATTGCAATTTGCACTGCTTAGAGAAAAATCCTTCAATGCTTTTTTTAATACAGAAGTTGTGCTTCACGCTGGGTTTTGGTATTGTGGCACCAGATTTGTATTTCAAGGTGTCAGAAAATTTGCTAGATAAAATCTAGATCTGTTTTATTTCAGATTATGTTAAAATATTCACATTTGGATACTATTTTACAGTTCCATTGAACCTGGTAGTAGGAAATAGTTTTTGTTTGTCTTCTGTTTTCAGGCATGAAATCTGTTTGTAATTAAATTGCCTTTTTTTCAGTGTAAATAAATGTCCGTGGTTTGTTACTGCTTCGTATTTGCTGGTACTGGATTTGTTCCAGACTTCTGCTTGAGGAACCATTAATTCATTTACATCTTACTTAAATCCTTTTGTGTTTTATTAGACTCTATGAACACCATGGACAAGTTCGACTTGGAATGGTATGTTAATGTCTTAACCCTTGCCTGTCTTGAGTCCAGAACTACTTGAATAGAGGTGGTATGCCTAATCTGAAATACACTTTTGCTGACTTAATGTGCTTGAAACCAAAGCTTGCATTTTCCACCAAACTTTTTTTTTTTTTTAAAAACATTCTTTGTTTATTGCCAGTGTGGGATGTGAAGCACGAGTATTCAGTGATGGTTTGGCATGTTTGCTGTATCAGGGTGTATTTTGCTACAGCAGTCAGATCACATACACTTGCATTGTCAATTTTGCTTCATGTGAAAAATGGGCATAATTTAAATGAGTCCTAAATGACAACGTTACTTTATACAATGCTGAGGTCTTCAGGTGAAGAGGTGAAGATGCAAACTATGCATATTTTGTAGCTTAGCATGAGTGGGAAAGAACAGTGTGCATTTTTCAAGATAGTCTTTTTTTTCTCATTTTGAAGAAGTGGAATAAATGCATTACTTTTTCAGTTGCTTTTGATTGCATAGTTCAGTATACTGAATTTTCCCTGTTTGAGGGAGGAAGTAGTTGCTTTCTTAAGTAAATGGAATAATGAACAGTTCATTTAAATACTTGTTCTGTGAGTGATTATCACTTATGGTGAAAATGCAGATGCGTCACCTTTACGTGGTTGTTGATGGATCAAGAACTATGGAGGACCAAGATTTAAAACCGAACAGACTTACTTGCACTTTGAAGGTATTTCTATACTCAGTTTTCTCTTAGTAATTCACTGTTTCACTGTAAACCAGTTCCATTTTTCTTTTAAAAGAATGGCAGTCTCCTGTGACTAAATTACATGCATAGCCTTATCTCTCTTCTCGTCCCTACTTTTTTTCCCTTGTTTCTGTTGCTAGTCTGTAATTTTCCTGTTTTTTGTAAAATCTAAGTGACGTTAGTTTGTCTTGTATGAGTACTTCTGTAGAGTCAAAACACTTTGTAAGGACATACTATGGAAAGACATAGTATGAAAAGTATGGAGAAATTAAGCTGACGTGTTGCCCATAATAAGGGATGAAAGAAGAACAAACATACTTTCCTTACACATCTAGAATTATTATTTTTTTTTACAGTTATCTTTTGGTGCATTTGGGTTTGAATGGGTGCTAGACAGGAGTTGGATTGCTGCTTCAGACTGTGGAGGACTTGAACTGTACATCTTGTATTATGTGGTGGTGTTCAATAACACTAAGCATTGAAATCCTGGGGTTTGATGATTTTGTACAGATTAGTGCTTTTAGTATTTGTAGTATTGCAAACTTATATTTGAACCAACAGTAATCTAGAACTTTACCACATATGAAGTGAATAAAATAAGCAGTGGCTAGTTTCTGAAATTTACATTGCATTGGTAACATGGGAGGAAGGAGAAGGATGGAAGGGCTAGGGTGAAAGGAGAATGGAAAGAAAAGGCTTATTCCCCTTTTTTCCCAACTTTTTTTTTTTTTTTTAAATGATACTGGTTGTTTTGCAAGTACCACCTGTTTAATGCACATGAAATAAAACTGTATGTAATTTTTAACTGTCTTAACTTTTCTTTATAGTTATTGGAATATTTTGTTGAAGAGTACTTTGACCAAAATCCTATTAGTCAGGTACGTGGAACCATGCAAGAAACAAGTAACTGAAAACAATTTTAAAACTTACTTTTAATTTTAACACTATCTAATATAACTGTTTTCAATCGAAGTGTTCCTTCCCATCCCTTCATCATCAATTTGGTGAAATTTTTGTTTCTGCCTGAACTAATGAAAATAAGAACCCATCTATTCCCTTTTTCCAAAACATAAATTTGAACACAGAAGACCAATTATATTATTTTCAGGCATTTAGAATTTTAGAAGATTTCTTTTCGTACTTCGTGGCAAAACTACAGGAAATACAGGAATGTATGTTAACTGATGCACAGTGTTGTGCTCCTGTTGTTACACCTAAAAGAAAACTTGTATAGTTAAATAATTCTGATGCATAAAGAAGTATTAGGTAAAATATAGCAAAAATGGAAATCAACTTATTTTTAAACTTGCTAAGAAAAGGTTTGGCTTTTTTTTTTTCCCCCCCTTCTCCAGATTGGCTTAATTGTAACCAAGAGTAAAAGAGCTGAAAAAATGACAGAACTTTCAGGTAGGGGGGTAGTGTATTTTTTTTTAATTGGAGATGGTCTTATCGCTTGTGTTGATGTTACAAGTTCTACCTGGATGACACTGCTGAAAGCGAAGTAGCGTTAACATAGTATTTTTAATTTAAAAGAGAAGTTACTGCAAGTTATCTGAAAGCAGAGTCTTTACTTGGATCTGGTTTGATCTAGAATTGTCATCACATGCTTGTTCATGATCCAAGTCTTACCCAGATTGCAACTAAAATATGTTGTGTTTCCCCTATAGTTAATTTCTCACTCTCTTTGTTAATTTTGTATTTCATGATACCTGTGTGCTCTGTGAGATGTGATCACATGTTAAGAAGCAGGGTTTCTTTGGTTCCTGCCTTCTGTCACTAGCAATTTGTGTGGCTTCAGAGATGAAATCTTAATTTTTTCTTTTTATTCACCTGTAAAACTGGAGCAACTTTATTGAGGAATTTGAGGGTAAATCAATCCTTGAACAGTACTTTGAGGATAATGGAGGAAATTAAACTCTTGTTTCTGCTGAAACACTTTGTGTGATATTTCACACTCTTGTTAAGTGCTTAATGATATGCAACAGTTATTTTACTCTTTTGACTGCTTAAAGTTTGTACCAATTGAGTACTTGTAGGGTAGATGTCTTTCTGTTAATATATTGTTTTATTGTTTTCTACATTCCGATAAAGAGGTCGGTTTCTAAGAAGCATAGAGTTACAAGTTACAGTTTGAAAGTGGTTGTACTAAGTACGCTTCTTTAAATATATAGTTTAAATATTTCGATGCTTTCAGCTTGTTTTTTTCAGGTGAATTGTTTTTTTCACTTACAGGTAACTCAAAAAAGCACATAACTGCTCTGAAGAAAGCAGTGGATATGAGCTGCAGTGGAGAGCCATCTTTATATAATTCCCTAAATTTGGCCATGCAGACTTTAAAGTTAGTATATACATGGAGGTTTTTTGTTTTCTTTGTTTTGCCGTAATCAGTATAATGCTGATTTTGAATTTTTGGAGGGGCAGAGACAGTATGTTTTATAAGTAGCATCTTGCATAGTCCTGACCTGAGTCTTTAAAAGGTGGCTTTATGTCCTCTTACAATAAATACAAGCTGTGAAGAAGTTAAATATGCTAGTACTGCAGAAGTTAATTTTCTAAGACAAGATGCTTCTATTTAGAGGAATGCTGCTTATAAAAAGCAACAATATTTTAAAGTAGGTGATTTTATGTCATGTATAAATATGATGATGAAAGACCATGCAATTATTTTTTACTAGAGGGCTAAGTTATGAGAGGGGCCAGAGTTAGGGGTTAATAATGATAAGACAATAGGAAAAGAAACAGCACTGAATCACAATAATCTCTTGGGAGTTTTGGTATACTTTAAAAAGGTAAATTTTCAGGTAGGACAGATTTTAGAAAACTTTTTTGCTTTGTGAGTTACTGAGATGAGATTAACATTTGTGGAAGATTTTTAACAAATATTTGTGGCTAGAAACACTTGGCAGAACAAAGCTAGTGGTCAGTGTCATAAAATTATTTAAATGACTAGTTGGAAGAGTTTTCCATTAAGAACTAAAAGGCAGTAGTTAAAAGTAATGGATTTACACCTGTAAACTGATGAGATTTCTATTGTAAGAAGTCAGGAAGACTTACTGCAGTGTTGCTAGTTTGAAGGTGAACTTTGCGTGTGAGAGTACAGAGAAGGTACAGGGATAACCTAAGCATTAGAGCAAACAATCAGATAACAACTGCACAATCAAATACTGTATTTTAGATACTGGGAAGGTTTGGCTTTTGGAAGGTGAAATTCTGGTGTTCAGAGAAGGATCTTGCCATAGTCTTTTGTAATTTGTAGGGGACTTCATATCATGTCGTCTTCTGACTTCAGTGTGTTGAAGTCCTTGGAACCTTCAGCATAAAGTAGCTGAGTGTACGGAAGTAAATTAACTATATACTTTCTTTAGGCATGTGCCAGGACATACAAGCAGAGAGGTTTTGATAGTCTTCAGCAGTCTGACAACATGTGATCCAGCCAACATCTATGATTTAATTAAGGTAAAGAAGTGAAGTTTGACTACTACATTGAACATCCAAGCTATTAGACTAAAACCAGACAGTTGGAGTGTCATGACCAATTATTCTTCAGTTAAAACTTTGAACCTTTTTACTGTTTTCTGTTCTGCATATGAATTTGAGTATGCTTTCTTTTTCCATTTGAAGTGCTTAAAAGCAGTTAAGATCAGAGTATCTATCATCGGCTTAAGTGCTGAAGTTCGAGTTTGTACAGTACTTGCCCGAGAAACTGGTGGTATGTATCTGAAGTTCAGTAGTTATACTACTAATACAAGTTTGAAATTAAAATTAAGTAACCAATTTGCCATACATTCATTAATGCATTTTGATATTTAAGGATAATATATTCTGTTGTGCTGGCAGAAAATTTAAGGGTTTCCCAAATCTACAAAATACACAGTATTTATTGAAATTATTATCAGCTGGTAGCTGCATCTCTAGAGAGAAGAAATACTTATTTTTTAAAAACCTAGAGTTCCACATAAAAAGCTATGTGATACAGAACTTAATTGTAACATGTTAATATCAA
This sequence comes from Elanus axillaris, assembly GCA_026212715.1. Lineage (NCBI taxonomy): Eukaryota > Metazoa > Chordata > Aves > Accipitriformes > Accipitridae > Elanus > Elanus axillaris. The sequence continues at coordinate 16,575,739 of JANZLQ010000079.1, read as the reverse complement.
TTACAACAATTACAACATTCTTACAATGTCATTACTATAGTGTAATGTTGGATAAAAAGCTATGGGCCTTCAGACCTAATTAAACATTCTGGTGTTACTAATTTTAAAACTCCTCATTTTCAGTAGTATTAACTGGACTGTTTTTTAGGAACAGGGTTGGCTATATTTTTTTACTTAAATTGTTTTCTGTCATTTGGAGAATATGTTTGTGTTTTTATGTGCTTGTAATCTGAGAGTAAGGCATTTCTTTCTTCATGACAGGAACATACCACGTTATATTAGATGAAAGTCATTATAAGGAACTGCTGATGCATCATATTAGTCCTCCACCTGCCAGTTCAAGCTCTGAGTGCTCCCTTATTCGAATGGGTAGGATATGGTTTTGTTAAAGTCCTAGTACAAGATTTGTGAATCTTGTCTTTTTCTTTCTTTGTATTTTCTGTGTTAAAGCCCTACAAATAGTTAGAAGCGTAATAAAGACATTGCACAATTACATTTTTTTATTTTAACTTTTATGTTGCTAAATAGATATAAATTTTCCTGATGCTGTTCCTGCAAAATAGTCAGCTTTTAAATAAAGTTAAGAATTAAATAAGACAAATTACTACTGTGCTGCAGTTGGAAACAATAAAGTGGAATGATATTGCTTGTACAGTAATAGGTATAAATGTAATACTTAGAAATGAAGGTTGAAAAACTATTTTGTTTCTCCCTCTGTTTTTTTTCCTGCAGAAGGCAATTATTATAAGCTGAATTGACTGTAAGAGCCATCTGTTTGCCCATGTAGTACATGTTTGTTAGGAGCAATGTTGTGGTGTTCTTTCAACAAATGGGTTAGGTACCTTTTATTCTCCTGATGTATTTCTCAATAAATTTAAAGCCTGGAGTTAAACCGAAACAGGAACTCTAATGCCATGACTTAGAGCATTGCTTTCTCACTTTCATCCACCCGTTTTCACAAATAAGAATGTATGTATTTTTGTATGTAGATTTAAATACTGAAGAGATTTACTTCTTATAGGTAAAGCCTGAGTAGCAGTCAGAAAAATTAACTACCCACTTGACATGTAAAAAATAAGTGGTAGAAAGAATGGTATCTCTTACAGTCTCATCTGTACATACTACTGCACTTGGAAGGTGAATATACGCTTCATGTGCATATAAAAATTTTTTCCCCTTTATAGAAAGCATTGTTCAAGTGAACGTTCACGTAGTGCTCTTTCTGCTTTCCTGCCATTGCACATCATTTTCTTTTTAGCTGTTCTTCAAAAAGGGGGTTCTAGTGAGCTTCAGTTAATGTGAGGTCTATGAAAAGATTTTTTTTCAGTTGGTGGAAATACAATGAGGGATTTGTTGGTTGATGTAGGTAGAGACCTCCAGGAAGAATTTAATAGTAAGAGTGTATCTAGTAAGAATGTATTACTTCTCCTGTAGTAACAAACAAACAAAAAAAGGAGATAGGCCTTAATGTTTAGAATAATCTTTGAACTTCTCCATTGAAGTAAGAAACTGAAAGATTACTTACATGTTTAAAATTTGTAATATGAAATGTTTTTGTCTTCAGGTTTTCCTCAGCATGCTATTGCTTCTCTATCTGATCAAGATGCAAAGCCATCCTTTAGTATGGCGTAAGTAGAGTTGATTAGAATTCAGTGAGCTGAGTAGAACTCAATAATAATTAATCATATTTAGAAAATCTGCTTCTCAGTGAAAATAATGCAAAATAACATAAAAAAAAATAGTATGTCTTGTGATTTCTCAGTAGAAATTTTGTTTCCATCCAGAATATGGCCATATTTACTTACGTCTGTTAAATATGCTTTTCAAAATTTACATTTAAAATTTTTTGTACAGAGTAAATGGCTTTTAGTTGTGATGTGCAGTAATTAGAACATAAGGGTGGTACAAGATGTTAAAGTACTTAATACTAATTTTACTTGCATTTCTTGATTCAGGTATTGTTATCACTGTAAAGATAATGATGAGGATGACGGGTATTATCTGGAATAAAGTATTTTTTATCTGTTTGCTAATATGACTTTAAAAGGAAGTTTAAAATAGAGCTTGATCTGATTAGTGTACTAGTGCTCTTCTCAATGAAAGGAAGCATAGTTTTCAGCAATGATAAAGGAGTCTGAATTTTCAGAAGGAAACAGTGTCTGCTGTTTGAAAGAATAGGTATTAACATGCATCTTAAAGTCAATACAGAATATTTGTGAGTGTGTAAGTAGAAATACTAATGCTGTCATCTTTCATAACTTTGTTTTTTAAAGATATATTGGCTCCTTTTGTGGGAAAATTTGGTCTTCGTTCTGTTTCTGTGGGAAAATGTGGTTATTGATATCTCACCCTATCAATTGCATTCTGACAATTCTATACACCTGGAACTGTTGCATGGAAGCTACTGAAACTTTTAAACATATTTGTTGTGAGAATTATGTAGTATTTATAGTTAAGTAGTAGTATGGTGCTATCTCTTCAATATTAAATTGTCTCTCTCTGCTCTAGGCAATTGGAAAACAACAGTGAGCCGGGTCTTACACTGGGGGGATATTTCTGTCCCCAGTGCAGAGCCAAATACTGTGAACTTCCTGTGGAATGCAAAATCTGTGGTGAGTAGCAAGAAAAGGTGAGCAGATGAATGATGAGTTAGTGTTAAGAGAGTTAAGGGGTAGAAAAATTCAACTATACTTAGGAATTAAAAGCCAGCGCTGCTTTAAGAAGCCTGCATTCCTGTGTCCTGGGATGTCAGCTTCAAACAAGGGATTTTCAGGACTATACCTGTAATGGCAAAGCTGTATCATATTCCCTATTATAATGTTATAAGTGAAAAGCCCTAAAGCAAAGGGGGGAAGAAAGGTGATTCACATATGAATGCTAATAATTTCCTCAAGAATCTTGATTTAATGGACACACCAATGTTTCAGACTCCTTCATGGCCTGGCACTGAGATAAAGAGTGCTTTGGAGTAAAAGAGTAGAAGTATCCCCTTACCTATGGGAGTATGTAGATGAAAGGTTTTAAAGTGGAACTCAAGGGCACGCTGCACAGTGACACATGAAAGGCTATAGAGTTGTAAATGGAAGCCCTTCGGTCTTACAAATGTTAATGGACTGTGCAACCAATGGTACTCTCTCCCACACCCCCCTTAATGACGGCACAAGGGAGGATTACCATTTTTTGTAGTATTAATATTGTGTGAGCAACAGCTGTTGTCCTGTTAGCTTCTACAGGCATATGACTAAAATGTGATGGGTGTTATCAAGATGTGTGTATTTGGCAAGAGGATGAAGTAATTCTAGTTTTGGGTCACCTTGTCCTAGTTTCATGTAAAGGTTTTCATATTGGCTTGAGTTTCATTTCAGCAAAGTAATAGTATAACTGGAGAAATACTATGTGTCAGCAACAGGTTCTCTACAGCTGCAGCTGCCAGGAGAACAAGAGCTTGGAAGTTTACATGGCGTGTGAGTGAGCAATGAAATTTGTGCCAGCCTGTTCTCCAGCTAACCTGTTGTCATGGTTCAACCCCAGCTGGCAACTAAGACCAACACAGTCACTCCCTAACACAGTCACTCCCTCACTGCCCCCCAGTGGGATGGAGGAGTGTCACTGATGAGTGTTGTAGGTCATTTAAAGAATCTGTGAAAGTGCAACTTAACAGAGTTCAGTGGCAAGGTTCACTCTGTTACTTACTACATGGGAGAGACGTACAAAGGCAAATTGAGTTAGAATCAATTTTCCATTATTTGCACAGAGACCAGAGGTGCAGAAAGGTAAGGGAGACCTTCCCATTGAGTCACAAGGTTCAGAATGGACCCTCTTGGTTTCTAAACTCAGAGAGGAGTCTAGGTGTGGCTGGATCCACACTTAGTCTCAGACTTGGACAGTGCTTTTTGTCTAAAAGATTATATGTGCACAATCAAACCCTTATGTGATTTGGTTCGGATTTCAAAGTTTAGTGTGCTATTAAGCACTGATCCATCCAGGTTCACTCTGAAGTTTGAGCCCTCAGTTTCCTGAAACAGACTCTCAGGCATGGAGTCTTACAAAAATAAATAATTTAATAGAGTGTACAGCAGCAGGATCAGCTCCAGCTGGGTACTTCCAGGGAGGGACAGATGGAAGGAAGGGGAGAAGGAGATGAAGGAAGAATCTGAAATAAGAGATCCCTAGGCAGTCATACCCTTACAGACTATTCACCCACACCTCACACATTTTTCACACTCACTTCACATGTCTTCCATGCACCCTTTGGTCCAATAGTGATTCTGGCCTGACACCTTCTGACTCTGTCTCCAGACAGGGTTTTCGTTATCATGTCGAGTTGCAGGTGCGCTTGATGGTTGTAGCCTTGAAACCTCCTTGTCTCCTGATTTACCCTGTCAGTGGAGGCCCCTGTTTTGACTAAGTAGGTATATGTTCAGTAAATCTAAGTGAAAGTTTACAGCTTGCAGCCTAAGGCTTCAGCAAATCTAGCTACTCATGCTAAGTATGTAAAGCTAAGCAAACGGCATACTAAATCACACAACATTGTAATTCTAAGTAATTCATTCTATTTAAAACCTACTTCTTTAAACAGCTAATATCTCTTAATATTGAGACGCATCCCTGCTCAAGGGGAGAGTTGCCTGATGTGCAGTCCAGTTGCCATCCAGGGAGAATTCAAATTGGGCTCATCCAGCAATCTGTCGTTGGTAAAAGATCTCGTTGCTGCAGATCACTGCCATGCTGCCTAGCCAGGGAAGCTCAGAGAAGGCTGAGTTAGGCTGTCATATTTATGGGATAAACCGGTTTAGCATACAGTGGGAGAGGTATGCATGAGACTCCTTGTACCCACAACTTTCACTGTGTCACTCTGCTCCTTTTTGGGTTTCCTAGAGGAGTTCTTGGCCCAGCTACAGCTCAGGCCTTTGCCCCGTTTGGAGCCTGTACCAAACTACTGCTGGTTTGGTTAAGGGGGGTTGAGTGCATCTGTCACAGGAAGAATCAGAAGGGTAAAAGTGAGAAAATTTAACAGGTTGAGATAAAGACAGGTAAAACAAAAGCCATGTGCACAAGCCAAGCAAAGTAAGGAATTCATTCACTACTTCCCATTAGCAGCCATCTCCAGGAAAGCAGGGCTGGATCACTCCTAACAGTTACTTGGGAAGACATATGCCATCATTCTAAATGTCCCCCTTCCATCTTCTTCCCCCAGCTTTTATTGCTGAGCATGACATCCTATGGTCTGGAATATCCCTTGGGTCAGTTGGGTCAGGTATGCTGGCTGTGTCACCTTGTGCCCCCCCAGCCTCCTTGCTGGTGGGGTGGGGTGAGAAGCAGAAAAGGCTTGGACCCTCTAACCACTCCTCAGCAAAAACTGAAACAACCCTGTATTATCAAAACTGCTTTCAGCCGAAATCCAAAACATAGCACCATACAAGCTACTATGAAGGAAATTATCCCAACCAAAACCAGCAAACAAACCTGTGTTAGCTGAAACAGGGTTATGGCCTGGCTTTGGCAGTATTATTGCAGGCTACAGTAGAGCTTTGTAGTTGGGCTCCGTTTTACTGGTAATGTGAAACAGCAGAACTGTCCTTGCTGGAGAGGAGTTGTGCATTTAGGTTTAATCGGAAGATTCTTCTATGGTTGCATTTTTTTTTATGGCATGAGGATGAAAAACTTGATAAATTTAAAACTTTGCATTGTAATTGTACTTCTAAAAATTTAGTTAAACCTTTTAATTAGAAAATTGGGTTATTTGCTTGTTCTTTATATTTGGATTTAATTCTGCAAAGGATTACAGGTTTGGATTATGGAAGCTAACAAATAATTTTTTGCTTTTTAATTCTTAGAAGCTCAGATCCACTGAGTAATTAAAAAAATTTTTTTCCTTTTTGCTTTGTTTAATACAGAAAAGCTTTTCAGTAAGTCTTCTTGTGTTTTAATTTTGAGGTCTCTTTATTTGCAGGTCTTACGTTAGTGTCTGCACCTCATCTGGCTCGGTCTTACCATCACTTGTTTCCTTTGGATGTCTTTCAGGAAGTTCCCCTGGCAGAATATCAGGGGGAACGGTATGCAAATCATATTTGTTATAATGAGTGTACTTGTGGACCCTGTAATTTTTTTTGTCACAAAAGTAAAAATAGCTAGCAGCAGCTTCTTTGCTGCTGGAGACACTGCTGAATGTTTGAGCATTTTGGGGCACCTCTGGCAATAAGAAGTATTTGTAGTTCCCATTACAGTTACCCTGTGTGTTCAGCTGAGTAGCTGAAAAACTTGCCATAAATTGTTACTTTGTATAAGATGTGTTTTATACACCATTTTACACAACGTTGACTTTTTTTTTTTCAGTTAAAATACATGATTTTGCTTTTAGGTATTGTCAAGGCTGCCAGGGAGAAATGAAAGATCAAAGTGTAAGTATGTTGAACTGCATTGGAATTTGCATTGAGGGGTGTCAGAAGTAGAGATGATCCTTTGGTATAGTCTCTAAAGATCAAAAAAATATTTGTGGAAGTTTATCTCATGGTTAACTAGAGTTGTCTGTTAGTCGTGCCTTTTAGACTGCAAAATTTATAAAAAGTGTGGGAAGGGATTTCCTAGAGAGTTGCATAAATAAGTTTCCACTCTTAGCCATTTGGAGGTGTCTATGGTGACTTGAGCTCAGCCCATTGGACATACTTGCTGTTAGAAACTTCAATTAATTTGGGTTTCTGTGATGTTAGCAATACAGTCTCTTTACACTATCTTGATGACATAACTGTTGCCCTACTGTAGTGCTGTGATGGTGATAATTTTTTTCTAATTTGACTTGGTTTTCTATCTTTTCCACACAGGTTTTCATATGTAAAGTGTGTCAGAATGCATTTTGTGTGGAATGCGATTTGTTTGTTCATGATTCTCTGCACTGCTGTCCTGGCTGTATTCACGAGAACCCTGCTCCCATATCTGTCTCTTTTTAGAAGTTGTCATATCTATGTCATTTTGCATAAATCTATTTTGTTTATTCAGCCATAGCTTTCACTGAGGCATCTCAGAACAAGAAAGATGTAGATGATTACAGAAGGATGAACACTGGCTTGGGAGCAAACTTTAATTTTTACTTAATGTAGTAATGACGTTGTTTACTGTTAATATATTCTTGAATTACCTGCATTTGATTTATTTTCTTTGTTCTTGTCTGAAAAGTTCTGGCTTTTTCTGAATGCTGTTGTGAGTAACATGTATATTTGTAAATGTGAAAGTGATAAAATTGGTTTGTATGATAATGTGGTGATTCATTTTTGTTTCATTTTTTGTTCAAAAAACAAGCCCTGAAAATATATCTTGTGTATCAATTGTTAGAAGCTCTTGGTTTTGGTGAATGGTGGAGTTCTATAGATCAAAATATTTTTTTGTAAGAATTTAACAAAAGATGTTTTTGAGCAATTAGTAGGGGGTCATTTCAAATATTAATTTAAAGTATTTGGGGTATTCAACTTGGTCTTCAGTAAGGCAACTCAAATACAGCTGTTAAAAATTATACTATCTGTTGTTTGATGGTGATAGTGTTGCAGACAGTGGTGTTCTTTTGGTTTTGAGACTAGAATGAATTGCCAGAACTGCAAGTCGTCTTCTCTCCTTGGCTAAACCCCCAGAGCAACAGACAATAAAGTGGGGGGAAAGGGGGAAGCATGTGTCCTTACCTGAACATTGAAGAATGAAAACTGAGACAAGTGCAAGACACTCTTTGCCATTTTAGTGTCTCTTCAAAGTGTGATTGCAGTTTGAACTTTTGAGAATGTAACATGCTACATGTCAGTAAAAGGAGGTTGTGATGGTGCATTGCTTAAAGCAGTATGTCATACCTGGTCTTCTGAAGTCCTCTTGTGATGTTTGTAATATATCCGAGTGTGATGGGTTGACCCTGGCTGGACGCCAGGTGCCCACCATAGCTGTTCCATCACTCCCCTCTCCTTCACTGGACAGGGGAGAGAAAATACAGCAAAGGGCTTGTGGGTCAAGATAAGGACAGGAGAGAGCATTCACCAGTCACCAACAACAGGCAAAACAGACTCAGCGTGGGGAAATTAACTCACTTTATGACAAATCAACCAGAGCAGGGTAATGAGAAATAAAACCAGATCTTACAATACCTTTCCTCCACCCCTCCCTTCTTCCCGGGCACAACTTCACTGCCGGCTTCTCCACCTACCCCCCCCAGCGGCACAGGGGGACAGGGAATGGAGGTTGAGGTCAGCTCATCACAGGTTGTCTCTGCCACTTCATCCTCCTCAGGGGCAGGACTCATCACACTCTTCCCCCGCTCCAGCGTGGGGTCCCTCCCAAGGTTTTGTCAGAACACTTTAAATCTGTTCTAGCTTTTTCTCTTTTTAGATACCAAAATAACATACTTTGAGTAGAGGCTCTGTAGAAGTTGCAGCCATATACTCCATTATCTGCATGTGGACTGAGTAATAATTTGGCTTGTACTTTTCCACCCTTCTTATTGGATGGCGAGAGCAGTTCAACTTGGGTCCTGAAAAATCAGTATCAGGGCAACATTTCTCTGATGTGTAAAGAATTTCAGCTGTGGCCTTCATATTTAAAGCGGCATGGAGGAAATGCTTCCTTCATCTGTACTCTTTGACTGGGATTCACTGGATCTCAGTTTTCCTTTGCTTGTGGGAAGCTGCAACCTGCTTAATTCTTGTTCCTGTATTTTCTTATTTATGGGTCTGCCACAAGATTAGTCATCAGTGAGGTTATTAGCAGGCCTGTGAGAAATTCTGCCTCCTGAAGATGTTGCATAATAAGATTTGGACATAAACTGTGGAGGGAAGAGATGAAAAGACAAAAACATTCTGTGGTGCGTGCCACAACTATGGCAAGAAGTTTGAGGCTGAAAGGCACAGTGAGACTAGAGACCGTGCTGCCATGTTGAGTGAAGGGGATTGCAGAAAGGTAAGTGCCCTTGCTTTCCTTCCACTTTATACTTTCCTTACAGGAATAAAAATTATTATCTGTATTAACAGTTCTGACTAATTTTGAAGACTGGAAGTGCTGAAAATATGTTAATTAAAATATGAGTAAAAGAAATGTCTGGTTTTAGTTTGGCATAAGAACCACAACTCCTGAAGAACTTAGAACTCCTGGTCTGTCTCATGCAGTATGAGGAGCAGTTTTAATTCTAGATTCTGAAGTAGCTCATGGATGAAAAAATGCCCTAAGGTACTAACTCTGAAGCATAACTGGATTGTGCTGACTCCTGGCTGAAGGAATGAGAGTAGATTTTTTTTTTTTTTAAATGTCATTGAATTTGAATGAGAATCATGTTTCCATATTTAGGAAAAATAAATGTGGTGCCTATAGTGCAATTCATCAAAGTAATTTTCCAAAATATAATAAAACTTGAAGACTTACACAACTTTTTTTGCAGTTTTTGCCTTGGGATTTGAAAGCACTTAAATTGTTGAGCACAAATTTTCCTACAAGAGGGGAATGTGATTTTTGTAGCCAGTCAAAAAGTAAAAACAAAAGGTTGGGGATTATGGATTTAGAATCACCTTCTTAAGGATGAATTTGTTTGGTAAATGTTGTAAATCTCTTAAGATCCCTCAGTTATGTGAGAAAACAAAGCAAAGCTCTTTGGGGGCGGGGGGGAACAGAATTTGACTATAGGGAACTGAACTGTAGACATGTTCGCTGTGTTCTGAACCATCACATAGCAAAGTATTTCCTACAGTTGTCTTACCACAGTACTAGTAACAACAAAAAGTTATTATTTCTACAAGATAAGCTATATTTGAGAAAACTAGTAAATACCAGACATTTCATAAAACCATTTTATTGGAGAGAATTATTGATGTTATGAGTTTGACAATAAATTTCATTGCTAAATTAATTTCAATTTGTGATGATGACATCCCAGTTCGTTTTCACAAAGGATTATGCAATTCCTGCTAGTCACTACTTATACTGAAAACACTTGAAATTTAAAAATATTGCAATACAATTGCTTGCTTTGATTTTTTTTTTCTATCTCTCACTTCTAATTCCCATCTTCCATTTGGCATTATATGTTTTGCACCTTTTTTTTTCTTAAGGAGAAATTCAAAATGTGCTAGCAACATTCAGTCATGGCTTTGAGATGGAAGAATTGAGGTGATAGAGGCATGTTGATTTACTGAGGCCATTCTAGGTTTTAAGCTACAGGATGAAGCTTTTAGGATCTGCCAGTCACCTGTGTCATCTTGCTCAAATCTCACTTATTTATGTCTCTTTGCTTCCATTTTGGTTGGAAAGGCTTCAGGATACTTGCTATTTTTGTTACAAGGGCAGTGGTTGATCAGAGTTTGCCAGAGTCTCAATTTGGCTGGTCAGATTTAATAATACACCTGTTTATACCAACTCTACCTTATCTTTTTTTATTAAGGTGAAATCAAATGTTTATAACCTGTAGAAATTATGTTGCTAAGGTAACAGAGGTGATGACTGAATGTTTTCTGAAAGATGTATGTAATATAATAAGGTAGTCTTCCTTGTTTTTTCAGAAAATATCTGCTAAAGAGGACCTACAGTGGGGGCAAATGACCATGAAATACATGAGCTGAATCCTGCATTGCAAGCTTGTTTGCTGCACGTAGCCTTTGATTTTCACAAGTTTGCCAAAGACGTGGAGGCAGAATTCCAAGGAGTCCACAAACAGCTGCAGAAGAGTCATATCCCCACCATGAGAAATGAATACAATAGATTAAAAAGTCCTTCTTGTCCTATACATCTCGTTCATCATGGTCTTTGACAGAAATGGCAGCTGCTGGGTTTTATCACATGTTTGTTAAATGCAGTGTGCAGTGGTTTTACTGTGGATTAGTTTTATTTACAATGAAGGCTAGATGCAGCCCATATGAACAGCACAAGAAATCTTGTCCCACTTGTGAATTTGTCCTGGACAAAGAGGTGGGTAATATTTCAACGTACAACACACATGTTCAGAAGTTGAAGAACCCAGCAGAGTATACCTACAGGTACAGCACAGAGGACGTAAGGCTGCAGTCCTTTGATGGATGGTCGCTTTATGCCAGAGGAGCAAAGCCCGATTCACTTGCTAGAGCTGGGGGTTTTTTTACAGGTAACTGGAAGCAATGCTTGGAGGGATTTCCGTTTTGATTTATAAAATAGTGCAAGTCTACTTACAATACTTGAAACTCTTTTTGTTCATGACGCTCATCATTTTGCAATGTATTTTATCTTTCCCAGACTGAAGAACATAGGCAACTCAACCATTCCTCATGCAGAAGGTGTTCCACATTTTTCATCATTCTTGCCGCTCTTCCCTGCACCTGCTCATATTCTAATACAGCCTTTTTGGAGTTGAGGGGACCTCAGTCACATGTACTCTTTAAGATGTGGATTAATTGTGCATTTGTACAGTGGCGTAATTATACTTCTAACTGCTTATTTTTCTGTAACAGAGGCCAGGCTCACAGATCTCACGTCTCTTCCTCTCCCCCAAAGATGCAGACTGCTTTTTAAAAATTGGCATTATGTTTTCCCCACTTGGCCATAATCTATTGCATAATTGCTTTGATTTTGGATCCACCTTCTGCTGTGTGGCCCCCCTGGTTTAGACAATGGAATCTCCTTGAATTATTGTACAGTGAACATTAATGCAAATATTGCGGAGAATGTCAATTCAGTCCTCTGCAATTGCATTGTCCCTTTTGAATGGTTCTTTTACAGCCTCGTTAGCAGTTGGCTCTACCAGCTCTTCACTGGCATTTTGTTCTTGCTATCTGAAAGAGGTTTAGATTCATTTAGACTTGGATCTTTGGTTTTTTATTCCAGGCTGCCTGATGTTATTTTCACACTTAATCTGCCAGAGCTTTTGAGCCTTCTGTTTTCTTTGCTCAAAAGCTTCAGCTTTTTGAATACCTTCTTAATTCTTGTAATCTGATTTGGTTTCCTATCAGTCATACCCCTTTCTTGTAACTTTTTGTAAGTCTTTTCAAATAAATAGCACATGCTGGTGCTGCACTTCTAGTACAACAGCTTTCAGGAAACTCTCAAGTGCCTGTGAGAGCGTTGTTGGGGGGGCTTTGGTTTCAGGGGGGTTTTGTTGTTGTTTGGTTTGATTTACTCAGCCATTTCAGCATCCTTACCTTTACATAGTTCTTGATTTTGAAGTTTAACACAGCCTTAATAGGCTCCCTGTTTCTGTGGGGGATGTTGCATCTAAGTGAATTACAGTTATGGTTACCCAGTGACATTTCCACCATGAGACTTTGAGACCTTCCCAGTGCATTTCTCAATACCATGTCACATCATCTTGTAGACTTGCAAACCAGCTGCCCCATGAGATTATGCCTGATAGCCTCTAAAAAGAAGTAAACTCTACTTTGCATCTCCAGGTGGTATCTGTGCAGTCCACTTGGAGGATAACTGGAATCACTGGGTACAATTCTGTTTCTGGCCCACAGTGTCTCTCTCATTTCTCTGAGCATTACGTACTCAGTTTTGTCATCCTGGTTGGTTGGCTGGTAATACGGACCAAGAACTGTATGATTCCAACAGAGGCCTGAAGTTCCAGTCTGTATAGTCTTTGCTCTTTGTTGGTTAGTGTGATTTTTTTCTAAGATATCATTAAGATCTGATATTCCTTTTCCTTCTAGCAGTGTTTACTCAATTTTCCCTGAATATTTTATATACTAGCATTACAGCATTTGACTGACCTGTCTTTCTTCCATCACATTTATGCTGACTATCAATATGTTAATGTAGGGACAGAAATTCTAGTTATCTCATCTTATTCCATTGGTTTCTAGAATTAGTCATTTATTTAGCTTTTACAAATAAACTGACTAGCTAGAACGCAAAATTTAAAAACAACCAACAAAAAAGAAAGGTTCATTCTATCAAGCCTGTTGTCCTGGTTTCAGCTGGGATAGAGTTAAGTGTCTTCCTAGTAGCTGGTACAGTGCTGTGTTTTGAGTTCAGT
>JANZLQ010000079.1:16551997-16562678 GCA_026212715.1 Elanus axillaris | reverse complement strand
GTCACCATCCCTGGAGGTGTTCAAAAAGCACGTAGACAAGGCGCTCCAAGACATGGTCTAGTGGGCATGGATGATGGCTGGACTCAATGTTATCTTGAAGGTCTTTTCCAACCTAAATGATTCTATGATTCTATGTTTTATTTCTGAAATAGTGTAAGTCTGCTATCCCTAACCTTATAGTTATTTTATATATACTATTTTACATACTTTCTAGATATCTCCCATGGGCTTTTCATTGAGCGAAAGCCAGCTGGTTATTCTCTCAGATAGTCACTATGTTGCATGAACAATGCTGACAGCACCAAAAAGTTTGCCTTTGTTTTATTGTCCTTCTGTTGTAAAAATCCTGAGTATGCACCTCTTAATAACTGAAACACTGCTACAGAATTTTAGTTGGAATTAATGCTTAGGAATAATGTTTGGGGTTTTTTATAGGTGTGAGTTCCCTCAAAGTAAGAAATCAAGTGAGATAAGTAAGAAAGAAGTACGTTGAAACCTATAGTGGATTTGTTGAAGTGGTTAACGTCATTTCAATCTTCCTTTGTCATGGAATACAACCACCCCAAGGAGGTACTATGTGGGACTTGAAGATAGGCAGATTAGGCCTTGATCTTGATTTCCACCCTCTTTCTCCTAAAAAAAACCCACTAACCAAACCCCCAAGCTGTATATAGTCATGTATGTAAATAGTTGCATATGTAATTAACACTCTGCACTTTAGGTGGAATTTGTTTCATGTAAGTTTATTCTCATGTGTGCATCCAAGCAGCTTGTCTAGGCAGTACCTAGGTAGTCCATTGATGAAAAGCCACATACATCTAATTGGCATTTATCCTACTCAAAGGCAGATGGATGAATTAATTCCTCATGGCACCTACACATATTTACTGACTATTAGGAAAATTGTAGGAGAGTATGCTAAACTAAGCAATTCTGCATGGCTGAAGCCAGGTTAGGTGAACTCTGCCCTGCCAGCTCTTTTTGTATGACTTCATCTTTGTTTGGGGGACTTACTGTATTTTTTCTAATGAAAGTATGTAAGATCTTTCATGATTAAAACCGCTATGCCTCAAAAATCTCAAAAAAACTGGAAGCTAAACCCATTGGCTAATGTAAGATGAGAGGACTGCAAGTGTGGCCTGGAAAACACCATCTCAGGTATGTTAACAGCATCAGTGCTATCCTTCTTTCTTTAGAGCTGCTACTGTCTGAGAGCCATTTCTTGTCATTAATAGTAACCTGTCATTAGTCAATTCTGTTTCAGAAAATTCTCTCTCTCAAACTGAAAGCATTTAAAATGGTGATACTTTGTACTATCCCTGTTTATATATTATAGTTATTTCTTTTCTTTAGCTGAAGAATGAAATTAAAATAGAATGCATAATAGAAATAAGTATTAATTTTTTATTTTCCACTTAGGGGAGCATTTCACAGCTTCCTTAATCAAGAAGAAATCACCTACTGCAACAGGTTAAAAAAAAAATAGAATATACTGACTGTTAGCTTTTCATTAGAAAATAATGTCATCATATTTTTACTGTACATCACCATTAACAAAGACTGCTGCTCCAGACTGTTGCTTTTTTGTTTTGGTTTTTTTTATAAACAAGATTATATGTGTGAAAGATTATTGGTTCTGTATTTCTGAATTATTTCTGAAATACTTAGCACAAGTAAAAATTTGCTCACTATAGAAGCTAAGTATGAAACATATGAAACAGTAGATCTATCTCACTTGCATTTGTCTGTGTAAGTGAGAGGTGAAACACAAATGAAACCTGAAGGCTTTGAAAGGAAAATAGAGATTTTCATCTGTACTGTAAATGAAGAATATACATTTATAATTATCTGAAAGATACGCTTCTGCAGAATTTTTTGCTTTGCTGTAAGCCTGAGATTTGCAATCTGTTCTGTCCCTACTTTGGAGAATCTGATAGCAGGCTAGAAATTTCCTGATTAATCAAATATCTTTGGTTGCAAAGGTGGTCTTCTCTTTGAGGATGAAGAAGTTTGACTGGACTCTTTTAAAACTTGGCCAGCAGAAACCCATGTGGAAGGTACTGCTCTTGCTATAGCCTGGTTTTTTTATACAGGTTTGAACTTCGTTAGCTATATAAACGCAAGACAAGTAAAAGAACCACTTACCAGTGCAGGTGGGACAGAGGCTCAAGATAGTCCTGGTACCTAACTAAATCTTGCTTTAGCTTTCAGTAAGGAGACTAATGCAGCTGAAAAATCAGAATGGTTTTTGCAAAAGCCAGGGTGAGGGAATTGAAATGGAATGACCCTGTCTGAGGTGAAAACTAGAGAAAATTGTTGCAAGGAGGATACATTTTTGGAAAGGAGAAAGCATTTATCTGGGCACTTGTATATTCATCTGGTGTTACTAAAAAGACAATAATGGCACATCTCTCAATTCTGTGCCATTTTATTTTCCTTGATTTAATTTTTAATATTTGTGATTTAAAAAGCATATAATCCCAGTAACACATAGAGGCCATCGAAGTAAACTCATGAAACAACTGTATTGTTGCAGTTCTTATGCTGCTGGCATGTTAGTAAGGAAAAAAAAAAACTATGTACATGGCCATTTTTGAGGTGTGTAACTTCTGGCTTGCAGAAGGCAATAGGGTACAGTGCTTCAAGTGTGCAGGCTGCTTACAGGGATGTAAAGAAGGTGAAGATCCTATGGAAGAACATGCAAAATGGTTCCCTGAGTGAGTGACAGTGTCTTATAACAATTTCCTGCTGTGTAATGAAAATTGTTGCCGTATGCTTTTGCTGGTTTTTTTTTTAAATACTACTATAAATGTATATAAATAACTATAGGTTTCTTGAGTGTATAGGATGTGTGCCTCTGTGAAAACCTTTTTTTTAATTAATGTTTAAATGTAGAAATGCAGTAAAAGTTTCCAAACAAAAGGAATGCTTGCGAAGTAGTTCCACCTTTCTGCCAAATGTAAGCAATTGAAGAAATACATTGCACTAACTGCTGTGTCTTTTGAAAACACCATTCTAGTTCCAACTTTTTGTAATGTAATGCCAGATACTAACACAGCTGATTGAGGGAGATGGCAGTTGTGTCTCTAGCAATTGTCCTGTTTTCAGCTGGGATAGAGTTAATTTTCTTCTTAGTAGCTTGTACAGTAACTGCCATGTTAAACACACGCTCTCCTGGCAGGCTAGCCACTGAAGGCACCATGCCTTCAAAGAGCCAGTTTCCTTCCTGAGCAACTCAGAAGCTTTAGGTAACAACAAGGGAGTGTTCTCGGTTCATTATTTCCAGTGCTTTTACTTGTACATAAAGATCTCTTTCAAGCCTCCCTCAGAAAAGAGAAAAGCCCTGCCTGGCTGGGTCTTTTGCACTACGTCAACTTCTGTCATGGTACCACAACTGGCATTTCCCATGTACCTTCAGCTGTAATCCTAAACTGCACAGGACAGGGTGGGCTGAATGGGGAGAAGTACAGAAGAGGATAAAACTCCTCTGACACCTTCTAATCCATTACAAAGTCTGGCTTGGTCCCCAAATGGTCCTACACCTACACCTACGCTTCCTGGCGCAGATGAACTCCTGCCATGAACACCTTTCCCCCTCTGCTCCATCTCTTACAGACAGTTGCTACTGAAGACCTTCTGCAAGGCGTGGGGGAAGTGACGAGGAACTGTTTTTTGTTAAATCTCTTCTTCCTCTTCACTAACAACGTCCTTCAGGTCCTGAGCCCCCTGCTCTGCTCTCTCTTTTACATAGGCTGCCTTGATCTGTTCCAGCTCGCACAGCTCTGCCTCCAGCTCTTCTCTGTGCATTGACCGCCAGTTCCTCCGCACTTTCATGGGGAAGGGGTTTAAGTCGTTGAAGGCGATGTTCATCAGCTTCCTGCGATGGAAAAGACAGGTCTGGTGATCCAATTTAATGGCTGGTAACAGGTGGTAACAGATACACCAAGTGCATCCTGGGGTAGGCACAGAGTAGAGCCTCAGATTTCAGCTCTCTGACCTCAAAAGTCACCAACCAGCAGAGTCTTCGAGGAATCACAGGCAATGCCTTCTCACATAAACACCAACGCAAGCAACACTTTTAACCACCCCACCTTTTAAGGTACCGGTGCAGCCACCAGTCAGGAGATGGAGGATCAGATGCCAGTTCTGATCTCTCCTGGGGGAGCATCCTGTTTTCAACTGGGGTAAAGTTAATTTTCTTCCTAGTAACTAGTACAGTGTGTTTTGGATTTAGCGAGAATAACTTTGACAATACACTGATGTTTTAGCTGTTGCTATGCAGTGCTGATCCTAAGTGGTTTTCGATTTCCCATGCTCTGCCAGCAAGCAGGGGTACAAGAAGCTGGGAGGGAGCATAACCAGGACAGGTGACCTGAATGAGCCAAGGGTATATTCCATACCATAGGACGTCACATCCAGTACATAAACTGGGGCGAGTTGCCTGGGAGGGGGTGGATTGCTGCTCCAGCATCAGTCAGCATGTGGTGAGCAACTGCACTTGCCTTTTCTTGGTTTTAGGTGTTTGGGTTTTTTATATTCCTTTTCATTACTATTATTGTTATTATTACTGTTGTTGTTGCTACTATTGTACTTTTTGTATTATATTTTGTATTTTTTTTATCTCAATTATTAAATTGTTCTTATCTCAACCCATAGGTTGTACTTTTTTTCAATTCACTCTGCCATCCCACTGGGGGGCAGGAAGTGAGTGAGTGGCTGTGTGGTGCTTAGTTGCTGGCTGGGGTTAAATCACAACAGCAGTAAACAGCTGCTCAACAGCAATTTAGAAACTCTGCAGCACTGCAAGCAATTTTAGTTTACTTCAGCTAGACAATTAAGCAAAAGCCTTCAACATGGCTTAGGGGAATTAAGATTATGTGTTTCTCTTTTTGCTCAAATTATTTGGGGGAAAACTGATTTTCTGACACTGGCCCACAGCAGGAAAAGGAAATGAATGCAGCAAAGTTCAGGCCTGTATTTGGCTAGTTTCTGTGAAAAGCAAACCACTGGCATTAACTAAATTACTGACTAGCTTTGTGGCTGCAGCCTCTACAAGGGGTAAGATTGGAAGGGCTGAAATCTAAGTCCATACTTACCATCACCCTTCCACAGTCTGCTTTATCTAATTTGCTTTTAATAATGGTACTCAGAAAAAGGCCATACAGCAAAACTTTCTGGTGTATTTCAGTAATTCATCCAACAGACAGATGTCTACAGAAGCTAAAAATAAAAACCCTCACAAAAAAAACAACTCACCTAAATTCAAAGTTTGAAGAGTAGTACTTTATTAACAAGCATCTGAAACAAAAAAAATGAGCCTTTCTGAATCCAGCTGTCATATTCAAGATTCTAATCAGACACATAAGATACCTCTTTTAATATGATCGTATACCATTTTCCAGGCCATTGCCACCAGTGGTCACTGTGACATATACCGCTGCCATAGCTGCCTCCCAAAAGAGTATACTGTAATTGCTAGTTCTGGTGTCAGCATTCAGATAAAAAGTCTGAGGGATACAAGAGGTGTTTAAATGACAGACCTCTGTCATGTAGGGTTAAAAGACTTAAGTTTATCATGTGGTAAAAAAGAAATGTTTCAGGGAAGTACAAAATATTTTATTGCTACAATGTTTTCTAAATACATTTGACTACAGGTCTTCAAGAAATAGCTCATTTCAATGCACACGTAATTACTAGTCTCAAGTTATTTGTTTACTTGTTATCAGTGGCAGCTTGATGTTAAGAAAATGTTACAATTAATTGTCTTGATAAAGTTCTGATCTTCACCTCAACCATTAGGGCATAAGTGACAGACACCTCTCAGTGGGAAAGATTTGCACCTGGCTTTAAAAAAGAAGCAAAAATTAGTATACAAGAGCTTTTTGGTTTTAAACAAACAAGAATTACTCAACTGCACAGAAATTACATCTTGTCACAGAAAATCAGAAATACAAGTCCCCAGGAGAATATAGTTTTGTTCTATAAGGAACTGAACAATATACTGGAGAATTCTAAACAAAGGATTTCAAATAAAAGCACAAGCCCTGAAGTAATTAGAATAACTGCTCAATGACATCAAACTGAAATGTTGATCTTGTCCTGAAAACGAAGTTTAGCTACACATCCTGCTATCCCATCTGTATAAAGAAGCAGTTGCTTCTGAAGATGTGTACACAGATGAAAAAAATGCATTTCACTTAATAACCTTTTATTCTCAAAATAGCCCACAAACAAACACGGTAACTCTAAATAACTCAAGTAAGCTGTGCTGTTAATCCTGATGCAGAGAGAGGCTGTAGTTAAACCTCTCATCAAAGCAATAAAATACTTTCCTTCATTCTAGCCAAAACCATACTATTACACAGCTGCTAAGCAAAGAAGAGATTAATACTGGCAGAAGTGGTCTTTGTAGAGAGCTGCAAGAGCAGATGGAAGTCTCAAAGCTCACTGTTTTTGCACAGAACTAAAAACTTCTTGAGTTTGTAAAATGAACTGTAGTCTCAAGCAAATTTGTCAAGCAACATTTTATCTTTATTTAGCACAAAATTACAACACTTACAATCCTTCAAAACAATGATGGACGTTCAGTTATTTTGCATTTGTTTCTCTCTCCCGTGTTGCTTCCATTCGACTATGTTTTAAACCCTACAGGACACAATTTAGCAAAATGTTGTTTTCACCAACACAGAAATAAAAGCTTTGTTCACAGAACAAAAACCTTTTTGGACAAATTTTTTTTTAGTGCTTTACAAATCAAGAATAGCTTTTAACTCTTTGGGGAAATCAGAATGGGTGGTTTAAAAAGGTCAAAAGCCAAACTACATGTCTTCTTTATAATCAGTGGCTCTACAAAATAACTACAAATATATATTTCTTGTTCAATTAAAAGTTAATTAAAGCAATCAACAATTACATATAATCTGAAGGAAGAAATTCCCAAACTAGTTTTTTGAAGATACCCTACAGCACCAAATCCCGCCCTTCCAACTTCTCCAATGGAAAGAGTTTAATTCCTCCTGTAATTTTATTTCTTCATAAGTGTACAAAGGAAAATAGAAATCAGTACTTCATGTCACAATTTTTCACAACTATGCTGACATAGCATAGTTGTCCTGCTGGACCTTCACAATCACCTGAAAAGTTACTGATGAATAGCCTCTGCAAAAATGCCAAATCTGATCCTAAATGTGGTACTACCACTCATACTAAAAAAACCCAAACATGTAAGGCTTCTAAATAATAAACATATTCAGATTTACTCCATCTGTCTATGACAACAGCACTGGTTGTTTCAAAATGGCTATAAAACACTAGCTATAAAAGTACCTACTGGGACACCTCCAGTGGAACAAAGAACGAAAACAACATTGATTATATATATATGCTGGCTCACGGGGCTCTTATTCAAGGGCAAGAATACTTACGCAATACAAAATACACTTAAATTTAGCTACCATAAATTAGAATAAGAGATAAAAAAAACAGTCCTCCCTGTCTAACTTCTTGTTGAAAAAAGCAGCAGCAACACAAAAGCGAAATTACAAAGACACTTCAAGACAAAAGTGGCACATACCAGATAATACCCAGTGTGATAACCACTCATATACCAGGCTATCAACATGCTCCCCAATGCTTCATCATCCTCAATAGAGTCTGGCCTCAGAGGTGGTGGAGGAGGAATCATCTAAGAAATCACAAAGGATACGTCTCTGTTTCAATAGGGTTTGTCCCAGGTTAGAAAGCAACTAATTCTAAAAGATCAAAATATAAAACTGAAAAAATAGGAATATATCCTCAATACATTCTCTGCAAAGAAGTCAATTAAGGTGGTATTTTCTGAAAACATGTAATTTCCAAAGCCTGGGAGAAAGAGGATTCCTGTAGCTTGACTGTACACAAAAAATTTTATTAGAGGAAAATATTTATCTGCATCAGTGAAATGCTGTTAATCAAATATAAGATGTAGTTTCTTCAAGTAATTTTTCTCTTGATATTCTTACGAACAGCTTCACTGTCAAAAAATGAGTGCAGACCAGACATTATGCATTAGATTCTTGTAATATTTATTAGTAACTGAATGTGTTATCAAATACCTGCAAAATACAGACTCTAACACAGAAATGTATGCTAAAAACACAGCTGGTGAGCATATTCAGTTAGAAAACTTGAGATCACCAATACTCATCACTCGACACTTTCTTCCTCATTCTTCTATCACTTACCGGTGGTCCTGCTGGGAAGGGTGGGGGCCAGCAAGATAAAAACGATGGATGTGCCCTGAATTTTGATCCAGGCTAGATTGAAAAAATTGGAACAGTGCAAATTAAAATCCTAATGCCTGAATTTTTTCTTTATTTGAGAGACTTATTTGAAGCAATTTACATACCTTAAACTAAAGACAACACATCCCAGCAATTCAATGAAACTGCAATAACACACAGTAGCTATTTCTGTAGAGCATTCCATGACTGGAAATGTAAACTTACATTACACTTGTCACTGAGGTAAACAGTGCTGAAACAGGGTTCCAGTTATTACAACCATTTAAACTTTTTTTTTCCTAAACAGAAGTCAGTGGTTGCACTCTCATATGAAGAAACATATCTAGTATTGCCCACAGGCAAACAGGTAATTCTCTGCTCCTGTGTGGCTCAGCTGTGTGCTGACTAAAGTCCATTATGCTTGTGAATGTCTTTAAATCAGTCTAGATACAAACCTATTGATATGAAAGAAAAAAATATAAAAGAAAACCTTATAGAGAAATCTTGCACAAACCATAATATTTAGAAAACGTAACACTGCGATCAACTGCAATATTATTCAGACTCCTACACAACAGGAAAACTGAAGAGTATATCAATACCCTAGACCTCATAATTCAATAGAGAAGCTACAGCTGAGAGCTTCTATGACATCCAGACATCACTTTTGCTGCCTTCAATGTCCTGTGTAGTGAAACCTACCAAATGGCTAGAAAAAGTGCAATCTTAAAAACATAAACACTGGTATCATAAACAGCACTATCACAGTCCAGGGAAGAATTATCTCTCAGTTACAAGGCAACTGCAAAACAACCGTTAGCTCAGGAGAAGGTTTAAGCAAGTGTTAGCTAGGGAGAAGGCTTTCCTCACTAGACAGCAGCATTGCAAAAGTGCTAGACTGCGGCCAGATTATTATAAAATGACATACCAACAGGTTCTAATATGCATTATCTGGACACCCATCCTCAAAATGCTGTTACCTGGTTTCTAGACAATAATAAATTCTGAGACAATAGGATGATATTTATAACAATACCAGGCTTAACAGTGGTATATGAATTATTTCAGATAAGGCTGAACTCACCCTCCGTAGGCCTGGGGCTATTGGTGGTGCTGGCAAATGTAGGTTTTGATGGGAGAATCTTGCTTTTGTGCAGTTGTTTTTGTTTTGAGGTGACTGGGAAGATTTTTCACTTTCATCTGTTGAATACGGAGTCTCATTGTCGTTCTGGAAGACCAAGAGCATTTTTATGAGATGCACTAAACTGGAGTTTGCAGCAAGCAATTTTACTGTGACAAAGTTTGTAAAGCCCCATCCACATCCTTCTCTCTCTCTCTCTCTCCCTCCCAGTCCTCCTCAGGAAAGGTCTTATTACCTCATGATCTTATCTGCTCACCGTTTTAGCTATGTTATCTTTCACTCGTTTATTTCTTGTTGTCCCCTTCCTTTCTTCCATGCTGAGTTCAAGAAGTAAGGGGATGCGCTTTCATTCCCTCCACCAGCTTGTGTCCGTTCACAGTGGAATCAGGTATTGATTCTCACTCTGAATACCGCAGTGGTACAAGAAATACTGAAAAAGTGTCCCTCACCTCCCCGGAATTCCCCATCCCATTTACCGTTTCATCGCTGGCTGGGGGAAGTAGATCAGACAGGTTCTGCTCCTCCTGATTTCCATATCCCATGTAAGTAACAATGCATGTGCCTCTCTTCTGGTTGATGGAGGCAATAGTTGCTGGGTACACATTACCATCCTCAGACCAAACAGCATTACAGCCATCACCAACTTTCCACTGCAACAGAAACAAGAGAGGCAAGTAAACACCTAAACCGATGATTGAAGAGAAAGATGCCTTTTTCTAAACTACTTTTTGTCCCAACCACGAGAAAGGTGGCTCCCACCCAGAAAGTTTTTCCTCTGTATTTTGTTAAGCTGCTCAATGTAACCTATAAATAAGGTTTACAACATTATCATCCCCTCACCCCAGAATGTTACACTCAAGGTGATGAAAAAGCTACTTTCGAGTACCACAGAGAAGTACAACATGCAGTAGGAGCATCGCTAGCATTTGCAGGCGAGGTGACCTGTTTCAGAGGCATTGTGTTGCTCTTCTTCCTGTTTCTATTCTTTTTATTGTTTTTTCTCTTCATCCTCAGGCGCTGCTCCTGTTTGTCTGAAGCCTCCGAACACTCTCCATTCTTTAAAGCGTTCTTCAGGAGAAGAAAGGAGGGAAACAATGAGAGGCCACCCAGCGGCCTCAGCCCAGGGCCCAGCTACGCCCGGGCCGCCCCCCTTACCTTGAAGGAGGCCACCGCCTTGTCGTACGCCTTGATGAGGGCCGTGTCGTCCCACACGTCCGAGTCGTCGCTCTGTCAAGGCGACACACTCTTTACCGCTGCTCCAAAGCCCTGTCCCCGCCCC
>JANZLQ010000079.1:16523242-16533922 GCA_026212715.1 Elanus axillaris | reverse complement strand
CTTCATCACCACGGGCTGCAGGGGAATCTCTGCTCCAGCGCCTGGAGCATCTCCTCCCCCTCCTTCTGCACTGACCTTGTTGTCTGCGGAGTTTTTTCTCTTACATGTTCTCACTCCCCGGCTGCTGTTTCTCTCTGTTCCCCAACTTTTTTTTCCCTTCTTAAAATGTTATCCCAGAGGCGTTACCACTATCACTGATGGGCTCGGCCTTGGCTGGCAGCAGGTTCCTCTTAGAGCCGTCTGGCATTGGCTCTATCGGCCAAAGGGGAAGCTTCCAGCAGCTTCTCACAGAAGCCGCCCCTGTAACCCCTGGCTACCAAAACCTTGCCACAGAAACCCAATACATATATATTACCTTGCTGCTTAGTTTGTGAATAGAGTACAGTTACTTTGGATGTGGACAAATGTGAGTGCATTTGTGTTGAGAGCTGAACTATCCTAACTTAGGAAACAGTGCAAATATGTGGCAAAATATGTGCAGCAGTTACCTGCATCTCAGCAGTGGCAAACTTTCTCTATGAGAAATGTGTCTGGAGAAGAAGATGGAGAGGAACATGTCATGTTTTATTACAGTAAATTAATACTGAGCATTTGTCAAACTTCCAAATGTCTTCTATTTAGTTAACTTCATTTCTCACAGTTACCTGTGTCTGCTTACTGTTATTCAGTTGTCACTTTGATTTGCTACATCTTTGCGTCTTGCATGTTGCTGCTTTATTCAGGTATCAGTGTTTTCAGTAAATTCGCTGAGAATATGGCTTTTTTAACATATTAGATTATCAAATTATTGAGTTCCCCAAATGTATTACTAGCATGAGATTTAGGTCAAGGTGTAAGGGTAGAGCAGTCCTGATAAAAGAATTGAAAAGTGTTCTAAAAGGATATGGAGAGGCTCTTGTTGTTTTGCAAAATAATTTTCTTGAATGTTAAGAAGACAATCTTTCTTTTTTTTAAGGTATTTAATTATGTATACTAAATATCTGTCTGTACTGTATCTTAGAAAAAGCGAAAAGCAAATTTAGTTGCACAGGCTGAATAGGATAATGCTTTCTTGCTGCATTCTCCTATTAAAATACACGTTAATGTAATGATTAAACCTGATTACACAGTACAAACTCTGACTTGCAGCAGGAAAAATCTGAATAGCTGCCTTAGAAACATCTGCTATGTGTCTTGTTAACAATAGTTTCAGATAAATTTCTTTGTGTGTTTGCTTTTTCAGTTTAACTGTGGAGGTTCTAAGAACGAAAGGTCCATGTGTTGTAGAAGAAAATGATCCCATCTTTGAGCGTGGCTCTACAACTACATATTCTAGCTTTAGGAAGAATTTTTACACTAAACCGTGGTCAAATAAAGGTGAGTATGTTTTTGGTATCAAGGTTTGAGTCTGCAGAAAAATCTTAGTTTTTCGTCTATGCTTTGTACTCAACAATTTTTATTTCCTGTGGAGTAAATGGATCTACTTTTGTGTGATGTGGTCTCAACCCTCTAAACTCTTACAGCGAGCAGAGCTCTGATGTTTACTGTGAAAATCAGCATGTTTATAAAATCCAGTGCCTTATGATATGCTGGCTACCTTCTTCTGTCATGGATGTTTAGATGCTGTGGAAATGCGAGTCTGCCTTATCAAAAGTGTAACTTTGGATTCTGGTGTCCAGATATTTGAGCTCTATATGGAACAGTTAGCACTTCATAACAGCTTCTTTACTTGGTTCTTCCAGCATGGTCAGGAATAAATTATGTAAACCATTTCTATATGGGCTGATTCACTGCACATGGACAGCTGTGTTTCTATGAGTGGGTGGATTGTGTTTTGTTATTATGCCTGCTGCAGATTGATTATTATCTCTAGGCTGACAACACTGTGCTAGACTTTTTATAATTGGAAGTATTTTTTTACAACCGTAGATGGAAAAATTAGCTTCAGAATTCACTGTGCTGCTTTTGGAATGCACTTTCTTCCTGTTAACAAATAATAACGGAGATGGTATTTTTACACGTCTTTTTTCTGATTTCTGTTTGTGGTTGTGTCCGTAATAAAAATGAATGTTGACACTTTGGAGTTGGTTAGCTTTGATTTACTAGCTTTACAAAATGTGTTTCACTTTCTGCAGTTTTGTTCTTCCAGTTCTTTCTGTTACTAGTTCATTCAGCAAATCTTTTTAGAGGTACTTATGTAAAATAACACACACACTCCAGCTCAGCTGAACTTGCAGCCGAAGTAGATAACCTTAAAGTTATTGATCTCGTTGCATTAAGTTTAAAAGGTGTTTTTATTTTAGATAGCAAGGATGGTTAACTAAATACTTAACTGTATCTCTTTCTTCCCCACCCCCACTCCAGAAACAGACATGTTCTTTTTAGCTATCAGTATGGTAGGAACAGACTTCTCCTTGATTGGACGGCTGTTTCCTCATAGAGCCAGAGCAGAAATTAAGGTAAAAATTAAAGCACTCAATAAAGCAGTTAAAGGTCTGTTTTCACTTTTCTGTTTCTCATTTGCTATAGCTATGCTTTCTCTATTAATACTGATAATTTTGATGCTAATTGCTTTTTTAAATACCTGTTTCCAAGGGGTAGTAAGTATCGAAAAAATTAATATGCTGGGTTGAATTCTGATCAACATACCTAGTAAGTCTAGCATACCTAGACACGGTTTCTCTCAATTTTGTTTTAATTGAAGAATGTTGATAAACATAAGTAGATGTTTGGTGAGGGTCTTCTGTGTTGCCTCTTCCATGGTATCCGGCTAGGAAAACCTTTGATATTTCAAACCCCGGTTAGATTGGAAGTAAGGACAAAGATACTGAAAATAATAAAAAAATCTATGACTGGTGATATCAATTGCTGACAGATTTTATATTTAAACATTAATTACAAACTTGTGTTCTCTGAATGTGCTTGTAAGTTTTAACAACTTTAGTTGGCAGAAAATTTTGTTGTATTGAAGAAGGCTTATCTTGAGCTGCCATTTTGTACAATATATTGCATTTCTTGTTTACTGAAGAAGACAAATATACCTTTGATTTCAGAATAAGTTCAAACGTGAGGAAAAAGCTAATGGATGGAGGATAGACAAAGCTTTCAGTAAGTAAAGTAAATGTACCCCACCCTACAATGAGTCATTAAATGGTAGTCATCTTTTTTTCATGATAACTTTTGTGCTTTGCTTTGCTTGAATTAATTATAAAAGTTTTTGTGCATAGGTGAGTTCAGAAGCTGGGGAGTCTTAGGTTTTTATGACAAGCATGGTTCACAGTAAAGATCTTTAAGTTTAATTTCTGTCTTTTCTGTGTGTCTGATAAATGAGATTAATATAAACTTTATATATATTCAGTTGAAGATAATTCTGATTCATGGGAATTTCTATTACAGTTACTTACTGTAAACTGCTTTGAGAATCCTTAAAGGCTTTGTGTGTTATTTGAATGAGCTATATAAATCCTAGATCAACATGTTAATATATTACATGAATTGTACCATAGTTTCAAATATTTGTCACTTCTTAAATTTTTAAAACTACTGAGTACTATGACTTTTTACCATTTGTTTTTCAATACCAAGCTACCATAATCCATATATATGTCAACTCTAGTCCCTGCTCAAATGCTACAGAAGGTATTTTCAAAAAGAACTATCTGTTTAAATTTTATATAATGATGCTTTTTAATACCATAATATGTGCCACTGGTTATTTTACAAAGCAGAAATTTGGAAAAAATACCAGGTTTGAAATCTGTTCTTATTTCTTTGCTTTAATTTGATAGAAGAAAAGCGGCCCTTTGATTTTGAATTCTTTGCCCAGCTGCTTGAGAAGGTCTTAGCAGATGAGGAAAAGAGGAAGCAAAAGACTGTTAAAAGCCAGAAGCCAAAGGAAAAGAAGCTATCAAGGCCTCAGAAGAAGCCAAAAGGTACTTCAAAAGAATGCTTGAGATCGTATTACAGAGCAGTGGTCAGCAATGTGTTGCTAGCAGAGGAAAAAATCATGTAGGGAATGTTTTCCTTCCCTGTTCTGGACAGGGCAATGGCTTCATAGCATAATTTTTTCAGATGTTGTTTACTGATGTGCAGGATAGTAATAATTGGTAGCAGCTGGTTTCCTGAGGTGCGTGTTCTCTGGGCAGGAATGTGAGACCACGCTGAGATCAGTGCTCTTCCACAGTCTGAAGCACTGATACTCTAAATAGGATATTGTAATTTAAGAGTTGGTAAGTATCTCCATAAGTTGCTAATGATCTAACTTTTAGAATCCTTGGGCAAAAAACATATTTTTGGCAAGCTCTTCTGTGACTTCTAATGTAAATTTTTCTTACATGTAAAACCCTTTTCTCTTAAGGGTTCTGTTTCTCCTTTAATTATAGTTTGAATCTAAGTCTGAAAGGTGTGATTCTTTTCAGGGAGTCTTGTAAAAGTTGTTTTAGTTTTCTCTCTGTTGAAAATGAAGGATACTATTGATCACCATGTAGTGTCTTATTACGTGAGTACCTGTGAAAGGACCTTTCATAGCTGTGCTTAAATTAAAAACAGTTATACTGACACAGTTTCATAAATTCCCTGCTAATTCTGTGGGTTGTTCACTTGTTTGTTCCACAAAACCACTTAAAAGAAAATGGGTTCTTGTGGAACAAACAAGTGAACAACCTTTTAAAGGAGATTCTAGCTAGGAAGCAACATTACTGTTCAATTCTTAAAATTGACATAGTCGCTGCTTTTCTATAGCCTTGATTTCAGATTTAATTAAAATGTCCCACCTATTAGGACTCACAGCCACATGTAGAAACTCTGTTTGTAGACTCTAGTGGTAGACTAAAGGTATTTAATGTGTAAAGGAATGTGAGTATGCTTTTCTTTCTCATGCATTTTGGATGTCTTAATTACAGGGTAACAAGTTCATTTAAGAATAATAAAAAGGACAGGGAAGGGTTCTTGGTGGTTGACATTCTGCATAAATACAGCATCAAGACAAAATATCCTGAAAAGGGGAAGGAGGAGACTTTCAGAAACTTGTTAAACCCAGAGAAAAGAACTTGTGAATTATTAGTTAGATAATAATTCACGTTTTTTAGGTAAATAAGAATGATTAACTAAATACATTTATTAATCAAAATTACTTTTTCATTGCATACTTTCTCCAACTGTCATCCCCTCTGTCTGCAGAGATACAATAATTCTTTTCAGGAATAGCGAGGAATGCCTGTTTTTCCTGGATCCAGAAGTGACTGTGTAGCCTGCTAAGAAGTGTAGGAACAAGAACATTTACTAGATTGGCTTTATATCCTGTATTGATTTTGCCCTGGTGAAGCGTTGTTCCATGTACAGAATATGTTTTGCATTTGGTGTTGAAGTTAATCTATGCTGAAGCTTTTCTGTTAAGTCAGTGACTAACTTCCCATGGTCCTGCTCATAGAAGTGTATTGGCAGTGATGTATGAATTCACAAGACGTTGCTAGTGGAAATACCTTTGCAATTTATGGCTCCTAATACTCCACAAGTCTATTAACCAGGAACCATACTGTCTCAATAGCAAAAGTTGCCAGCACAGAAGCTGCTAACGATCAAGATGATCTTCAGGAAGCCAGAATTTCTGATGCAGAAGCAGATGCTGTGACAGCTGAGAAAGAAAATGAGGAATCTTTGGGCATTTCTGAACAGGCAGAAGAACAGGTTGCATTAGAGCCAGCATTAGCAAAAAAGAAGAGAAGGAAGAGGCGAAAAGATGATCTTGAACAGGAAGTGGAGAATCTTCCAGAAGAAATGGCTGTACCTTCAAAAACAGCTGAAGAAGGGAAATCCTCTGAGAAAAGTAAGAGGCAAAAATGCTCAGTTTCAAATGTTCAAATATAAATTTTATATGAAAACATTGCAAACTTAAAAATGAGAACTTGGGTTTTGATTTATATCGCTGATCTGTCTTGGGAGGTTGTGGAACAATGTCTTTCAAAATCAGCTTTCATACTAAATCCAAACATTTTATTTTAAGAGAGCAGTTCTCTTAAATCTTAATACTTAGGGATTTTCTACTGGAATTTTTTGTCTTAAATTAACTCTTGCTTCACTGTAGCTAGGATTCAAGAATTGGAATTCTAAGATGTTGCCCAGAATGTCCAAATTGATGTAATTCTCATTCATTAGCAGAAAAAAAAGTGGCATATGATACAAACAATGACAGTCATACTACCTGTAGAGAAAAACTGGATAAAGTTACTGAAGAAAACAAAGATGAGACTGCTGTTACAGACGAAGAGAGATCAGAGTCCTGTTTACCAGTGGTTGACATAATGGAGAGAGAAAATGCTGTCAATCTATGCAGGTAATGTTTACAATGGAAAGCTTAGGCAAAATAAAAAATAGTTTAAAAGTTTAATATTGGTTTTATTTATTCATGCTTACCATCATATTAACTGGCACAGAATGGGCAGGTTTTTAGTTTCTGAGGACTGTCCGGAGTTTTAGTAAGCTGTTTTTCATTTACACTCTCGGTATATTTTCTGCCCTGATAGGCAGTCCTTGCAAAATTAATTTACATTAATACTAAAATGCCATCCAAAACTGCTTTCCCTTTTTTTTTGAGTGTTCATGAAGACTATTGGCTTATCCCAGTACCTAATATTTTTGTCGAAGCACTGCTTGGCAATGTTGCTAAGTAGTGTTGCTATACACTTGGAATTTGTATCTGGTTTTAGTAAGATGGTTCATGTGGGAAAGGAATGCTGCTTGGACTTTCTTTGTGGAGAACCTGGCTAGGAGGCAAGCTTTTGGGCATTCTTTTACTAGAAAGAAAGTGAATTGTTTTAGTGTATTAAATTTATTATATAAGAAAGTGGTAAATTTAAAAAATTGTCATGAAGCTGTTAATGCTACTTCAGAGTTTTGCATGTTAATTGTTGTATTTAGTTGTATTGTAATAGTTTGTTATTTCATACAGATTCCCAGCAACTTTTATGTGCCTTAATACCTCATTGGAAGCATATGAAGGAATGGTATTTGTCTTTGAACTCAACATAGATTGTTATGGAAGATCGGGGGGGGGAAAAAGCTTGTGCATACAGGGTTTATTTTATTAAAGTCTGTTTTCAAAAAACTATCAAGTCTAGAATTTTCAGATAGGATTTTAACATCATCTAGTAATAGCATTGCAAAAGTACAAACATTGTTTTAAAGCTTATATCCTGTAAATATCACTAAAACTTGTTAGATTCTATGAAACACATGTAGTTATTTAATTACATAATTGCATAATTCTTCTGTGCAACTTGATCTATCTGTAAACAATAATAGCTTTTTTATTAAAATACACTAATACAATGTTTCTATGTCCTTTTGTTGATTTCAGCTTCGAAGATAGCAATGATATTATGCTAGAAACAGAATCTGCTAAACTGAGAGCCCTAGATATTAGAGATGATACATCACAGGAAAGCCAGATTTCAGATTTACTGGTTTCAGCGATTAGAGGCAAAGAAAGACAATCTGAAGAAACTAGAGAAACAAAGGTATTTTTATTTTTTATGTATGTCCTGGTTTCAGCTGGGATGGAGTTCATTTTCTTTTTAGTAGCTGGTACAGTGCTATGTTTTGGATTCAGTATGAGAAGAATGTTGATAACATGCTGATGTTTTCAGTTGTTAGTGTAAATATTACTTAGCAAGTCAAGGATTTTTCAGCTTCTCATGCCCAGCCAGCCAGAAGGGTGGAGGGACACAAGAAGTTGGCACAGGACATAGTTGGGGCAGCTGACCCAAAGTGGCCAAAGGGGTGTTCCATTCCATGTGGTGCCATGTCTAGTATATAAACTGGGGGGAGTTGGCGTGGAAGGGATTGCTGCTTGGGAAGTAGCTGGGCATCGGTCAGTGAGTAGTGAGCAATTGCATAGTGCATCGCTTGTTTTGTGTATTCCAATTCTTTTATTTTTACTATTATTATTGTCATTTTATTATTATTACTATCATTATTGTTATTATTATCATTATTATCTTCTTCCTTTCTGTCCTATTAAACTGTCTTTATCTCAACCCACAAATCTTACTTTTTTTTTTTTGTCTTCACCTGATTCTCTCCCTCATCCTACTGGCTGGCAGCGGGGGAAGTGAGTGAGTGGCTGCCTGGTGCTTAGTCACTGCCTGGAGTTAAGCTGTGACTGTCCATTTTGGTGCCCAACATGGGGCATGAAGGGTTGAAGTAATGACAGATCTGACCAGAGTGTGTTAAAACAAATTTGTTACAAGCATTGGTTAGTTTTAGTAGTCACTGGTCACAGTGTTACGACCTGTGCTGGACAGACTAGGGAGGGGTTGTGGGGAGTTCAGAACTCCCTTGGGCTAAATTAATGCTAAATGGTACCAAAAGATTGGTTGAAGGTTTTATTCATGGCAGAAGCAAACTGAACTTGGAAGGTGTAACAGTAGGTGGTGGGGTTTCTCACAACACAAATTGGTGTGGAACTACCTCGGTATACCGTGTAACCCGTGGTAACCACATACATCAATTCAGGTAAGAATATCCCTCTCCTGGAGTCATGAGGTTCAGAGCAGACCCCTTTGCTTTCTAGACTCCTTCTCAGAGAGGAGCCCAGGGGCAGCTGGATCCACTTCTAGTGCCAGACTTGGTCAATGGTTTATTTCTAAAGGGGTGAGGTGTATGGATTATGAAAAAAGAGGAGGGCGGCACTGGGAAGAGACAGAATGAAAGAGGAAAAGAAGGACTTCACCAGTCCTGGGTCCAGCATTGGTCTAGCCAGCCTAGAGGTCCAGTTCTGGAGGGCACACATGTGGAGCTTCAGTTCGTGCCCTGTTATCATCTCTTTGCCCCTTGTTTGGACAGGCACTTGAACTCATTTAGCTAATTAGCTGCCATGCACAGTTTATGCTTCCAGAACCTTTGAGAAATGGGTCAGTGGGCTTGGGGGTCGTTTGGGGAGTAACTTCTCCCTCCCGGCAGGCATGACTGTTCTTTGACCTCTGGCCATACGTGGTGAGCTGCCCCACTCTTGCGGTGCTTGTTCTTGGAGTTGTGTTATTTATCACCTCACTTGCCGTTTCAGCACAATGTTGGAAACTGATTTGAGCAGGACTGTATTCTGTAGATTGTTTTAAGCCTGATGCCTGGTAGTTTAAGATGCACTGTACTTCTATTGTTATGTTCCTGTTCATCTTCTCCGGGCTATTCTTGTTTATAATGCCACTTTTTCCTCTCTCCAATAATACTGTTTTTAAGATGAGGAGTCCCAGTCTTACACTTCTCTTCATATAGAGAAAGTTCCATTCCTCTGATCATCCTTCTGTCCTTGTATCGTTGTCATTTTTGGAACTTAATATCATACTGTTTAAAGACTTGTGCTGAGGGGGAATTAATTACTTTCTCTTGTGCTTTCTAAGACAAAAAATGATCTTACAGCTAAAGTTTGTGGTGAGTGATTAGGAAATTCTAAGCGTTAGTGTTTTGCTAATGTGATGGGCAAATTATTTGTCATTTGGCTTTTATTTTGGGTTCTGTTACCTAAAATATTGTCTTAATCTTAGCAGAAAATCAGCTACTTAGGATCTTCCAACTACAGGCATTTAGTATTTGTGAAATGTTACAACAATACAATCTCCTGATATTAGTTGGAATAATATTTATAAAAATCAATGAACTGAATGGGGCAATGTGCTATATACACCAGCCTATAGTGGTGTTAGTAGCCTGAGTAGCTAAGCTCTCTGGCTGATTAATTATGGCTGTTTGACCTGAGAAGAAGGCATAATAATCTCTAAAACTGATAATTTAAAAAAACCTTTTATGTCAGTTCTAATTCTCTTGCCTTGCTGTGGTTAATTTACTTTAAAAGTGTATGAACATAATCACTGACCTAAAACTAATTTTACCTTAATTCTCTAAATAGATTCCATAAAATCTTTGCTGTAATTGTGATTAGTTTGCTATGTTGTCCATTTTTTTCTTTTTTTTTTTCATTTTCTGAGTGATGGTTAGTGCTCTTTAGGAAAACGAATTAAATACTAGACCTGAAATTAATGGTAGCTGATACTGCCTAAGGGGTCTGTTATCAACCTCATCCAGTTGAAAGACAAAGAAATGGGCTGACAGGAACCTCATGAACTTCAACAAGGGAAATGCGAAGTTCTGCACCTTGAGAGGAACATGCCCAGGCACCAGTACATGCTGGGGGCACCCAGATGAAAAGCAGCTTTGCAGAAAAGAATGTGGGTGTTCTGGTGGGCACCAAGTTGAACATGAGCCAGTAATGTGCCCTGGCTGCAAAAAAGGCTAATGGTATCTAGGGCTGCACTAGGAGAAGTGTTTCCAGCAGGCTGAGGGAGGTGATCCTTCCCTCCTATTCAGCACTGGTGAGGCCACACCTGGAGTACTGTGACTGGTTTGGGGCTCCCTGGTGTGAGACTTATGTACATACTGGAGATACCCTATCAAAGGGCTATAAAGATGGTGAAGGGACTAAAGCATTTCTCTTCTGATGGAAGGCTGAACAGAGTGAGGTCAGTTCAGCCTAGAGAAAGAGAAGGCTCAGGGGGATCTCTTCAATATCTATATAAAAACCTAAAAGAAAGGTCCAAAGAGGACAGAGCCAGCCTCTTTCCAGTAGTGCCCAGTTGCGGGGAGGATCCCCGACATAGGTTCGGGCCTGAGAAGGCGGAGGAAGAAATGCAGCCGACCCAATATGAGTGA
>JANZLQ010000079.1:16509425-16522108 GCA_026212715.1 Elanus axillaris | reverse complement strand
GGGAAGCTTCCAGCAGCTTCTCACAGAAGCCGCCCCTGTAACCCCTGGCTACCAAAACCTTGCCACAGAAACCCAATGCACATGGGAATGAGGAGGAAGGCTTAATCAAGCTTAGAAAAAAGCTAGTCCCTCTACAGTCAGCACGAATGAGAGATTTCTTTGAAGAAGTTCTGCCATTTTGTGGGTGAACCTTGGTTGTGAAATTCGATTTATATTTTTTTTTTTAATAAAAGGTCCTCCCTGTACTCTTTGAAATTAGCGGTTGTCCATCAGAGGTTATTAGCTGTGCACATTATGTGTATGGTGTGTTCATACCTTCCTAATTGGAAACTGTTGCTCCTTGGAACTCAGTGCAAGAGTCTAAGTGATTCTGCAAGAGACACATCTCTCTAGAAGATACTCCAAGCTGTCTCTGTCTTACCTGTGCTCCTTTATTAATCTTTGTGACTAGTTCTTACACTTACTGCCGTAACTGAGCAGTGGTGTTTAAAAAAGCCTGTCACTAAAGCTTCTATTTTGTATGATCAGCAACTTCCTATTCCATTATTTAATTTTTTGAAGGTGATTTGGGGATGGGCTACTAGTTAATGATAACTTGTTTCCCCTGCTTCTGTTCTTCGTTTATTGGAGAGCAGCTCACTCTTATGGTAAAGACTGTCAAAGCTTTATTTGTCCTGACCTAGGAAGAATATAAGAAAAGGTAGTAGTTCCCAATCTGAATATTACTGATAAGCTGCACGGCTCTGCCAAACAGTGTGTGAATCCCAGGACACACTATCACAATGGTTAAGGACACAAAGATTGATGTATATACACAATTCTTCAGTAATGTATGGATGTTCGCTTTAGGACAAGGTGTTTCCAAAACAGCAGTTCACAGTTCTGTGATTAAAAGAGCTTTGAAAAGGGGATGGAAGAACAGAAGAGACAGATGCCAAATTTTGTATCTAAATCAAATCTGCTCTACTTTGGAGAAGATTTCTATTGTTTCTAATGAAATCAGTAAGACTGGTCACACTGACATCAATTGTGAATCCCTAGGAGAAAGAGGTATTCCTATTTAACAGCAAGAAATGCTTCCTTTGGATATTTTAAAGTAGATTCCACTGAAAGCCATCAAAGTTAAGGTTAGATGACACTCTTTGCATTAAGTAGTAGCATATCTTCTAATACCAGAAAGATGTAATACAATGTTTTCAGTTTGTGTTGCTGCATTACCCATGCAGTCTGTGATGCTCTTGAAGTACATCTTGTACCACATAAGACTAAGTTTCTCTTTGGTAATAACACCTCTTTTTATGTCTTAAGCAAAACTGAAAAGCCATTAGACAGAGGGCGCTTGCAAAGACCTAAACCAAATTTAGTGAGATCATCTGGAAGGAGAGAAGCAGTGATCCAAGAGAAAATAGAGGCCGAGACTTCCTCTCCAAACCTTGTGAATGCAGATAAAAAGGTCAGAAGGAAGAACATTGCTTAATATGTTATGCTCTTGATGCTGTATCTGTTTTGATCAATGCTGATACTGTGGACCAGCTGAAGTCTAACACACAGTATTCTGAGAACTGCTTCTGAGGTATCTGTACACTTGTCCAACAGTAATATTCCTTGCCTCAATTCCAGTGCTCTGAGGAAGACAGTAGAAGAAACAGAAATGAAGCCACAGAAGTAGAGAACACTGATTCAGATAGTAAATCTGAGTAGGTATTGCGATTGCTTTTCCAGTCTCCTGGAATTAACTGAGTATAATTGTTAACTTATTCTATATAGTGCTCTTATAAAAAGACAACAGTAATGGTGAAGTTTTAATATAAATCATAAATTTGACTGGCATTTTCTTGGATGACATCAAGTGGTACTATGATAGAAGGTATGTGCTTCTTTTCTGAGAAGTAGAGGAAAGCATTACTTCAAGACGTACCAACTCTGCATGGAATTTGGCGGGGGGGGTGATAACTATAGCTTTGCCTTCCTTTCATCCTCAATTGTCAGCTCATGGCTCTGCTTCTGACAGTTGCAGAAGCAGCTATGGTAGGCAGTCTAGTTAGGTTCTTTCCCTGTGTGATAACTTCATATCTTCTTAATAGGTAGATAAATTGAGTTTCACACTCTAAGACTAAACAAAGTTTGGTTTTCATGTGAAGAAACTTGCGTAAGTTTGTGCAAATCCTTCTGAAGACAACCCAATTCCAATAAAGAAAGCTGTGCAAGTCATTGAATATTACATGGGCTTTAATATTATAGAGTAAATGTCACTGTTGTGGATCCTTTGTGCAGATTACCTGAAAAAACTGTTATTGCAAAGGCAGTAGTCAGAGGATGTCGACAAAGATTTAAGCCTAATGTTACAAGAGCGTCTGGAAGGAAAGAAGAGCCTGAAAAAGATGCAGGAAATGATAAAATGTCCCATCCACAACCTAAGGGGGAAACCGAAAAGGTATCTAATAGAGTAAGGTAACTGGAGATAGTGTGTTAGCTAAAAAGCTGCTGGATGCAACAGCAATGTTATCTTTTTCTTTTTTTCTTTGCTTCCCCTGAGTATGACCAGGAATCAGCCGCTTACATAACCTGCAGTGGCAATGTGATACTGCTTAGAGGCCTCAGCTAAGCTGGGAGCTTTTCACACAAACAGTATATTTCAATAATCTTTCATGTCCTGCAGTGAATACAGCGTTCGTTGTTTGATCTAGATTTTACTGCACCTCTCTGACTATGTGAAATGTGCCCTGTAACTGTCTGTGTATGTCACAAGCAATCCATTTTGTATCCAGTTGTGGACAGTTACCTGGTCTGTTAGGTAATGCTGTACTTTATAAATGTAAGGGAGTTAATGTCTTAATGTTCTATTTCTGTTCAGAATACTGACCAGAGTAGTAAGTCTGATGCTACCAGTGAAGAAGCTGCAGAAAAAGATGATATAATCGTGAACAGAGTGTCTCAGTAAGTATATGAAAAATGAGAAGAGATGTGCTGCTCTCCAGCAACTTGCCATCTCTCTCACTTCTGGTAATGTTACACAGTGTGGTAATGATAGATATTTCTGAATAAACTTTTGCTGTGAGACAGAAATTGAGGAAAGAATAGGAATCTTTTTTTAATGCATGAAAGAAATAGATTAAACACTTTTGTGTTTAAAGCAGTGTTTTAAAATGAGATGTCAGTCATGATAAATGCAAAAAAGCCTGAAAAGTTAGTTCTTTGAAAATTAAAACAAGCCTTCTCCACTAGCTTTAATACTGAAATGCATCAGTTTCAGTGGTTAAATATTTAAACAATAGGAATAAGTGTTTGTTCTTAAAGCATAGTTAAGTGTTAGGTGTCTGGTATTAGGAGAAAAAATTCCAACGTGTGGGCAAGTTAATCCACATGTTGATTAAGAAGTGTTTCTTGTATTCCTCTTCAGTGGAGAAATGGCAGCTGTAGTGTAAAAGGAGGGATAAATTTTACAGGAGAAATTTAAAAAAAACACAAACAAACAAAACCAACCAACCAAAAAAGCCAACACCCCCCTCTTCCCCGACCCCTCCCCCCCAAAAAAAAACCCCACAAAGCAACACAAGTGACAAAAATAAAACCCAAACTTTTGTTTTCTAAAGGGGAGTAGTTGAAGAGGATGGAGGGAAGTAAACTGGTCTTGATAATCTGCCAGAAAAATACTTCAGCAGTTAGTTCTTTCATTAACATGCTATGTAGCTTGGTGCTCGGGGTAGGAGGGCATAGAAGCATTTGGCAGTTGTAATAATGTGCATCTGATATTTTTACATTAATAAGATTACAGAGTTACTTATTTTCTGAATGTTTGTGATTTTTAAACCTTCATTAAATTGCGTCCATCTGCCTCTAGACCAGATAGGAATACAAGAAGAGCTTTTATGGGTCAGAAAAGGTCTGTCTAGTGTGGTATCCTGTTTCCAGTGGGAAAAGAAAAAGAACAGGGCAAACATAAGTTTAAACTTGTCAGGTACTTTTTCACTCTCTAGCAGATACACTTCTAACTTTATTGTTCATGTTTATAGTAAGACATGGCTCCATTTTAGATAAGTGTATGTTAATAACTGTTTAAAAAGAAAGAAGAAAAAAAACACTTCTCCAAGACTCCTCCCACTTTCAGATGTGGTACTGATGGATCTTACGTATTTTTCTAGGTCTAGTGAAAGAGGTGGTTTACAAGAAGACAGCAAACAGAGTGTACTGAAACCAACACCTCTAAAGAGAGGCAGAGTGCAGAGACCAAAACCAAATCTAGGAAGAACTGTTGCAAGGCAAAAAGACCTGACAGAAGAAAAAGATCCCAAAGAGGAGAAGACTGAAGGTGGAGAAGTAGAAAAAGGTGTGATACACCATAGGGATGAAAACAATGATCCATGCCTCAAAAATGTAAGTTTCTTGAGCAGTTGCTTAGGCACGCTCTTTTGCTGGGTCCTAAGTAGAAGCCTTTAGGTACATACCACGTAATTTGTAAGCATAGCTTTCCATGCTTTGTTTATTCTTTTGGAATAAACTGAATTGTCATAACATTTCTTCATGCTTGCATTTGGGTTCTGTTTTCCATGGATAAATGGATTATATATCACTTTGTTGTGTTATTTACAATACCAGATCTGAAAAGAGAGGTGCAGAGAAAAAAGGTCTCTTGGAAAAGGGATCACTTCAAATAGAAAATCCATAGAGAAATAACAAATTTTTACTTTCAAAGTATCTACTGGTATTAGTTGGATGCACAGGCAGCAAGAGCGATCTTTTCGAGTGTTTTTGTAAGAGATACTAAAATAAGCTTTTTCCCGTCCTTTTCTAAAAGGGAGGTTGAGCACATCTTTCATCTTAACAGAGTGAAAGTTTTATTCCTTTTAGGATGTGACAGCTCATGAAGACACTCAGCCATGCCATGTGATGTTAGAAGGGGATGTCTCTACAGATTCTGAGATGAACTCAGTACATACAAGGCAGTGTTCCCAAGAAAAGTCCTCAGAA
This sequence comes from Elanus axillaris, assembly GCA_026212715.1. NCBI lineage: Eukaryota > Metazoa > Chordata > Aves > Accipitriformes > Accipitridae > Elanus > Elanus axillaris. The sequence continues at coordinate 16,517,140 of JANZLQ010000079.1, read as the reverse complement.
GCAGAAAGCTATGAAAGTGGAAAGAGATTGTCAGATGTCTTGAAACAGGTTTCAGATTTCGATACAGGGTAAGATTATTTTTTAGATGGAGAGAAGGCATTGTTTTGAACCATCAATATCTCTAGGTATTTTACACTTCTACATTCAATTCCAGCATTAAAAACAAGTTTTATATCTGTAATAAGATGTTTAATCAAGACAATACTAGACTTAAACAAAAACCCAAGAGCTTGAAAGCACTGAATTTATGTGCTCTTGGACATTAATGTGATCTTTAGACTGTGAGCCCAGTTTTCAAATAAATAACATTTTTCTGATGCTCAGTTCCTGTGGTTATCTTCTCCATACCAGTCCTAACAGTGCATCCCTATGGGCTTATGTAAATCCTTGAGTATAGGGTGTCATTTCCTATTAAAGCATCCTTTAAAAAAAACAAAACAAAACAACTGTGCTCTAAGATTTACTGGGTAGTTTTAAACATGATGACACAAAGGCAATTGTAAAAGGTGTATATTCCTCTCAAAGTGTGACTGGAAGTTGGAGTTGTTCTGAAATGGCATCTTTTTTTAACTTACCTTCGCTCACCTATTTATAAGATACATAGGGTTATGGTGGTGTTTGCACTTTTATTGGGTCTTTTTTCACAATGTCAGTAACTTTGTTATTGCTCTGAGACAGCTAAGGATTTTTATACTTGGCTACTGTATTGGAGAAAGCTACATACAAGTATGTCATGCATGACTTGGACAACCACTGTTGTCCCATGCCTTCAAATCTTCTTTTGTTTGTTTTTGTAGAGTGTGTGGTCCTTGGGAAGAGGAGAAAACTGTTGTATCATCAGCTCAGCTACCAAGGAGTCAATTCCAGAGACCAAAGCCAAATTTAAGAATAACAACTAGTAGAAAGGAAGTGCCGAATGTAAATAATAAAGGTGTATCACAGAAAAATGCTAACAAGGAAGAAAGTTTGACACAGTGTGACAGTGAATGTAGCATCCTTCCTGACACAGATGTAAGGCTTTTTTTTCTTTAGTTACCTTTGAGCCTTTGGGTTTGAAATGAAATACTGATGATTTAAAAAACACAAAGTTAATCTTTTTTGAAACTATTTTTTCAAAAGCTAAAATGTTCTACACCAAAACTCCTGTACTTTCCACTTGCTTGTATGCAAGGAGAAAAAAATTACATCCACTCTATATCTCTTGTTATGTGTCCAGATGTCTTTCTGACCTGAGGTGGCCTTGATGAGTTGATAGCGAAGACAAAAGTATTAATAGAAGATGGCAAAGAAGAAATGTAGATTTCAAGCTATTTTGTTTAAAAGAAACAAATGTGTGTTTGTCCTGGAAAGACTAGGAAATTATTAGTGAGCCATTACAGAGGGTTTTTTGCAGGAAACACTTCAGAGTGATTAGTACTGAACTTCGTGGGCATCATAATGTTTCCTTTTGGTTTAGTATCGTGACTTTTTCTGATTCTTGTGTTTACATTTTTCAGAAAGCAGGAAAATATGACATCCTGCAACCGTTGAAATCCTTAGAAAAGGAGAAGTCACTTGGCTCTCAGGAGGTTTCTGAGAGGCCAGGTTGTAAGTCCTCAAAGACATTTTCCAGATCAGAGGATGATGAACTCAAGTTTCGTTTACCTGAAATTAGCCAAGATGACACCTCAACTACTAATGCAGGGTAAGGGCTTAGCTACTTTTCTTTCTGGAGTGTAACAATGAAAGTATTTTGAAAGGAAATCATTGTGCCAACTAGCAAAGAAAAATCTTAGAAAAATACTGAACAAAATCTCAGTTCTCATACTTTTGACACTAGTTATACTAAAATTCCAGTTATTTCTATGCTAAGCATTAAATTAATGAGCATTCATTTTACAACTGTTTTGTCATCTGAAACACTAGATTCGTTTCATGTAAGCAGAGGAATACTAGGTTACTTATTGGAGAAACCATGTGAAAATTGCTTTGGCTTTATAGTAATAAGCAGACAGTAAGTTAATGCTTCCACATGAGTTAGTTAATTCTGTTGTAGAAGTAGTTAGGAGACCAGTGTTCTGAAATTTTTGCTGAAATTGACTTTTGTGTTGATAATTTAAATTCAGCAGAATTTTAGTTTTTTACATGGCTTCTTTTCAAAACTCATTTGTTTTTTATATGTAAATGAACTTGTGTTTGTTAATGACATAGTTTTGTATTAAGTTTCAAATTTATTTTTTTTCTGTCTGACTTTACATTGATAGCAAAAATACCACTGAAGAAGAAAGTAAGCAAACACTTCCTCAACCTGTCCAGTTAGTACGGAGCAGATTCCAGAGGTACGAGCCAAACTTGGTAAGAGCTGTTGGAAAGAAGGAATTACAAATGTCAGAAAATGAGAGGGAGGAAAAGCCTGGAGCAGAGCAGCTGGTATTGCAAAAAGATGAGTCTCCCAATACTATCATTGTAAGTCTTAAGAAGAATACGTGCTTTGCCTTCAAAAGTATGTTTCCAAGTTACATGTTCTATTTTATGAAGTTAGATTAGAACATTCTAAGTTACATTTCTTGAAGCTGAGACACCATACTAGATGAAAAATATCCCCAAACCCTCGTATGTTGAGGTATTGCAGGTATGAAATCAGTGAAGTCTACAACTTGTGCTATTAATGTCTTCTGGAAAAGAAGGATCTTATTTTCATTGGCTTGCATGATAGGAAAAAGGATTATGTGCATTTAATGTAAACTCTAGAATAAAAGTGTGGTTTATATTGCAATATATAAAATGAGCAAAAAGGCTAGTTTTTATCTTTCATTTGGATGAATCTGTGTTGAGGAATCTAGTATGGAGTATCAAGACAAGGCAGAGCATAGCTATGTTTCTGTTTAAAAAATAATAATAATTTTAAGAAAAAGGTCTTAGTAAACTTTGACTGGCTTCACCACCACAGTGCGTGACATTCCTCTACTTTACACAGGTAAATTGAGTCATTCACCTACACTTTGTATGCTCACAGACACTTTACTAGGCACTGCAAAAGGTGTTGAAATCCTCAAAAGCCATTATAGTATGATGAACTCTGTGGCTGTTTTGTGGGTTGCTCGTGAATCATGTCATGGATGTAGGCATCTCTGTGTAGACTTGCCTTAGATCTCAAACACAGCTCAGCATTGTAAGAGTGACTCATTTTTCTGGAGTGGTTATAGCTGGTTTTGTTCTTGAATCTGTGTAGCACTAGCTTGAAGTACTTGTGTGCTGCTTTCCTAGAGGGGAGCATGAGTGCACTGGATCTGTAGTCTCCCTCTCAGTGCCGTGGTGTCACATCACTACTAGCTGACAGTTGAGCTTTGTCTGTTCTAGACAGTGGCCTGTGGACCATGCACGTACATCTGCTCTGTTCTGTGCAAATCTATAGAACAACAGCAGGTCTGATGCTCCTTTGTACTAATAAAGCTGTCACAGTCCTGAGTGCTGAGGCATGTGTTCGGGTGGCTTCTTTGTGGAAACAGTGCAAGTACAGAAGTAAAACTAATAAGCCCCTCTGAATCTGAGGTTATGTTATAGTGGCTTGGGTGTGTCTGTGCTGTGTTCTGTCTGCAGTGTCCAGTTTTTGAAGGTTTTTCCATTTACCGAAGTATTTTGTTTCCATAGTGCTCCATGTAATAGAGAGTTGATTGAATGCTAAATAGAAAACTGTTACCCATAATGCCTGAGTGCATATAGTATTTAAAACCCTAACCCTAGGTAAGCCAGGACTAAGACAACTTATGTTCCTGCTTGCCTATAAATTGAATTATGTGCATAGGCAGGTTACCCTCAATAAAAATATTATGTGATTCTTTTCTTGATTCAGATTGGGAAAATAGCACAGAGATCTATAGGGGGTTTTGTGGGTTTTTTTTCTTTATAAAATACATGTCTGTTTGAAAAACTTGCTGATTCTCTTTTTCTTCATGCTTTTTTATTGCAAATTAAAGGGTGAAAATGAAGCTGTATTGTGTCAAGCAGATGTATTAAGCAAAGAGGAAAAGGAACAGCCAGAGGCGCCTCAGGTGCCCTTTATTTCTGAAAATGTTTTGTGTGAACAAAGCAGGTGAGGCTAGAGTTTAGCAAAATCGCATTTGAAAAGCTTCCATCTGGTGCATAATGAGACACCTTTGCAAGTGTCAATTCTTTTGTTGCTTGTTACCTGTCTTTCCCCAATGCTTAATTTTCAGTGCCTACAGGCAGCTTCTTCCCATGTTTTCAGAGCCCATTTTAGTTGAGCTGAGCTACTTGTCATTGTTTATCTGGTACATACTTGATCTATATGAGCTCATAGTTCTTTTTGACCAAGATTTTCTTTTATTGGGTTTGTATTTGCACGTATACCTACCATACACAGATAAAAATTCTGCAAAATAGCAGAGAACCCAGTGTGCTCTTCTATTTTACTGCTCTTGTTAAAATAAGATCTTAAGCGTGTATGAGACTGCAGATATTTTAATGTTGGTATAGTTAGCAGCACAAGTTTTTTCTTGATGTTAGAAATGCATTGGCAAAGAAATCCTTTTATTCCTTCTCACAAGTTAACCACAAATGCCCTAAATGAGAAATATATATTTGAAAAGATAAGTTTCTCTATTTTAAACAAAAGAGTATATCAATCTCTAACTCTCTTGTATTAAGGTTGATTCAAAACTTAGTGAGTGCAGAATTGCTTTTCCCCCTCTCTGACCAAAGTCAAGTAACATCATTTTTAGGTGTTTTTGTTGTTCTGTTTTGTTTGTTTGCTTTAAATTCACTAGTGCTGAAAAATCCATTTCCCAAGAAGGGAAGCTGGCTGCTCTGAAACCAGGACAATTCATAAGGAATGGATCGCCAAGAACTAGACCAGACCTAGCAAGAGTATATAGTGAAAAAGAATCTTCAGTGTCACAAAAACTTGTTGCTCCTGTTGAGGAAGTGGCAAATAAAGGAGAGAATCTGCCTGTGGCAGAAGAATCTGAGGAACCTCTTTCCTCAAAAGTGAGAATTCTCTTCAGATATTTCTGACTATACTTTCTGATGCTTGGTTTCACACCAGCTGTTTTAAGACCTCAAAATAAGCTGTTTTAAATGGATAAATTAATTTTGGACTAGTAAGAATTACATTCTTTAATATTTGCACCCTACTATGAGGTCTTCCAAAATCCTGTTAATGACACATTGATAATATATAGTCTTCTGTTAACAAATCTAAAGACTTCACTTGAACATGACTGAAATACCAAAATTTGTGATTCATTAATAGTTACCTGCATGCCATATTTCTATTGCTGCGTTTCTTCTGAACATCTCGGTGGTTGCTCATGAAAGACTGTATTGGTTATAGTATCTGTTTTTATTAGATAAATACCTCCTATAAAGGAGTAAGGAACAGTAATGGTGCCATAAACTACTTGAAAGTTTTTAAGCAAAGTTTTGTCTCAAATTAACTGATCATAACTTGCCATGCTTCATTTTACAGGTGATGTATTTTGTGCTAATAGTGTTGTTGTTTTTTCTCAAATCTAAGGATGATGTGGAAGTATTGTTGTTTGTGGGGAATTTGGCCAAGAATGACAATCTAGACATAAATCCAAAAAGTATGAAGTCAGAAGCACTCCATTCCTCTGAAAAATCACCTAACTGCCACAGCAAGGGAGAACAAGAACATGTATCTACAGATGCTATAGGAAGCATTCAGGATACCATAGAAAGGTAAAGTTCCTTGTCAACAAAGTAAAAAAAGCTCTTTAAAAACTTTGTGTATTTGTCTTGTTTTCATACGGCACTTGCTTTTTGAACTGTACTAGCTGTTACATGCTACATGCTGTGAAGGTCACTAGGTGGCATCCTCAAGTAATATAAGAGTTTTTAGCAGAATTTTTCTCAAGGCCATTTTTCTTCTTAGAAGGTATGTTGCAGGTGAAAATAGAAGCAAGTAATCAGAGTTCAGCTGTCTGAACTTCTCAGTAATACATTTGTAGGGTACAGTGCACTATGAATGTGGACCCTTGAAAGGAAGACTGAGTAGTGCCATTTGTACTCACTTTTAATTAAGAAGTGGTAGGTGGAGTAACATAAAAAGAGCTTGCTGTCTGAGATGTATTCTGAGTCTCTTCACTTTTTCTTTCCAGCAGGAGAAGTTCATGCAATGATGTGCAGTGTCCTGGTTCCTTGGTGGAAGGGATGCTTTTTATGTATGTGTAATATGAGGCAGATACTGCCACTTACATGTAACAGTTCTGGGTTATGTTATAAGCTACCTTGTGCTCAATCTTAAAGGACACAGAGCAGCCTCAAATCAATTTACTTTTGTTGTTTTCTAAAATTAGCTTCTGGTTCCTGTCTGTTTCTGAGCCTTTGCTTAAAATCTCTTCCTTAACTTACGTTGAAATCATATCCCAGAGTCTTGGTGCTAACAAGGGAAGGGCCTCACCTTGCAGTCTTCTTGGTTTCTGTGATGGTGGAATTTCAGGATCATAGAATGGTTGAGATGGGAAAGGGACCTCCAGAGGTCATCTAGTCCAAGCTCCCTGCTCAAGCAGGGCCACCTAGAGCTGGTTGCCCAAAACCGGTGCCAGTGCTCCATCACCCTCACAGTGAAAAAGTGTTTCCTGATGTTCAGAGGGAACCTTCTGTGCTTCATTTTGTATCCATCATCTCTTGTCATGTCACTGGGCACCACTGGAAAGAGCTTGTCTCCATCTATCTTTACACCTTCCCTTCAGGTACTTATATACATTGATGAGATTTCCTCACTCACTCCTGCCAAGCCTTCTCTTTCTCCAGGCTGAACTGTCCTCATTCTTTTCAGCCTTTCATCACTGTAGAGATGCTTCTGTCCCTTCACCTTTGACAGCCCTTTGCTGGACTATATCCAGTATGTCCCTGCCTCTCCTGTGACCAGTTCTGGGTGCTTGAGTACATTACTGCAGGTGTGACCTCACTAGCACTGAATAGGAGGGAAGGATCACCTCCCTCAACCTGCTGCAAACAGTTCTCCTCTTGCAGCCCAGGATACCATTAGCTTTCTTTGCTGCAAGGGCACATTCCTGGTTCATGTTCATCTTTGTGTCCACCAGGATGCCCAGGTCCTTTTCTGCAAAGCTGCTTTTCATCTAGGTGCCCCCAGCATGTACTGGTGCCTGGGGTTGTTCCTCTCAAGGTGCAGGACTGCACACTTCCCATTGTTGAAGTTCATGAGTTTCCTATCAGCCCATTTCTTCAGCCTATCCAGGTCCCTCTGGTTGGCAACATGACCCTCTGATGTATCATCCACTCCTCCCAGTTCTGTGTCACCTGTAAACTCGCTGAGGGTATGCCCTGTCCCATCGTCCACATCATTAATGAAGATGTTGAACAGGACTGGAAGCAGTATTGATTCACAGGGTACACTCTTAGTTACTGCCCTCCAGCTAGACTTTGTGCCAGTGATCGCCACACTCTGAGTCTGGTGTTTCAGTCAGTTTTCAGTGCACCTCCTTGTCTGCTGATCCAGCCCATACTTCATCAGCTTCCCCATGAGGGTGTTAGGGGAGATAGTGTTAGTAGCCTTACTGATATCAAGGTACACATGATCTACTGCTCTCCCTTCACCTATCAAGCCAGTCGTTTCATCATAAAAGGTTATCAAGTTGGTTAAGCGTGACTTGCTGTATTGGGTTTCTGTGGCAAGGTTTTGGTAGTGGGGGGAGGTTACAGGGGTGGCTTCTGTGAGAAGCTGCTGGAAG
>JANZLQ010000079.1:16483228-16498599 GCA_026212715.1 Elanus axillaris | reverse complement strand
TCGATTCTCTCCTCTATCCCACTGCGGGGGGCGGAGGGAGGTGGGTAGTGACCAAGTGGCTGGCTGCATGGTGCTTAGTTGCCAGCTGGAGTTAAACCACAACAACCTGCCTGTTCCAATTCCCAGATAAACTTTATTTTTTTGTTCTGCCAAATAGTCTTCTGTCTCCTCTGCCACCTGCAGCCTGTATTTCAGCTCTTCATTATCTCATCTATTCCATCTCTCTTACCTCTTCTCTGCACTAACTGTCAAAAATCAAGAACTATATTGATGGCATTTTTCCTTTTTACTTACAGTGATAGCTCTTTGCCTACAGTGAATAGTATGAGACTGACAAGAGGCAGACTCCTGAAGCCTGAGCCAGCCTTTGGAGTATTGAGGTCCAACAAAAACATAATGCAGGAGTCACTTAATACAAAGGTACCTGTGGAACAACTAGAGCAAGTTGGAAGTGGTAAGCCTGTTTCTTATCCTAGGGTTCTGGAAATGGTTTCTTCTGGTGGATTCACATCTCTTCATGAAATGAAACTAAGCTGGAAGTCTTCACCTCCTGTTCATGTTCATAGATGATTCCTCACCACTGTAATGTAGGGCATCCATGTATAGTATAGTTTTATACATAAGTATACCTTTCAGTATAAAACTAAATGAAATCTGAATAGCAGTTTTTCCATGCAGGTCTTAAATAACCTGGAAAGCCCTCAAACTACTGGACTGCTGATTACAGAAATACAGTACAATACAGAGTACTTTTTTCTATTATTACTGTCTTTCTCTTCTATTAAAACCAGAAGGGGAGATAATGCAGAATTGTTTCAGTATTCTTAAAACGGTTACAAAAAAAGGTGGTATTTAAACTCTTAATTATCTTCTTATCACTGGCAAAATGCACAACATACTCAAGGCAAGATAAGACATATATATACATGGGTACATATACAGCAAAATTGTTAATTATTTTGTAGTGTGTTTATATATACACATCTCCATATATACATTTTAATATACAGAAGCTTATATGTAAAAATAATATGCATGTGTATATACACATGCATACACAGAAAATATTATTTTAATTTTTATTCTTGTGTATCTTAAGAGTCTACAATCCTGAGAGGTACTGCAGAAATGCAGAAAGTGGAACTAGAACAGGTCAGACAAGCTGGAGGTGATTCTTCAGTTCTTCATGATTCTGCAACTGGAAGTGTGGAACTTACTAAGCAAGTAGACAAAACTGAAAGGTAGGAAGGATCACCAGTTAATACTGACTTTATTCTTAAAGTCTCTTAAAAAATGCAGCCAAAGTGCATGTGTAGTATGCATCTGTGATAGAAACAGTGTGCTTACAGATATTGTGTGTGTTTATGTACGTAAGTGTAGAGTTTAGACTTTTATTTTTAAGGTTTTTCTCTCTTGTATGTTGTCCTGTAGCTTTTGGGGGCAAAACATTAACTTACATTTGCTGTTTCAGAACTTAGTAATCACCTTGCTGGTTAATTGTTTCCCATGAAACTATCTGAAAGGAAATATTGAGTTGATCAATTTGGAAATGTTAATGAGCTTGTAAGGCTTCCTGCTCAGTCATGCTTCTAGTAGTAAAGTCTCAATTAGTGGTGTTAAGGATGCTTTTTCCTGAAATACTTTATGTAGACTTGTTTAACAATTATGCATTCTGTTTAGTAGAATGATGTAGTTTTCAGAGAGGTGCCCTGTTTCTCTGTAACTACATAAGCTTTATATTAAATAATTAATTATACAGATTTTAGTCCATGCACAGGGTTTCTTCAGTTGGTTTCAAAATAACTAGATACCTACCTTACAGAACAGAAAAAGAGATGAGAGATGCTTGTGGAAACTCAGGAGACTTGAGACCTATAAATGCATCACCAAAACCTGAAAAATCTCACCTTGGACTAGAGGATTGTCCAAATCAAAGTTCTGTGGATGGACTTCCTGAGCAAAATCCTTGTCCTCCTGAGCACAATATATACACAATCAACTTTACTCAGGTAAAGAACTTTAATTACAGTATGGAAGTGCCCAGTTTCTGAGATTCTGTAAAGGAAGCGGTTTTCAGTGCAAATGTCCTCACTCACCCATCTAAAGACCTGGTACTTCAGCTAATGAATGAATCTTTTTATAACCAGACTTAATCTGTCAGACAAACTTATCTTTGCAAGCCTTGGTTTATAGCATTTCAGTAATAAGTGATAGATAGATAGATAGATAAGCCAAAATTTGAGCAATTTTTTTAAATTTTTGATGGAAAAAGTTACCTAGGACTCATGTATTCATTCAGTCTGACCTCTTACTGTTATATTTGTTTAAATTAAAACTGAGTTAAAATGTCACTGCTGGACGCAGCATTTTCATTATCACCTTCATTTGCTTTGTTTAAGACAAACTTCTTCTTTTGCTATGCTCTTTCCCATTTATTTATTTATTAAAACCCAATTAAGAGTTTTGCATGTATTTGATCATGGACAATCAGTATGTCTTTCACACCCATTTCTTTGCAGTGTTTTGTGTATCCTTGTTCTGGTATAAACAAGTAGTATCTTATTTCTTCATGAGAGAAAGGTTCATTCTCAGTTTCCTCAGGTTTTCTAGTGTTGCCTGAGATCAGTGTAAATGCAGTTACAGTGGAACAGCTGATGGGCAGTAGCTTGTTTCCCCACTGCAACCTGTTGATGTGTCAAGACTGATCTCCTGTTAGAGCAATGTACAAGAATGACTTGGCTCTTACAAGACTAGCAGAGAGTGTGAGAAGAGGCAACCTGCAGTAGAGTATTCCTGGTTTTAGCAAATGTACATGCCATAAAAGGGAAGGGATAGGTGAGTTGCAAAGCTTAGTGTTTTTCTTTGGCACTCAGTGGTTTTGTAATGGTTGGGGGAATTTGTCTCCTTAGTGCCACTGAGCAATCTGTGTGAGTCATCTCTGACAGAGTTGTACTGTAGGAAGTATAAATTTATTTTGACAAACCATCAATACAGACAATGAGGTGCATATAAATTTTATACTGCCCAAGTGTTTCTTGTCTTCTCAGGCTAATATCCTTCAACCTAGAATAGCTAGAAGTAAAAGCTAACAAATGCAATTATGATCATGTCATTAAATTTTTTTGGCTTTTCAGCATTTGACGTCTTTGTATCCTTCCTGTTTTCTAGAGTTATTTCTCAAATTTATTAACTTGTTTTATTTGAAATGTGTTATTTCTAGAATGAAGCTTGTGCTCAGGATACTCGACAACAATGTGTAAGCAGCACAGAAGAGACTTCAGGTATAATGTGCTAATATTTTAAGTTAGCAAAAACCCACACTTGTATATCTCACGGTTACATGAAGATGAATAAAAAAAATTTAAAATGTTTTCATAGACATGATTAATCAATCTATTCATCAAGAAAAATAATGACCCACAGCACAGTGCCATTTCCCTCCCTAGCTTCTTATTACATTTCATTAACACAAACTAGACGTGGGAGATTTTTGAATTGTACTTCATTAAGTTTAAATATCAATGGAAGGGAAACTTCTTGCTCTCTCCTCCCTGCTGTTAGCTCCTGCTGCTTACCTCATGCTAGGTTTAGCAGTTGTTAGAGCCTTTTATGAGCCTCTGACTCACCCATCAAAAGTTGAACGTGACACAGGGAGAGAACCTGTGTAGTTTTCCACTGGCTTAGTGAGCTATAGTGGCTCATGAAGTTGTGGAGTGCATGCCAGTGTCAGAGTTGCATGAGTAGGAGGGCTGGGCTGTGCAAGTGTTGAGAGAGGAGAAAGAAGAGGGGAAGAAAAGGGAAGACCACAACCAGACTTATCTTTTTAGCTGTAGTGAGTCAGCAAATTAATACCTAACTGATTAGATGCAATGAAAGGTCTGAAGGTCATGGCTGCTTTTCCCTAAATCAATTTGAAATAGAGCTGGTTTGGAACCAATACTTGTCTAAGGTATGGGAAAATTGCTGTGTCAGAAGACCAGAATACTTAACTTTACACAGAAACTGCAGTCCAAAGTTGTAACTCCTGAGCATGTGCAAAAGATAGGGCTAATACTTCCTCTTAGACATCTGTTGTTACACTGTTACTGCAAGGATCTTGGGACAGAGCACCTTAAATCATAATAATAAAACTTAATTAGATAAAGAACCAAAGTGAGTTGAGGTTTGAGTAATAGCAGCTTTACATCATCAAGAATGAAAGCTGTCAAGTAATGGAGCAGCACTGTTGTTTTCCATCTTCTGAATATGTTATGAACATTTTCTCCTTAAATTCATTCTAACAGAAGGCAGTTGGCAGTTATCTGTTCAAGTCCATCTCTTGATGAAATTATTTACTTTCTTAATTTATTAAATTCGAGACTATACTCAGGTCCTCTTCTGCAAGTCTGCAGTGAGGGGAAAAATCCTTGTGTTTGCTGTCAAAACAGCAGATTTCTGCCATTAAAGAAGTAACTTTTAATACCTGACAGTTGCAATTAAAGACAGAAGGCCATTTGACCACCATTACCCAAGTTTAATTAAACTGTAATTTGTTCTTTAATGCTAGAACACCCATTTAAAAAGCTCCATGCCTACTAGGCATTTTTAATATTCTTCATTCTGAATGGTAATCAGGACTCCACTGCAATTAATAGGCTCCAGGGGGTGACGATGCGTATGTCATCTAAGAAGAAGGAGGCATATTGTCTCAAGAATATCCCCAGCACCTTTTTCCATGGAAAAATGAGTACCTAAAATTTAATTACTTAAGGTAGGGAGGGCATGAAGAGAACAGTGTAATTTCAAACTTGAATAACAGATTTTTGTTATTTCTTTTATTTCCCTGAAAAAATTATAGTAGTGAGCAATGATCATAGAAGTCCAGAGGAGGAACAGACATTCATTTTAACATTGGTGGAAATCCCAGCTGACTCAAAAGAGTTTGATACATCTGATTTCCTGGAACAAACTTCAGAACTGTTACTACCAGCCCCAATATTTATCAACCCAATAAATACAAGTGAAAAAAGCATGACTGCAGTGGAAAGGTAAATGTTTTATTTTTGAGAAAAGTGAAACAGTTTTTGTCAACCTTGATTGTTCCCAAAATGTGCATTATAGATTAGAACTTCTCAAAAGAAGAAATGCAAGAGGAAATAATTTTGGCAGATTGGTCAGAGAATTAAGAAAATGAAAAGGGCTCTAATCAGATTTGAGAAAGATCTTATCAGTGGTTTACAGTTAGTGTTCTAGTTAGAAGGGATTTTGGTGTCAACCTTAATTGTGATTTATCCTCTAGAGAAAGTCTTCTTTTTTAGTAGAAGTTATTTGTCCAGCCTGAGTCTATTCTGCCGTGGATATTTAGAATGAAAAGTAATTGAAATGAAAAATCTAAGCATGTTTGCATTTTTACATTAGTTTAACGGTTTTGTAAAGTAGCTCTCCAAATTAATTGCTCTCCAGAATTTTAGTATTGGTGGTCTTCTGGAGAGCATGATAATCAATGGACATAAATTCAGATAACATTCTATTGAGTTTGTGCCATGTTCAAAAGGCAGAAGAGCTGAAAACCAAAACAAATTAATTACTCAACAGAATAATAGCTGGTTTGCAGTACTGCGATAAAAAGGGGTTGAGTTTCTTTTGGAAGGAGTGCTCCTCAATGCAATGTAACAAAATTGTTATTTCAACATTAGAGTTGAACTAAATCTCTTGATCAGTTTGGGAGGAAAAAACCCAACATCAAAGGAAAAAGATGTTTTGAGGAACAGGCAGTGTTGCAAAGTTGAGAAAAACCCTATTACTATATTAATGATCCTCAGATCATAACTAGAAGTGTGATGCAATTCCACATCATTGTGGAGGACCTTGCCCTGTGACATCAGATGTTCATGGCATTCCCTTAGTTATTGAAAGGTTAGGTCTTTGAGTGCATTTTGGCTACACAATGTAAGAATTCTAACTCCTGTGGAACAGGATGATGGACAGGATGATGAATTGCTGATAGGCAGAGTTAGGGTACATCTTCTGTCTCACTGTTCCCTTACTGCTTTACCCTGTTTCCCTAGTCTCTGATGCTTCCCTAGATGTCTTGCTGTCTTTTGAGATCATACTGGGGGAAGGGGGAGTGGAAGGGTTTGGGGTATGGGGATGAAGATTCAACTAGGCTTATAAATAATACTGTATTTTAGGATTTTCTAGGGCAGTTAATCAGTTGTCATATTTTTACATTTTATGAAAATCAAGTGGAGTTCAAATAGAACAGCTTATAAAGTAACTAGATTCAATTATGACTTGAAAATCTCAATTCTGTAACTCAAGATAGTGCAGCAAAATGTTTTTCGGTAGCAAATAGTACATTTGAAGCTAATATTGACATTAAACAGGAAAGAGTATCACCATGGATCCATGTGTAATTTCTATACAGAAATGTTACACAAAATAAATTTTGGCTGCTTTTAACAGTCATAATAATGACTTTATATATAAACAGCACTAGATCCTTGACGACTGCAGCTGATGAATTTGCTGCACCTTTGAAGAGCACTATGGAAACAAAACAACTAGAGAGTGCCTCAGTAGAGCCTGTTCCAAATTTGCAGAAAACTCAAAAAAGGTCAGCTGCTGAGCTTGAAGTGAATGATTTTCCTCCTGCCAAGAAAACTCTGACTACTGTCGCTGTGGAAAGTAACTTGGAAACCACTTACAAGGTGAGAAGATAGTTTGGTGAGTATTTATGCATAGTATAGATGCATAACACATAATAGAGCATTTTAATTATATTTATTGTTTTAATGGTATCACTTGCTTAAAAATGTACTGCCTGTACAACTTAAAAGAAAATCAACACCCACAGATTGCTTTTTATTTTGAACTCTACAACAGTTTGGGGGCTGTTGATTTAGTACTAATTCTTTGGAGAATCTGTAGACTCGGGGTTTTTTTTAATTAGGCTTCCTAGTAGGCAGACTGGTATATATCTCACCTGGTCCATTCACCCCACAGCCTTTCCAACAATGACATTGCAGGAGAGGAAAGTCTAGATGTATATTGGATGACTGGCAGACTGTCTAGGTTCACTGAACAATGTTATGATTCCTCATGGTGTCTGTTACATGAAGTTGTTAGAAATGTACCTACCATTTTTTAATATAGTGGGTATTAATTTAAAAGAACAAGCTGCAAACAAAAAGTGGTCAGCATGTTTCCAGCTTCCCTCTGTGCTTTTATATGTCCAAGCTTGTGGCAGTGACTACCACTGATTTTTGTGAGTAGGCTAAGACTGTGTAGTGTATCTGTGTGAGGGAATGGGTGATAATTCCCCACCTGATTCAGAGAGCTTTTCTAGGAAGGACTGGATAACAATCCTCTTCCTTCTTTGATCTCTCATCTTGACATCCTTGTCTTGAGTCATTTGTCATAAGAACAACTTGAAAAGCCTGCTCAGGAAATGAGTTGTGATGAATGATACTGTACTGAAGATGTAGTCTTCTGTATCACTCCTGTTCTTAGAACTGTATACACATGATATGACTTTACCAACTTTCATTGTCTTTTCTATATTGAGATAAATAGAGAAATAACTTCTTTTTTTCTTTTTAAATACAGGTTTATTCAATTAAATCCACAAATGCTCCAATGATAGCTTCTGGTAGGTAAAAAACTTCTAAAACAAAGTATAATGACTAAATGCTTAATATATTATAGTTGAATACTGGTTGTCATTGTGCTAAACAGTCCTGTCTGAGGCTATCTAACATAAAAGAAGAAACAAATTTTCACAATAATACCCTAATACCACCACTCCATGTTTTCTGCTATAAACTAGATGTGTTGGATTACATAACTGACTATTTAATAATGATTCTAGAAACATTGCTGTAGCTGGTCTATTTGTGAAATTGGGAAGTTTTTTCCACTAAACGTGATACCTTCTCTTAAGTAAGTATGTCTATCTTTGGAGATGCTAATAACTAAAGGTTATTAACTGGTATTTTAACCATACTATGCCAAAATAATTTCTTTTATTTTACTTTGTGTTCATCTTTTTAAAAAATATATGCACAATGTAATTGTTTGAAAGCTTTGAATTGTTTGAAATCTGCCTCTGAAGAATCAGAGAAAGGACAATTGCTGACAATGCAATCCTCAGTGATCTGAGCCTGTGAAGGGCTTGGAGAACTACTTTTTGCCCCTGAAAAAGACTTCAAAGGGAAACTGTAGAAGTTAAATAGCTAGAAGACTTGACTGAGTCCTATGGTGTACTGTAAAGGAGGTGGGGGCCTGTGAAACCACACTTCTAGTCCATGACTTGTAGACCATGAACTTCTAATTCTTAGTGGTGACTTAAAAAATAAAGTGTCAAAAAAGCTGAACAAAAATTCAGCCCTTCTCTTCTAATGGTGCACGCCATCTTGACATCAGACACATCATTTGGGCTCTTGCGTTATCACTGAAGTTAAGTAACTGAAGTCCTCGAATGTCTTTCAATGCCTTTTACAGGGAATCCTTTTCAAAAAACAGAGGCTTCAGCAAAGGAAGAAGAAGTTAACACTGTGCTGGTGCCTGAGTCTATGTCACCACTGACTGTGAGAAGCCAACTTCAGACTTCGGAGAACTTAAGAAAAGCACCACTTGAGAATTCAGCATCCAAAGAGGAAGAGGAGGCGATGTCAAGATTAACCTCTAACAGAAAAGCAGAAATAAGTGGACAAGGAAAGCAGGGGGATGTGCATGAATCTGGACAGTTGGAACATACTGAAAGCCTAGCATCATCATCTTCAAAAACTCCATTACTCAGGTATTTATGCAATAATGTTTTGTAAGCCTCTTCTGTAAAAAAGACCTTGTTTCCTTTTGTGGTTTAACCCAAGACAGCAACTAAACACCATGCAGCCACTCACTCACTCCTCCCCACTCCTAGTGGGATGGGGAGGAGAATAAAAAAAAAAAAAGTAAAGCTCATGGGTTGAGATAAGAACAGTTTCACTAAAGTAAAATAAAATATAATAGTAATAATAACAATAATAATAATATTATAAAAATAGTAATAAGATGAATAATTGTAATGAAAAGGAATATAACAAAAAAAAGAAATAAAATGCAAGAAAATAGAAGTGATGCACAGTGCAGTTGCTTACCACCAGATGACTGATGCTTGAGTAGCCATTTGCCCCTCCCAGCCAACTCCCCCTGCAACTGAGCATGACATTTTATGGTATGGAATATCCATTTGGCTAGTTTGGGTCAGCTGTCCTGGTTATGCTCCCTCCCAGCTTCTTGCTCACCTGCTTGCTGGCAGAGCATGGGAAATTGAAAAAACCTTAACTTGGGATCAGTGCTACTCAGCAACAACTAAAACATCACATTATCCTCACGCTAAATCAAAAACACACTGTACCAGCTGCTGAGAAGAAAATTAACTATCCCAACTAAAACAAAGACACTGAGGTTTTTATATCCTTTTTCCACTTAGTATTACAAGAAGGACAGTACCATTGTTTGTGACCTACATGGCTACGAGTTACAGTATCTATCCTCTTCAGCAAATTAAAAAGGATCAAACTGTCTGCTTTGAAATATGAATTATTTTATTCATTAAATGAGCAGATTGACCAAGGGACACTACTGACATATGGTACGTCTGTTTAGACACTGACAGATGTGTCTTGTGAGGCAGACATCCATTGGCTATGATACAGATTTAGGATAATTGTTGTTTTCCTTAGCTCAGTCTAAAGCTGTGACATGTACCAATCCACTTGTTTTGATTTTTGTCCTTCTGCCAATAAGATTTGTTACTGGTATAGTACTCGGCACACTGGATTTTTAGGACTAACTTAATGTGTCATTTCCCCAAAGGAGTTTCAATCTTGACAGCTCGGAGGATATTCCTCTTATCTATCTGTCTGACTGGATTTATTAATATACCTTTCTATAACTTTCGAGTGTTTGAGTTCCTGCTGTCTGTTGCTGCTGTGCTCACTGGTTTTGGTTGTGGTGCTTCACTGGACTGTTCTGATCCTGTCTGTCTTGGTTTCAGCCCAGCCGGTAACAAAGCACCACACAGCCACTCACACACTCCCCCCCTGCCCCAGAAATGGTGGAATGAGAAGAAAATGCAAAGGCAGGCTCATGGGTCAAGATAAGGACAGGGAGGGATCACTCACCACTTACGGACACGGTCAACTTGGGGAAGAAACAAAATCAATTTAATTTACTACCCATCAAATAAAACCAAGGATATTAGGAAGAAAAACCAAACCTGAGAACACCTTCCCCCCACCCCTCCCTCCTCCCCCGGCGGCACGGGGGAACCGGGGACGGGGTTGGGGGCAGCTCCCCACACACACCTTGTCTCTGCCGCTCCTTCCTCCTCAGGGGCAGGAGGGCTCCTCACTCCTGCTCTGCTCCGCCAGGGACACCCTTCCACGGGAGAGAGTCCTCCACAGACTGCTCCAGCCTGAGTCCTTCCTACAGGCTGCAGTTCCTCACAAACTTCCTGGGTGCAGGTCCTTCCCGCCAGCTGGTCTTCAGCCACAGGCTGCTCCAGTGCGGGCTTTCCCCTGGAGTCACGGCCATCTTGGGGGCCTCCACTCCCCTCCATGGGCTCGGGGGCTCAGCTTGCCACCTCCCCACAGGCTGCAGGGGCATCCCCTCCTCCAGTACACCTCCTCCCCTCCTTCCTCACTGACCTTGCTGTCTGCCCAGGGGTTCCTCTCACATTCCAATCCCCCTACTCACTGCAGGTTCTGCTTCTTAAATCTATTCTCCTGGCCTTGGCCAGCAGCAGATCTGACTTGGAGCTGGGGAAGCTTCTAGCACCTTCTCACAGAAGCCAACCCTGCGGCCCCTCCCCTACTACTAAAAAGACCTGCACCACACAGACCCATAACATGTTGTTTACTCTTTCATTATGCTTGTGTGAATACCAAAACTGGTTATTTGTACCTGGGACATCCACAGGAATTGGCTGATGATGCATTAACATCAGAATCCTTGCCTTCAAGTTTACTTTCTAAGTTGTAAATTCTTAACAACACAAGAAGTTGGTACTCTGTACTTCCATTGTTACTGTGACTTACTTAAGTTCACTGGTACCTGGTATGATGCTGTTAATAGGCTGAAACCCTGCAGCAGATAGTCTTCTTTCTGGTGTTTAAGATAGTCTGCTGTGGCCATGTCCTTGGGAATCAGGTTTCTTTTTCCATTGATTACATGAAGGATGCTTTTTTCAATTTGTTCCTTTAGGAGTATGTCCCCGTTCTTCTTGGAATCTCTTTCTGAAGATCTGGTAGCTTGTTACAGGCTCTGGTTTAGTAGCAAATACTAGGTTTCTGTTCTCAGGGTTGCAGATTGTCTAGTCTCTGTAACTTTTCAAGAAACTGTTGTACCAGAATATTCAGTAATACAAAAGCCTTTC
Source organism: Elanus axillaris (assembly GCA_026212715.1). Classification (NCBI taxonomy): domain Eukaryota; kingdom Metazoa; phylum Chordata; class Aves; order Accipitriformes; family Accipitridae; genus Elanus; species Elanus axillaris. Next base: position 16,487,198 of record JANZLQ010000079.1, on the reverse strand, counting down.
TCAGAATGACTTTTTGTTTTTTCTTAGCATTTTCACAGATCTCAGAGGTGTGTGTTTGTTTCCTGTGTAATGAATTGGGCTCCTGTAATACTGCTTAATCTTTCTTTTATGGAGCAATCCTATGACATCCTGGCTGTATTTGTTTTCAACAGGGGTGGACGAAAACCATTGGGATTTTTATCTTTAATTTGCAAAAAAAGTAGTTCTGAATCTGCAGAAGATACCAAAGGGAATAGAGGGAAGATCCATAAACCTCGGATTGTGACTCCAAGGCTAAGTCTAAAAAAACCCACCCCACCCTTTAAGGATGACAGGGAATCTTGTTTCCTTCCCTCTACAAGCACATCATCTTCTGTGGAGGATGAGAATGTAGCTGCTGATGCTGCAGTTACGGTATGTGGCATGTGTTTACTTTTGAATGCCCTTCCATTTTTGAGATGTGAAGAACAGTGAATTAGTTGTTTTAGGAGTGGGTAGGTGGGTATGTAGTGTTCATGTTTTGAGAGAGGTATCTGCTCCAGTGAATAAATCTGGACTCGTACATGTCTAGGAAATTTATAAATTGATTAATTGTTTCTTCTTTGCACATACATCTGCTTGTTTTGCATTTTCAGTAAACTGAATTTTTTTGTCTGAACTTCCTATCTAAATTTGAAGCTCAAGTGTGTATATATATGTATACACACACACATACATATACACACACACTCTCACACACACAAACAGATTAAGACTAAACAGATTAAGACAGTTAAGAGCAGCCTTTTCTTTTTCTATTAGGTTCCAAGTAACACGCCATCTGAGAAGCCACCCCTTTGTGCTAAAGACCAAGAGAAGGAAGAGGAGCCAACCAGAATCTCGGAGTATTTTTTCAGTGACATCTTTATGGAAGTGGATGATTCAGAATAGCAAATTGGCTTTATAAAAACCTGGGATCTGAGAGTATAATGCCACAAGAAAAGAGTATTTTTAAGAAGTTCTGATTTGTTCTGATATTCAGTATGCCACACTTACTGTCAGCCAATCTGTTGTTAATAAATTCCATAAAGATGAAACTGATTCCTTCTGAAGTGACTTGGATACTTTTAAAATGTTGGCATAATCTAAACCACTATATTGATGTCATTGGACCAGACCCGTGGCTGTTGGCTTACAGTGTAACTTTAGACGCTGATAATGGGTGCATGACGATCTTCCAGAAAAGTGCAATGAAAAAATGCTTAATCTTGTGACAAGTGCCCCTTTGAATTTTAATGCTTGTGGCTATACAAGTTCTTTACTTCTTTTTGTGAAGTATGTTATGTTAGTACGTTAGAAGGAGAAATAAACCTTTTATGTATCGTGTAATCTCTGTAGATAAGGATGCAAATACTTGAAGTAGTGTAGTAAATGTAGATATGTTCAGCACTGCAGGTATTTTTCTCTAGCAATTCCAAATTATGTATTTTTGTAAGAGTTTTTAATTACATAAATTAAAAGATCCTAACCTGAAAAGCCAAGTGGGTTTAGTTCCCTAAAAATTTATTGAGAACAACCAGAAAACCACAATCTACTAAAAGATGCTACACAATGTTAACCTTTGCAACTGTCCTATTGGAGTGAGAGGAAAAGGTTAATATTTCCTAGTATAAATGCTAATTTCCTTCTAAATTTAAAAACAAGGGGATAGATGCCATTTCTTTTCCCTGGTTTTAAGTGTAGGTGTTTGTAGATCTGTTAATTTCCTCCATTTCCCTTGCACAAAGTAGAAAGATTGGAGTTAAACCATGACTATGCCATGTGGTTGCTTTGAGCCTTTGCTACTTTGAAGCAGTTGAATTTGAAAGGTTTTCCTCATGTTGCATGTCTGCTCCTTCTTAACTTGCTATAAAGTGCTGGTGTAGCTTTAGATTTCAGTCTAATTTTTTACTTGCCTCATCAAGAAGATTGTCTTGATGATGTGATTAGGTACATGCAGTCTCAAAGTCAGGTGGTCACTAAAAGATTCAATATTCGTTATGAAACTCCTTACACGAAAAATGAGTGTGTAGATTTAAGTAGTCTAAAGTTTTTTTTCTCCTGTTTCTTAATACCAGCAGGTACTTTTGCAAAACAAATTATTTATTATGAAAGTGAAACTGATGTTTGAACAGTATTGTTATGCTCTCAAGAAACCTATCTTCAGCTTTGGACTGGATATTCATTTACTGGTAAATATTTTCATGTAAGTAGTTAATTTTGAAATACTTGATGAAGTTTGAGAATGTTTGCCTTTTCAGAAGTTATTGGCAAGGCTTCTGAAGGAGCCTTTAAAATTTTGTCAATAAGGAAAGATACACAGAAAAGCTACTGTTATGGCAAACCGCTATGTTAGCAGGCCTCTGTCAAATCAAATGATGCTAGCAGCAGTATCTTCTTGAGGTGATGGAAGAGGCTAACAGTCCCAGTATAAAGTAACTTACTTGAAAGCATACTGTCACCTTCCTGTCCCCCCCCAACCAAAACCCCAAGAAACACCACCACCAAGTTTCTGTTCATACAGTATCTTGTGCTTTGCCTAATCCATTTAACTTGAAATGTTTATCTAAATATTGTCTTACTGTAAACATTGAAATAGATTAATCTATACATGAAGTGCTATGTATTGTATATCTTGTAGATATTATTTTATGTATGCAAGTGTTTAGTTCCTGATACACGTGGCATGTTTAAATCACTTGCACTGACAGAGCCTAAAAATAGATTTGTGGGGAGTGGCTATAAAATAATTGCCCTGATTACTTTCTGAGCTGATAACCATTCTACATCTAGTTGTGTACATTTTAGCTTGCATTCATATTACACAGAAAAAAAACAAACTCAACTGTTTAATTAGTAAGATTTAAGGTGCCTTATCTACCTTATTAATTGGGGCTACACATTTTTTCCCTGCAGTAACTCATATGCACTTTGTTAGAGCATTTTTTTTTTCTTTAAAGAACAAATTTAATTTGAATAGAATTAAGAGAATTTTGTGGTGTTTTGTGGAAGTTTTATAATGGTGAAGGAAGTAAGAAAAGATGGGTGAAATCTCAATGCCTATTACTTTACAAAGATGTGGTGTAAGACTGTTTTGCTTAGAGTTCTCTGACACCCTGTATCATCACATATAAGCTGTTTCAAAGAAAGTAGTCATATTCTGTATGTAAATTATGTGAATAAATTATTTTATATCACCCATGTTTCCTTTTCTTAGAATATCCATTGCAGTTTTTAAATTCTCACAGGTATAGTAAGTTAATGAAAGTGTGGGCTAAATTAATGGCTGAAGTTCTACCTGCAACATGGGGATGCATACAGCATACAGGCCTGCTTGTATGGTGATAATAGACTGAATACACTTTAACATGAGCGTCAGTGGTGGCGATGTGGTTTTGTTTCTGGTTTAGAGCTTCATTTACCTGTTATCAGACTTCCCCGTCTTCCCTCTCTGTAAATTCTATAGCCTCTCGCTTAAGAACAGAGTAAAACTGGAATGCTGAGAAACAGCAAAGCTTTCATGAGGATGCAACTGGAGCAGAGGTCAAGATTTTTTTTTTTAATCTGCCACTATTACTGTAGCATGTCAGCATTTCTGCAGTTAATGGCAACCCCCCACACACACACGTCTAAGCGGGGCAAGGGCTTTTCTGGGTTGCACGAGTATGTAATACTGTCTGAAAACCGAAGCGTAGGCTGCGAATTCGTTCAGAGGCCGAGCTTCCCGTGTGCAAGCGTCATCTTGCGCCTCGGGCCATGGGGCCGGGATGGAGCAGGCAGTCGCGGTGTACTGACGCCGATCTGTAACAGGAAAGGCTTTTGCTAGTTTACGACTTTTAATTCTCTAAGTAACAGCCACCCCTCGAGCGGCGGGACGGAGCGGGCGGGGACCCGCACCTACCCCCTCACGGGCCCCGCTGAGCGCGGGCAACGACGCGCCGGCCCGGCCCGGCCCGGCCCGGCCCCGCCGCCC